>CM053789.1:238201759-239401759 GCA_028749045.1 Cupressus sempervirens | reverse complement strand
CAATAATGCAGGTTGAAGTAGTTGGGTTTGATGAACTCAAGAATTTGTACCCTAAGGATCTTGATTTTGCTGAAGCATGGAAAGCTTGCAAAGAGCCTGTTGCTATAGATAGAACCAAGTGGCTAGACTATTTGATTCAGGATGGTATGTTGTTCAAGAGAAATCAATTATGCATTCCAAGGAGTTCCATGAGGGAAAATCTAATTAAGGAGAAACGCAGTGGAGGGATGGTAGGACATTTTGGTTGAGATAAGACCATTTCCATTCTTAGAGAACATTATTATTGGCCTCAAATGTCACATGATGTGAAGAAGTTTGTACAGAGTTGCCAGGTTTGTCAAGCAGCCAAGGAATTTAGTCACAATACTAGACTATATCAACCATTGCCTATTCCATCAAAACCATGGGAGGACATAAGTATGGATTTTGTTCTTAGATTTCTGAGGACACAAAGGTGTAATGACTCAATATTTTTGGTGGTTGATAGGTTCTCCAAAATGGCACATTTCATCCCATGCCACAAAACTCATGATGCTATCCATATTGCAGACTTGTTTTTCAGAGAGGTTGTAAGACTACATGGTCTCCCAAGGAGTATAGTTTCTGACAGAGATACTAAATTTGTGGGGTATTTCTAGAGAACATTGTGGAAGAAGTTGAGAATAGACTTGAAGTTTACTTCTACACATCAATCATAGATTGACAGACAAACTAATGTGGTAAATAGAAGCCTGGGCAAATTGCTGAGATGTTCAGTTGGGGATAAGCCCAAGGGATGGGATTTGATTCTACCACAAGAAGAATTTTCTTACAATAACTCTATAAATAGGAGTACTAGTAGATCACCATTCAAAATTGTATTTGGAAATAGCCCAAGGACTGCACCATAATTAATGAAGATGGAGCAAGGGGAGAGGACAAGTGCTGAAGCTAAAGAGTTTGCTGAACATATCAAGCATCTGCATGAGGAGGTCAATGCACACATTACCAAGATGAACCAACAGTATAAAGCTAGGGCTAATCAAAGGAGAAGACATAAGGAGTTCCAAGTAGGGGACCTAATCATGGTACACTTAAGAAAAGAAATATTTCCAGTAGGTACTTACAACAAGCTGAAAATGAAGAAATTTGGCCCTTGCAAAATTTTGAAGAAACATGACTCAGGGAATGCATATGAGGTGGAATTGCTAGATGGAATTCACATTTCTCCTATCTTCAACATTGCAGACTTAATAGAGTATCATGATGATGGTGTAGATGAGGGTTTGATGTTGGAGCCATGTCCAATTCCTAGTTCTAAGAAGGAGGAGATAGAAGAGATTCTAGATAGCCGTGTGGGAAAGAGTACCAAAAATAGGAGGTATGAAGCGTACTTGGTTAAGTAGAAAGGATGGCCGATAGAGGACTCAACTTGGATATCAGCAGCTAAGGTTTCCCATTTGGGATTTCCTCTACCATCTATCAAGTGACAAGGTCACTTTTCAATCGACCCTGGGTGTCTGATGCAGGAGCATCTAGAGGTATAAGGGAAATCCTGTGTCACCCAAAAAAATATACCTAGATATAGTTTATGTTTCATGTGTTTTCATTTTTGGATACCCATTTGGGTCAAATTAAGATTCCAGCTCTTATAGTTCCACTTTTAGTGTTCTGGGTTAGAGTTTTTTTAGAGTTTTCAAGCACCTTGGGATACGTGTAAATGCCAAAAAAAATAGGAGTATGTAATTGAGCCATAATTTTGGTGATTTAGAAGGTGTAAATTGGTCAAATGATTGTAACTGTAATTTAGAACATTCTAGAAAAAGAATCAGGTCAATAGGCCCCACTGTTTGAAAGTTATTGCAATTTTTCAGCTTCTAGGGGACCTCCTAAGAATGTTTCAAAGTCAAGCTAGGGGCATTCAATGACCTCAAATAGGGATGAAAAATGGGGGACGAGTGAAGCTAGTCCATAGGGCTATAGAGCGCTTCGAGAGCTTTTTGGAAATGTAAACAGTTCATCAATTGGAGCTACAATTCAAAAGTTATGCCTTCTGGATGTTCGGCTACTATTTCTGGATTGTTCTAATTTTTCACTAACTTCTAATGCGACTTCTGGAGCCCTCTATTTGGGCAATGGATGCCTACTGGCACTTTCTAGAATGTATTCCTAATCCTTAACCCTTTGGGGTCTATTTAAGAACATTTCTGGCATTGTCAAAGGAGTTCAGAGTGGAGTCTAAGAGGAGGTATTGAAAGGAGAAATTATCTCCAATTTTATGCTACTGTAAGCCAAACAGGTATTTTTTGAAGTTAGTTTCTCTGTACGGATTGTAATAGCATATTTTCATAGTTAATAAAGTATTCCCTTTCCTGTTGTGTCCATTCTGTTATTTGGCTTGACCCCATAAAGATGGATTATTATCATACACATTTTCTTATGGTTACTTACCCCATACTTACATGTGTATGATGTGCATGTTTACTTTTGTTTGGTGTTTCTGATGTGGTTAAGCAAGGGAGTCGTAGTCACCTGCTAATCGGGATCTACACGATGCACCACTTCCTGCCATTTCCTATTTAGCTTAGCATATATTGTGTATGTGCATGCATGAATTTTATGTAGGTTGTAGGTATTAGGTATCGACTTTCTTGAATTGCTAGGATGAGCATACCCTATCACATTATCTCAATGGTAAGACAAGGGAGATATGTTTTCAAGTCCAAATCCTAGATCCTTAAACCATTTGTCCTAGAAAAATAGGGCAAGTGTCTGAGTTGTTTTGCCCTCCGAATGCATTGGATGATGTAATTCGTGATTTCAACCCCTTAGACTAATTTTGTATGGATTATTCTATGATGGGTTTTCATATTTTACCTTGGAGCTCTATGGTGTATTTTCTACTAATTAAGTCTAGATGAAAGATTTAATTAATTGGAAAATGATATGATATTTTAGTATTTTATTAATTAAAAAATTAATTAAATAAAAAGGATATAAATAAAAAGAAAGAATTTAAATAAAAATAATGATAATAAATAAAGATAATAATAAATAAATAAAAGTCATAAGTCGACCTAGGAGTATGTGCACCTATGTCATGCACTAGTTGTCTACAAGATAGGAGTTAGCACACAAATTAAGCGCATGGTGTCTAAAACCTTATCACTCTCATCACTTATTTAGAAGGTTGGATAATTCTTGCACTTAGTTGTCAATGCTTATCTTATCTCCTGGTTGGTTCTAGAGACATTCTAGATGATTCCTGAGAGGTCCTTATCAATAGGCACTCCTAGTGGTTAGGGTTTTGTCTGGGAGGAAAGCCATGAATGTTGGAGAAGGAGGGGAATCTAATCTATAGTTTCTGAGGCCAATCGATTTAGAATCAATGTCTAGGTAGACACTTGTGATTTTTGCATAAACTATTTCACTTCCTTTGCTTCTTGTCTTCTTCGTGTCTTCTAAATGTCTTATGAGGATTTCATGTGAAGAATGTGTCAATTATATGCAATTATGTTGTGGATGTTTAAATTTTGTATAGAGAAACCATATAATGTGTATTACTCTCTTCAACAAATTTAAAGGGAAATTATCGGGTAGTATTTGAATATAATGAAAAAATTCTCCTAGGAAGGGAAAAATATTGATTGGAATCATGGAATAAGAGTGTCCATCAATTGGACTTGTAAATCTGAATGATGAGAATATATCTATATATATATTTTTAAAAATAATAATAATAATAAAATCCCCTTTTAAATTGACCGGTTTCAATGATCATAAATGATTAGATCTAATTATAACACACACTGGAAAAAAAAAATGTGGGATCGTTCTATGTAAAAGAAATTTATTAAAAAAAAAAAATTATGTAATGGGAGGGGCCAGATAAACCATCCCCAACTCCACTCAATGCGATAGCATCGACAGCCACCGTACTTCAGTCACAGGTACTGTGACTGCCATCACAGACCTATGATAGCAGGATAAGGGGCCACACGGCTTGGTCCCGAGAGACACCACGACACTACGGCAACAACTACCTAGGCAGTCAAATCGACTGGTTGGGTATCTCTGTTTGTCTTCCTCCATCTTCCTTCCATCTCTCTCGTACCATCAGCTCCTTCTTGGCAAGTCGGACATGACGGGACAGAGGATGTAAATGTACGACTATTGAGGGTTTGCATGTGAAGCTGCTAAGCACCAATTAAAGCAATGTCACCGTTTATATTAATAAAATAGGAAAATGTATGATATAAAATGTTTTATATTTATCATATGTATGTCATAGATATTATAAAATAAAATATTTAATATCTTTAAATAAAAAATTGTGTTTCTATTTTATCTTTATATATTAATATTAATCTATAATTCTTATAAAGATGAAATACATTAATTTTAATTTTATGTTTATTATTATTTTATAATATTTTTCATATTAAATATATGTTTTTAGAATTTGAGCTATATTTATATGAAATTAAAGCATTATTTTTCAATAAATTATATGAACTCAAAAATTTGTCTACTTTGTTTAAAAAAATTATGATTTTAAATTATGCAATATTACTATTGATTTAGAATTACAAACATGCAAAGATGAACATTAGATTAACTTAAAATAATTTGTAATATTATATTTATATTTTTTCAAACTAGTGTTAATTTGCATCAACAAATGAAATTTAAACCTATCTTATTACTAGAAAAGCCCTTTGTTAGAATATAAAATAGGAAAATGCATTTATTATATTTACCAAACTCTAGTAAGATAATCTAAATTAACATTAGTATATACCCTAGTATGTTCCAAGGTGGGGAAGGTGGGAATGTGCCAAAATAAATTTTGTTTATGACTACTTACCAGAATGCTCCATGTTGTTATGTTAGAACATTACTAAGAATAAAGTGACATATTTGATACTGAAAATTGTTGAATAATTTAATGGTTCCATCATAATTTTATTATATCAAATAGTTTTTTATAGAGTAGTATACTATGTTGAAAGTTTTTTTTAAAAAATTGTTTATCAATTTATTTATTTATTTTAACAATAAAATATAATGGTTCTAACTGATAGAATGTTAGTAGTTTTTTTTTTATAAAAGTCCATAGATCAAATAATTTCTTAGAAAATAAATAAAGAAATCAAATATACAAAATATAAATCTTTTGTTAGTATAATCTAAAATTTTAACTTTAAAAAAAAATGCATGCAAGTTTTAGAATTCTAGTAGTTCTTATGAAAAACATATAAGACAAACAAAGAAAGATGAATATGCAATTTTCTTAAAAAAAATTATTTACATACGAAAATATTAAAATAATTAATAAAAAATAGTCAATTTTTGAAATTACATAGAATTTGTAAGATTTAATAAAAAATAATATCATGTGTAATTGCAATAAAATCTTTAAAAGGTATTATGCTATTTAATATAGGAGATAATTGACAAACATGGATATAAATGATTCTAAACCAAATCAATCATTTGGGCCTAGCTCACTTTTCCACTTTCTTTATATAACATTTTTCTTAAGATAAATTATTTTAATAAGTTGCTATTACATCTATTATATGGTATATAAATCCATTATTACACTCCATTAAATAGAATTTAAACTAAATATTATATATAATTTATTTCAATTCTATAAATTTAATCAAACATTCATTATTCAATCTATCATTTTTAACAAAATAAAGGAACTCAAACTCTATGAAAGCTCTTCTTATTAGAGGGACTCAAAACTCTATCAAATCTCTTCTTATTATATTGAATGAAGGCCTCTTCTAGTAATTTGTACTTAGGTTAGACAATGTCTTCTTTGATTTCTATTATATTCAATCTAAATTGATTCAATATAAGAAATATATACTTATGTTTTATAAATTATAGATTTGATATTATTCTAACCTATCTTATGTTTGTGAAAGTGTTGCTATTATTTATTTTTATCAATTTTCCTTATGATATTATAATTCTATATCAAAAATTAGTTCAATGAACTTAATAATTTTATCATTGATCTATTAAACGAGGTGATTTTTTTTGGAAGAGATAAATAATATGTATGGGAATCATATTTAAATCATTTATTATTATTATTATCTTTGTGCTTATTTTAGACATAATTATACTAAAGATCCTTTTGTTAATATAAGTTAAAATTGTTCTCATATTATATTTATTAACCATGTTATTTATTAAGATTTCAAACTATCTTTATATGTGATAAGTGCTAAAGGAAAGAATATTTTGATATTTCTTGGGATGATGACTTTTTCCCTATTGATCTACAAATTAAAATAAAAAGGTCATTGATATATTAAATTGTGTAGTTTTGAAATCAAAATATATAAACTAATTTATAACTTCTATCTCATAAATTAATAATAATACCAATTAAATATAGATGAGAAATAAATAATGGTTTGGATTCCATTTCTCTTTAAATAATGAATATTTAATACATGAAAAAAAAAATTATTACTTAAAAATCTTTATAAATCCAATGAAATTTGTAACATAACTATGTTTTAAAACACATTGATATTTAATATTTCTAATTGAATCAAGTCTTTGTCGCATTCCACATTTTGTATATTTTGATACCAACTACAAATTAGGATATTACTAACACCATCTATTTTTATGTACTTACTAATAGTTGAATTGATGTAAATATTTCAATCAAGACACCATGTCCCTTCAAAATAGAAAGAGTAATATACTTTACTAAGTGACTCAATTTGATTTAATAAAAAGATTACCTTTGATATAATGATATTAAATAATTTCATATTTTATATAGTATAGTCATAATAGATAATATTTACTTACAAGAAACCTTACACTCTTCACGAAACATATTCCTTATGAATCATTTTAATATGATAGGACCTTGAATCTATCATTTTGAGTGCAATTACCTTTTAAATTTTACAATTCTATCATATGTTTATTTAATACTTTTAGTTTTCAACCCTAAGTGGATAGTATATTAATTATTTTTCTTTCTTAGTTAGAGTTATATGAGATCATAGGGTTTTAATAATCATGCAATCATAGAAAATAATCTAGAATCACATTTATCTTGTGTAAACTTATCTCAATTCTTTGAATAATAAACACTTAGGGCCCGTTTGGCAATGGGAATACAACTGGAATAGGCATATGTATATTTCAAAAAAATTTAATTCTCTGTTTGGATGCACCATATCGGAATAGGAATAGGAAAAAAATTGGAATACGTATTCCAATTTTGGCCCAAAAATGAGGATTTGGTAATCCACCTAAATAGATGGAATAGGAATATGTATTCCTATTCCAATTTTTTTAATTTTAGAAAACATAAATTTTTGAGTCCGTGTATTCCACATTAAATTCTGGATGAACCAAACAAGATCAGGGATACATAACCCCATTCTCTATTCAAGAATAAGTATTCCAAAATAGGTATTCCTATTCCCATTTTTATATTCCTGCAACCAGACGGTCCCTTGCATATGCACTTATTTCCTCAAAAACATTTTATCTTCAAATTACCACTAATTTAGGACACATGCAAATGAAAATGTAATCTTAAACCAATTGTCATTTGATGCCAAAGTTGAATAATTTACACGCGGGCCTAGAATTATGGCATCTGACGGGCCCTTCATTTCAAATTTCTCCATCGTCCGTTCCTCTGTCCCGTCATGTCCCACTCGCCAAGAAGCAGCTGACCGTACGGGAGAGACGGAAGGAAATACCCGGCCAGTCGATTCGGCTCCCTGGGTAGCCGTTGCCCGGCACTACCGTGTGTTAAGTCACGAGTCCCATGCACAGTCGTCAGCAAGGACACGGCTCTGCCGTAGGAATAGACCGCACGGAGCACGGCTCTGCCGTGACGTTAAAATAAGTTACTGCCTGCAATGCAATCGCAGGTACACAACGTTAACTAATTTTTTAAAAGATATGCATCATAATTGATTAACCCAATGAGCAGGTTTAAAGCGGGATATTGACGGGTAATAGTATAGACTTGTGAAACGACGTTTTGTTGATATCAAATGTTAATAAATGTTAATATAATATAATGTTAAGAATGCTATCATATGGCACAGTTTTCTGGGTACAGTCCTAGGCCTGCACGGCTTTGCCGTAGTCAACGCCTGCGAATGCAACATGTTTGTCCGCGGGTACGGTTAGAATAGGGATCCATTTACATTTTATTAATGCTGTGTAGAAATAAACAAGCTGTGAGTCAACTTTCATGAATGTTGAATTTAATTAATCTGTTATTATTAAGTTTAATAATTTTTAATATGGTTTTTCTGTATATTTTATTTAACAACAGTTTTAACTCTTGATGATTAATTATAGATGGTAAGTTTAATACATTGTAACATAGTAAATTAAATTGTTAAATTTAGCATAAATCTAATTTAATTAAATTTAATTAAATTTAGTTGTTTTAAAATGGAGATTAGTTGATGATAGGGAAGGATCTATTTTACTCTTAATTAAGATCCAATGGTTCCTATCAAAACACGATGGGGGCAAGAATTGTTCAAATAACAAATATATAATTTATTCTAGGGACACTTTAGAAAAATGATTCAAATGAGTTGTGGGGGGGTGGAGGGGAGCGTGGGAATCTTAAATCTATTGAAACTAAAACATGGGTTAGTTATAAGAAGAAAAAAAAACCTTTCCTTCACTTGAAATGTACTTAAATCGAAGCTAAAACCCCACACTCAACTCAGATATATGATTTCAAAAACCAAAACATGTGCTTGAATTTTATGTTCTCTATGCTATTTATTTTGGGTTTTTGGGTTGACTAGATTGTTGACCAATTTAGGATGTCTACTAGAAGCTCGAGGGTATGATATGTGAAGTCATGTTGACATGATTTGATTTTGATTTTTTAAACCCAACCATGGTAATGCAATGGCATGCTCTATGTTGTATGTGGTTTACTGATTGTTATTGCTTTCTAGTTTCCCTATGAGGAGCTGAGATGTATGTGTATGAGACACTTGACTTAACCATTTTTGAGTCATCGATCAATTGTACTTGTAATACCTTCTAGTCGCCATGATGGGACTGAAGTGTGTATTTTGATCATTGATGATGTCATGATGTGACATGTTGCCTCGACCATTTTGGGGGTCATTGTTCAGTATTATTTTGGGATACTTTTTGGTTGCTTATTGAGAACCAAAGTGTATTGTGATTTGTTTGAGATGTTTCTAGGTTGCTTGTTGAGAACCAATGATTATTGTGATTTATCAATGATGCCTCCAGTTGCTAATATAGAATTGTTGTGATCATCATTTGATGCTTTTCACTTCCTCATGGAGATTTGATGCAGTTATTGTGGATTATCGTTTTGTATTTTTCCCAGTCACTTGTATAGGATTGAGGTGATTTTGTTATTTATGATTCCATGAGCTTAGGGTAGGTTATCTATATGTAGTGTTGGGAAGTGGGCTTGCAATGGGCATCAGGGCCCTAAGAGGTCACCAAGGATAACTCATTATAAGTTGGTTAACAAGTGAAAAAATCTCACCTAATTACTGACTTAATGAACCTAAAAAGATGATTATAGGTTCTCACCCATAACTCGAGTGCTAGTACAGACCAGGGTGGGGAGAACGCATGGCTGCAAGGATCACTAGGGACCCTGGAGTCCTAAGCTAACTGCCAAGGTAACTTCTATGTGACTTTGTGATGACACGTTCCTGCTTGCATAATAGATCTCCTACATGTCTTTGTGGTGCCTCTGGGTATAGATGTCGGTTTTTGTTGGAACCATTTGAGTTAGTACACTTTTAGGATTCTTGGACACTAGAGAGTACTTGTGATTATGTGATTTTGATATCCTATTTGGGACTTAAGACTATCTTCTTAGCATAGTGGGAGTGGGCCATTTAGGTCCCACATGGTCAAGTGGTAGTGCTTGTTTACTCTTACCATTTGAGATCCATCCAAAGACACCATGGCTGGGGCTTTCCTTGTTGGCACTTATATTCACTCTATTCATGGATCATTTTGATGGATGGTTACATTTGTGATGGATGTTATATCTCTTATGATGGTTGTTATATCTTCTATGATGGATGTTGTTTCCTTTATGATGATAGATGTACCATGTATTATGGATGGATTTATTTACTCTATTGCACTTGTATCCTAGAATAGAAAAGGATGATGTGTGCCATTTCCATATATGTATTATTCTTTTAAGCCTTTCATACCCTATGACATGTACAGTGGATGATTGAGCATTCTGAATTAATTTGCCAAGAGGCATTCAAAATGAATGTATATTATTGTTTGAGGACATTGGACTTTTTCATTATTCTTTCATGTGGATGTGGAATTGTATGGACTTAGTATTAGTTAATTAAATTTGATTCAACGTCATGGGATCCTTAAGGAATGTAACCTATCATGTATGCTTATGTATGCTTTTAGTTGAATGGTTGTTATTGCTTCCGCTATTATGTGTTTGATGTGAATGGTTTATCTTTCATGTTTTAAGAAAAAAAAAAAAGTTTCTAAACTTAGTGAAACTTTAGGTTAATTCTTTTGGATCCCTTAGGTGGGGTGTTACAAAATAAATAGTGATATACAGGAATTCATAAAGTACTTTAAAAAAAGTGGTAAACCAAGTAGGTCATGATTCAATAGAGTAGAATTTCAGATGAAATAAATTTTTGCAAAAAATTATATCAAAAAACATAGACCTTATCTTATTGATGAATATATAACAAAATAATACCAGTATAGTTGTCTTCATAAAGCCTTAATTACTTTGAACATAAACATATCCATCCATCTATCTATATATATAAAAAAATAAGTTAGAAAGATTTATGAGATGAAGAAATAAACATTAAGAAAAAATTCTAATAGAAATGTTTTCTTTAAAAAATCATAGTTTTGAAAGCAACAAAATAATAGAGAAAAATCTAGAAATATAATAACCATACTTGACATGATGATCTGGTTTTAATAGTTGATAGATAATAATAATTCGTCATAAAAAGACTTTCTCAATCTCACACTATTACCATGACAATGAAGAAGGCCCATTGAATTCATAATGAGGTGCTTTATATCCAGCAATTCTACTCTCCAACTCTATGAACTCATTCATATTTTGACATCTAATTATCAAATAATAGGATCATGTATGCTTGAAATTCAAATAAAAATGATCAACTTGCATTTTAATTATGTAGGAAATATGACTCTAAAACATAACATAGGGTAGAAAAATTATGTAGTCAGATTTTTTTTTGAAAAAAAAAAGACTTTATATCTGTAATATACTTGATCAGTAATTAAAAAAATATCAAAAAATTCTAACAGTGCGCATAACAAAATCAAATTGGAAAACTTCGATAACGAAAGAAAGAGACCCATAGTAAATGTCATATTCTCATGTATTCTTGTAGTTCCGAGGAGACGTATAAACCTTAAGAGTATTTTAGATGTCTTTATGTGACTTGAATGGAAATTGCCAATTGGAGTATTTATACATGTCACTCTGAGGATATGGGCTTTGACCACGAACACTGCTGACAAGCAACTACCAGACAAGTATAACAATTCTCAAGCGAATTCTTTAAAATAAGTAAAAGTATAATCAACTCTATAGCTTGTCTCATAATACTTACTACACAATGAATAAGAGAAATACTTAAATCTCACGTCTAGTTGAATGCTCCTCTTGAAAATGAGCGTCATAAAAAGATATTGTAAAGGACGTAGGAAAACCTTATTGTTTTGAACTTCTAGATATGCAGGAAATTACCACAACATAAGCTATAAAAAGAAGTAAACACAATCGTGCTAGTTAATGCTAGTTATGACCATCCGATATGTAAATTGAAGAAAAACATAATGATCTAGAGATTGACTTACAATATCCATTTTCAAGGAGATACCTATAAAAAACTTATATATATGGCCAAAATAATGTAAGCAGACCTGACGTTATAATAACTGATCAACACCAGCAAATAATGATTTTTCGGTTGATATGATATTACCTTATATTGATTAGTGTTTTGGGAATGAACTTTAGAATGAAGAGAACCCAAATTAGTATGTACAAGGGATCGAATTTGGAAGCTTGAAATGAACAAATCTGTAATAGCGAAAAGTTTAAGTGAAGAATTGAAGACATAAATTAATGGTTTAGCAAACTTACCATAAAACATGTAGACGCCCATGGAGAGCTCGTGAAAAAAGAAATAAAAATTTTCACTTCTATTCAAACTCGACAAGTTGTTAATGGAAATTAAAATTTTCATTGTTAATCAAAATCTTTACTAAGACCAAACCTAAATAGCTTCACAATGCGAACATTTGCAAAAGAGGCTGCATGAAGTTTTTACAAAATGTTTAAAAGTCATGTATTTTCCAAACAGACAAAAACATGATACCCAAAGCATACACTCATCATCAAAGTAGCAAGAGAAGATTTTCATCCAGTAAATTTAGCAATTCAAAGTCTCAATATATCTCAAAAATAATGTTTGGATTATAGAATCTAGAACCGTCTACAGTTTTTTAAAATCATTTGACAAAGGAATGAGAGTATTCATTGTTAATGAAATATTAGCAAATATCGAACTGTCTACAGTTTTTAAAATCATTTGATAAAAGAATGAAAGTATTCGTTGTTAATGAAAAATTAGCAAATATCTTTCCAAGGCAATAAATGAATAGATGATAAGAGGTTTTTTACAATTAATTAATATTTGGTAAGGGATAAAAATATCATTGTACTAGAGTAGGGAAATAAGAAAACTGCAGCAAATAGAGAGGAAAATGCAGCAATTGAATTTTTTAATTTAAAGGAAATGCAGAAAGGGATAGGGAAAATATAATTAGATAATAAGTAATTGTTGGTGATTAATTCAAACTAACAGTTCATACAATATTTTCATGGTGCTGATCCTTGTTCTGTTTCTACACTTCCTCTTGAAGGTCGTGGCTCAATGGTTTGGCATACTTTGAAGACAGGTGCGATGTTGGTGAAGAGGGGTCTGTTCTGGATATGTAAAGGAGGTTCTCAGGCTTTGTTTTGGTCTGATGCTTGGGATGGATTCCCTTCCATTTTATCCACATACCCTCATCTTCAACCTCTTTGTGACTCTTTTCTTGCCGCTGGATGGGATAAAGTGGCTCATTACAAGACTCCTTATCAATTGGGACCTGTTGTTGGTTATAGATGGAAGCATTCCTCTGATTGGCCTCCTGGAGGTATAGACATGGATCGTCAGGAGCTTTCTCAAATTCTGGCCTCTAGAGAGTGTTCCTCTTTGCTTGGTCCAGATGTATTGGCTTGGGGCGGTACCTTGTTTGGTAAATATCATGTCTCTACTGGGTATCAGGAGATAACTAGACAATTATTTGGGGATGCTGAGGTCCCTTGGTAGAAGCAAGTCTGGAATAAAGTTTCTTGGTCCAAGTGCAATTTTTTCATGTGGCTAGTGGCTCACAACCGTTGTCTGACCTGGGATAATCTTTGTAAACGTGGATTTCAGGACCCCTCTTATTGTGTTTTGTGTGGTAATGGAGAGAAGTATGTCTCCCATCTGTTCTTCCATTGCTCCTATTCTACTCAGATATGGCACCTTTGGTGGAGCACTTGGGGTTGCTCTTGTTGGCATGCTTCCTCTTTGCCTGAGTTCTGGGCTCGCCTGGGTAGTGCTCCCTCCAAGTCTTCTTCTCTCCATGCTGCTTGGATTGCTAGCCCATCTTTCATGCTTTGGCACATCTGGTTGGAGAGGAATCGTCGCATATTCCAAGATGTTCGGCTTGGTGTTTTGCATCTTTGGTGGAAAATATCACATTCTCTCCAAGAAACTATTCTTGTGAAGTGTGAGCTTGACGGGGGTATGGATCCGGTTGATCTTGCTATCTGTAATCGCCTCAATTTTCATCTGCAGGATGGGGTTGCGGCTCACAGGTTTCCTTCTATGTCCAAGCAGCTTCACCATCAGAGGAAGGGTCGGGTTAACCGGGATGGGCACTGGACTCCTCGTCCCTGTGGAGTTCTAAAAATTAACACTGATGGTTCTTCTCGTGGGAATCCTGGTCTGACTGGTATTGGCGGAGTGGCTCGTTGTAGTTCTGGGAATGTTAAATTTTTTTTCTCAATTCATAAGGGTGATTATACTAACAATCTCATGGAAGCTCAGACTATTTTATATGTTGTGGAATAGTGTTGCTTGTGGGGATGGAGTAAGATTATTTGTGAGTCTGATTCCCAGTTGGTGGTGAACATGCTTTCTTCGCAAGAGCTTGAGGATGTTAGTTGGCAGCTGGCCACTGTTGTTAAGCAGATTCTTTTCTTCTCTTCCTCTTTTCAGTTTACTAGGTTCAAGTATATTCCGCGAGAATGGAATAGACCTGCTGATTGTTTAGCCAAATGGGCTTCTAGTCATGATCCGGGTTGGAATATTAGGGATAGGGGGCAACTGTCCTTTGAGATGGTGCAAGAATTTGATGATCTTGTTGCTCAGGATCGAGCTCCTTGTTGAGCTCTCCTTGTTGTATTCCTTTCTGTCTTAATAAATTTTTACCCCTCTTTTTGCTTATAAATCTTAACTTTAAAGGAAATGCAGACAGGGATAGGGAAAATATAATTAGATAATAAGTAATTGTTGGTGATTAATTCAAACTAAGAGTTCATACTCTTATAAATCTTAACTTCTAGTTTGCTTCTAGTTTGGATGGTGAAACTGGACTATTTTCATGCTCCATTTGTTAGTTGGAGATAAAACTTGTAAAACATGTGTCAGTTATTGCAAGGTATTTGACTGTGATTTCCTATTCTATGGGGTGATTAGTTTTGCATAAGTGCTCAACTTTTGTAATTGATACAAAATGAATGAATAATAGATTTTTATTATTAACCAGCTCTATTTTTCTTCTATGTCTATAATTTTTTGCTTCTAACTACACATTGCAGAGGGATCTATCTTCTCTTCCATTTCACTTGCTTGGAAATCTTCTTGAGGTGAAAGAAATTGTAGCATGGAAGTTGTATTACTCTATTAGCAACTATTTTGGGCCGAGGGGGTGTGTTATTCCCACTGGGTTTTCCCTCTTTCCTCTTTATTTTCCTCTTTTCTCCGAAGTTAGAATTAAGAGGGGGTGTTGGTGCATAATTCCAACTCCAGCAATAGAATAGACGTGACCAATGCAAAACTTGATTCACTATTTTTAACTACAAGCACTATTTTTAACTTTGAGTTTAAATTGTCATGCATCTTTGATTGCAATGTATGTAGGGGAAGGTTTGTTATTTAGTCTATATAATTTAGATAAGTATTGTAAATGAATATAATTTTTTGTTTCAAAAGCTCTATTTTCTCTTGTAGAATTTTGTACTCATGCTAAATTTGAAATTTAAAGAATGATCTCACTAAAAATAAAAGCACAAAATTATAGAAATAGAAGAAAAATAGAGTTGGTTAATAATAAAAATTTATTATTCATTCATTTTGTATCAATTACAAAAGTTGACCATGTTGGATACAATTGGTTAATTGAGTGTTGTCTTTGATGTTACACAAATGCCATATTAGTCATCAAACAGAGTCTACCGAGCTCAGAAGGTAAGCATAGTAGTTTACAGAGTCTATTGAGCGTTGTTGTATATTACACTGTAAAGATAGCTTCTACCGAGCTAACTTGGTTAATGAAGGAAGTTTAGTACTTACCGAGCTCACTCGGTGATCAAAAGAAACTGTGACAGAGTATTTACCGAGCTGGGAAGGTAAGCGAAGAAAAGTTAGTATTTACTGAGTCAGGAAGGTAAACGAAGGATTTAGTATTTACCGAGTCAAGAAGGTAAATGAAGGATTTAGTATTTACCGAGTCAGGAAGGTAAATGAAGGATTTAGTGTTTACCGAGTCAGGAAGGTAAATGAAGGTTTCAGTGATTACCAAGACAATTTCCACCGAGCTCACTCGGTCATCTATGGAAACTCAATACTTACCGAGTTCTCTCGGCGATTGAAGGGTTGTCATGGAGTTTGCTGTATTAACCGAGCTCAGTCGGTTAACATAGGAATTATTTTTTGAATAGTATTAACCGAGCAGGGTCGACCAGTAAAGGGATTTGTTAGTTTGTAATTTTAATTATTTCTAGCCGACTATTGTATATTGTTTGATTATTGGTCAGTGATTTGAGCTGACTAAGATAATCTGGAACTTATCTATGGTCACTCAAGTTGCAAATCAAAAATAGAGAAGTATGATTATGAAAAAGTTATGAATGCGAATTATAGTATAAAGAAGCGAATGTTGAGAAAAGTCTGGTGGAGGATTAGATGTGTTAAAGGAGCTGCAAAGTTGTATTTGATCAGTAAGGATCCAGCCAAGCATAACAGAGATCTGGAATTAGCAAAGATAAGTTGCACACTATATCAGGTCATTTCATTGTTGCTTTCTAACCATTGTAACAGTGAACTTAAAATCTCTTAACAGAGTTGGTTTAACAACCATTCTATAAATCCTCTAACAAGGTGACAGTTCAGTTGAATTGTTCTAAAGACCTCTAGCAAGGCCACTCCTAATAGGGTGACTAAATCCTCTAACAGGGTCACACCTAACAGTGTGTTTTGTAACTTTTAACAAGGTTGGCTCCTAACAGGGCTCACTTCAGAAGAGTGAAAAATAGTAACTAGTTACATTGGTGGTTTTTTCCATATTGGGTTTCCACGTTAAATCTAGTGTCTCTAGTGTTCATGATTGTTGAATTGTTTTGGTTATCAGTTCTTAATAATTATTAATATTTGCTGCATTATCAAGTTTCAGTAATCTGTAACTAAGATCAAGATTTTAGACATCTAAGGGACTGTGAAATGTTTTTGTGGTAACTAATTCACCCCCTCCCCCTCTCAGTTTCTCCATTCTCATTTCCAACAATTGGTATCAGAGCTTTTTGGTGCTTGCAAGAACGGATTTCAAGGTTCTAAGCCAAAGATAAAGATGTCTTACAAAAGAGAAATTCCAAAACGTAACAGAGATAACTTCTTAGCATGGCAAAAATTGATGAAACTTCATCTGGCTACTGTTGGTGATACTGGACTGAAATACCTTGAAGAAAAATATGAAGAACCTTCTGACACATTGTCAGTTAATGATATTGTTGAAAAGAAGACTCACAACAATATGATGATAGACATAGCATCTGCTCTCAACTATGAAAAATTTGATGACATTAAGGACTGCAAAACTACCTTTGACATGTGGAACAAGCTAAAGGAGATCTATGGAGGGGATGATAATGTGAGAAGAGAAAAAGAAGAAAGTCTAAGATGACAATTTGATCAAATGAGGATGAGAGAGGATGAAAACATTCCAAAGTATGTTGAAAGAGTTAAAGCATGTGTAAGTGCAATCAGGGCAGCTGGAGGTGACATCAAAGGAGAAACAGTTGTAAGCAAAGTTCTCAGAACCTTGCTTCCCGTTAATGCAATCAGAGTCTCTGCAATACAGGAAAGAAGGTGTGAAGCAAATCATAAGATAAATCTTGAGGCCATAGTCGGAAGACTAACTGCATTTGAACTAGATAACTTTGACAACTATGTTCCATCCTCCAAAATTTTTGAATCAGCATTTCAAGCCAAGCTCTCACTCAAAGAGAAAAACAAAAAGAAGATAGAATCACAGTCAGAAAGTGAAAATGAATCAAGCCAAAGTTCAGACAGTGGTCTCGAAGTGATTGAAGCTCTACTAGCCAAGAAATATTCTAGAGGCAGAGGAAAATACAAAGGTAAAGTTCCTCTAATCTATTTTTCTTGTGATGAAATTGGTCATATTGTAGCAAGGTGCCCAAACAAGAAAAAAAATGATGAAAAGAAAGATCAAAAATGGAATGGCAAGAACGACTTTAAATCATCCAAGAACAAAGGTAAGAAATCATGTTTCATGGCTGAAAATTCTAAGGATTCTGATAATAGTGAGGATGAAATTGTTTATATTGCTGTTAAAGATGACTCTGATAGTGAGGAAGATAAAATGGCTCTTATCTCTCATGTAAGTAAGAATGATACATGGATTATAGACAGCGGTTGCTTACATCATATGACTGGTGATAAAACTAAGTTTGATCAGTTTGAAGACTCTGATGGTGGCAGTGTGAGGTTTGGTAATAATGAACCTCGTTTCATAAAAGGAAGAGGAAGAATCTGTCTATCCAAAGAACTTATATGTAATAATGCCTACTGGGTTGAAGGTCTAAAACATAATTTTCTAAGTGTTGCACAATTACTAAATACTGGATTCAAGGTAGAATTCATGCATGGAAAGGCGAGACTATTGAATGAGCAAAGAAAACTGATAGGATCTGGCACCCAAACTAAAGGTAACTTGTTCTATCTAGAACTTGGTGAATGCTCATGTTTTATTGCTCAAATTGAAGAGAGTTGGTTATGGCATAAAAGGTTGTGTCATGTCAATTTTGATAATTTGGTAAAAATAAGAAAATTCAAGAAAGTAAGAGGCATTCCTAACATTAAGAAACCTGAGGTTTGTCTATGTAAGAATTGTCAGATTGGTAAAATGAGAAAAACTAGTTTTAAAGGTAAAAACTATCAGTCTGAAGATATATTAGAAATTGTGCATACTAATTTATGTGGACCCATTGGAATAGAAAGCTATACTGGAGAAAAGTTTTTCATTCTTTTTGTTGATGACTATTCAAGAATGATGAATGTCATGTATCTAAGGAATAAATCAGAAGCATTTGAGAAATTCAAATGGTATTTGGCAAGAGTTGAAAAAGAAATAGGCAAAAGGCTGAAATGTTTAAGGTCAGACAGAGGTGGTGAATTTATTTCACATGAATTCAATAACTTCTACATTGACAGAGGTATTAAAAGACAGGTTTTAGCACCAAGAACTCTAGAACAAAATGGAATAGCTGAAAGAAGAAACAGATCTATTATTGATTGTGCAAGAACCCTGATGATAGAAAAAAAAATATTGCTATCAAATACTAGAAGGAAGCCATCAGCACTGCAGTTCTGTCATGTCCCCTTTTCAAATAATTAAAAAATAATAATCTTTGCTAAGGCAGGCAGGCCCAAGAAAGTGAAGTTTCGGAAAAAGGGGGTTAATCTTTGGAAACCGTTGGACTAATAAATGAAAATTATTATTAAAATATGTTTCATTAACCTCTCTTGGATGTGAGTTACAGTTATGCCCTCTTTTAAGTGGTTTGGAGGCATTTTGGGCTAAGGGGGAGAACTTGATTTTTGCTCATTCTTTGTTATTCTTCAGAGGCTGCCAAACCTGTGGAGAAGAAGACCCAAGAACGGGAGTTTGTAGGTTTCTAGGGAGACCCAAGAATGGGAGTTTGCAGGTTTCTAGGAAGGCTAAGGACGGGAGTTTGAAGCCATTCCATGTGCATGCTCATACAGAGTTTGCCTTTGTGCTGAACAATGTAGATTTGTGAGTTTTTGGGTGTGTTTTTTGCATGAGTTTGGTGTTTTCAGTTGAGCATTTCATATAAGTTTTGGTTGCTGCTATATTTCAGACTTTAAGCTGTTAAAATAGAGCTGAATATATGTATTGGGACATGATTAAACTTCTGAAATAGTTTATTATTGTTTTTGTGGTGTTTTCGTGCATTTTTGTGTTAATTTCGGGAGCCCGATGAGCATAGTTTTTGTCCTACATTTGTGAGCTGTTGTGTAAAGGCTATATAGATCTGAAAATGTCATTTTGTAGGCTGTTATGCTACTAAAATTTCTATAAAAATGGCCATTTTTAGATTTATTAATAATAGGTGAAGCTGTGAAGCTTTTGGCACCATTTCTGGCATACTCGATTTGGGGTTTCTTGAGAAATTTGGAGGATCTTTGTGATATTAGTTGTTTGATCTTAAAGATCTGATTAAAGGTTGGAAATATCATACAAAATCAGAAAAGAGACATTTCAGTGGTATCAGAGCCATGATCTTGCCAGCCTGAGGGTTTGTAAAAGTTTGCATGTCAGTTTTGACAAATACCCAGATCTTGCATTTCAGTTTTGAGAACTACCCAAATCTTGCATATCATAATTTATGGTTGCATGTTGCTTCTAATCAGCTACATGTCAAAATTTATGGTTGCATGCTACTTCTAATCATTTGTATGTTAGTTCTTGGTGAATTTGGTGGTTGTAGAAGTTTGCATGTCAGTTTTGACAACTACCCAGATCTTGGATGTCAGTTTTGACAACTACCCAGATCTTGCATGTCATAATTTATGATTGCATGTTGCTTCTAATCAGTTGCATGTCAAAATTTATGGTTGCATGCTACTTCAAATCATTTGCATGTTAGTTCTTGGTGAATTTGGTGGTTGCATGCTGCTTCTAATCAGTTGCATGTCAAAATCTATGGTTGCATGCTACTTCTAATCATTTGCATGTTAGTTCTTGGTGTTTGAAGAAGTTATATCCTATTGGGGTTACAATCTACTTTATCCAGAATGGACAGGTATAGTACAGAGTCTCAGAGGACACGATCTTGGACAATTGATATCCAGAGTCAAAATAGTAGAAAGGATGGTTATTTAGACATTCGAGATAAACTTATGAAAATAAGCCATGACATGTCTGAACAGTTGGTTGAGCACCATTGTATAATGAATGACATGTTGTCTGACCCAGCTAAGGTGGATAAGTTGACTGGATTTCTATTTGGCAGATTTTCTCAAAGAATAGATGACACAATTCCCAAGAACTTGCATGAGGAGTTTGAGAAACTAGCTGATAGCCAGGTAGAGGTCTCAGATTCTACTCTGCCACAGAAGGTGGTGGGAAAGGATATTACACAGATTGATAGTAACGGTCAACTTGATACTCAAATTGAGACAATTGTTTACAGGTTGTCAAAGGGTGATGCCACAGGTATTCAGTATGGTATAGTTACAACAGGCAGTGACTACAGTGTAGTGGGTTCAGATGATGATTATGAGGATGTTGTTGTGCAGAATGGTGAGATACCTGGTAGAGATGAGTAGACAAAATTTTCTATTTAGACTTTTATTTAAAATACTTTTAAAATAACATTTTATTTAGAGTAAGATTGAAACATCTATCAGAAACTACATAATATTTTAACTTATTAAGTTTCATCCATAAATGTCTTTTAAAATATATTATTTAACGATAATTTCTACAATATATATGCTCGAATCCCTACTCATGAAAAAACTAAAATAGAAATAATTAATTTTGGGTAAGAAATAATCTACTTATTGATTAGAATAAGCATTACCCAAAGTTGTAAGTATTGTCAGCACCAAGCAGAAGCAATGGCTTCATTTAGCAGTATAGTCTCCTCAAAATTTCTTCCTGAATTCATTGATGTGCTGAAAGAAGTAACCAAGTTTCTTTGAGGTTTTTATGTGTAGAGGAACAACTCTAGTAATTACAAGTTAGGTTAGGAATGGGATGGAATGGCTTCATTTAGCAGTATAATCTCCTCAATATTTCTTCCTAAATTCATTGATGTGCTAAAAGAAGTAACCGAGTTTCTTTGAGATTTTTATGTGTAGAAGAACAGATCTTTTAATTACAACTTAGGTTAGGAATGGGGATTATTGCATCCACTTCACTCCACTTCTCCTAATTAGATTATTAACTTTAACAAATCATCCTCATAAACTGGAACTGGCATGTAATAAAATCGTTTTCATGATTTACAACCATTCCAATTTAACTCATGGTAGAGGGGCATGATGGGCCGGATTTCATGGGATTTACTGCCACAGGATTTAATAGTCCTTATTTTCTCCAGATTCGCCATTCCAAGCCTTAGAAAGCTGAAGGTTGTATGTAAGCAATGGAATACAATAATTTCCTCCATTGGCACCAGATTCCAACGGTACGCAACAATTGTGCCAATTTTTTCTACTACTGCATTTATCGTAGAGCTCTGATATGTGTTGTTTTGGAAACAACCCATAACAATAATAACAGGAGCTACGTGCAGTATTAGTCCCTGCTTGGGGTAGGTTTGGTGTGAGGAAGTAGTGAAGAAGAGTATACAGGATGGTTTTTATGCTTTTTTGGGCTAAATGAATAGAAGGGAATCTGACAGAAGTCTGTGCATTCTTATGCACTGAAGGGAAGCTGGTTAGCCCAATTGAAGTTATCCACTGGCGCGTATCCTTCGTTAATCATGGACGCCAACTCTTCCTTATGGTTCAAGGCGGTGCAGTCTGAGTGCCCTATGACGATGCAAGGGCCTCAACGATGAGGCGAGGAGCAAGATGGGGCTAATTTGATGCCGCAACAGGGCCCTATACCCTAGTCGACAACTAGAATAACTTCAGTTTCATGGTGAATGCACAAGCATGGTGTCCGAGATTTTGTTACAAATAGACAAGTTCGTATCTGCAATTTTCCTAAGGTTTCTCCAATAGTATCAAGCATTGGCTAGTAAACAGATTCCTTGACGGGTCGGTCAGAGAAATCTGAGCTGTTATTTCCTTCACCAATTCATGCTGGCTACTTATGGCAACTCTAGTTCAGTTCTAGTCCCTATCAATGGTGGATCATGAAAGCAATGCCTATTATAATAAAGTCATTTGTGATTTGGCGAAAGAAAGTATTTCTAGGAGTCTTGCAGTACATCAAAGCAATATTGAATTTAGTAGTTTGTATGACATAGAAAGCCTACTTGTAAAACAAAAGTAAATAAACATAAGACAAATTCAAAAATTTTAAAACTTTGACAACATTAAAAACTGAACCATAAATCTACTTAGAGAAACAGGAATGCAAAATGCACGTTGGAGGGTTACTAGTTTAATAAGAGAGCATATAGATACATATGAAGTTAATCTTCATAAACAACACAATTAATTGAAGGTGCTACAATTACCACTATTAATGCATCTATTGATATATTGAGCATACGCTAAACTACAATTGTCTCATGTCATGTGGTGGGATTATGCCAACCATAAAGAGTGTAAGATACATTTAAGCCATCAATGCAAAACAAAAGAATAAACTGTTGTATTTAGAAACACTAACATAATCAACCATGTAAATACAATAGTGAAGTTGATTCTATGAACAAAAGAATTGTAGTTTACAATCAAATGGATGGAGCCAAATCACAACTAGAGGGTGAAAATTTGAGAGAGTAATCATGCATATGTTTTTTATTAAGAAAAATAAAAAATTAATGGGTGCTGACCCAAAGTACAAACATAACACTAGAGACTAAGAGCATAGCATTGCCAGGGCCTTGTAAAGAAAGTTCCAGATAAGCTAGATCTCCATCTATCAAAGACAAAGGTCCACAAGAAAATGATTCACCAACCATGGACAATGCTATAAATGAAAGACTTGGGACAAACCCCCATAAAAACTACAACCCAAGACCAAAAACAACAACAAAGGACCAGAGTGTGTCCTTTAAAACTTTCAACAATCACTTGATCACATTGAGAACAAAAACTAAGACAAGAAATCATCGTAACAACAAGTGAACAAACTCGGGCCATTTACTCTTGTCCAAACAGTAAGCACATAAATAGGACCAAACAAGACTATACCTCTAACCTTGGCAAACACAATGCATATCATCCAACCATAGGTCTAAGCAAGGCTCAATCCTTGGCAAATGTATTCAAAATTCTTCTTGCCTCCCAAAACACCACACTAAGAGGAGCAAGGGGGAGGAAGCCTAAGCCCTAGAGGTAAGAGAAACTCCCCTTTCCTCCACTAACAAAACTACTAAAAGTAGTGCAAGTATTTAGTATTTCAGTAGGAGTCTCCTCTTCTTCACAATGCCCAAATCTGATCTCCACCTCAATAAGAGATTTCTCAACCTCTATAGGAGCAACTAACTTACAAGCTAAGACTGATACCCAACATGTCTCTTTAGGATGTAACACATACTCCACCCCAAAGTGTTTAGCTGTGGAAACATCTTTTCTTCACCATTTGAAGCACATTGCCTATATATGCTCTCTTCAACTAGATCTCTTACAATAAGAAAGAGTTATAGAAAAAGAATGGGAGACTACCTACTGAACACATTCATAACCACTTCTGTCTAGTAGCTAGCTACATCCATAAGCTTTAACCCCACCTTAATTGGGTCCTCCACCTCAATAGGAAGTAGGAAAGTGACAGAACAGATCAAAGAAAGCTTCCACCACACATGCATCCAAAGTTCTGAAATGACTACCACAACCGGATTTGAGTCCCAAATAGAGGAAGCTTTCTCCTTAGAGAAAGAAAGACCAAAGGAAAACCAAAAGCAATAAACAAAAAGGGGCAAGAGAATCCCCAAATGATGAACAAAAATGTCCAGCCAATGGGGGCTATCAATAGTAAAACCCTTGAAAAAGAAAACCCATCTAAGAAAAATACCCCTCTTAATAGAACTAGCACCGAGGATAGGGACCACATTTCCCCTACACATCAATCCATCAATATCCAAGCCTATACAAAACTTAGGGTTCTCATGGGCCCCGTAAGCCATAATAGGATTCCCTAAGGGAAAGCACTTGTACACAAGAGCCCTCCAAATCAAAGCTATTAGTATCCTCATCTTTGACAAACTCCAAATAAAAGAGAGCCCATTAGAGATAGCATCAACACACCTCACAAACCCTAACCCCTTATAGAGGTCGAGCCAGTGCACAACCCAACAACACCCCAAGCACCAAAATGGGACTTTCCATCTCCAATGACTGCCCAAGAGAGCCAAACCCTCTACAGTGTAGAAGAGTTGCTTGAAGAAAACTATCCTTTAGCAACAAACACCCACTAAACAATAGAAAAACCACTCCACCGTGCACTAGTGAGATCCCCCCTGAAGATAGGGAAACACCTACCAAAGCTAGAGGGAACTAGCACAAAGTAGGCCCCCCATACATCATTCTTGTCTACTTAAGAGTTGTCACCATCATAAGCATCCGCTTAGCTACAAACCTTAGCCTCCTTATTTCCTAATCTCCCACTCATAGCTCTTAATTGTTCTCTTGAAGTCATTGAAACTCTAGAAATTCTAACCCCCACTGGTATGTTACTTTTGACACAAAGAAATGATGTTTAAAGAGATAAGTAAGCATGTGATAATAATAGAGAACATATTATTTAATATTGTTAATTTGAGATTTCAATGGAAGCATCCAAATAGAGTCAATTTACATATTACATGGGTCATTGTGCATTGGTATACTAAGTTCATTTGAGGAATATTTGAAGTGGAGTCTAGTTATGTACAATAGATAATCATTGTTACCATTGGATTTTTCTTTTATCAAAGTGTGTTTATGTACTATAAGTTGTGATAGAAAAGGAAAAAGTGAAGTGCACTTGAAGCAGATTCTATCTATAGATATTTGGTTCTTCTTTTAATATAATTCTAAATGATTTCAATCTCAACTATATAAGGGCTTTAGCAAGCAAAGATTTTGTGTTTCCTTTCAATAGAAAGATCTTTATTGAAGTATATTCACCGAATCTTTTCAAGGTTTTAAAGAAGTTATGGCTTGAACAAAGGAGAGAATATATAGTTGAATTGACATATCAATAACAATAGCAAAGAATTTAGTCACATGCAAATAGCTTAGGTAGATTTTTGAAATCAAACATATGCTACAAATGATGTTTATAGTTTCAAAATAACTTCTTACACACATCACCCTACCTCAGAGGATATTCTACTAAAGTTTTATATTCTTTCCAAATGCTAGGAGCTTAAAAATAGCCCAGTTTAAATAACTATGGGCTAGTTTTTTTTCAAAACATATTCTTGTTGCCAAGGAACACTAGGTTTTTATATCATCTTAGGAAGAAAATAAGTATGCACTTAATTAAGGAAAAGCTTACATCAACATTTTTCAAGACTGTTAACACAGAACAACCAATTATGTGGTTTAGATTGACAATCTTAGTTTAGAATCAGCAAATATCAACTAACAACATTATGATCAAGAATGAATTGCTATAATTATTTTAGAAATATAAAAGAATCATGAAGGAGATAAACCAAGCTTGAAGGATAATCTCGGTAATCTGCTATTTTATACATTCATTTTTTTTATATGGATCCTATAGCCAGGCCTTACTGTCAACCCTTGACCAAAGAAATGAAAAATAGAGGAATGTAAACAAACTTTTTTTTGATAGGATGAAAGATTTTTTTAAAATACTAATCTAAAAACATTCCAAAAACTTTATCATGTACGAGAAGAAATGCATCAAAAACTCCTCTTGTGCTATTGCAAATTGTGTACTAGTCAAGGATAGCCATTTAGGAGAGAAAAAGAGGGTAGTAAAAACTTATATTCACACAGTACAACTTGGTAAAATACTCTGAGAGTTAGAACAATCACCCAAACAATCTAAGCATTAGGAAACAAGTCTCGCAGTACAAAACATTTTGAAACATTGTTAGCATTCTAGAATCAGACAACCTAACGCGTTTATAATGCATCTCTAGTGGCATCCCTTTATCCGATATCTTTTCTACCTCTCCCCTACAATCATGACTACAATTACCATATAGTCCATAGAGAAATAATTAGCTATATCTTAGATAGGGTACTTCACTAAAAATAGTAATGTGATAAATAAGATAAACATAATTCCCAAGAGATGTAATATAAAATTTAGGAAGAAAATATTGAAAAATAGAAATGGAATATTTACTTTTACTTTTATGGCATTTCTTTAGGGTTCCCCATAGAATATTAGGGTCAGGTAAATGGCTATATGGGAACCATTTCTGGGGTAGTGAATGGACATTGCCTTGTAGGGATTTGATAGCCAACTTTGGGTCCTGCATATTAGTTCTTTGGGAGATGCCCTAGCATCCATGCAACTTTGATAGCCATGGGATGGCAATCCTTCTCATAGCTACCTTCCTCACTATATGGTGATTGTAGACTAATTTTGAGTTCATTTTCATATATTGTTTAAATAGTAGTATAGAACTAAATAATACATTATTATTATGTATCTTGATACCATTTTTAGCTTGGAAATCGATTGTTAAAGAAATGCATAAAATAAAATGGAATAACATTTGAGGTGACATGTGAAAATGGCCATGCCTAATGTTCCATAGCTAAAGGACAAAGGAATTGGTGTAGTGGAAAAGCCAAGTGGTCTGTAATAATTAAGGAAAGCCATTAATAACATCCATTTCATAGAATCAATCAGAAGCTACACAAATAACAAGACCTAGGTGGAGACAATAATGTCAACAAAACATGGAAAGAGGCATGTATTATGTTGGCTCTTGATTTAAAATAGATTTTGACAAACCAAGTATACAAGGAAAGAATGCATCTATGGGAAGGTATCTCCAATAATGGACATAATTTACCAAGAACCTTGGCCAACTATAAGGCTTGACCCTTCTTCTACTTTAGGCTCTGCAAAACCTAGGCGGGTGAACCTCTTTGGATCTGACAATGTGACCAGTTGAATGAGCATAACCAAGATCTAGAATAGTAGATGAAACCCTTAAATCTTCAATACTTAACCATGAAATCATAAGAAATGAAATAGCTAAGAACATAACTCATGACATTGGCAAGCTAAGTGTGGGTTAAACTTTGAATAACTTTCAACATGAAAGGGGAAATGTTTGTTAATGATGTTGATTCAACACAACCTCAAATATACAGTAGTTTAACAAGTGATCCTATAACTAATTAGTGCCTAATCCATTGCGAAATTCCATGAATTTAACACATACATTTATGATATTGTGATGTCCCCATTTTGACAAATAATTTTATATTAAATAACTATTATATATAATGTTTGTAATATTAAAATAATCAATAATGTATATAAAATATTATAATTATACTAAGATGAAAATATAAATTATTATATATCATAATAATATAATTATAAATATTATTATATAACTATACATATATATATAAATGTTATTTATATCTATATAATTAGATATTTAATTGTCATGCTACAAATAATATATATATCAACTATTTTATGTATTAAAGTATATGACAAGTATATCTATACTAAATAATTATAAATAAATGATTCATATATAATATACAATCATTTATAATTAATATAATATATAATATATAATCATATATTATTTAATATATAATCATATATTATTTAATATATAATATGATTATATTTAATTTATATAATCATACATAATTAATATTAATAAAAAAGTCACGAACCTTTGAAATACTGGATATAAATATATTTTCAACCATTAAGGAATACATCATAGAAATTATTATCAAAAATTATAGTAATCAGGAAGAAACAATCGAATGTCCTAAAAGGGGACATTACAAATGGTATCAGAGCAATGATCCTACCGGCCTGTGTATAATAATGCAAATGAAGAGAAATGTATGATAATTTATATTAAGAAAAGGTTTGGAATATAAATTTGGAGGAAAAATGAGTAATATTCATTTGATCTATCTTCTTCAAAGAAGGAATAATGAGTTCTACAATTTTCCCATTCGCTGCGAGTTTAAGTGCTCTTTTGTAAACTAGGAGACGTCCACTTGTGATAGAATAGAGGTTGGAGAAAGGACAATATATGCAATTTAGAAGTTATGACTTATGAAGGTTATTATCGCTAGCAGTCAAAGAAGCCCAATACAAATGTTGTTCGAATGGAAAAGTACTATAGACACTATGACAGCAAGTGACAAAAAATTTACCTTGACTTGAACGGTGTCATTCATAAGATCTATAGTGCCAAATGGTAATGAATTTGATTGTGATAATGTATAGTAAATACATGTCTGCAACAAAGTCCATGAATTCTGATATGATGGAAGCAGTGTGAGATTTGCAATGATGTAACATACGTCAAATATCAAACAAGTTAGCAACAAACATTGGAAAAGAGAAATGTTATATACATTGAAGCTTCATCGATAATGATGGCAAAGACAATGTGACCGAGTTGAATCCAAAACTGTATAATCACAATAAAAAGGGAGAACTCATGATAATTTGAAGTGTGACAAGTAGAAGAACCATGTAAGGCGCAGTTTGACATATTTAAGAAATGCATTAGCACCCAAGAGTCGGTACAATTAAAAAGAGGGATCAGAAACAAAGTTGATTAATGTTGACTGAAAACTGTGAATCATATACTATCCATATGACAGTTATGGTAACCCTAAGTTTGGACATATTTACTGCCTTAGTTCTTTGACCATAGCTTGTTTACCTTGCAGTCAAATGATGACATTAGAAATGCCATAGAATCTAATATTGACACCATCATCCGGTTCATGTGGACATTAATATGAAACTGTGGAGCATATCACCTTTGGGAGGACAATTGCAGAAGTCACTCGACAAAAGTAAGATGGTCACATAGCATAATGATGAGAAATAAAAATAAAATGAAGATAGACATGCTAAATTTCACTGTATATTTGAAGACTTTATAATTCAATGAGCAAATACCATTCCAAAATTTCAATAATTTAAAATCATGTTTTGTAAGCATCCTTCCCACCAAGGATGGATAGGAAAAATCCTCAAACCATAGGAATTTAGCAGTCTATATCCGACAAAATTATCAAGACATGGGTGGTTAATTGATCATGTGGCCAGTCTTCTTATGTTAATCATGTGGAGAAAGAGACATTGAGCACCAACCTAGTAAGTGTAAAACTCACATCAGAGGAGTAACAATACCAATCATCTATCAAATATGAATGGTTCCATACAAGAGGAAAGATTTAGAACAACCAATGATTCAAGAAGATGAGAGTGCATCAATTTCCCCATTGGTCAGTTTCACATTCCATGTAAGAGCCATGAGAAGATAATAAAAAAGAGCAGATAGAGAAATCAAACCAAGCACTCCCTCAAGCGTTGCAAAACATGGGAAATTCCATAAATAATCTAAGAAACCATAATGCTAATGGAAGGGACAACACCAAAGAAGATGAGATATGATCAAGGGAAAAGATGGAGCTTCGAGGAAGTTCAACCATAGTTAAAAATATGAAATTTTAAGTTTTCTTAATTAATGTAATCATAAAGGCATAAAATTAATTAATTGAGAAATGATTTAGGGATTTCAAGTAGCTTTCCTATGGAGTCTACAATCAAGGAAGGTCTATAAGACACCTTGTTGTAGTACTAGTTAAGGGAAAGACTATCTAAAAACCCTATTGTATATAACTTTCCTATGGGGTCTATTAAGACACCTTATTGTAGTATCAATTAAGGGAAAGGCCATATTTAACTTTCATATGGGGTTTGCAATTAAGGGAGGTCTGTTGAGACACCTTATTGTAGTATCAGTTAAGGGAAAGGCCATATTTAACTCTCCTATGGGGTCTACAATTAAGGGAGGTCTATTAAGACACCTTATTGTAGTATCAGTTAAGGGAAAGGCCATATTTAACTTTCCTATGGGGTCTTCAATTAAGGGAGGTCTGTTAAGACACCTTATTGTAGTATCAGTTAAGGGAAAGGCCATATTTAACTTTCCTATGGGGTTTGCAATTAAGGGAGGCCTGTTAAGACACCTTATTGTAGTATCAGTTAAGGGAAAGGCCATATTTAACTTTCCTATGGGGTCTACAATTAAGGGAGGTCTGTTAAGATACCTTATTGTAGTATCAGTTAAGGGAAAGGTCAAATGTAACTTTCCTATGGAGTCTACAATTAAGGAAGGTCTATTAAGACACCTTATTGTAGTACTAGTTAAGGGAAAGACTATAACAACATCTATCCTTCCTATGGAGACTAAAATTAGGGAAGAGTTGCTATGATACCCTATTGCAGTACTTGTTAAGGGGAAGATAATAAGGGAATCCTACCACTTTCCTATGGAGTTTGCAATTAGGAGAGAACACCCTATTGTAGTACTAGTTAAGGGGAAGATAGTAAGGGCACCCTATCAAATTTCCTATTGAGTCTGCAATCAAGGGAGAGTAGTTAGGACACCCTATTGTAGTGCTAGTCAAGGAAAAGATAGTAATGGTTCCTTTTCACAAGAACCTTTCTAGTCAAACAAGCAATCCACTAAGTAGACCACCTCGTGTGGATGCCTAATGCCTACCATTGGGGCTAAGGGGGCCAAAATCCACTCTTGGGCTTAGTATGGAACTGGCTTGGATTGACTTATTATTATTCAAATTTCTTTGAGGTTTATATATATTTTTATATGCATGTAATGATGCTTATTTTGTGGTTGTAGGATGAAGAAGAATAGTCATTGCACATTGTTAATTTTAGGATCTAACCAAGGTTATGTATGATCTGTCTACATCGTGTATGCTTCATGTTTTCATTCAATGTATATTTCATAAATCTTTTGGTCTTTTGAATGCAAGTATATGGAAAAGCTTGTGTATGAAAGATTTTGCTTGAGGGCAAGCAAATTCAAGAGGGGAGGACTGTGATGTCTCCATTTTGACAAATAATTTTATATTAAATAAGTATTATATATAAAGTTTGTAATATTAAAATAATCAATAATGTATATAAAATATTATAATTATACTAAGATGAAAATATAAATTATTATATATCATAATAATATAATTATAAATATTAATATATAACTGTACACACACACACACACACACACACACACACACAGACACACACACACACACACACACACACACACACATATAATTTATATCTATATAATTAGATATTTAATTGTCATGCTATAAATAATATATATATCAACTATTTTATGTATTAAAGTATATGACAATTATATCTATACTAAATAATAAATAAATAAATGATTCATATATAATATACAATCATTTATAATTAATATAATATATAATATATAATCATATATTATTTAATATATAATATGATTATATTTAATTAATATTAACATAATATTAATAAATAATATATAATCATACATAATTAATATTAATAAAAAGTCACGACCCAATGCTGGATATAAATATATTTTCAAACATTAAGGAATACATCATAGAAAATATTATCAAAAATTATAGTAATCAGGAAGAAACTATTGAATGTCCTAAAAGGGGACATTATAGATATAAGGACATATTTCATATACCTAGACATCATATCTATCTAATCACCTTCTGATTCAGACATCAGTGTTCATTTAGACCTCATTCTTACAAAACATCCTTCTCATCATAACCAACAACCCTGTCAAACACATCAAGCATTTACTTGGCCCTTTGTTCCAACAACAAAATACATCAGACATACAACCTGAATGGGATGCAAATGAATCTCAGATCTTTGTTCAAAGACCAAATAAGACTACAAATTACTGAGACAGGAGATGAGAACCAAAATGAAACTAATGAATTTTTTTTATCATATGTATTCATTTCCTTTAAACAATACGATCAAATGAATGAAATTAAAACATGAAATAGCCTAACATATTTGAACTATCTATATTATCTCTACAATTGCTATTCACATGAGAGAATTATGCTAAAGAATGGTGTCACTGTATTGGCAATACATCAAGACTGGAACCAAAACTTGGTATCACAACAACGTGCAAATTTTCTCTGAAAAACTAGAACTTGTACAAAGAGAAAGAATGAGAAAGGTATAGGATGAAGGAATTCTAGGATCTACTCTGCATCTAACATGTGTCCACTTGAAATTCCCTCTCTTTGCCATGAAAAGACTCTCTCTAGTCTCTCTCCTCCATAGTGAATCAAATCCTTTACCAATTTTATTTTAGAGGCATCAAATATCTCAAAAACTTGATGATGAAAGAAAATAACTGATTTTTGATGTTAAAATGCACTCAAAACTAAAAGTGAAAATTAGTTAAAATGGCCTTAAAGTCAATTTTTATGACTTTCAAACTTCACCAAGCCTTTATATCTACCTTATAACCAATTTTGATCATCAATAATAAATTTTGGTCATTTTGTTGAGAATGCCTCAAGAATCACAAATTGACTTATAACACAAACTGTTGAGCACCTGTGCATAATATGACCTCATATTTAGAAATTTTGTCTCTTCCTAGTTCTAGTGGTATATTGGAGCACCCAATTTTGATAAAAAATGGCCCAGTTAAGGCCCTCTGAAAATCAAGCTCCCATTCACAGGTTTGCACAAATAAAAGAATAAAAATGAAAAATTTAAAATATTCTATAGTTTAAACTATAGAAATTTGAAATTTGAAATCAAATTTTTCATTTTGAGAATGAATGTGTAGGGACAATGATATTTTTTAATTTTAAACTCTTTTGTACCCCTCAATCAATAAGGCAGTGCCACTTGTCAATTTTTGATTGGCTCTGGTCTACACAATAGCACCACATGTCACCATCGAATTGGCCATTGGTACTCAAGTGGGACCCAAGTTCAAACTCTATCAGATTCTTGAAATTTCTGACAAGTCACCATGATGCTTGTGAAAAATTCTTACCATTTTTGAGTGGTGACATGGCGACCATCAGATTCTAGTCACTTTCTAGCCAACTCCATCTAATGCAACATCATCACCACCTCATCATGCCTCCTAGATAGTCGCCAAGTTGTTGTGGTTAACTTGTGAGCAATTTTTCTTGGTGATGTAGTAATGACTACATGATCTACCACATTGCACCATCTCCTTCCTTGTTCTATGATCTCACCACATCATTGCACTTGTTTGCTTGTTTAAATTTTTTAGCATATTGCCCTCTAGTCTAGGCCATGGTGGGGACCCACAAAAAATCTTGCTACTTTCCAAAAGCCATGTGTCATTAGAAATTAGAGTTATGGTGTGTTTGAGTATTTAAAGGTATAAAAAGTGCTCCCATGGGCAATGTGGGATAATGGCTTGATGGTTCTTTCTCTTATTCTAAGGCTTCATCTTTGCTCTTATGTTGCCCTATTCTTTTCTAGCCGCTTGCATTTCTTGTAGATCTCCTTTCTATTCACTGCTTAGATGCCACTTGATTGTGGCTTCTTTTACCTTTGCTCTACCATTTTATTATGTTTGACTACATTTTATGGCATGGAGTTCCTTTTTTTAAAATGTTGATCTCCCTTTTTAATGCATGTTCCTTTCCTTATGCCACCTACTTTGTTGCTTGGCATGTTCCCTCATGTATGTAGCAACCTCTTATTTTTTGTGTCGATATTCCTCTTATTCATTTAGCTTGTCTTATGCTATGCATTGACTATGGTTTTCTTTGGTCATCGGTGGTTGCTGCTTGGCCTCTTATTGCTTTCATTTGCATAGGTTCCCCACCTTAACATTGACTTCTGTGTGTGGGATGCCTCTATTTGATGCCCATGGCCTCCTCAAGACATGGTGGCTTATCCTTTGCCATGGAGTAATAATATGCACTTGCATCCTTGTCAATTTTTGTTGCCCATTCATCTTGTTGTCTAACAATCCCTGCAAACTTTTCTTTAACCGCCCTTGTCCCACATAAATAATATCTACTAAAGCCATTCTAACCATCACCTTTGTAATTCTAGCAGTAGTAATGGCTCTTGGTTCAGGCACAAGCCCATGCTCCTTCTCTTTCACTACTTCAATAGTAGGTCTCTTATATTTAGCTTTTGGTGGTGATGGAATGATGTGCCTTATGCCCACAACTTAGGCGTAGATCGTATTGTTGTGAAGATAAGTTCCAGGTCCTGCAATGTAGTCATATGATTTACTCACTATCTCTCCTAGCATCTTATAATATACTATAGACATTTTTCAATAGCTATGCTTTTTAATTAAATCTTTGGCTCAAAAAGAAAAGGTTCATATGTGGCTTAGTCAGAGAAGGTTGGGCTTTCCAGTAAGCCAAGTGATTGCTTGAGAGTAGAGCTTACTGTAATGGGCAGAATCCCAAGCTTTTTTTAAAATTAAAGCAGATGGAATTGTAATCTTATCCAAATATTATGATGCTATGTTATTCTCTTTAGGTGAATCCATGGTTATAAGAGTCTCAATTTTGTCATCTGTAACTAAGACAACTGCTACTCCTACATTCTGGGCATTCCGGACCTTTAGAGAAAACTAACAACCTCCATAATCAATAAACAAACATTTAGCCACAAAAAGATCTTCCACAAGAGCCTTAAAAATCTTTGAGTGAGAAGCTGAATCAGTAAATCGATTAAAAACTCAATAAAAAAATTTTCACAAAAAGCATGCTTCATCCACTAGTTATTTCATAACTTTTACAGCCATTATTGATCTGATGGAATCAGTCGGGCCCTAAAGAGGGTCTGGCAAAATTTTTAAAATTTTTGAACAACTAACAATTCTAACTGATCTATTCATCACGTAATACTGATTGAAATCAAACTCGACCAATGAGTCAACATTTGAAGCCCATTTTATCCTTTTTTGCAACCTGTCACTTTCGCACTAGGAGGTCTATTGGCTGGCCTTAAAAACTAACCCAAACCTCTAATCAGGCTCTAAAATCAAGCATAATGATTCTTTGTTTTGCATAATTTCACCTTATCAGATCTCATCTAATGACGAATTCCTAGTCAAACCAAAGTCACCGTTTCAAAATTGCCTGCAAGCAAACATGTTAGAAAGCAATAAACTAGGTTCGGATTTGGCTTTAAAAATTGGTCAAATAGGCACTTGGGAAAACCAAAATTGGGATGTTGGTTCACTATCATGAAGAGAGTACAAATCTTTAATTTTGGTTCATGAGTGATTAGTCAAAGTAGGCTACTCAGAATTGCTGACTGGAAACAATTATAGAAAATCATTTATTGCAAATGGAATTGACCTAAAAAAGTGTGCAGATGGATTTGTCAAGAATTGAAACTTGGCATACTTAAAGTATTTTTATAGGAAAGCATAGTGGTACAACCCATTTGATCTCACCTATCATGGATCTCAAGATATAAGATCCCAAACAGGGGTATTGATCAATTTGCACTTATTGACACTAGTAAGAAGTTAGAAATTGTGTTTGGAATTGCATTTGAAAACTAATCAAACAGATTTTTCATGAGCTGAAACTTGTAACATAATAAGTCTTTAAACTCTAAAATTCAACACAATGATAATTTTTTCATTTGGGTCAATTGGTAAAAATTCAAAGCATGTCAAAAAGTGCTTTCAAAAATTTTGAATAACGCGCATCTGCATGAAAATAGTAAATGACCAAATTTGAGGGATTCAAAACCTAGTTAAACATATTCGAAATGACTCAAAATATGAAACATAGGTTCTCAAATATAGACACTAAACACTTCCATAGTGGTCAATCATGAAACATATCTAGGTGCGAGATATTCACTTACAAACATAGGCTACTGTCAGTGTTTAACACTTCGGTGAAAATGTAGGTATTGACAAGTGCTTGAAACGGGACTTCATGAACTAGCTTGGGATGACCATTTATCCTCATGAAACAAGTGGAAATAGTGAGTGGAAGGTTCTAGAAGCATTAAACACCTCTTGGGGCTTGAAAGTACAACCACATACAAACTAATCAAAAAGTCTTCATAGGGCTCAATATCTTCAATAGTGCTCAAAGTTTGGGCTACAATTTTGAGCACCAATAGTGGCTCTATCTAGGGATGCATGTACCTTATGGACATGGTGAGGATTTAGATCTTTGGAAGAAAAAAACCACTCACAATAACTTCTCTTGAACAACTTTATTGAAAGCAAACAACAACTACCTCTACTATGTACAAATAATGTCATTGGGCCATCGAACTTTCTCACAATGTTTACCTCTATCGAAAACCTGATTCTCATTTAAGCATGCATGAGGTAAGTTGGAAAAATTATTCATTTTAGTCTTGCCAATTAGATCAACATTTTGAAACAACTCATTCAACAAAACTGAATGTAAACCTTTACTTTCACAATACATATAAAAAATTTATTCACTCTCCACAACTCGCACATCATGAAAGTTCTGATTAGCATGCTTATAACTATTACACTCAAACTGAAAACTCTCTTCATTTAATGAATTGTGCATGCTATCAAATTTGAATATGAATGCATCATATTCAACATAGGGAAAAGGATCACTCATACCTTCAAATTGTGTATCCTTATGCATAACTGGATTGAGCTCAAATGAACACTCTGACTTGTAATCACACATGTCATCCATATCCAAATCTAAAGCTAATCTAGAGTCCTTCAATGATTCTTCACAATTAGCAAATGAATCAGTCATCATATTAGAAAGTTCATCATAAAAATCATTACGAGGTGTACGCAAATTTTCAAAAACACCTTGTTATTAATATCATGAGATGAAATCTCATCAATACTTTCACCATCACACTCAAAAGAAGAATAAAATGATTTCTCATAGCAATATGATAAAGCATCATCATTAAGATCATTCTCAATCAAATCTGAAAACTCCATTTGTTCTGAACAAAAAGAGGATTGATAATTCCATGTAAAGCACCTCTTTGAACATTTTGGCAAAAAATGGGTTGATCATCATCACAATGTCCATCATATAATGGGTTAGTGAAAAATTTAAAACCATTTCTAACATCACTGTCATGGACATTTTCAACATGTGAAGAAGGAGAATCAAAATCATCATTGGAAGACACATCATTATCTTCACTAAGGAAGCATGTAGAAATTAGATCAATATTTTCCTCATTGTCTTCATCAAGGTAACTCAAATGTCTCACAAATAAATTAGTATTTATCTTATCAATAGGTGGTGATGCTTTAATCTTAGAATTACTTATATGCTGATTATCACTACTTGCATCCTCAAGACACTCTTCTACACAATTAGGAAATCCATTCCTATAAATAGTTTCTTTATCCTCTTATTGTGTTTATAGCCTTTCTTCAGAATTTTCAAATTCAAGCTGACTTCTACAATTCTAAAATGGAATTTCACTTTTAGATTTAGAGAACGAACTTATACCTTTACTTTCATGAGAAAATATGATCTCATCATTGCATTCTTCTTTCCATACCACATCTGATTCACTTGAAGATGAACATATGCTATCATGATCCTCTTCTTGACTTGAGCAATAATTCTCATCATTAGCTTCATAAGATGCCTCTTGACAATATGCCGAATCAGGAAATTCACCATTGTCACTTGACAAATCGGTTCTAGCCTCTTCATCAAGTGAACTAACTTTACCTTCTGTTGATGTAACATTACAAACTCATGCATTATTTTCAACAAGGAAAGAATCTACTCCTCTTTCCAACAAAGAATCTTCAGCTACACATGTTTTTAATTCTAAAATTTCAACAAGATCTTTTACAACAGCAAGGGTATGCCTTCTTATAAATCCATACTTTAGATTGTATTCAATATCCATTGCAAATTCACAAGCTTGAATATAGACTTTGTGGTTTTTTATCCCTCAGTAAGAAACCCATTTTCCGCCCAAAGAACCCAAATAAATAACTAAACAAATTTGATCATGGGGCCTACAATTTTTAGGGATATCCATTAATGTTTTATAAAATCTACTATTAAATCTTAGGATCAACTCATCTTATTCAATTTGAATTTTTATCAATTGATCCAACATTAATTTTACATCTACCCACCCATCAAATTGTTCGATGAAGGATGAACTTAAATTACCCCATGAAGAAATTGAAGTTCTAGGCAAGCATGAGAACCAATCTCTTTCATCTCCTTTTAGAGTCTACACAAACAACCTCATCCATAGATCTTCATGACACACATCATAGTCATACATCAAGTTAGAAAAAACATGGACATGTTTCTTTGCTAATTTGGACTAGTTCCTATCAAACTTTGGCATGTACCCTCTCATTCCATTAGGGATCTCATTTGGGAAACTAGGTATGCCATAATAAAAAAATGGCACATATCCTTTGATAAAAGAATTCATATGAACATTCATTGCTAGTTGCAACTTTTGGTAGATTTCAAAACCAGTAACAAAATATCTATGCAATTATAAGTAACTTTCTATTATCACTTAACTAATCTAACATTCTTCACACATTTGTCCCTCTTTTAATGAAAAAAATATTTAATAAGGACCATGTAAACACACAAAACACTGAATGGGGAATACATGGAATGTCTTTGCTGAATGTTGTTGTTCACTTTGCATTGGACTCAAATCTGAAACAAAACTTTACACCTCAGGTTCTTTCAAACACAGAGTTTCCACCTCCTTGCAGAGGACATGAATTTACTCATTGATCTTTACTGAAACATCACCAAATTCTGAGCATTCCTCACAAAAAAGTCATAGACATTTTCAATGACATTTAGCCAACAACAAACTCTAGGTAATAAACTTTCAAATCTGAAAACAATTTTCAAATTATTATACTTATGAGACTCTTCTCCGAACTGAAAGTAGCAAGACCCTAGGATATTCTTAATGTTTAACCTTATTTCAATCCCTAGCAGAGTCACCATTTTGTTGCCTCTTGATTTAATAGAGTTTGAAAAACCAAGTACACAAGGAAAGAATGCATTTACGGGCAGCTATCCCTAATAATGGACATAATTTACCAAGGACTTGGGCCAACTATAAGGCTTGACCCTTCTTCTACTTCAAGCTTTGCAAAACCTAGATAGGTTAACCTCTTTAGATCTGACTATGTGACTAGTGCAATGAGCATAACCAGGATCTAGAATAGTATATGAAACCCTTAAATCTTCTATACTTAACCATGAAATCGTAAGCATGAAATAGCTAAGAACATGACTCATGACACTAGCAAGCTAAGTGTGGGTTAAACTTTGAATAACTTTCAACATGAAAGGGGAAATGTTTGATTAATGATTTTGGTTCAACACAACCTCAAATATGCAATAGTATCAATTCCATGAATTCAATACATACATCTATAATATTAGGACATATTTCATATAACCAAGATTAGATCTATCTAATCACCCTGTGATTTAGACATCAGTGTTCATTTATACTTCATTCTCATGAAATATCCTTCTCAACATAACCAACAACCTTATCAAACACATCAAGCATTTACTTGGCCCTTTGTTCCAATAGCAAAATACATTAGACATACAACCTGAAGGGGATGTAAATGGATCTCAGATCTTTATTCCAAGACCACAGAAGACTATAGATTACTAAGATAGGAGATGATAACCAAAATGAAACTATTGAAATTCTTGCTCATATGTATTCATTTCCTTGAAACTATACAGTCAAATGCATGAAATTAAAACATGAAACAACCTAACAAATTTGAACTATCTGTGTTATCTCTATAGCTACTATTCACATGAGAGAATTGTGCTAAAGAATGGTGTCATAGTATTGGGAATACATCAAGATTGGAACCAAAACCTGGTATCACAACTATGTGGAAATTTTCTCCAAAAAATTGGAACCTATACAAAGAGAAAGAATGAAAAAGATATAAGATGAAGGAATCCTTGGATCTTCTCTGCATCTGACATGTGTCCCCTTGAAATTCCCTCTCTTTTCCATGAAAAGACTCTCTTTAGTCTCTCTCTTCCATAGTGAATCAAATCCTTTATCAATTTTCTTTCAGAGGCATCAAATGTCTCAAAAGCTTGATGATGAAAGAACATAATTGATTTTTGATGTTAAAACGCACTCAAAGTTAAAAGTGAAAACTAGTTAAAATAGACTTAAAGTCATTTTTTATCACTTTCATAGTTGGCCAAGCCTTTATATCTATCTTCTAACCACTTCTGATCATCAATGACAAATTTTGGTCATTCTACTATGAATGCCTTAGGAATTACAAATTGACTTATAGTGCAAACTAGTGAGCACTTGTGCATAATCTGACCTCATATTCAAAAAGTTTGTCTCTTTTGGTTCCAATGGTATATTAGAGTGCCTATTTTAAAGAAAAATTTCCCTAGTTATGGCCCTTTGAAAATCAAGCTCCCATTCATAGGTTTGCACAAAGAAAAGAATAAAAATGAAAAAATTATAATATTCTATAGTTTAGACTATAGAAATTTGAAATATGAAATCAAATTTTTCATTTTGAGAATGAACATGGAGGGACAGCGATATTTTTTCATTTTAAACTCTTTTATACCCCTCAATCAATTAGGGAACACCACCTATCAATCTCTAATTGGCTTTGGTCTATACAACAACACCACATGTGACAATCCACACCAAGACCTTAGAGATTTGATATTTGTTTTCTTGATGAGTTTTGGATGCAAGATTCTTATCATTGAAATATGTAGTAAGAAAATGTGTGTGTGGAAGACCTAAGAAGGGATATTAATATTATCTCTATCAAGATGCAGCTAGGTAGAAGGTGTAAAGAGAGAAACCACTAAGAGTGGGTGGTAGTGCATCTTCCAAAGTCTTGGATGGGTAAGATGGCAATGGGTTGATTGTTGTGTAGCAACAAGATGAATGGTGGATTTATGGAACCTTTGTATTACAACCATTAATGCTCCACTGGCAGGAGTATTTTAGGAAGTGATTTTGAGGATAGTGTTGTCTCCTTGAAGGGTAAGTTGATGAGAGAAATGACATGAAGAGGAAAAGGTGAAGGTGAATATTTTTGGTCTAAATTTTTGGCAAGTTATTGGTTTCATGTTTCCAAGAGACCTGGAAACCTTTTAAGGTTGAGAGTATGGTGCAAGAGCACCTAAAGTACAAGAACATGAGAGAGTTAAGATTCCTTATTTGAGATATTTAAATCCATTTGAGTCATTTATATTGTATTTGGGTCAAGTTGTAAAGGCTATGAAGCCATTTTGTCAAAAATGTAAAAGTTACATAAAAAGTTATAAAATACAACATTGAAAAAGTTGCTAACACTACAAAAATGATGCAAAAAGGTGTATGATTGGTCTTGGGGGTACTTAGTGGGTACAATAATATGTTAGCAAGAAACACTAATCTATTTAAAAACCAAAGCATTAACTAACAAAATTAATATAAACTTTAGATGAGACAAAGTGAGGTCCTCAAATGAGAATATGAGCCATGGATAGGCTCTCTCAATGAGGATGATCACTTGATTTGGACACCTAAATAGTTGCCAAGTTGCTTTGTTTATCTAGTGAGCAACTTCACTTGGAAACATAATGATGACTACATGATCTGCCATGTGTCATCATTTCCTTCCTTAGTTTGTGATCTCGCCACATCATCACACTTGCTTGCTTGTTTAAATTTTTTTACATATTGCCCTCTAGCTTGGCCATGGGTGGGGACCCACAACAAACCCTGTGGCTTTCCAAAAGCCATGTTTCATTAGACACTAGAGTTATGGTGTGTTTGTGTATTTAAAGATATAAAAAGTGCTCCCATGGGAAATGTGGGATAATGAATTTATGGTCCTTTCTCTTGTTTTGAGGCTTCATCTATGCTCTTAGATTGCCCTATTATTTTCTAGCCTCGTGCATTGCTTGCAGATCTCCTTTGTGTTCAATTCTTGGATGCCCCTTGCTTGTGGCTTCTTTTACCTTTTCTTTGCCATTTTATTATCTTTGATTGCATTTTATGGCATCAATATCCTTTTTTTAAAATGTCAGCCTCCCTTTTTAATGCATGTTCCTTTCCTTATGCCACCTTCTATGTTGCTTGTTGTGTTCCCTCCTGCATGCAACAACCTCTTGTTTTTTGTGTGTGTATTCCTTTTATTCATGCAGCTTGTCTTATGTCATGCATTGACTGTGGTTTTCTTAGGTAACCAACAGCTACTACTTAGGCTCTTATTGCTTTCATTTTCTTAGGTTCCTCACCTTAACGCTGAATTTTGTGCATGGGTTGCCTCTATCTGATGCTCATGGCCTCCTCAAGACATGGCGGCTTATCCTTTTCCTTGGAGAGATAATATGCATGTGCATCTGCAAGAGAATGAACTTCTGCATGGACTATGTCCCCTGGGCGAAATGATATATGCATGTCAACCTTGTCAATTTTTTTTGCCCATTCATCTTGTTGTCTAAAAAACCCTACAAAATTTTCTTTGACCACCCTTGTCCCAACATAGATAATATATGCTAAAGCCATTCTAACCATCACCTTTGTACTTCTATCAGTAATAATGCCTCCTAGTTTAGGCATGGGCCCATTCTCCTTCTCTTTCAATACTTCAATAGTAGGTCTCTTGTCTTCAACTTTTGGTGGTGATGGAATGATGCAACTTATGCCCACAAAATAGGTGTAGATCATATTGTTGTGAAGATAAGTTCCAAGTCCTATAATGCAGTCAAATGTTTTACCCACTACCTCTCCTGGTTCCAAGTTCCAAGTTCCAAGTTCGAAAAGAAAAAGTTCATATGTAACTCAGTCGAGGAAGGCTGGACTTTCTAGTAAGCCAAGTGACCACTTGATAGTAGATCTTATTACGAAGGGTAGGATCCCAAGCTTTCTTTTAAATTAAAGAAGATGGAATTGTACTCTTATCAAGATATTATGCTATTGTGTTATCCTCTTCAAATGAATCCATGGTTATAAGAGGCTCAATTTTGTCATATGTAAGTAAGACAACTACTACTCCTACATTCTAAGCATTCTAGACCTTTAGAAAAAAGTAACACCCTCTACGATCAATAAGAAAACATTTAGCAACAATAGAGATCTTCCACAAGAAACTTCAAAATCTTCGAGTGAGAAGCTAACTTAGTAAATTGATTAAATACTCAATAAAAAACTTTTCACTGAAAGCATGTTTCATCCACTAGTCATTTCATAACTTTTATAGCCATTGTTGATCTCATGGAATCAGTCAGGCCCTAAAGAGGGTTTTGCTAAAAAAATTCTATTTTTGGACAACTAACAGTTGTAACTGATCCATTCATCACTTGATACTGATTGGAATCAAACTCAACCAATGAATGAACATTTGGAACTCATTTTATCCTTTTTTACAACCTGTCACTTTCGTGCCATGAGGTCCATTGACTAGCTTTAAAAACTGACCCGAACCTCTGATCAGGCTTTGAAGTCAAACATATGATTCTCTATTTTGCATACTTTCACCCTGTTAGATCTCATCTCATGATGAATTCCCATTCAAAAGATATTGATTGACAAAGACACCCATTCAGAATTGCCTGCAAGAAAACATGTTAGAAAGCAATAAACTGGGTTCGGATATGGCTTTGAAAATTGGGAAAATGGGCACTTGGGAAAACAAAAACTAGGATGTTGGTTCACTATCATGAGGAGAGTACGAATCTATGATTTTGGTTCATGAAAAGTAACTAGGTGCATTTGGCGATAAGTCAAAGTAGGCTACCTAGAATTGCTGACTAGAAACAATGATAGAAAATCATTTTTTGCAAATGGAATTGACCTAGAGAAGTGTGCAGATGGATTTGTCAAGACTTGAAACTTGGAAAAATTAAAGTATTTTTAGAGGAAAACATAGTGGTACAATCCATTCAATCTCACCTATCATGAATCTCAAGATATAACATCCTGAATGGGGGTACTGATCAATCTACACTAACACCAATAAAAAGTTAGAAATTGTGTTTGGAATCGCATTTGAAAGCTGATCAAACAGATTCGTCATGAGCTGAAACTTGAACTATAATAAGTCTCTAACTTCTAAAATGTAGAGCAATAGGAATTTTCTCATTTGGTTGAACTATTCAAAAGTTAAAACACGTCAAACAAGTCTTCCTAGAATTTTGAATAATGTGCATCAACATGAAAATAGTAAATGACCAAATTTGAGGGATTCAAAACCTAGTAAAAAAGATTCAAAATGACTCAAAATTTGAAACATAGGCTCTCAGGTTTAGACACTAAACACTCCCAATGTGGGAAATCATGAAACATTTCTAGGTGCAAGATATTCACTTGCAAACATAGGCTCCTATCATTGTTTAACACCTAGGTGAAAATGTAGGAATTGACAAGTGCTTAAAATAAGACTTCATGAACTATCCTTGAATGACCATTTATTATCATGGAACAAGTGGACATGCTGAATGGAAGGTTCTAGAAGCATTAAATAGCTCTTGGGGCTCAAAAGTACAGCTAGGTACAAACTGATCAAAAAGCATTCATAGGGCTCAGTTTCTTCAATAGTGCTCAAAATTTGGGCTACAATTTTGGGCACCAACATATTGCATGTTTTGGAAAGAGAAAGTGGATTGTAGACTTTTTTAGGCTATCTTTTTTTGCATACCTCAAAGAAAAGACTACAAAGCAGACCAATATTAATGCTGAAAATTTTCTCGTGAAAATAATGGTAAATAAAAATGAAGGAAAAAGTGGGATTTTGTAGGATTCATTTTAACTTTTTCCAAGTATAGAGGCACTTGTTAATGCAAGATTGATGGTAAAAAATTAGTTCCTACCTATGGGTGGCAGTGATTAACAACTACACTATGGATGTTAGAGGCCCAAACATGTAACTTCTATAGACCCTTTGGATTTCTTCCCAAGTTCTGTAAACATCATAGCTTGTTGTAAGAGCATATTTTTGTGTTGTAAACACAACTAACTAAAAGAATCCCCTTCCATGTATGAGTGTAATCCTCTTTAAAAAGCATGGAGGAAAATTCCTTCTCCAAGGTATCTAAAATGTTGGGATTTTGTTGCTTTATACTTTGATTCTACTACTAAACAATGAAAAATATTACTGGAAAGAGGGTTTATTAAAGGAGAACAATAGTTTTATATGGAGAAAAAAATGTATGATTCCTTTACATCTTCATGGACTTGAAGGCATGCACACATGCACTTTTCATGAAGCTTAAGTTCCACTACTCATTAGCAAAATGCATTCTCAATGAATCATTATCTCTTTTTTTACTATTCCAATTCTATGCCTAGTTTCACCACATGAGTCCACCACATCAGTTTTAATTTAGAATTTTTTATATATTTCATGTGTAATAAAGCTACATGTATATAGTTAGCTTTGTAGACACCGGTTTTAATTATAATTTTTAATTAGATTGCATCATACAAAAGAGTAGTTGTTATCATGTAATCTTCTTCCATGTTATTTTTTAGGATTTTTTTACATTAGTTAACTCTTATTTCTTTAATTAGAGTACAAGGTTAATCAGAGTACAAGGTTGAGACTTTTAGTTTTTTCCTCTATAATGTACTTTGTATTTTCAGAATTCTAGAATTAATAAAACATTTTTATTTTGATCTTTGGTTTTTTATTTCTATTAGTATGGCATAAGAGCTTTTATTATAGATCTGCAATTGGTATCAGAGAAGATTGTAGAATTTGTTCTGTTGTAGGAAGGACAATGACTTTCTCCAAGATCTTTAAGAATGGAAAATGATGACAACTTTCCATTCCATCTGCCCTTTTCTTTGGAGACAACTATAAATATTAGAGTATTAAGATGAAGACCTACTATTATCTCAATATCTTTAGGAATTAGTAGGAGGATACAAAGTGTTTGCAAACTTGAATTCTTTAAATGCCTTAACATAGGCTAAATAAAATTAGTTGAAAGAAGACAAGAACAAGGATAATCAAGCTCTTTTCATCATTCAAACTGCATTGGATATGTCTATTTTACCATGTATAGATGGTATGAAAAAGACAAAAGATGCATGGGAGGCCATTTAATCTACATACTAAGGATTTGTCAAGATAAGATTAGTGAGACTTCAAACCATTCAATAATATTTTGAAAATTTATGGATGAGAGAAGTTGAGTCCACTCATGAGTTTATTATGAGGGCTCAAAATATTATCAATCATCTTAAAAATCCAGGGGAAACTATCACACAACAAAAAGTTGTAGAGAATATTTTGAGATCTCTTCCATTAAAGTTTGATCAAGTGGTCATAGCCATTGAAAACAATAAATATACATCTACATTCGAAATTGAAGAGTTAATAGGCTCTTTGCAATCACATGAAGAGTGCATGCAACATTTAATATAAAATCTAGTGCAAACTTCTAGTCTTCAGTAAAAATCAAAACAAATCTTGCAACTATTGTGTGATAAAAAAAAACTCAAGGAGAGTTTTCTACATCAAGAGGATGTGCTAGAGGTTGAGGTAGATAAAATAACTAAGGAAGAGCAGATGCTTTGAGGATCAAGGAAGAATCCAATGCAGATATAGGGAAAGGTGTGGACAATATGAATCTAAATGTAGAGTGAAAAAATCTGATCTAAATAAGTCAAGAGCCAAGTAAACTAAATAATCTTTTAAAGATGAAAATCACTCCATGTTTTTTACATACAATTTGGAAATTTAAAACCTTAGAAGGATGTGTTTTTTTCTTGATAATGAGTGATCCAATCATATAATAGGTAAACCTAATCTCTTTGTCAAATTAGATGAATTTGTGAGAAGTCAATTAAAATTTGGTGATGATAAAGAGGTTAATGTTATTGGAAAAGGTACCTTTCAAGTGAAAACTAAGCAAGGAGAAATTACTTAAATTCATGGTACCTTGCATGTGCTCAAGTTACAAGATAGTCTTTTGAGTATTGGGCAACTTGTAGCAAATAATTATAAGGTTCCTTTTTAGGATAACTGGTCCAAAGTTTTGATAAATCAGCTAACGATCATCTTGTAGAAAAATCTTGTATGACTAAAGTTTTCCTCTCAGTGTGGTTTTTGCTAATATGCATGCTCTTAAGGAAACCAAAGATGATCCATGGTTATGGTATCAAAGTTATGCCATTTTAAATTTGAAGGCTCATATTTGCTTCATAGGAAGGACATGGTGAGAGGAATTCTTGCCATTTAGGAAAAACAAAATTTTTTCTTAGGGTGTGCTCCTGGTAAGAAACATTGAGAAATTTTTTCGATAAGCAAGTCATGGAGGGAAAAATATCCTCTAGAGATTGTGCATTTTGATATTTGGGGTGCTATGCAAGATGAATCCTTGGGTAAGAATATCATTTTTTTTTTACTTTTATTGATGATCTCTCATACCAAAAATGTATTTATTTTCTTAAGTAGAAATATGAATTACTTGGTTGCTTCAAGTATTTTACAGCTATGGTAGAAAAACAAAATGGGTATTTCATTAAAATACTCATAACAAATAGAGGGGGAGAAATCATCTCCAAAGAGTTTTCTAATTTTTGTGACATGCATAACATTCAAATATAGCTTATGATAGCATTTAACCCTAGTATAATGGTATTGAGAAAGAAAGAACCATAGCATTATGAAGATGGCACCAAGTATGTTAAAATATAAGTACCTTCCAATTTCCTTTTCGGGAGTTCCAGTGGAAATCATAGTTTATATTTTGAATCAAATCCCAACAAAAGTCGTTCAAAATATCACTCCAAAGGATGTATAGAATGGACACAAGCCCTTACTAGTTGACTTCCATGCATTTGGTTTCCCTACATATATTCATGTTCCCATTCAAAAGAGGAAAATGTTGGATGCCAAATCCCAACTTTGTATCTTTGTGGGATACTCTAATTATTTTAATGAATATTCATTTTATATTAATAAATAATATACTAGTTATAGTTCACAAAAAAGGGTCGAGGGATACAAGATCACCCTACAAGAGTTCACACGGTTGAAGCTAGAATTAACAACCATTCATCAAAAAAAGAAACATTAAGCAACCCCTCAAGCTACAAAAGTAGTGCCAACTGAGGGAGGTGGTTCATCATGATCATGGAATTGGCAGGTGGGCTAGGAATAGTCTAGCCATCAATAGAATCATTAGTGGCCTAGTCACCATCCTTTGTATCAACTCATGAAGGTTAAATAACCAACTCCAGGTGAAAGGGCCATTTGCTAGAAACCAAATGAGGAGCACTAAGAGGGGGAACCATTGAACTTGTAGACTAACTAGAGCTATGATGAGCTAGAGAAAATAAGGAGCAATGATAGCTACCATCACTTCCATTAGGAGAGTGGTGGGGGGAAGAGTGTGAGCATGGCATGTGAGAGCGGCAAGAAACTAAGTTATGCCCATGGCTGTAGCCCCTGGTGGAGTGTGATATGCCAAGACATTAGGAGGGACTCTAACAACTATATAGTGAGCATTACCCTAATGATTAAGTAGCTCCTAAAGAAGGACCACTCTCAAAGCCACCTTATTGGCTTGGACATGAATCTACATCATTATATTGTTACAAATGCATGCTTTAGTGTATATATCAATATTTATGTCAAGGAAATTGTGAAAGAAAAGAACAATATTCCTATCTTTCCACTATGTAAACAAAATATCAATCCTAAAAGTATGCTAGATCTGGGTGAATTAACTAGGGAACCTATGGGAGTCACGCAAAAGTACTATATGCTAGGAAAAATGTTTAGGCCAAAATGGCTTAAAGAAATCATTAATCTAGTGCCAATTGTTTTGAGCACATGCACAAAACCAAAAAATATGCAAAAAAGACTTTGGTTTCCTGCAAAATGGGCAATTGAGATCCAAAAACCTAATATGCTTGAGTTGAGGCCCAATGGGAAGACCTTTACAAACTAGGCACAAAGAAAAATGTACAATCTTGGGCTCTATAGTGGCATTCCAAATAGTGTTGAAATGCTTCGTCAATTGAGAAAGGGAAGACTACAAATGTTAGCATTGGTTAAGGGTATCTACCATCGACAAATGGGAAGAAAGCCATGTATACCTCAAAATTTGTTTGTAGCTAGTGAAGGGAGTGATAGGATACCACTTCTAGTTTTCCCACAAAGGTTGAACAGACTAAATACCTACCTTTTGAATTAAGTAATTAGGAATTGCGAAAAGCAACAGACCAAAAGTCTACCAATGTGAATGGGCAAGACATAAATGTACTTTTATATCTTCCCAAGATCTAAGACTCATAGAGACCCTAGAAAAGAGGTCCATAGTTATCTTTATGCCATTTTTGAAAAATGTAGAGTGCTAGCACCTTGAGTCTTTGTTAGAGGAACACCCTCGATGACAAATAGTGGAGACCACCAAATTCTCTATTGATTCAAAGACAGCCCATCATAGAACCCATCATTAGAATAGAAAAGCCAAGGCTTGAAAACCTCCCAAGCTTTTCGTATGTTGTTGATAAAAAAGGAGACCTGTATGTGCATAGGTTCTCGTATGATAAGAAGGGTTTGAAAGCCAATCCCCTTCGATGTAGGCCTATCAATAGGAAATCTAGAAGAAATGTAATGCTGAACCAAATCTTTCGAAGCTTCATCTTTAGTAATGGCATGTATAATCCATTTGGAAAAAAGAGTGTGGCCTTGAATCTACATGGAAAGAAGGTCAAGGCCTTGAGACTCTTTTGGGAGACAACAAAATTCCCAAGCCACTCTATAAAAGCCAAGATGGTCAAAACTAGAAGCCCAAAGAAAGTCTTGGAGAAAATTCTCTAATTTCATATAGGAGGCTTTTGAAGGATCCCAATAGGAAGAATAACAAACATGCATACCCACCAGGACCTTTGATCAAATTTGAAATTTCCTTGCAAGATAAAGGGGTTTAGCAAGCCAATAGTCAAGATTATTTTTCAAACTTGATAAGCATAGTGTTCCACAAATCAATTGGTGAAGCTTGAAAGAAAAATGGAATGCCCAAAAAAAAAAAAGATCTCCTTGTGCATGACCCATTTCCATTCAAACTAGTCAAGCCATTGTGGATCTAGAAGAAAATATTTCCAATAAAAGAGCATATTTTTCCATTGTATAGCTAAGTGAGAGGCTTGACAAAAGGTATCCAAGCATTGCAAGGCATTAGTGATTTCTTCCTTATCCTCTAAAAGAGTGAGAAGTCAATCATCAACAAAGTGCCCATTGACCAATTGAGAGGTGGAATCTGGCAAGGAAATTCCACAAACCAAATTAGAAGAAATGGAGTGGGTGAGAAAGTAACCAAACCCTTCAACAACAAGAACATATAAAGTTGAGCCAGAGGGAAACCCTACTAGATGGTGTGAAAGAGCCCAAAGCCTTCGAATTTAGAACTATTGATAGTAATACAAGAATTAACATGGCAAAATGATGTTGTCAAGAATATACCAGGACTTAATAAAGCCAATTTTCTTTGGCCACACAATTAAAGGTAGGAGATGGAAAATTTTAAGAGAAATTACCTTAGCAATAATCTTATAAGACACGTTAAGCAAAGTAATGGGTCATCAGTTATAGATATCCTTAGGATCACCAGTTTTAGTTATGAACTTGATGTTTCCTTTGTTGATAATAGCTCCTAGACTCTTACAATGAGAGGCTTCAAGATATACTTTTTGCAAGTTGGGACCAACAAAATCCTAAAGGTTTTTGTAGAATTTATAGAGAAACCCATCACACCCATGGGATTTGTCATTAGGTATGGAAAAGACCACCCCCTTAAGGTCTCAATGATTGAGAAGATGCTCATAGAAAGCACATTGCTCGGCTACTAGATTCTTTGGAGTAATAGAAATACACTTTCTAAGGGATTCCTATTGAGCAACCAAAATTTTCTTGCGAAGAAAACACATTTTTGTAGTGGTGATCAAAATCTAGTAGGATGTCAAGGAGACTAGAGAGAACAAAATTACCTTGTTTGATCTTTTTAATCCCAAGATTGGTATGATGGGCTCTAAGAGCTTGGAAGAATTCTTTAGATGTCTTATCACCAACCTCAAACCAATGGAGGTAATCTTTGATTTGGGCCTCTTAAGAAGCATAATTATTCACAACCTATTTTTCATGATGAAACTTGGCAAGCTAAATTTGCAAATCAACATCAAAATGGTTAAGGGTGAGAGCTTCAGAAGATTTCTTGAGAGTTGTGGTAGTTGATTCATAAGACTATCATCTGGAAACTAGCAACTACTACACATAGATGTATGTAAATCTAGTAACAACATCATTTTGCCATTGAATCCAACCTATCCGAGAATGAGGACATGGCTCAAAATTATAGACATTATGTATTGAGAAAAAAACTATGTCTTGCCAAATCACTAGAAAATTGTGTACAAAGAAATGGAAAAATAAATGGGATAGTGGTCTAATAATATTACATCTAGAAAAGGAATGACAAGTAAACTTCAATATTCAGAAAAGGAGAAAAAAGATGGTGCAACAATCATGGTATGATCAAGATGTTTTAAACTATAGTCAGATCTAGCTCAAAATTTAGACCAAGCGTGCTAGACCCCACTATACTCCTAGTGGTTAGCATTGGGATCATAAAGGCCCAATTTATTATACATGTAGTACCAAGCTTCTCTCAGCTATCCAACAAAAATGAAAAATTCCATCTTTTTTAGAGGCCAACTAAACCATATTGAAGTCACCACACATAACCCAAGTACCTAGAGGCAAATTTTCAACCATCCAACCCCACAATTGAGATCTTTCCATAGCATCATTGGAATTATAAACATTAACTACTCCAAAGGAATGATTGTTGATAAAAACCAAAAGCCAAATTATTCTATGCATGGGCTCAAAACCATGTGAAATAATAATAGATTGAAGATGAGGTGATAGAAGAGTAGCTACACCAGCTCTACTAGTTTCATGCTAAGAGGATAAAATAATTCCATCTAGCTAAATGATGTGACATGTAGAGGAAAGCATGAAACTAAAATTTTTAACCTCTTACATGCAAATAAAATCTAAATTACCAAGTCTATGATGGGTATCCCTAATATAGTACTTTCTAGAGAGGTCTGTAAGACCTCACACATTCCATGATAAAAAGATTCATGAAAATTCTTCCATATCTTCCTCATCCTTGATAGAGGAGTAATTATTTTGCAAGAAAGGTGAAACTTGGTTAAATCTAGAAGGAAACTCCTCTGGACAAATAGCTTGTTGTTTCTCCTCTAGTTTCTAAACATGTCTAGAAGGATTGTGAGAACACCACACATTCTGAATTGCAATGGAGGAAGCAAAAAATGGAGTTTCAACCACAACATAAGTTGTAGCCTTTGTGGTTAACTTGATCCCTTATGAACTATCAGGGTTTGAAACCTGAGAAACACTAGGGTTTGATTCCAAAAAATTGTCATTGACCCTACAATAGCTGGGGTTTGCACTGCTATTGTTTGAGGGATCCTTACCCTTGCACCCAATAGTAGTCCATTATTCTTTTTTTTGACTCCTACTAGTTTTACAAGGGCCTCCTTAGGTAGGGGTTTAACCCTATGCACAACCAAAGAGAAATCCTTAATCTTTTTTTCGCTGACTAGCACCTAGAAAATGTGTTGGATAGGTTCAAATAGAGCACCTGCAAAGAGAAGGTTTGAGAACCAATCCATATCTCCATAAAATCCTTAAGATCCTTAGAGAGATCAACTTTAATGCACACACATTTTTGATGATGAGCATTGAAAAAAATTTCATGTTCCTTGATAATAAGTTTGCCAAGAGTATTGGCAATGGAATCAATAAAAGACCAACATGTTAAGGCTAAACCTAGGAACTCAACCTGCATGGGAACCCTAAGATTTTTTTCATTAGATATAGTGAAGCCACTTGACCATCTTTGAAAAACTAGGAGGGAGGAACACATTGACCAAGAGCCATTGTCAAAAATAGTGTCTGTTTGAGATAGGTTCGTTAAAAGAACAAAAAACCTTTGGTAAGTTTTGCATAGCATCAAGGTAGACTCCATGAGGAATCCATATCTTGTTAACCCATTCTTAGAGCATAGCCTTAGGAGGAGTCTTACCTACAAAATATCCTATCAACTTAGGTTGTTCTAACCAATCACAAGAAACATCAAATTCTTGCAATGGAACGATAATATTAGGATTACTTTGTGAAAGATCTTTCGAATAAATTTGCAAGGATGCTTGTTCAATGGAAGAAACATGGCTTTCCAAAGCAGCAACATGAACACCAATATCAACAATTGGGTCACTGCTAGCTAGGGCCATTATAAACCAGCTGAAAAACTCTTGCACTAAATGTGGTTTGATAGGTAGAAAACATAGAAGGAGATCTCAAATAGAGATCTTTATAAAACAAAACTTAAAGAATGCATGAAATTGTATCGATATTCTAATTTCACTAAAGGATATAAATTTTATGAACCTCAAACAAAGTAATGGATAATTAGTTGAGATGTGGTTTTGATGAATGGGGAGAATGGAAATGGAAGAATGAAGTTAAAAAATAAACACCATTCACCATGGGTAATGAAGATATTCAACTCCTCCTCTTCCCACAAGCTTAAGTGCAAGCTCAAGGCCAAGCCCACTGACTTCACCAAGTTCCTCTTCAGGTGAAACTTCAAACCCAATATCCATTTCAAATTCCTCACAAAAGGTATGAAGTTTAAATGAAGTATACCAAATTAGTTCTAATGTGGATCTAGTTGCTAACTTTGCATTGTTAATTTTGATTCAAATTGAACCTTCTATGTACAAAGAATTTGTGATAGAATCAATGTCAATTGATGCTATGAATGAAGAGATGCATGCTATCGAGAAAAATGATACATGGGAGTTAGTTCCTCTTCTAAAAGGAAAACATGTGATTGGTGTCAAGTGGATTTACAAGGTGAAATATGATATTGATGGTTCCATAAAAAGATAAAAAGATAGACTAGTTTCCAAGGGATTTTCACAAACATGTGGAGTTGATTATTTAGATACATTTTCTCCAGTTGCCAAGTTTGATACAATAAAAATGATATTGTCTAGTGCTGCTCAAAACAAGTAGTAGCCTATTAGATGGATGTAAAATAAGATTTCCTAAATGGTTATATCAATGAAGAGATTTATGTGTATCAGCCTATTAGCTATGAAATATTAGGAAAATAACACTTGGTTTACAATTAAAAAAAAAGAAATCTATAGATTGAAGAAAGCACCATGTGCTTGGTATGCATGAATTGATAGCTATTTCTCTAAGAAAAAATTCATTTGAATCCTTCACAACCAACCCTCTGTATCCAACATGTTGATAATGATATTCTAATTATTTTCCTTTATGTTGATGATGTCATTTTTATAGGTAATAGCCCACCTCCCATGGAGAAATTCAAAGAAGATATCAAACTATTAGCATGAATGTTGATTATAGTATGGGTGAACCCACAATAACGGGTTCCACTTTTGTGGCACGAATAAATTTTTTTAAAAATGCAAAATTTGCAAATTGGATTTAACATACATTCATGCGAACCTGGTTAACATGTTCGTTGTCAACATATATTATAAACATGTTAACTGTGAACATATTTATAATATATTAGGTATGTTCATAGCAAACATAATTGTAATATATATTCATTGTAAACATATTTTATGATGACTTCGGTTTGTTTTAAATGCCATTTTTGTCCATTTTACTATTCATTTTATGGCATTGATTTTGACATAAATGTTGGAGTGAATGTGCTTGACTAGTTAGCATGTCTCATCATTCTCATTTAGATTCTCATTGTTTTTTATATTTTTTATGTTTTCAAAGCATATTTTAATGTTAATTTAATATTTTTATCATTTATTTATGTTACTTAATTCTATTAATTTAACGTTTATAATTTTTTTTTTGTATATGTTTGTTATATATTACAAAAATATTAATATAGCATTAGAAAACAAATTTAGAAAAAAATTAGTGTTAAATTAGATAAATATTAGAAAAATATTAGACAATATTAAACAAACACTAATATAGAATATCATAACATTAGAAAAAATATTACATAAAAATACTAGAAAAAACATTACATTCAAATATTAGTTTTTATTAGAAAAACATTAGGAAAAAATTACACTTAAATATTAGGAAAACAAAAGAAAATATATTTTTAAAAATATTGGTTTGGAAAATATTAGAAAACTATGAGAAAATATTAGGAAAATATTAGAAAATAATAGAAAAAACATTAGAAAATATTTTAAAAACATTAGTCTTGAAAATTAGAAAATATTAGGAAAACATTATAAAATATTATAGAAACAATAGTGTAGAATATTAGAAACTAAAATTTAGAAAAATATTAGATTAGAATCAATTTTTTAAGAAAAATATTAGTTTTATTATAAAAACAATAGAATTTTTTTTAAAGAAAAATATTAGTTTCATTAGAAAAAAAATAGAAAATATATTAAAAAATATTAGTTCGAAATATATTACAAAACTATGAGCAAATATTTAAAAAAAATAGAAAATATAAAAAAATATATTAGAAAAAATATTTTATATTAGAAAAACATTATCAAAAATAATTTGAAAAAAATTACAAAATATTAGGAAAAAAAATTAAACTTGAATTATTAGAAAAACATTACTTAGAAAAAAAAAAAAAAAGTAGTGTAGAAAATTAAAAAATATTAGAACAAGCTAGTTCTCCATAACCCTAAAACTAACTATAACCCTAAAAAATAGCACTGACCATATAACCCTAATGCTAACTCAAACACTAACCCTAATTTCTAACCCTATCTCAAACTCTAGCCCTAATTTTTAACCCTAGCTCAAACTCTAACCCTAACTTGAAAAGTCTTTAACCCTAATCTTTAATCCTAGACTTTCCTAATTGAAATGAGCTAATGTAACCCTAGGTAGAATAGTAACCCTAATCTAATCCAAACTAAATTTAACTGAAACCCTTAGATCTTTAACTCAAACCCTAATGTAAATCAAACCCTTAGATCTAATTTCCTAACTAAAAATTTAAACCCTAATATTTACTCAAACTCTAATTTCTTTTTAAATAAAATGCTAAGGAAACTCTAATCTTTAACTCAAACCTTAAATTAATAATCTAAATTGAAAGTTTCCTTTAAATCAAACCTTAACTCAAGCTAAGTTTAAGTTTAATGTACAAAGGTAACCCTAACCAAACCCTTTAATCTAGAACTCAAACCCTAATCTAGAAATCATTTGAACTCCTTAGATCAAACCCTAATCTTTAACTCAAATCCTAATCTTAATCTAACTAGATAACCTAAGAACCTAACCCTAACCGTAACTAAAATCCTAATCTTTAAGTTACCCTAAGTCAAATTGAACCCCTAATCTAACTCAAGATATGCTAACTCTTAAACCCTAGAATGAAATCCTAATCAAATTCAAATCTAACACAAACCCTTTTAATCTAACCATGTAAGTTCCCTAGAAATTAAACCAAGTAACCAAACCCTTAGATATATCTCTATTTATCAAACCCTAGAATCAAATGAGGTAATCTTTCACTTTTAGAAAACCATTTAATCTAAACGTCATTTGAATTGTTATCAAACCCTTTATCTAAGTAATTACCAAATTGAGTATAGTTGCTTTAAATCCTTTATAACATGTTAACAAGTGAAGGTTAGACCTTTAGTAGACAAGTTGGGGCCAATGAAATCATGGTGTATAGTAGCACAAGAGGCACCAACATATAAATCCTGGAGCAACCATTGGAGGTGAACCATTTCTTTCAAGTCAACTTTATATTCAATAATTTTTGAATTTTATGATAATTATTTATTATTTTAGTATGATTTGTGTCTAGTACACATCAACTATATTTTTTTGTAGACCATCCAAGTGGGCCATATTGAAGAAAAATGCCACTAAATTCTTCATTATTGTGAAAATGGCCTTTCCAATCGCTATAGAACTCAAATAAGTATAATTGAAAACCATCAATGAACTAGAAAATAATGGGGATGAATGTTAGTTTAATTTATGTTAATCAATCAAATATATTAATTATTGATAAATTTTAAATCTCACTAAATAAAATATTTTATGATCATTTTGAAGGGATGATTTCCATTAGATAAAAGGAGCTCAAACTTTAGTAAATATTTTATAGATGGACTTGCACAAGCTGATGGGCTTGAAAGAATAAACTAACTCAACCCTAAACGTATTAACTAGATGTGATAAAAATGAAATTTGCATAAAAATATTTCAATAAGTTTAATAATTTGAAAAAGTTCCTTAGCAACATCAAATCAAAATTTAGATATTTTTAACGAATATAACAAGCCTACTTTGCAAAAACATTCTGTGGTCTTGGACATTGATAAATTATATGCCATGAATTAAATGGATAATTTCTAACTTTTCAACTTGGATATTAATTATTAATTATACACCATTAATTACTCCTCTTAATGAGTTTCTATTTGATTTTTTCTCTTCATATGTGGTTGTAAGAGGTCACAAGCTATCCCTTTGACAACCTTAAGATTAACTGAAATTTCACTTTCAATCATACGAAAAAAATTATTTTTAAATGTAAGATATAAATGAACCAAAATATCTTCAAATAGATTCATGTTTCATGACATTCTAAAAATATATTTGTCACTAACCATGGTAAGAATTGATTCCAAAAAAAAATCCGTACTCCCTCCAAATAGTAGAATAGCTTTAGAAGACAAATAATGTAAGAAGGAAGAAGGAAAATATCTATCCTTAACACCTTTCAAGTCACTATTAGATCTTTCATAATATTGACTTCCCTAAATTTTTCCTCTATCAAGAAAAATGTAGAAGTAGATCTAATGCTCAAAACTATTCACACTCAAAGGTCTTTGCAAGGATTTTGATGTCTAGAGCTTTATTACTTATATGAAAGATATTATTTCTCATCATTTTTCTTGGAGATATGAAAGAAAGCTCAAGGAGTAACATATATATGTTTCCAAGTGATCACTCTTTTTATAGCAATATATTATCATCACTTGTATAATCTTAAATATTGATGTGAAAATCTTACGCATACACAGGTTGCAATTCTTTCAATACTCTTGATGTGTTGTATAACTTTGATGTCTTTAAAGATATCAAGTATTTTCAATATTTGAGGATTTTCATTTTCAGTAGACTCTATAATTTTTTTGGTTAGAAGTAGGTAATAAGATCCTACATTTCCTGTTTTTATATAGAACAAGTTTCACAATAGTATTTCTTTGTTTTGTTCTTACCCTAGGATTCTTCAAGAGGCATTGGCCATCCTTTCTTAAATTTCACTTTTGTTCCTCCTATATATGTTGATGATGGTTCTAAGGAAAATCAAGATCTTACCTAGGCTAAGGTCTATAATTCTTCTACCATTTTTCCAATATTGACCCACATTTGCTACAAATTTAATCTTTGGCTATTATTTGTACTTTTAACATTATCTAACTTATTTTAAAAATCCTACAATATTTATTGCAATGTCATTTCAATTTCTTTAAATTTTATTTAAAAGTTACACAAGATACATCTAAAACTGTAACAATACTTCCCTATCTAAATATGTTCCTCAGTGAAAACTATTGTTGTCTTGAGGATTAACACATTTTAGGTGCAGTGGTAACATATTTTAGCTAATCTTTAAATATTAAATTTAACTAGAAATGAAAGGACAAATGAAATAAAAGATAAAAATTTAAAATAGTTCAATAAGAACAATAAAAACTCTCTTACTAATTTAAATATTAATAGGATTACAATAGATTTTTTTCTATTAAGTTATCTATATATACATATATTTAAATTATGTTGGTCTATGTTGGGAGCTATAATGAGAGAAATAATTTGTTTGATATTTTCATGAGCAATGTTTTCCTTGGAAAATCCTAGTTCATAATTTATTCGCTGACTTCCACTAGAAACCTGAGTGGTTGGTATGTTTTTAAGACATGTATATGTGATGCAAGTCTCAACTTATTAGATTAACTTATATTGGAGGAGGCATTATTGACAACAACAAACTATAATTATATATATTTTTGATAACTTTACTTTATGTTAGTTCTACACTTTTTTAGTTGTGAGCCTTAATTGTATTTCTAAATAATTTTCAAACCCTAATTTATTATATCCTAACTTCAAACTCAAACTATAATCTAAGTTCTCAAATTAGTTCTAATGTTACATTCCTAGTTGAAAACTCAAACATTTATCTATCTAGAAATGACATGGTCCTTTAATCTAACTCAAATTCTAACATGTAAGATTTCAGGTAATTGAAAACTCAAACCCTGATTTCTTTAACTCAAACTCTAATGTAATCCATAACTAAAAACTCAAAACCTTTTTAATCTAAATGAAATCCTAATCAAACCCTAATCTAGCTCATTAAAATCTTTAAGACAAACCTAGGTACTAATCTTTGATTCCTAATGTTCTGAAAACTCAAATTCCCTTTAACTCTAACTCTAACTCTAACTCTCATATGCACATGATCATATGTATTTTATTGATATGTACATATTATAGATTATCTAGAAAATGTGATGTATGTGATTACATATGTCTTTTAATTTAAATAAAAAATTGGGTGTACTAGACTTAGAGAGATATGTGTACATGTTATATGTATGTATTATATACAATTTGAAAATTTTATATAAAGTAGCTCCATCAAATGTTGTATGGATATGACATCACATGATCAACTTGCTCATCATCCTTTTACAACTCCTACTATGGAGCTTACTCCTATGGTTCTTGTTGTAGCTCTTACTATAGCTCCTTCTATGATTCCTACTGCATCACCTGATGTCATTCCTATTGTGGCACCTAATGTAGTTCGTATTCTAGCTCCTCATGTAGTTCATCATGTTTCTTGTGGTAGGGCTTGTGATACGACTAGTGTTGGGGTTTGTGTTGTGCCTTGTCATAGGGCTCATCATGGGCCTCATGTTGCAACTTTTCCTATGGCTCCAGGTGTGGCTCCAAGTGTTGTAGGTCTTGATGTATCTCTTGGTGTGGCTCCTATTGGAGGTCTTGCACCTATAGCTTCTACTGGAGGTCCTACTACACCACCTCCGCACATTGATTTTGATGCATTATTTAGATTTTTAGAGTAGGAGGTTGTTAGATTATAGTAGTCTATATTATCCTTTGATGATGGTCTATATAGAAACATATGCACTACTACATGTAGGAGTTTATAGGATTTGACTACTATATTTAGAGCTCACCATTCATTTACCCTTGACATATTAGCTTTCATATCTAGGGAGCTTAGGGCCGATATTTTAGGAGATGCATCTTTTGATGACATCAAGAGGGTGTCCCCCAAAGATGTCATCAAATGAGATCTCTTTCCATCATATGAGGGTGCATAGGGTAGGGTGTGAGGCTACTGATTCACATAATGCAGAGATCCTGTTATTGCTAGCATGACCTATCCTTGCTTTTTAGCTGCACATGGTCATTATCCTAATAACGACCATATATCACTTTATTTTGCACATTAGTTGTACATTGAGTTCTACACAGGGCTCAACATCAACTACTTAAACATTCTAGATTATTGTAGACAATGGCATGGTCAGATCATAGATTGTGGCTAGTATCATAGTGCAAAATTTTCGCCACCTCTAGATATGAGACAATTTGTTGGATAGAGATTGCCTCTAGTGACTCCAGCACTAGCCCAATTGCAGATAGAGTTGTCATTACTTGCTAGAGGGGAGCAATTGATAGTATTGGACAGATTGCATCTATGGTTGCTAGTATCACATCTGATTCTCTTGGTCATTATCTTTACAATTGATGGAGTCATCTAGGTCGACATCTGATGAGACATATAGAGCTATTGGATTACCACTACCAGGTGATGTTCATGCTCTTTTAGGAGAGCATACACAAATGGATTTAGAACTATATTTTTTGTAGGATCTATTGCAAAGTATCAATTATATTTTTGATACACAAGGGATGCCACTTCACCTAGTGATGGACATAATTAGACACCATTAGAGCCCTGTAGTTCCATAGTCATAGACCACACTAGTTATAGTCAATACACCTGTGTGTAGCTCACAATATTCTACACTAGGCTCATGACACTCTACAGATGGCTCCAAAATATGAGTTGGTGATGTTAGGATCATAGTTGAGGGCCTTGTTTATTTTAGTGAGTAGTTACGAGGGTTTTCTGAGATTGATACTATTCTAAGCATTGGATTATCATCATACATGGACATATTATTCAAACCCAACATTGGTTCTACACCATTACCTAGTCAATTACATAGTCCGGTTCACTCATCATTACTAGTAGCTGGAGATTGTAGTGATGAGGGTGGTTTAATATGTGTCAGAGTTTTAGGAGATGATGCTAGAGTATTAGGATGCACTGATGTTTTTGGTAGTAGAGGTGCATTGATAAATGATATGATGGAGTCTTCTGATCATCCTCCACCTCCGAAGACCCAGGTACACATATATAAAATTTATTTTTAAATTTTAATATATGAAATTGAAAAACTCAGCTTGAAGATAGATATTTAATTTAAGAACTATAATAAATCACATCAGCATAGGTTTTCGAGCACATTATTGGATTCAGTGTTAGGTGAGGGCATGTACATCAGAGAGATGATCTATTGAGGTACCCAATAGTGCTTAGGTATAAGTTTTAAATAGTTTGTAAAGTTATTTACACATTTCAAACTAGATATATGCACTCATATTTAATTTGAATGTACACATGTCATGTATCTATATATATATATATATATAATATACAATGTTAGAATATATATATATATATATATATATATATATATATATATAGATATTTGCAGAGGTCAGTTGATGTGCCTTAGCCACAAGATGTATAGGAGACTCAATTATAGGGTTGTTATGTTCATATGCATCTTGAGGGGTCCCTCTAGTAGTAGTAGATTTATATATTAGATGTAGGCATTTATATATTGGAGATTTTTTATATATTATAGAGACTTATATACACATGTATTTTAGTACCTCAATGGCATACATACATGTTTCAATATTTATTTGTGTATTTATTACTTCAGTAGTTGGATGGTCACATGTATATGACATTTTATATTTTGTTATAGTTATAAATTTTTATTCGAGACTTACAATTTGCATATGTATACATTTTAGTATCTAGCCTATATTAGATGTAGATGTTTGTTCTTCAAACATACATGTATGTGTACTTTTTTAAAATTTTAGTAGAACATTCTTCATCAATAAGATTATAGATTTTAAGATTTAGATTTTATTGTGATCATTATAAAATAATCAAATAATCAAATTTTTTAAATCAATTAGTATGAGGTTAGAAGGATACGTATTTGTTTTAAAATATCAATTAGTAGGGTGAAAGATAAATATTAGTTTTATGTGGATAAAAATATGCTAACTAGGTAAGCCAATACATTATTTTAATTTTTTTTTTACAAAATATGATATTTAAAAACACATTAAAAAACTAATTTAAGCTGAGAGTATGACCCTACAATAAACTAACATTAATGTATAGTTTTATAATAAACTAATAATAACTAAGAACATATGATGATACAATTTTAAAAACACCTTTAATTCAAGATGAAATTCAACAGTTTGAAAAGAAGCTAATAAAAGAATTTAACAAAAAACATATTAAATTATCTTTGATACATAATCTATCTAATGATTTTGTAAGTTCCAACTAACTTACATAGATCAAGTTATTAATAAATTCATCCACAGTATGTAATTAATATTATTAATTTATATGGTTTTTTAATAAATTAATGATAACTAAGAGTATGATCATACAATTAAAAACACATATAATATAAGATGAAATTCAATTGTTTGAAAAGAAGTTGATATTTATCAATACTAACATATTAAATTACCTTTGATACATATCTATCTAATGATTTTGTAAGTTCGAACTAACTTGTATTTCCTATTTATATCAAGTTTTTGTTATTAAATTCATCCATGGTTCAATTAATATTATTAATTTATATAGTTTTTTAATAAACTAGTGATAACTAAGAGTATCATCATACAATTAAAAACACATTTAATTCAAGATGAAATTCAATAGTTTGAAAAGAAGTTGATATTTAAGAATTCTAACATACTAAATTATGTTTGATACATATCTATCTAATGATTGTGTAAGTTCTAACTAACTTGTATTGCCTATTTATATTAAGTTATTATTATTAAATTCATTCATGGAAATTAATATTACTAAAATGTATTTACATTTAAAAACACATTAATAAACTAAGAGTTACATGACACTATACAGTAAACTAACAACATTAAATTAATTCAAATGATTATAAAATAAATCTCAAAGGTCAACTCAACCATAATGTACACTTATAACATGTAATATCTTCTCATGATCTTCACTATCTAGTCTCCACTTGTGACGTACATGCTTAAGATTGACTAGATGTACACAAATCTCAGTAGCAATGACTAGGTGGTTGTATTGTAAAATCTTGTTGTTAGGTTGATAATTAACAAAGTGTATTCCATGTTGGACTATTTTGTCTTGCTTCAAATATGTTTCCTCTATCACTATAGAACCTGCACCATAAATTTAAATATTTTAAAATTTGATAGATATAAAGTTACCTAGATATATATATTTATTTATATATGCATGTGCACACATGTATGTACAATACCTATGGGGAACAACATTCCATCACTTTCTTTAGGATCATATGATTTTGTCCTCTCTGTAGTACATCACAATAAATAATAATTGATACCTTCATGATTTCTAGGTTCAACAATCACTGCAAAGACATCTTCTACATAAAAAGTATACATACATGTCTACAATATATATAAGACAGTTAAAATTCCATAATTAATGAAAATTTGAGATTAATTGACAAATTGAGATTAATTTTTGTGATACCCACTTTTACCATTACAAAGATATGATTATAATCATAAAAAATAAATGGAATATTGTGAAAATTTCATCATGTTTAACAAATGTATTGGTAACATCAAGTGCAACTAAAATCCATTGAATTGTATATCCACGTGTTTTATTGATGCATTCTTGATAGTCTTCATCAATGCAACTGTCACAAAAACATGAGTATTCTCTTGTCTTTAATGTCCAATTGCATTATTTGTACTCATGACTGAATATAAGGAATGTTTCTTTTCTATCCTCTTGCAACCATGCATTTTTTTCTATTAGCACCTGAAAGCTCATTAAATTGAAAATATAGAAAAATTAAATTTAAACTTCAACCAATTGAAAGATAAAACTTAACAATAAAATTTTATAACTTAATTTCATAAAATTTAAATAGATGTACACATCTATACCTATTATCTCACAAAAGACTCTATATGGTACCTATCAACTCATTTTTGATGATGTCCCCACCTTGTATGAGGAAAAATGTGTCTTACACCATTCAACAAAATCATGTGCATCATTTACATGAACTCTTGATAATTCATTTGATACTTTCGCAAAGCACGTTTGATGCAAGCTCCAATGCCATCATGTTCACCTTTTCCATGGCCACTCTCAAAGAAATTTCATATGTGTTTTATATTGTCATTGCAATGATATCTACATAATGCATAAAATGGTCTAGATGATTTGAACTATGCAGCACATCTATTAGACCAAACATAATGTTTACCAAAATTTGTCTCTTTCTTTTAAATAAGAAAATAACATAGTGAATCAATGTTTTGCATAGTGAATGTCATGTCCTTTATCATCACTTATATAAAATTGATATTCCTTTTTAATTACTCCTTCTTGAACTGTACTTTGAACACCATCCAAATATAACTATGTATGTCTATAACAAACATGTACCATAATAGTGACCTGCTTAGAAAAGAAATAATCTAATTTAATTTATTTCTAATGAACAAAGGAATAATTCTCTTCAAAATCAACAACTAATACAATCATTCCAAGAGAGAAATTATCTCTCAAAGTTTGAAACTATTGTGCTTGCCAATTTGCAAAAAATGGATAGCAAATATAAGGTTGAATCAAATTCTTAAATCTATCCATAAATGTTAGAATAGGTAACTCCTCTTCAACATATTCCAACCTTTTTGTCTCTTTCCCTAACTTTTTTTCATTCTTCACATACATGTAAATTTTGCAAATTCAATTTTTTTGTTACATTAATATTTTCAATTTTCAAAGGAAATAGAGCCAATTTACCACATGTTTCACATAATCCTTTGATGCAATTTATTTGACTAGCTGGATCATCTATTTTGTCACATAGAATGGATGATATAAAATAACTTCTCCTACTAGGAGGAGTAGCATGGAAACCATATGTGTCTTCTACAAACTTTCAAAATACCTAATAGTGGAGATCAAACTCAATACGATGAGGACAACATGTTTCAAACACTTTGTTTGATCTCACAAATTATGGCTTCAATTTTTCAAATAACATTTGCCTTATTTTTACATTATGATGTTCACTACAAAATGACACATATAACTCATGTTGTGTTGTGTCTAACCAATGTTTGTATGATGTTCATATTCACCAAATGTAATCCTATGCCTGATAACATTTCTATTTGATGAAGGATGAGTGTTCTCAATCCAAAATGATATGACTAAAGTTTTTTAAAAACTTGACAATCCTATCAGAACTAGGCTCTTTACATACGATTGCTCAATTTCCCTCTATAGTATTGTGATGCACAATTAATCTTCTCTTAACATATTCTCTTATTATTTTCCTACTAAAACCCATTTTAGATGAAATTGAAGATATTTTTTTAATTTTGGGTCATATTCTTATTTGCAATAGACATCAGCATCACTTTTCTTTCCACAGACTTATCTTTAGTTCAAGAGTATTTTCCTATGTTTCTCAGACCGTGTTTAACATTTTCAATCATATAAGTTTTCATATTAGAAAAAATTCTCTTCTTTGATGTTGTGTCTACACCTAACAATATGCATGCCTCTTGTAACTTTTTTTGTGCAAGCATAAGTGAAACCAATTGAGCTTGTTCAAGTGTTTCAATGTTATCAAATTTAGTCATAATTTCTCTTGTCTTCTTATTCATTGACCTTTTATTAGAAATACTTAAGGGTTGAAAATTATATACAAGTATTCTCAATTTATCCGCATCCATTTTAAGAAAATGATCTAAATTTTTATGAGAAATACCATTCTTTATAGATTGGGCAATATCTAGGAGTTTGTTTGTACCAGTTCGTATACCTGATCCCGACCCTTCTCTGACTTCTATTAGTGGAATTTCTATAGGGAGTAACCTTGAGCCTTCTCCAACATTTATTGTTTGATATTTTGTATAGAAATATTTTGACCATTCTCTAACTTCTATTATTTGAACCTTTGTCGGAAGTGATCTTGAACCTTCTTCAACATTCATTGTTTGAGATTTCATAGGGAGTGTTTCTAACCTTTCTCCCATATGCACTTCTTCTACTTCTATTGAGGCTTCTTCAACATTTCCTTCACCTTGTTGATTGTCTACAAAAAATTTAAAAATAAATCAAATTAGATAAAATATAAGATTGAAACATAATTAAATTTAAGACCATAAAAAAGTTAACCTATATAAAATTACATGCCTTGTTTAATTCAATGATAATGTGCAACAATCTTATGAAAATTTCTTTGTTCTGCTTCATCAGATCTCTTCCTTTCATATTTTTTTTTACCTTCCTTCCTTGGTTCCCATTACAAAATCATAAAAAGAAAAATTTTACTCCTTGTCTCAAGATAAATTTTGTGCAATAACTATATAAAAATGTCACAGTATGATTTTTTAGTATGACTTCATTATTTTAAAGTTGATCTATCTGTAGCTTACATTAGCATTTTGATATGTTTACACAAACATCAATAATTTAAAATGTTTACAAAAATATTTTAATTAACTTTTTGGCAATTGGAAAAATTTTGGCTATCTATTCGTGCGAACAGATGTTTGTTGCAAACACCTTATGTATGTTCATAGCGAACACAATGTTCACTACAAACATGTCAAATTAGAAAAAAATTAACCCTCTTTTCTATAAAAAAGAATTAAAATTAGCTCTTTTGACACCTAAAATTGAAAATGATTGATCTACTACTATAAAATAAAAAAATGCTAATTTGTGCTACTTAGAGCAATCTTTCCAACAACTATAATTGTAATACATATTATATTCATTAAGACTTTCAAATATGAGTTTAACTCAATATAGGTTTATTACTGATTGAACATCAATTGACTTTGACACTTTTGAAAAATATCTAGTAAATAGGTTATTGACACTAGTAAATTTAGGCTTAAATTTTGACGCAAAAAGGTCAAAATTTCGACAAGAGTAGGTTGATAAGGCGACCAAGCTTGCTGTTGGTCTTTTTTGGTTAGTTTTTCGCCACATACATTCTGCGTCAAAATTTTGACTACATAAAGGTGGACTTACTGACGTGAATTTTGTCGATTTCCTTGGTCTAAGGTGAACTGGTATTTCCTCATTTGTGAGTGGTGCTAGTCAAAATTTTGAGGTAAATCTTCATAATTTGGCATCAAAATTGCGACGAAAGAAATTTACTTTTCTATGCCAGTGCCATACAAGCGACACCAAAGGGGATCAGTTTTGGGTCAAAATTTTGACCAAAATATTGCATTTGTGTCAAAATTGAGACCAAGATATGTAGAAATTTTGATGAGCTATCCCATTTATTGTAAAAGCTTTGCTCTCATAGGAGCCTTCTGAAAACCACAAAACTTGATTCTAAAGCGTAATTGCTCGATGCATGAGAGTCAGGGTATCATGCACATTTCTACCTCCATAACATTGTTTCATTTGTCACATGATTTATTTCATACAAAACAATGGGAAGGAGGAAGAAATGTGCACGATATCCTGAATCTCCACTAAGCAATTATGCTTTACAACTCAAATTTTGTGCAATTTAAAAGGCTCCTATGAGAGCAAAGCCTTTGCAATAATTGGCATAGCACATCTAAATTTTGGCTCCTATAGGGAGGAATAAAATTAGGAAAGAATTATTTATTAGGAATGAAAGCCAATAGTTTCATCTATTTTTCAAAGAAATAAACAGGACAAAAAAACTTATAGTCCCAATCACATCATCATAAGAGCACATATATAAGTTCTATAACTATTTCTAAAACCAACATAAGTTACAAATATCCACAATTCAAATATTATCCTTTGATGTTTTCTTTAATGCAAAGTTTTAAGTCAACTATTATTGCCTTCAATGTAATACCAAGCTGTCATTAGGCTAAAGACTGCAGCAAGATTTACAATTTACAAATGCAAGGAGAACTACCCAACCAAAGTGGAAAATGACATGAAATGTTAACAATCTATCAATTAACAATATAGATGAAATATTTCTAGCAATTGAACTGTACATTATAGAAACAAAAAAATGCCTTAAAATTGACACCTCACCAGTTGTTCATTTGCATCCGTAATGGCTTCACAAAAGTTGAAAGCTTACGAATTTTCAAGAACACAAAAGGAACTTGTAGTTCAGCTGCATCAATAACACTAAAGTAGTTCAGTTGCATGATGAGGGCAAGAGACTGTTAATATCGATTGTGGAGTTGCAGATAGGTAAGCGATAAACATAAAAAGGTAGTACAAGATTTTAATAGCAATTATGACCTTCACAATTTTTCTCAGTAGTTTTGGGTCATTAAATTGGATAGAAAATTGATAGTAAAATGTGAAAGAGAACACACATAATGTCACATCAAAATAAGTTTGCATCCTACATATGAGTATGCATCAAAATTGAATTTTTACCTCCTCAATCTATCTGTATCAATAAATAAATAAGACGTTTTTGTAATACAAAATTCTTGAACCCTATTCCACTATAATCTTTCAAACCTACAAAATAAAAAAAAAGCCATAAGAACTAAAATAAAAAGATTTATTTCTAACAAGCTATCATAGATGCTTTGTATATACCTTAGGACATGATACAAGCTATTTCACAAGCAACACTAAATATTTCAATTTTTTTCTCGTTTACTAGAGTGATGATAAACTATATGCAAAGTAGAAATAGTGCATCATAATAGATGATTAGTATCTACAATTTTTAATACTGAAAATTATAAAGAATGTAATACTCACAAGTTTCGCTGCCTAAAGAATGCAACCTAGGTTTATCATGATCTCTGCAGCATTCATTGCATTGGGAATATCCTACTTATTTGGAAACACTAGTAACATTGCATCTCATAGTTCATCTTGCAAGAACAAGAAACTTAAATGATAAAAAAAAAATCTACGGATAACATGAAAATAATTGTTAAAAGAATGAGGCCAATTTTACACATAATAACCAAAGTTTCCATGAGAAAGACATGAAATCTTCTTGATCCATTTTCCAATTGTGTTTATACAATCCTAAAAATTCACTTTCATAGTTCTGACTAATTGTTGTTGGAAGGATTTTATTTGCTTCATCAAATGAGTGTATATTGTAGTCTTGGCTTCTTGTATTTTTCAAGATAGTATCATTACTCATCTAGTATTGTTCAATCTGAAAGGATGATATTGATATATTTTTTTTCTATAATAGCCAAAACAAGGGGTTGTTAACCTTTACACAAACAAGGGATGAAGGCATAAACATAGGGCATCAACAACACAACAAAAAAAGCCTTTTCCTATGCACTTGGACAAAAGTCTAAGCAAAGCTATTGTTAGGATTGCAACAAAGGAAACCCCACTACAACCTGTCAATAAGGCCCAAGAGTGATTATTTAAGAGTTAATATTATTAGTAGATTTCTGTTCAAAACAAAAGTGGGAGCAGTAACTTCAACAACATAGGCCACAAGGCTAGCAGGCATCGCACCTAAAATACGGTCTAACATCCAAAATTGTGACAAGAATGGAAGTGATAGAAGTCTAGCTCAGACCAATAGCATGAGAAGCATCAATATAATCAAAAAATGTTTCTTCTTCATTAGAAAAAAAGTCCTCAAAAGGAAAATCTAAAATAGAATCAGAAGCTCTAATTGTCAAATGGTCATTTGTCACGGTCCTCCATCAAGTGACAGCACCTATCCAACACAAAATGGCAATCATTAGGCATGTATCTAATAGAGATGCAATCTCTACAACAAAATGGAAAACCCTCATATTCAATGCTTCACCCATGGCCTCTCATCAACCATGATTGAAGTGGAGAGATCTCTATTTCAACTAGAATACAAACATAGAAGAGCCCAAAATTGTACTAGATCCATCCAATTTTAGGAACTAGCAAAGGAAATTTCCAATGGCCTCGAGTAAAACAACTCACAAAATTAAAATGAAGACGAGGAAGGAAAACCCAAACATAACTCACATAGGTATAGCTCAAAGTCACCAAACATTAGGGACTTCAAAGAATTAGTCACCCAATGGTGTAAATCTTAGAGGCACTAGAGACTCTATAAATTTATAGACCATACTTTTGCACTGATAAAAGTCCATGTTATCACCACAAAATAGGAAAAACTTTGCATAAGACATGACAGCCCAAGCATAGCTCCTTCAACCAAAATTTGACACACAATTATCGAGAGCATTCAGTAGGTCTAGAACCACCAACAAGAGCAAATATCCTAGAACTAGCGCTACACCGGGAGAGTCAAACCCCAACAGAAACCATCTAATGGATCTCTTCTGATGGGGTGTGTTACAAGTATATTAAGTTCCCCTCTTTCTCCAGAGTGGAAAACAACATGAATTTTGAGTTTAGATCTACATTATATAATACTACTTTACTCATGTTTAGAGACCCTTATAGTATATTCAAAGATACTTGTTATATCTACTCTATAATAAATGGCAGTGTAATAGCATACTAGCATCAGAGTTCATAACTCACATCAAAAGTGGTTAGTTACACAAGAAGAAGCATCAAACATGGGACATGAGAAAAAAATTGAGATTGATTTGTCCTCTATTATCAGAGGATCATAGTAAGGCACAACACAAATTCTCAAATATAAATAATAGTGAACTGTCATTTTACTTAGATCCCTATGAAAATGTAGCACTAAAATACAATATACATTGGAGTTAGGAATTTGGTTGACAACCAAAATCAATTGAATTAAAATAAGAAACTTCACCAAAGAATCAACTAAATATGTGATTTAAATCATATTTTGCTACTCAAAATGTTACGACTTCTTCCTTCTTGACCTTAACCTTGTGACATTTTCTAGTTTTACGTGGGGGAACATGATCTCTCCAACTGTTAGTTCTAAATGGCTTCCACCTTAGGTGCATAGAGTCTTTGAACTAGATAGATAAAATACGCAACCATGTTGAAGACCATGGAAATAGAGGATAACATGGAAAATACCAAACAACAAGTTGGATGATGATGAAGACTATAGTGAAGGTAGAAGATCCCAAACATCATCAATTAATAACAAACTACCAAATGGCGTATACAAACTTTAAAAGATAAGACACACCTTACAACTAAATGAAACTCTAGAAGCTACCATCAAATGGCATGACATTGAATCATTACCAATAAATGAATACAACATAGAGAAGCTACTAGATATGGTATTTCTATTCATTTTTCAAATGAAAGAGTGTAGTAGGTATGCAACCACGACTAAGGAAAGTGTAATTTCACACCATTTTCCATGTTGATGTTGAGATACAGACCTGTGCAATCCAATCTCCCAAGGAATAGACAACACCACATATCACCATCTTTGCCAAAATAGGATTTTTCATAAAGCAATGTTAGAATAGTTACTAAAATGGTCATAAATTATGTTTTTATAGTAAAAGAATACTTTAACTTAAGAAAACAAACTATACAATATTAAAACATGATATCATGCTTTAAAAACTAAAATGGTACCTGTAACAAAGGACTTCATTTTGACTTGCTAATTGGTTATCACTATTAACTATAAGCTTATCTTTAAAGTTTGAGCTTCACTTGGTTTTGAGAATAGTTAAATATTCTCTACTTAATAGGACCAACCACGTGAAGGTGGAAGCTCATTTGGCCCCTCTCCCCCCCCCCCAACATCACTCTAAATTCCCCATTAAAATTTAATAACATTCAATTCATCCATTTTTGAAATATAACATTCAATCATTATAATCACATGATAACATTCATTAACACGTAAAATTCATAAACACACAACATTATGAATAATTCAAAAGAAAGTCATTCATGAATAATTCATTAACACCTAATATTAATGAATAATATTCATTAACACAATATTCATTAACAATATTCAAGAGTAAGTCATTCATGAATAATCATATCTTTTTTGCTTTCTTGTTGTTTCTTTTTTTCATAAAATTTCTAAGAGGAATATCAATGTCCTCATCATCCCCATTAACATTTAATAACATTCAATTCATCCATTTTTGAAATATAACATTCAATCATTATAATCACATAATAACATTCATTAACACATAAAATTCATAAACACACAACATTCATGAATAATTCATTAACACAAAATTCATTAACATGCAACATTCAAGAGTAAGTCATTCCTAAATAATTAATTAACACCCAACATTAATATTCATTAAAAATATTCATTAACACAATATTCATTAACAATATTCAAGATTAAGTCATTCATGAATAATCATTTATTTTTTCCTTTCTTGTCGTTTCTTTTTTTCATAAAATTTCTAAGAGGAATATCAATGTCCTTGTCATCCCCCTCCTCTACTGGTTCTAACACATGTCTCCTCCTCATCTATTTAGGAACATCATGAGGCTGTTGCACCAAAGGGGGGTCCACTACAACAACAAGTACTCCATGAGTTAAATTTGCACCATTTTATATTAGTGAATTACAAGTTTTTATTTAAGTAAAAGAACTATAAATGAAAAAATTAATTTAAAAGAAGAAAACATAGATTTTCTTTACTTGAATGTGCAACATGATCTACCTGCTGATAAGTCTGAACATCCTCCGGCACTCATTAAGCACGACATGATTCTATATCCTCAACACAAAAAGGTTACACCAAGTTCAATTAAAGATGTTAAATTGTATTAATAATTATATAATTAGTTTTAAATAAAAAATGAGCACCTCCACTGATAGTACAATGCACATCAGGGGCTTCATGATGCTGTGTATGATCTATGTCATGATTAATAGGCTGCATTGCAATGTCATGCACATTATTATCAAATAAATTGTTGCTCAAGTATTCAATTTTTAATATATATGTTGGCATATTTACCTGTGCACATGATGTAGGAGACTATTCGTTTGGGGCAATGGAAGTTTTCCGTAGGCATTCAACCACCGCTGCATAGCCTTGCTTGAAGGAAATTTTTTTGTGTTCTTCTGTGGCCTCTAGATTAAAATCAGTGTCGTGCATTTTTTTATTAATTAACAAAATTATTTTCATTTTATAAATAATTTTTCTTTGTAATTCATTTATTGCTACTTACAATGTGTGCTTTGATTTTCGAATATCCCCTAGAGCCAAGTCTATGTTGCCCAACCTTTTCCAGCCTCACCTTTGTTGCCTTTGATATGTCCTATAACCTATGAAATTTTTTAAATATTTTAGATGATATAGATATAAAGATTAGTACTAAATGGTGGATTATTATATGGTATGAAGGTTTTAGCATAAAGTAGCATGTTCCACCAAAAATATGAAAAAAGGAAAGAAATTATAGCATCATACCTTTAATTGACATATGTAATCATGCTATTTATCCATGGAGTTCATGCTAAGTATTTATCCATATTCTAACATGCCTCTCCATAAAATTACACATCAATTTCGACAGTCTATATTATCCATTGTCACACAAAGTAAACGATAAGATAAAAGTTGAAACAACTAGCAAATTTTATAGATTAAATTTTTATCCCTAGGTTCTACACTCAAAGTGTTTTTATCCCCAAGGCTGCAATAGGTATAAACTTGAGGGTGAATGCTAGAGTTTAGATTGTTTTAGTAGCATTCCTTTTTACTTGTAGCCGAAAAGTAAGTATTTTTTTGTTTTCAATTTAAAAGACATCACCTTTGTGCATCAAGTGCTTCTTTAGCCTCCACACTACATGGAACTGATTTTATAAATGGTGGTTGTAATTGAAACAAAATCCCCACTGATTTGCTAAGATAAATAGAAACTAATAGGAACTACCTAGCATTGTTCCAATAGAAGACTCATGACTTAAGACTTGTCTTAATCTATGTTTGTTTTGATTGCTTCTAGTAGTGGAGCACCATTCAGAATGGTTGAGAAGATCAGAAACATTACATCATAGTTTGGAGGATGTTTCGTATAGTCTACATCCACAACAAATGATTTCAAAGCTGACACTTGGATATAAAACTGTTTAGTTAAAAGTCACATAGTAAAAGAAGGATTAAGGATAGAATGAAATAAAAAGTCAACTTTAACACTTTTACTGTAGAAATTAAGAAAATTAGTATGTGATCATGTTTAAACCATTCACTTTAATAATGCCACATAATTTTGAACCTATAAATAATGTATAAGAGTTTAAGAAACAGTAAATTTCATAGAGTGGAAAGAAATAGCAGAAATTATCAGCATTATTTATAAGAATGAAATTTGGGTTAGAGTTTTCTAAAAAAAAATTCATAACTTTAAATGCTTGCAAACAAATGCTTTCATGAAGATTAAAATAACATAAATGCTTACACTTGTAGGGGACACGACCAATAATGGAGAATGCATGTACAACTCCTCCAAATAAGGAAATCATTGTAGAACTTTGACATTAGCAAAATATTCATCATCAGAACAAGTGATTTTCCTGATCGATTTCACTTTTGCAAAATGTTCCAGAAGTTGAGTGTTAGTTTCCAAATAGAGACATTTAGGTAAACAAAATCTCACCATTATCTTATTGGGAAAATTGCAATCAATAATTCTAATGCTTTCTAAGAGTGGAAAATTCACATCCAATGTCATATATATATCATTGACATGTCAGAGGGGTGATACAATCAAAAGAACAAAACTAAGTGCTAATTAGAGCACTATCAATATCTCAAGTCTCAAAATGATACATCAAATATATAATGAATCTCATGATCAATATAAAGATACAAACAAGAAAAAAAGATAGCATGGACCTAACTATAGCCTTCCCCCTCATCACTAGGAGGAGGAGGAGGAATAACATATGCATGTGCAGGAGGCACTACACCGTCAGAAGCTCAAGCATAATCAAAGAACCTTGAGACATGTTGAGCTAGAGGTACTGCATTTTCTTATACTACATAATAATGAGCAGCCTAAGAGATATGATGACAGGTCTCATCTTGCTCTAACTACAAGTCTCTGGTATGATTACTATATTATATTACAATTATTATATATCATTATATATTACAATTACTGAATATCATTTATCACCTATACTGCTAACACATACAACTATGGTACATGTAGTTGAGCATTACTATATTTTCAAGACATAATATAGCTATATGTGAAGTTATATATCATTGACAATTCATATCCAGTGTCATATATATATCATTGACATGAGCAGCCTGAGAGGTATGATGACAGGTCTCATATCACTCTAACTCTATCTATCTCTTTAGCTCTATGATCTTAGACCATATATCATTGACAATTCACATCTAGTGTCATATATATATATATATATATATATATATATATATATATATATATATATATATATATATATATATATATATATATATATATATATATATATATATATATATATATATATATATATATATATATATATATATATATATATATATATATGTATATATAATTACAATTACTGAATATCATTTATCACCTATACTACTAACACATACAACTATGGTACATGTAGTTGAGCATTACTATATTTTCAAGACATAATATAGCTATATGTGAAGTTATATATCATTGAAAATTCACATCTAGTGTCATACATATATCATTGACATGAGCAGCCCAAGAGGTATGATGATAGGTCTCATATTACTCTAACTCTATCTATCTCTTTAGCTCTATGATCTCAGACCATATATCATTGACAATTCAGACCCAATGTCATATATGTATCATTGACATGAGTAGCCTGAGATGTATGATGATAGGTCTCATATCACTCTAACTCTATCTACCTCTTTAGCTCTATGATCTCTGACCATATATCATTGACAATTCACATCCAGTGTCATATATATATATATATATAATTACAGTTACTGAATATCATTTATCACCTATACTACTAACACATACAACTATGGTACATGTAGTTGAGCATTACTATATTTTCAAGACATAATATAGCTATATGTGAAGTTATATATCATTGACAATTCACATCCAGTGTCATACATATATCATTGACATGAGTAGCCCGAGAGGTATGATAATAGGTCTCATATCACTCTAACTCTATCTATCTCTTTAGCTCTATGATCTCAAACCATATATCATTGACAATTCACATCTAGTGCCATATATATATCATTGAAAATTCACATCCAATGTCATATATATATCATTGACATGAGCAGCCTAAGAGGTATGATGACAGGTCTCATATTGCTCTAACTCTATCTATCTCTTTAGCTCTATGATCTCAAACCATAGATCTACTATCTCATAGTTCCCCTCTTCTAGCTAGTCATGCATCTCTAACTATAACTTGCACATGTAACTTGCCCACCTACCTCTGAGAAGTCCTCAATCTCTCCCTCACATGTCATAGAGAATCTTGAGTCTGTGCTAATACATCTCGTATGGGTGAAACCTGTGGAGGCTGATTTGGCATGTCATCATCCCCTCCTCCACCCACATCTTATTTTGGTGGCTCCTCTACCCTATGTCTCCTGGCATGACCTCCTACTACACCCATGGTGCTCATCTCTTTATGAGTTCTCACATGAGTAGGCCTATGTGCCTATTCATTGTTGCTCGATCTAAAATCCAATCTAACAATATGAGAAGGAATTGTTACAAGAACTACTAGTGGCCATTATAATGGTCTCTCCTCCCTCAAATTATGTTCTTGTGGTTGTTGAACGTCAGGGTGTGGTGCCTGACTAACTACCCCTATAGGATCAGTTATATGAGGAAATGAATGTGTGGCCAAATGCTATATGTACTAGGGAGTGACACCATCATTCACTAAATCTATAAAGTAGTCCCACCTATAAATGATAAGGCCACTAACATCTTCCATACATCTAATTGGGTCCAATCTAGGAGAACAACCTTTCTTTACCTCCTTGGTGAAGCAAGTGTAACTACATTACTCCTGTGATATACTGTATTGATAGTTGAACTGTCTCTAGACATGGGTTAGCAGAAATCTCTCTATCTTCAATGAAGAATGGCCATTTAGTGGCTAAGATACCAACATGAATCCGAGCTAGGAGAAGACATCATCTTATGGCTCTATGCCTAGCCATGGTCTATAGGTAACATACATCATGTCATCCAAATGAAGTCTCAAATAGTTTTTCTTACCTAGTGTAGGCTGGATCATCTCTCCACAATACCAATAAATATAAATCTACAAGGGTTGTTGTCAGTCCTCAAAGATAGGAACGTGATTGTTGTCATTAACTTGTGTTTCTAGCATTGAACGTGATGCTTATTACTTTTAAGAGACTGACCATTACTAAAATTCTTGCAAAGTTTTTCAAAAAAATTGTACTTATCATTACAATTACTGAGTATCATTTATCACCTATATTGCTAACACATAAAACTATGGTACATGTAGTTGAGCATTACTATATTTTCAAGACATAATATAGCTATATGTGAAGTTATAAGTGCACTATTTATATCTTATGTAGGATTTATACACAGATTGAGATATATATAGTTGTGTTAGCATTGAGATTGAGATTTATAAGCTATTGTGTCAGCATATGAATTACATACCTTTCATCAATAGATAGATTAAATTGAGCTAGTTGAAATTGTTGATACTGAAGTTGAACACTAAATTTGCTCATTAATGTACTAGTAGTTAATACTATTGCATCCCTTTTTGGATTTGCTCATGTACTTTCTTTTGGACGTTCCCTTTTCTCCTTTGCATCCAAAATGAACTCATTCTAGTCCCTCACTAAAACAAAGGGAGGACACTCATACTTGAGGTTTAGGACAAGGCTCTTTCTATATGTGTCCCTCACAACCTTAAGATGTCTGGAAGCATTTTGTAACAATTTCTTATGATAAAAAATATTATGACCAAACTCATGCTCTATATCTTTGATGAGCTCATGTTTTAATTTTTGATCTTGGTAGTTCCACCTTTTAAGAAAAAAAAAAAAAATGTCAGATATAGCTAGTATAAGAAAAGACCTGAATGAAAGGAAAAATGTTGCACGAATTAATGTTATGAAAAAAAAATAGTGGGATAAAATTAGTTCAGTTATGATTTTCTACCTTTTACGTATGGTGGGCCTGAATCTTCACAGTGTGAGGTCATAAAGCCTCCTATAAAATGTATCATTTCCTACAAAAAATGTCATGGGATAATTAATAGTACGAACCATTAAAATGAATCATGTGAAGAATACTTTTTATAGTGAATAAAAAATACATAAAATGAGATACATTTCTTCTTTTTAGTGATCTATTTTAGGGTTGGAGCATCAAATTGACCAAAATTGACCAAGAAAGAAGTTTGGAAAAAATTTTAAAATGTCTAAAACTAGTCAAACTTTACCAGGGTTCTATTGCTGATGTTCTGAAACTAAAAAATGTATTGTGACTATATTAATCAGTATACCTTGAAAAATAAATATAGTGCATAATACATATAACTTTCCATGACCTTATTTTTTGTCATTCTTAATTGATGTTGTCATTGATCATACCTGGGATATTATGGAAAACAAATATTACTAAAATAGACAGTGAAGCTGAAAGTGAGCACTCTAAAAATCTAACAGGCAATAGCAATGATGTGGGAAATCATTAAAAACTAAACATTGAATAAGAAAGAAGACTCCCACTTTTGGTTCTCTATAGAAAAATTGGTTAATATCTTCTACCGAAAGCATGAAATTGTAATGTACTGAATTACTAAATTACAGAATTACTGGTATAGCAAAAAGGTCATTGATAATTCAGATGATCCTACCAAACCACTTCCTATCATGTTTACGTCTTGCAAGAAAATCCTTATTACAATATAAAACAATATTATTTAAAGTACCTAGAATCTTAGGACATTTCAAAGGCATTGATTCATCATCGTCAATCAACAACGATGTTTGCATAGCTCTCGTGCTAGAAATATGGGTAGCTCCAGGAAATGAAAGTGAATTATCACCAATACATGCACTATGATCCACATTTGGTGGTGTACCAGATGGTACACCTCCTACCACAAAAAAAACAATACACTATGTGATGCACCCAAGATTAAAGTACATATTATCAACTGATAATTAATACAAAACCAAATATAGCAAAACAAGGATTTACCAGCTAGACGTCCCCTTGTTTCCAACATTGTAGTCGGCAATCTTGTACATCCATCAACCTATTAGGAGTCTCCTGCACTGGATGACTTGAACAATACATTGTTAGCAAAGACATTATGAAATAATGAAAGTAAGAGTTAAGAAGTTTTGAATATTTGAAATAAAAAATTCCTTCTAACTTGTCAACTAAAAGATTATTTTACTAGTGGCAATCAGAGCTTTGCTACTATCAGCCTCACCACATTGTCCTTGACCAAGTTGTGGATCAGTTGCCAAAAATTCTTGTATAACAAGAATTTAGTTGTTAAAGTTTCTTACAACTCTTAAAAAAATTTGCATCAATAAAGTATTTTTGCCAATATTCCATATTTTACTTCACAACATAAAAGATTATAAAATACAAATCTTTATTAAAATTTTCTTATAACTAAATATTCATTGGAGCTTACTTCATAAAGAAGAGCTTGTCCTCTCAAATCTGATAGCCTCTTCATCATCTCCTCAAATTCCATATTTGCCTCATCCAAAATTTTCATTGCTTCTAAATTAATTTAAAAAAAAAATTTCTTCAACATTTTTATGAAATTGGGAGTTTCAGCAATATCCTCATCAAAAGGTGTAGCTAGTGGCTCAACACTTATTGATGCTACTTTACCCTTATCCTAAACTTCAAATTGTGAGAGGAATATTAGTAAAACTATCATAAAAACTAAAAAATCATAAATAAAATAATGTAATAATATAACATTTTTCAACTATCTAATTTGTACAATTTCAAAAAGGTTTACCCTCACTGAGGAAGGGGTGGGAGTAGCATCTGGGTGACCTCTATCATCTATCAGATCCATGTCATCCTATCACAAAGATTAAACATAAAACATTCAGCTAACTAAAAGCAATAGACAGTAAAAAAAACTTATTAACAAAATGGTAAATAGTACTTACACCATAAATAAAATAACGTAATAATATAAAATTTTTCAACTATCTAATTTATACAATTTCAAAAAGGTTTACCCTCAGTGAAGAAGGGGTGGGAGTATCATCCTGGTGACCTCTATCATCTGTCAAATTCATATCATCCTGTCACAAAGATTAAACATAAAAAATTCAGCTAACTAAAAGCAATAGATAGCAAGAAAAAAACTTATTAACAAACTGGTAAATAGCACTTATAGACCTCATGATAATAACTTTGTTTGTATCTATGTGATTTAAATGGTAATCGATTAGTAGTTCTTCCCCTACACTTATTGGTTTTATTGCACAAACAAAAACTTCATTCCCCTCACGCACCTCAAATATGCAATTGGGTTGCTTACTAGTTGAAGAAGGTCACGTACTATTTATTAAACCTATAATATTACCTATAGATTACTTTTTGTCTCCCATAAATGTACATAGAAAATCTTTTACTTTGATCATTTTCTTTATGTTGTATATAATTAGCTGATACTCCATGCCTACGCATACTTTTTTTATACCGAACAATCTGCATCTAGTCATTGTAATTGTAACATGGACCGACATACTTGAACAATTCAACATTTTTTTTGTAACCTACCTTTATCCCATCCATGTAAAATAGGCCCAAACCATGTAATGAGGATGGAGCAATGCGATATATCCTCTCATTAACACAAAAATCTATGTTAATTGGAGGTAGCTCATTGGGTACCCGTTCTTTCTCAATGTGTGAGTACCGAAAGGGCACCTTGATGTCGCCTTTGGCCTCATCATCATAAGAACATGACCCCCCATTAGCAAGGAAAAATTGCATGCGTTTATCAAATTTTTATCTATTCTTTTGACCTCTAGTTGATCTCCCTATTTTAGCCATACTACATGTAGAGCTTTCATCTACCAGTTCCTCATTTCCCTCAGTCGATGTAGATATATCCAAAAAGTACCTATTTGGTGGGTCCTGCAATCCATCAAATGAAAAGTGAAAGTGACAAATATAAAATGTAGTAAGTTGAAAGTGACTATACAATTATAATTCTATACGGACCTTCTTTGTCTATATATACATTATATGATTATATAATATGTCTATTTATAATATACGTGCTCAATGATAAACAAGAAGAATATAAGAAAATTATGTCTATTTATTGACTTATACTTGCTGATCCATGTCACTATGCACAATCCACACCAAACGGGTCAAATTTCCTATAGTCAATTGACTGTTTCCAAAAAGGGTGACAATCAGACACAATATAAACATTGGTAATTATAAATAACATATGTTGTAATCATTAGAAATGAACACAATAAATATGTAATCAAATTTCCTGAATATGTTAATCGTTTACTTTAAGTTAGCTAAAAATTACATGATACACGTTTGCTACAAATAACTTAGAAGACAACATGAACAATAGGCAACATCGCAAACATGAACAAATTTCCCTTATATATGGAATGCAAGATCGTCAATAGAAGGGGTGATGATGTACCTGTAGTCAATTGACTATTTACAATGACACAACATAAACATTGGTAACTATAAATAACATATGTTGTAATCATTAGAAATGAACACAATAAATATGTAATCAAATTTCCTGAATATGTTAATCATTTATCTTAAGTTAGCTAAAAATTACATGATACGTGTATGCTACAAATAACTTAGAAGACAACATGAACAATATGAAACATTGTAAACATGAACAAATTTACCTTATATATGGAATGCAAGATCATCAATAGAAGGGGTGACAAAGTTTTTAGTCATTGATTATCTTCTTCTTCTTCATCATCATCATCATCATCATCATCGCCATCATCACCATCATCATCCCCATCATCACTATCATCATCACCATCATCACCATCGCCATTGTCATCATCATCATCACCATCATCATCATCATCACCACCACCAAAATCATTGTCATCATCATCTTGATCTTCATCATCTCCTTCTTCATCATCTTCAATATCTTCTTCTTCCATAACATTATACTTTATCGGCCTTCCTCTTGGATCATGTCTAACAACAAATGACCAACCCTGTTTATGTGGAACCTCTTAGTAAAACACTTGCTCACATTGGCTTGGTAGAACATAGGGCTCATCTCCAACTAGCTCAAACAACCTTGTATTGATAATTGTAAATCCATTATCATGTTGAATAACTATTCTATCTAGATCATTTTGATTTAATCATATCTTGTACCATTTGACAATGAATAGAACTACTTTGAAGGTGTTAAATTCACACTCAATTATATCATCCAAGATGCCATAGTATTGATTTTGAGATTTTTGAGGATGTATGTCATTTCTAGATGATATATTGGTGACCTCGAAAACAACAGTTATCCTAGAATCATAGGTTTTCTTTGTCTCATCCAACCTTTTTATGCAAAATTTATGGCCATGATAGTACATAGCTTGTGGTGCTTGACCTGAAATTTTTGAAGTGTGTGTAAATTATTTGCATCATGAGTTGATACAAAATATATGTCGAGTTATGATCATTAATAAATTTCTACGTACCTCTCCACCTCTTAAACCCTTTACTAGATCAACTACCATTGGCATAACATTGGAATCTGCATTATGATGAGCTTCTGTAACCAATGAAGCAACACCTTCCCATGTTAATGAGCAACCATTTTGTTGACATCGTTCAATCCATTCCGTCATCCAATCAAGATTGTTCGCAATATGCAAATGTATTTCATCCCACTCTCGACCACCTGTTTCAAAAAAATACACCAATTAAAATAACTTATATTGCAGATTTATACAATAACATCTTAGATTTACCTCGATCTACCTTTGCCTATCAAGTACTCCCTTTCGAATTTGTTAATTGAGTTGGGATCCCAAATACGATCTACATTGATCTTTGCTGCAAACTTAGGAAGATATTTACTAATGTACACCATGGTTTGGTATACCATATATCCCTCCACCATAGAACCCTCGAGATGTGCTCTCTATCAAACCAAGCCTTTCAAAAAATTTAAGTGCCTCTCGACCATCCACATTGACCTGGTTGGTACAGGTCCACACAATTCAATCTCCTCAACTTAATGTATGAGGTAGTGTTCTTGTGCATTGAAAAAACTTGGAGGTAGACACTTGCATTTCACACATCAGAAGAGGATTTTTTCTCTTTCAATATTTTATATCTTCTTTATTGATTTCTTTAGATGACAACCACCTCATCTATTTTCCAGGATCATATATAACCTATTTGAAATTGTTGGCAAAGTGGCGTGGGAGAGATAGAGGTAGAACGTACTGCAATATTTGTAAAATGATCTTGTCAATATTTTATAAAAGAATGCAATTGAAACTACATGCAGTATATAAATATATAGTGAATACAAAATAACATGAATTACCTTAATAAATCTATGCCAATTGTGTGTTTTCAACTGTGGCCCAAATTCACTTTTATTTGATATGGCATTGCTTATGTTCGCAGCAAATCTTGTGGGAAATCATTTTTTTTTTTATGAGTTCTTTTATAGCATTGCTCTACTACTCTGACAATAACCAACTAAGGGCACTTGTATCAATCTAGTCTCCATTATTATTTGATTGAATGCCATTTTTAATTGCATGGTTGGATTCTTCAATGTCACTACAAGTTTTGACACTTTGATCTTTGTCACGCCTTCCATCCAAGATTTTCCATAATGTCTCTACTACATTCTTTCCAATATGCATAGGATCAAACAAATGCACAATTAGGAGTTTCTCGTAGTACAAAAACCTAGTAATTTGCATAGGATCAATTTTTAGTCCTTTTAAAAGTTGGTCATTGATGTCTTGACAACCTTCACAAGAATCAATCACATCATCAGTAAAAAAAACATAGTATCAAAATATATAAATTTGAAACAAAAACCATCAAATGGAATGACATTAGCTCGACGATTTATTTTATTGTATGCCAACTTCCATAGGCGAGGTGTCATTTTCTATGGCTTTGATGTAGTCTCTTCTAGACCATTGAAAATATGTTTTTTGGTAATTTGGTACTTATGATTTTTGTGCAGAAAGTGTCTATTCTCATCAAACACCTGCTTTCTTAAACTTTTTGAATAACGAGATTTCATCTTTGGACAACAAACTATACATGCAAATTTACCCTTTTTCCGAAGACTTACAATATTGTGTATAATTGGATTAAATGTGTTAACTTTGACATACCAAAAAAGAGGTGTCAAGAAGAGAACATACAACAAAAATGTGTTAGCCTAGGGGCATCATGTATTGTCCATACAAGCATTACATGAAATTGAAATTGTCTTTGTCCTATTGGTCTATAGATGTCATACATAGTAACCCCATTCCATAACACCACCAACTCGTTGATAAGGGGTTCAATATATACATTGATATCTTTAACTTGGTACTTACCTAGTTGAATGAGCAAAAACATTACATAATTATTTTGACCATTTGATGGATTAGTAATAATAAATTAATTTAGATGACCACTAAATAAAAAAATACCTGGAACAATCAGTGTCGGCATTATGTTCTCTCTCTTTATGGACAACCAAGGAGGTATGTTATTGTTGGTAACAAAAATAGGCCACACCGAGTAAGTTGATCTCATCTCTCCATAAGGATTGACACTATCTGCTGCCAATGAAAGCTTGAGATTACAAGGTTCTTCTTTAAAGTGTGGCCATTTTCCCTCTATTTCCTTAAATGCCGAACCATCTACAAGCATTTACATAATGTCATCTTGACTTCTATTACATGCATGGTAATCCATAAATTGTGCCAAGCTATTGCGCTTGAATAATCATTGCAGATGTGGTATAATGGGAATATGCCAAAGAACCTTGCAAGGCACCTTTTTTGCTAATTGATCTTATTGATATCTACTGATATGACAAGTAGGGCATTGTTTTGCAAATTAATGTTGTTTATGATATATAACATGATTGTTCAAACATGCATGTATTGTTTGATACTCCATTCCAATGTCTTTCATAATGGCAGATAATTCTCGATATGAGTGAGGTAGAATGTTTGATGGTGGTAACAAAAACTCACCTATCAACCTATGACCAAAAATATAATTTCTTAATTTAAATAATTTTAATTGCTACATGAACCCAATGTTAACTATAAGGGAACTACAAGTGAAATAATGAAAGATGATGGCATACCTTAACATATGTGTAATTGCTATGTTGCGTAAACCATTCATAACCTTCAAGTTCACCAATAGAAATACAATGGCAACAAGAGTTGTTTTGGAGCCTTGATATAGGGACTATTGTGCCTTCTCAAGTAAAGGTACATCAAGCTTTGTGTCATCATCATCATCATCATTATCTTGATCATCGTGATCATTTTGATCATCATGATCTTCATCATCCTGGTCTTCTTCCATGGTATCATTACCTTCTACTTCAATATTCACACCTCCATGTTCCCTCATTTGGATATCCGCATTCTCTGAATTGTCATGGTCCATAACATGAAACTTAGGGATGTTGACCTATATGAAAATGATGACCTTATATTAACCATGACCATGATGTCATCATCAAATCATGTCTTATGTAATTTATAAACTATTAAAATACATAACAATGGGTGATACTCGTTTCCCCCTTCAATGTGACCATGTTACCTACAATGTTGCTCAAATGTTGTGATTAGATATCTTCAAGTCTCTAAGCACTTACAGATTTTGTAAGGAAAATAACATTTTCTATCACCTTTTCTTTTTAAGTTAGACCATAGTCTAGCAATTGTCTCCCTATTTCTTTGGGCATTGATATCGTCATACATGGTCGTTCTTGAATGGAATGACTCGTTGGTGGAAGAAGGATGATTTGTTTGCAACCTGTAGATGGAGTAGTAAGAGGAAGACACATATAAAAAGGAGTTAGATCTTTGAACCAAGTAGGAGTTAGGACATGCTGGAGTGGGGTCAGCCCAAGATATTTTGGAATCTTGAAGAATCTGGTAAAGGGTATCTGGAAAGGTGAAAATAAACAAGTATTTTTACAGCTACAAAGGAGGAATCAAGAGCATTATAAATAATGAAGAAGAAACTTAAATCCATAAAATTTCACCTTTATTTACAATTTGACCTTTTTGCAAGTGAAATATGACAATTTACAAAATTTCAAATCACATTTTCACTTAAAAAAGAACACCAAATATACCATTTCTACAATATCTTCTTCAAATTCTTCACTATTAGATTCTTTAGAACTGCAAGCTCCTGTGCAGAAAAAAGATGAGATATACTAAGTAATTTTTGATGGGAAATATTTAAGCAAATCAACTATGAAATTTTTTTTTTATGAAATTCAGTTGCTTTATTATGCATTGAAGACTTGGAAAGATGTTCCCAAGTCTATCTATAGAATGCCTATTTGCATGGTTGTTTGCAAATAGTCTAGTATGGTGCCACTTTTAACAACAAAAAAGTCACTGGGGCAAGTAATTTGGCTCAAGAGATGCGCAAGCTTGTTGACACCAAATAACTTTTAGTTCATAAAGCGTTCAGCTATCTTCTTTAACAAAATCCAAAGAGAATACAAACAAACTAATGAGCCGTGTCTATCTCAATTAAATAGCAAGTACTATAGTGAGTATTAGGAAACTGACCTTGTGAATAACATCCAATTCATAAAGTATTAGGAAAGTGACCTTGCTAATTAGTGTAACATAGATTGGTGAACAGAAAATTCATAATAAAAATCTGATTTTTTTCCACACTTGTTCAAACTATATAATGAAATGCAAAAAAATGAATTATTTATGAGTCACTCCAAACCCTTAGCTTTTAATACACTTCATAGATGAGATTGCATTATATGTTTTGAACAAGATGTGGAAAAAATTCAAATGACATAGATATAAGCATTCTCACACCATGAGTGAAGCAACAAATGCATAAAGCTTTATTGCAAAAAAATTGTCAATATTATTTACATCGTACATACTTGTTTATTTAATGCTTCAATTCCTAAACTAAGAAACTATAGCTAATGTTATAACCATGCATAAAAATAAAATTACAGTGCAGATGTATGAAATTATATGCATAACTACTCTTGTACTATTTTATAATACTAGATTATAATACAAAAAATCCTCATCTGAGGTTTAGAATACTACTTTGATGATAATCCCAAGGCTTTTGTGACCTAGACCAACACACAAGCTGATGGAATAAGATGGTCAGATAGTAAGGAGAAGAAAGAGGATCAAAAGTTTAGAGTTACTAACTTGAAAAAATTAAAAATGATCCCCTTGAGGTCTTCTATGAGGGACTCTCATGCACATTAAAAACTACACATTAACCCATATAGGTAAAACTTCAAAAGATGAAAATAAAAATCTTGCATGCAGTTTGACGGGCACTCCATGTGGGAACTATTAGTTAAATGGCACAATTCCCATCAAAACATGAAAAATGACCTACTTATTATTAAGAAGAAAGACTTTGAAAACAAAACTCAAGGGGCATATGGGAAAGTGATGAGAGGATTGTCATTACTAAGGGAAGCCGACTCTTTTTTCTCATCCATATTAGATCTAGCGGATGAGATCTAGCTTTAGGATATGTCCTAAGGATTTCTACTTCTCATCCACTGAAGAAAAGTATGTCTAATAGTAACAACATATGTCATTTGGTAAGCCAATAGAATTTCTAGAAGTCTTCACAATCTACTCCTTCCATGCTACAAGGCTTTTGAATGATCTCTTTCAATGCCTTATCAATGGCTTCTCTTGCCTATTTGCCCTTAGATAGTTAAAATCCTAATGGTGAGTGGAAGATACAAAACTCTACTATTGGTACTCTAATAACAAGGTTAAGAAATGATGCCCACAACCATTTGTTCTCTGTTTCATAATCCTAAATATAATTAAAATTGGTTCATACAAACTTCCATTGTATTTACCTATTTTCAACGGTCCAATTTTGAAAATGCTGCTCTTGGTTCGATTGAGAAGTTCAAGAGGGCATAAAGTGTTTTAAGCACTTTCTAACTCTCTAGCACACATCATAACATGTCAGGTACTATTTGACACCCTACTATACTAATGCCCACCAAGATCTTGCTTGCAGTACTTTATGTTGCATCATGTCTATATATATTCCATCTGCACATATTGAAATATAAAAACAAAAACAATGACAATGAAAATAATTGGATGACACACAGCAGAAAAAGCCTTGATCTGGGGAAGACTCTCTGACAGTAGACAACTGAATATAGTAGGGCTTTATTAGCTCCTACTTGGCCAAGGAAGAATGCCTTACAAATAGTCTATACAAAAGCATGAGTAGAGAGTTAAAGAAGATTTTCTAGGTAAACAAAACAACATCCTTTCATTTTAAGATGATATATAAAGGCATTCTTCCAGAGAGGGGCCAACTCGGTTCATTTTGAGTTAGTTGGGTTTAACCCATAGGCATTACTACAATGAATTGGATCTCAAATAACCTTTATATTAGACCCAGATCTAGGGACTATGAGTGCCAAACTGATAACTTAGCTTTTTCTACAATCAAATCAACATATTAAAGACATAAAGCCATTTGTACAAGGGTGATATTTCCTCAAGTTTTCTTTGTTGTCAAATTCCTTTAGATAAAGATAGCTACTGTAAATAAGTGGATAGATTCACCCAAGAATCTCTCCTTTAAATGGAATTCATTCTCAATTTTGGAAATATAATTTCACAAATATTGTAATGTAAACTTCTAAAATTAGTTCATCCAGACACAAAACCAAAAAATGTCTGCCAAATCTTATGAGAGAGAACAAAAAAAATGATCAAGAAATTGAAGTGCGTTATAGGATCAAACATTTCACATACAATTCCATGTAATTATTTGTCCAAACGGTTGAGCCCTATCTCCCTTATGAGAGTTGTTTTGGTTTGGATAATAGTTTATAAAGCAAAAAAGCTATGTTGTGAACTGAATCATTTGGTACATACATATCCGAATTAGAGAAGATTATAGTGGTAGGTTTTATTATAAATGCTTTTTTTGTGATTTGACTTCCATATCCTTGAATCTTGATCTTAATGTTTTGTTTTAATTTGTATTTTGATTATGTAGGTATAATGGGAGAGAATTGGGCTATCTATAATTTCTTTTGTTCCTCGTAAAATTGAGCTTCAAATGAGGTTCAGGGGTGGACCCAATATCCATTTGCATTGGATTTTCTGTAAGGTTTACAGTTTTGGCAGGTTTGAATTGCATTTTGAATGGGTGTCATGGGTGGTGGCGGGATTGCTCTATTCTAGCATTGCTTCAAAAATCCATAGGTGAGTCATTTTATCCAATTAGATTGGATTTGTTAAAAGTTTTTAACATTCTAGTTTATTGGAAAATTATTTTATTCTTTTAGTTGTCATCTTTTCTTAGTTTTCAATCTTATCCTTATTAGACATGGTTTGTTACTCTTGTTAATTGAGACTTTCACTCCTTTATTAATATTGAATCTCTAGATAATCATTTTGTATGTCATTACATTTTGCAATACCCTTGTCCCCGAGATGTTTTGGATATCCAGGTCTTATATCAATCTTGTCCATGCATCCACATAGAATTTCATTTTAACCCACTAAAATCTATATATTCAATGATATACTCCTCTCTAATTAGTTTATGAGAAAATAGATACTAACAATATAATTATGCCATGGGATTTATCCTTCTATGAAATACATAAATTCTAAAATCTTTGAACTTAGGAAAATTTGACATATCTATCTATGAAGTATTCAACGATAACTGAAAATATCACGACCTTATCTTTGATGCCTTCACAGATCACAAAAAGTGAATTTTTTTTTTGAAGCCCTTGAGGATTACTAAAAATATTGTAAATTAATCTTTGAATCCTTCAAAGATCAGTAAAAAATAATTGTAAATTTTTATCTATGAAGCCTCCAAACATGACCAGGATCTCAACATCGAAGAACAATGTGGTTGCACCATAGATCATTTGTTGTAAAAAAAAGAAACATATTAACAACGTTATAGTAGTATATTAGTTCATGTTAAGGGTTCCAATATCTATCTTCATAAGTCACACAATATGATCATATTCCCCTTATTTCATTAATTTTCTATATCCATTAGCAATGTTTTTTGAATTTTTATGTGCATTGACTCTTTTCTAAGAAAATGAATATGTTGAGAAATCTTTTCTAATAGTGCCTTATCAACCATGAACATGGTTGTGAGGTAATATGTTTGGTGACCAACCTCAACAAAAATTGGTTCTGTAGAATAAGAGCATAGCATAATTTCATAAGCTATGTTAGCTTCTTCCCCTGCATGCTCCAAGAGGCTTGAAAATTATATTTGGAAAATAAATGTTGATGATAGTCCTCGTTAATTATAATCCACTTTTTCCTATTCTATTTAGAATAATATTTACTCTATTAGATCTAATCTATTAGTATATCAAATAAGATTTGGGGACATTACATTGTGATAGAGGAGTGAATCTAAGTAAGCAAAAGACTAAAACTACACTAGCAACCAAAGTAGGTCATTGAGTTACAAGCTCAATCACAATCACAATCACAAGAAATAGCTCATGGCTAGATGAATGAAAGGGGATATATTTTTTGGATGATAATAGCTCACAGAGACCAAAAATCAAACTTCATAGTCCATCAAGCTTGAGTTCCCTTCTAACATCTCAATGTATCATACCTTGAATACATAGCATTAGTAGCACATAGATCAGGAAAATGGAGCAATTCCAATTGATAGATGAATATGTTTAAGTTCATTTCCATCATCTTGGTGTATTAGACCCTTGATGTACAACAATATCAACTCATTGATGATGACATATGCTTGCAGTTTTGTGAATTGACTATTTATTATTTATTCAATATTTTTAGGCATCTATCCCAATTGATTTTTTAGTTCTAATATCTCTATTCTTTTGCATTACTATTTTCTATCTTATTTTTCATTCTATGATTTGTTTCAATACATACATAGACTATTATCTTAATATTTCTTCCTTTTGTCTATTTCTTATAGGTAGCCAAGAAGTGGGTATAATAATGGGCTCAGATTCTAATCTACCAGTCATGATAGCTGCTGCAAAAATTCTCAAATCATTTAGTGTCTCATATGAGGTTGGTTTGTGAAGCCTATTTGAATTGCACACAATTTCCTGAAGAATAATTTTAAGAAATGCTTAAGTGAATGGAATGCAACAATATTTGGTACCACACATTTTGATAAGATATTAGAATTCTAGTTGTGTTGTAGATAACCATTGAATCTACTCATTGAACACCTGATGGAATGGAAGAATATGCTAAAGAGGCCCATGGAAAAGGAATCAAAGTCATAAGTGGAGCAGCACCCCTGCCTGGTGAGTGAACCTCTAATGAATGAAATAATAATGTATAAAGTCATTTGTGGTTCACATCTCTAAAAAGAAACAGAATTTTTGTTAGGTTCTTGAATCTTTATTAATGAAACAATTAAGTTATAACACATGTATGATATCTTCGATGACTACACTTACTATTCTTGGTGTCCTAGTTAAAGGTTCATCACTAGATGAAATGGACTCCCTACTATCAATACTTCAGTTGTTTGAAATGCTAATTCATCTTTCATGTTTGAAATGGACCAAAAAAATAGATTTTCATGACAAGAGACAAGATCATGAAAGACCATATCCATCCAAATAAAAGAAGGATAGACTAGAAAAAAAAACTAGTCAAGTCCTACCACCAACAAAAAGACACTAAGAGCTACCATTCTTCTTTCCCATATATGAAATCGAATAGTCATATCAAAAGAGAAGACAAATTTAGAGTTTTTTTCCTTTTTACAATAATCCAATCGTCTTTCACCTTTGTAGCCTCAACTTCCTAGAAAATGGAATCTAGTAATGGAGTCCCCACACAAATCAAAGAGCCAATAAAAACTAAGGAAACAAAAGCACCAATAGAAAAGGAACCAACACCCACTAAATAGATAGTACTAGAAACACCTTCAAGAAGCATAGAAGAAGCACTAATTGAGGCCTTATCAAAAATATTAGCAAAACCATTAATTCAAAATGGAACACTATTACTTGTTGAGCCTACAGAAAGAAAATAACTAGTAGGAAAAACCAAAGAAGCAACAACATAACTAATAGTGCCAACAAGGACAATAGTGTATGCTAAGCCAGAAAAATTAGAAGAACTAGAAAGAAAATTCTCACAAAAAATTCTCATAAACACCTATAATAGCATCATCCCCCATGTGGGAAGAATCTATCCCGATTGCACCTACCAGAGGAGAAGAAATAGGATAATCATGAGCAACCATCTAGGACAAGGTCAGCATGGATGAATTCTTCTCAATAGTATAATGTTGGAAAGAGTAATCTTCCCACTAAGAAATAGATTATTTAGACTTCACAAGGTCATAATTAGCAAGAACGTGACATATTTTGAAGAAATTTCTACATATGAAGGGGATCCCTTCATAATTGAAAGGTTGAATCCAACTTCCCAGTGCCATGGCTAAGATTGAGCAAAAAATGGTAGAATAATGTGATAAGCACCTTGATTCCTTGCCTCTTCCTCGATTTTTGCTTCTTCTCCTAAATTTCTTGTGCAACTCCCTTGTGTGCGCTCTCTAGAATCTTTCAAACTAGTAGAGATGAGAAAGATGGTGTTCACATCGGTATCCCAAGCATATTCACATCCAAATCAAGATGCCCTACAAGCGATATACCTCCCACCCTTTGCACTTATCTCCTCTTAATTTAGCAAAATGCAATGAGACAGGTGGCCAAACCCTTATTTAACAAAACAAAGAAATGGGTGGGCACAACTCTTTTTCATTTTGACATGTTCAACTAAGTGTTGGTCAAAATTTTGACCAACACTAGCATGTATTTTTAAAAAAAAAAAGATTTTTCCTTCCATATTGCAACCAATCTAAAACATTTTAATAAATGGTCACAAATTTTGGTTGCAAAATCACCTCAAATGTACTAGTGTGAGATAGCTTTCTATAAAAAAAAAAAAAATATTTAGGATAATCTAAGTTCAAGTTATCAGTGTCAAAATGAACATATGTCTAAATTTTGATTGGTGTCACTTCAAAACTTCATAAACTATACAATATTCAACCAAATTGAATCAAACCAAATGCACCCTCTAGATATTGATGTCCAATGCAAAAATAATTACATCATTATCTTTTCTTAAAAAAAGTTATGTGTGTCAAGGGGACTGTCACTCTAAGTTAAAAATATTAAATTTTAACACGTACAACTTTTCTGAGGAGAAGAAAAATTGAAATACATAATTTAAAAAAAAAAAAAAAAAAAATGGTTACAAAACAAGAAAAAAGTACTATAAATAATTATTTTATGTCATATTGAAATTATTCATGGTTTTAGAGATATAGTCACTCAAATATGAGGTTTGTTTCAAAAATATCGATGTCAGTGTCAAATTTGGTCAAAAAGTGGAACTCATTATTGTGGGATCACCCCTATATTGGGGGAGTATCTTGGAGAGTATTGATATGTTACATTCATGATGGTGTTTGTCATTGATGCCAAAATAGCACTAATTATGTAAAGACTAATAGAGTACCAGAGAAAGAGACAATGGATTGATTGTTTGATGATGTATAGTTATGGACATGTTTGGCTCAATGTCCTAATAAGGTGGGTAAGTGCAAAGAGTCAAAGTCAAAAATGTATGAAAGTTGTACCTAATCTAAAGAAAGAAGCTTAGAGATAAAGTATTAATAAAGAAGTTCCCAATGTTTGTTGGTTATCTTACATATGAGATGTTAATGAAGAGATGTGCAATCAAGAAATAAAATAGGACAACCAGTTGGTGATTTTAGTGTGTACATAAGTATTAGTATCACATGTGTGAAGTTTTTTATAGACTATGTTTTGACTATGCTATTGTAACTATAATTAATTAATTGCAAAATCCTCAAGGATGACTCAAGAAATTATTATGAAGATATGGCATAATAAAAATATGTTTTCCTTGTTTACAAGATAATATGTGTCTATTTATTGTTGCAAGAAGTGCAAAGTGAAAAAAGAAGTAGAGTCTTGAGGAATGTGTGTAAGTTATCCAAAATATTATTACATGTAAAGTTTGTGATCTTGTTTCAAGATTAGAAGGAGTAGAGGCTTGGTTGACAAGATAGGGAAAGGGGAAGGAAAATAAAATACCAATGTTACCATTCTGCGAGGAACATTGCACAGATTATTTGGACAATGGGTTCACTGGTGTTCCTCTCGAAGTTGTTTCGATAGTGGGTCAAGCTATCTTCCACAACTCATAATAGGGTTTGAACCTCCTAACAAGGACTGAAATGAATTGAATGTATTCATAAACTCCTAATAGAGTCCATCCTCTAACAAGGAATATTTATATTATTACATCATCTTGTGGGTACCATCCACACCAAGATTATCCATTTGATCAAGGATCCCCATAGTTAACATATATGATGTTGTTGTGTATGATTATCTTGTTATAGTTTCAGTTTAGATCTCCCCCTCCCCCCCCCCCCCCCCCCTAGTTATATATGTGGACTGTAAATTCCAATAATTGGTATCAGAGCTTTAGGTCCTTGAAGGATAAGCTTAACATCTTTGGGAGATCAATAGTGAATTTTTTCCAAAAGGATAGTACTAGATTTGTTTGGGTCAACTATAAAAGTTAGAAGGAGAATATGAAGAGTCATTTGTTGTGCATGGTCCCAGGATATTGGATCTTGGTGGAGAGTGAGAAGACTAGCTTGAAGGTTGTAATGAAGAAGAAAGAGATCTATTCATTTGTAACATGAGAGCAAGAAAAGGTCTACTAATAGAATGATGGAAGGTGAATCTATAAGAAGTTATGTTCGTACAATATTAGAAATGGTTGCATGAATTTAGTCTCATGGGGGAACCAAAGAAGACAATGAAGTAATATAGAAAATCTTGAAAAGTTTGACACCACTTTTTAAATAGATAGCTGAGATGATACAAATACTAATTCCATACACTAAGGATTTCACAAAGGAAACATTGCTTCAAAGATTAGAATCAGGAAAAGCATATCTGAGATAGTTTGAAGAACTTGTGAAAGTTGAAACAACTTTTAATGACTCAAAAATTCAACCTAACTTGACAAGGAGTGAAAAAAATCAGAGAGGTTTTGCTAGCAATAGCAGAGTTGATGAAGATAAGAAGATTGAGGAAGGAATAGCCCTTATGGTAAGAAGAGAAAAAAGATGGTAAGAAAATCTTTAAATGCTGGATTTCTAATGAATCTAGTCATTATGCATCTAAATTTCCTAAAAGAGAGAAAAAGTATAAGGGAAAGTTTAACCTAAGAAGACATAGAGATAGAAGTTATTTTTATGCAAATGAGGATGAAGAATCTAATAGGAAAGGTCAAAGTGAAAGTGATGATGAATTAGGATTTGTGGCCATCAAGGAGGATGTTCTTGATAGAGAAATTAGAGAATAACAAGTTCTACTTACCCAAGTGAAAAAGAAATTTGATTGGATAATTGATAGTGGTTGTTCACATCATGTGACTGGTGATATGAATAAGTTTGTTAATATCAAGAATCATGATGGAGGAATTGTTAGAGTTGGTAACAATGCAGCTTGTCATATAACATGAATTGGATCCATTACTTTTGATGGTAAGATTAACACTAATGATGTTTATTTTATTGATGGATTGGAGCATAATTTGTTGAGTGTTGCTTAGTTGGTGGACAATGGCTATCTATTGTAGTTTACTGAGGAGACTTGCACTATCAAAGACATCAATGGTAAGATGATTGGAACTACCACTATAATTAGTGGTAATGTATTTCAGTTGAATCCTACTAAGATGACATGTTTCATAGCTAAAGTGGATAATAGTTGGTTTTGGCATAGAAGATTCTATCAAATAAACTTTGATAAAATTGTGAAGGTTAGTAGCACTTTTGTAGTCATGCACTTGCCTAAGATTGTTAAGCCTACTAATATTGTGTGTAAGGAATGTATTTTAGCTAAGCAGAAGAAAGAATAACTCACTAGCAAGAAGTTCACTGCCACGGAGAAGATCAAGATCATTCACATGGATCTAAGTGGTCCTTCGAAAATAACAGGAATCTATGGTGAAAGGTATTTTATGATTTTTGTTCGTGATTTCACTACAATGATGTGGGTAGCTTTTCTTAAAGAAAAATATGAAGCTTTTGAGAAGTTTAAGATATTTAAGAATAAAGTTGAAAATGAATCTATTGTTAAGATTAAGTGTTTGAGATCTGATAGACTAGGATAATTCACCTTTAGAGAATTTAACATATGTTGTGAAGAAAATGGAATCAAAAGACAACCATCTACACCTAGAACACTTAAGAAAAATAAGATTCTTGAGAGAAGAAATAAGTCTTTACTAGAAGCAACTAGAGGGATGTTATTTGAGAATGATGTCTCTAAGAAATTTTGGAGAGAAGAAGTTAATACAATATTACATACTCTAAATAGAGTATAGATCAGAAAAGGAATGGACAAGACATCTTATGATCTATGGTTTTTACATTCACCATTAGTCAAGTATTTAAGGATATTTGGGAGAAAATAATATATTAAGAGAGATGATGACATTGGTAAGTTTGATCCAAGAATCGATGAAGGTATGTTTGTTGGTTATTCAGTGAAAAATAAGGCTTACAAATGCTTTATTTATAGAACTTAGACAATAGCTAAATGGACAAATTTAAGGATTGATGAGAAGTTCGAAACTAAAGAAAATATGGTAGATTATAATTTAGTTGAAGAAGAGGATAACTCTAGAATTGTTACATAGAATGTTGAAGTATTTTTTAGGACTAACAATGAATTGTAGAATGATGTTCAAATTCTTGAGAAAAGAGGAGAGGAGAGATATGAAGCAAGAGAAAAGATAAGAATTAAGATGTCAACTCCTACCCCTAATAGGAATTTGAAAACAAATCACCCTCTTGAGTAGATAATTGGGAGTAAAGACAAGGGTCTAATGACAAGGAACCAAGTAAATGAGGAGTTATGTCTAATATCTCAAGTTGAACCTAATTGAGTAGATGAATTAGTCATAGATAATTATTGCATCCAAGAAATAAAGGAAGAATTGAATCAGATAGTAAAGAGTTATACATGGGAGTTAGTTCCTAGACTAAAATAAAAGAATGAGATAGGGAAAAAATGGGTTTTCAGAAATAAGATGAATGAACAAGGAGAAGTTTTGAGGAACAAGTCTAGACTTGTTTGTAGAGATTATTCATAGTAAGAATGCAATGATTATGAGGAAAGATATCCACCAATAGCCATAGTTAATGTAGTAAGGATGTTCATGGCTTATGCAACAAGCAAGAATTCAAGGTTTATCAGATGGATGTTAAATTTAGCTTTTTGAATGGAGAACTAGAAGAAGAGGTTTATATTGAATAGGCCAAGATTTTTCTTTATCAAAAGCCAAATAAATGATATGAAAAAGGAAGAAACATCTTTTTAGTCTAAACAAAGCACCAAGAACCTAGTATGCAAGGTTGGAAAGTTACTTGGAAAACCTTAGATTTGCTAAAGGTACGACAAATAGTAACTTGTATTTAAAAGAAGTTGAAGATGGCTTGCTGATTATTGTAATATTTGTTGAGGACATCATTTTTGTTGGATATAATTGTTAATTGTGTATTGTCTTTGATGTTACACAAATGTCATATCAGCCATCAGATAGAGTCTACCGAGCTTAGATGGTCGGCAAAGCAATTTAAAGTGTCTGTCGAATATTTCTATACATTACATAGTAAAGTTAGCTCTTACCGAGCTCACTCGAGTGTCAAAGGATCTTGTAGCAGAAAGTTAATGTTAACCGATCTCCCAAGGTTAACAAAGGGAAAGTTCAATTTCTACCGAGTTCACTCGATCATCAAAGAGAAAGTTAGCTTTTACCGAGCTCACTCGGTAAGCGAAGGAAAGTTAGCTTTTATCGAGCTCACTCGGTAAATGAAGGAAGGTCAGTGTTTACCGAGTTAACTCGATCTTCAAAGAAATTTGCAAGGTTTGCAATGTTTACCGAGCTTGACTTGGTGAACACTAGGAATACTATTCTGGAGCAATGGTTACCAAGCTAGGTTGGGAAACAAAGAATTTTATTGTTCTAAAGAATTAAGTTTAATTGTCTTGTGAAGCCAACTGATTTAATGTTTTTCAGTTGTTGTAACTTGTAATTGAGTCGACTTGACAATCTGAAAGGTATATATGAAAGGTCAAGTTGTGAATTCATTAGATGCAAGTGTATGGATGCATAAGATTGAAAATGTATGAATAAGAGGATATATGAGTGAATGTTGAGGAATGATTAGATATCCTTATGAAGCTGTAAAATTGTGTTCGATCAATAAGGATCTAGTCAAGCAGAACAGAGATTTTTATTCAGCAAAGATAAGTTGCATATATTTCAGATCACTTCATTCTTGCTTTCTAAACATTGTAACAGTGATTCAAAACCTCTTAACAGAGTTAGTTTGATAGCCATTTTGTAAATCCTCTAACAAGGTGACAATTTAGTTGAATTGTTTTAAAGACCTCTAACAAGGCCAGTTCTAACAGGGTGATTAAATCCCCTAACAGGGTAACACCTATTAGTGTGTTTTGTAACCTTTAACATGGTTGGCTCGTAACAGGGCTCACTTTAGAAGAGTGAAAATTTGTAATTAGTTACTTGGTGGTTTTTCCCAAATTTGGTTTCCACATTAAATCTAGTGTCTCCTGTGTTCATGATTATTTCTTTATGCATGGATGTTAACCACTTTAAATGCTTAACAAGTTAACATAACATCTATCTAGTTTCAACATTTATTTGTATGGTTATCGAGTGTCAGCAGCAATTTTATTTTAAGACATCCATGGATCTGTGGATTTATTTTTGTGGTAACTAATTCACTCCTCCCCTCTCAGTTACTCCATCTCTATTTTCAACAATTTGTATCAGAGCTTTTGGTGCTTGCAGGAAAGATTTCAAGGATCTAAGCCAAAGATCAGGATGTCTTACAAGAGGGAAATTCCAAAGCTTAACAGGAATAACTTCTCAGCATGGCAAGGGTTGATGAGACTTCATCTAGCTTCTATTGGAGATACATGACTAAAATACCTTGATGAAAAATATGCAGAACCAGCTGGTACACTATCTGTCAATGATATTGCTGAAAAGAAGACTCACAATATTATGATGATAGATATAGCATCTACTCTAAGTTTTGAAGAATTTGATGATATCAAGGACTACAAATCTGCCTTTGAAATATGGGATTGAAAGAGATCTATGGAGGAGATGATAATGTTAGAAGAGCCAAAGAAGAAAGTCTAAGAGGACAATTTGATCAAATGAGGATGAGAGAGGATGAAAACATTGCAAAATATGTTGAAAGAGTTAAAGCATGTGTCAGTGAAATCAAATCTTTTGGAGGAGATATCAATGAGGAGATAGTTATAAGTAAAGTTCTCAGAACTCTACTTCCCATTTATGCAATCAGAGTTCCTACAATTCAAGAAAGAAGATGCGAAGAAAATCACAAGATAAATCTAGAGGCTATAGTTGGAAGATTGACTGCATTTGAACTGGACAAGTTTGATAACTATGTTCTAGCTTCCAAGAACATTGAATCAGCATTTGAAGCCAAAATTTAACTCAAGGAGAAAGGCCAAAAGAAATCTCAGTCATAAAGTGAAGATGAATCAAACCAAATTTCAGACAGTGATTTTGAAGTTTGAAGCCCTTCTAGCAAGGAAATATTCTAGAGGCAGAGGAAAATACAAAGGTAAAGTACCTCTAATCTATTTTTCATGTGAAGAAGTTGGTCATATTGCTGCTAGGTGTCCAAAAAAGCATAATAAAGATGAAGAAAAAGATCACAAATGGAATGGCAAGAAAGATTTCAAATTAGTCAAGGATAAAGGTAAGAAAACATGTTTTATGGCTAAAGATTCTAATGATTCTAATGATGAAGAAGAAGATGAAATTGTCTACATTGCTGTAAAAGATGAATCTGATAATGATGAGGAAATGGCACTCATTTCTCATATGAGATAAAATGATACATGGATCATAGATAGTGGTTGTTCTCATCACATGACTGGTGACAAAACTAAGTTTGAATACTTTGAAGACTATGATGGTGGTAGTGTAAGATTTGGTAACAATGAACCTTGTTGTATAAAAGGGAGAAGAAGAATCTCTCTAACCAAGGAACTTATATGTGATAATTCCTATTGGGTAAAATGACTAAAGCATAATTTGTTAAGTGTGGCATAGCTACTCAATAATGGATTCAAAGTAGAATTCATGCATGGTAAAGCAAAACTGCTGCATGGAAAAGGAAAGCTGATTGGATCAAGTACTCAAACTAAACGTAACTTGTTCTATGTTGAACTAGGTGAATATTCATGTCTCATTGCTCAAGTTGAAGAAACTTGGTTATGGCATAAAAGGTTATGTAAAATTTGATAATCTGGTAAAGATAAGAAAATTCAAGAAAGTTAGAGGCATTCCTAACATAAAGAAACCTGAGGTCATTCTATGCAAAAATTGTCAGATTGGAAAGATGGGAAAGATTAGTTTTAAAAGAAAAAACTATTAGTTTGAAGATATATTAGAAATTGTTCATACTGATCTATGTGGACCCATTGGAATTGAAAGCTATACTAGAGAAAAGTTTTTCATTCTTTTTGTTGATGATTACTCAAGAATGATGATAGCCATGTATCTAAGAAACAAATCAGAAGCATTTGAAAAGTTCAAATGGTATTTGGCCAGAGTAGAAAAAGAAACGGGGAAAAGATTAAAATGCTTGAGGATAGAAAGAGGTGGAGAATTCATTTCACATAAGTTTAATAACTTTTGCATTGAAAGAGGAATCAAAAGATAGGTATCAGCCCCTGGAACACCCCAGTAAAATGGAATAGCTGAAAGAAGAAACAGATCCATCATGGATTGTGCAAGAACTTTAATGATTGAAAAGAACATTGCTATCAAATACTAGAAGGAAGCTATTAGCACTGTAGTTTATACCTTGAACTAAGTACAGCTGAAGAAAGACTCATTCAAAACCCCTTATGAATTATGGTATGGCTATAAACCTAATGTAAGTTACCTTAAAGTATTTGGAAGTAAATGTTACATTTTGAAAGAATCTAGAAAAGGAAAATTTGATGTGAAAGTTGATGAAGGTATATTCTTTGGATACTCACGCAAAAGTAAGGCATATAGATGTTCGAACTTATCTACTCACAAAGTCATAGAAAGTGCACATGTGAAAGTTGATGAGTTTGCAAAAAGGATTGAAGAAGAAAGCAAAAGGGAACCAGAAGATTATAAAAGGTTTGTCTTCAGTGAACCTGATACAGTACCAGTTACATCAGAGAATCAGGAATCTACTACTCTTGAGTCATCTGTAACCAAGTTACAGGAAGTTGAAATTGAGCCACAACATACCAAGCAAGTGGCTACTGAGTTTGAAAAACTTGAGCAAATATCTACCGAGCCAGAATAGACTGAACCTGAAGTTGAAATGCAAGAAGATAATAATGAAATCCATTCAAAAGGCAAGGAACCTGTATTAGCTAAGTATGTCAGGAGACATCATTCAACAGATCAGATCATTGGAGATAAATCTGAAAAACAAGACATGGACTCTTGTACCCAGACCTAAAGTCAAAAATGTGATTGGAACTAAGTGGGTATTCAGAAACAAGTTGGATGAAGATGGTAAGGTATCAAGAAAAAAAGTTAGACTAGTATGCAAAGGATATGCTTAAGAAGAAGGAATAGACTATGGAGAAATTTTTGCTCTTGTTGTAAGACTGGAAGGAGTCAGAACCTTACTAGCATATGCTGCTCACAAAGGATTCAAAGTTTATCAGATGGATGTCAAGTCAGCATTCCTCAATGGTATACTAGATGAAGAGGTTTCAATTGAACAACCTGAAGGTTTTGTTGATCCAGATAAGAAAAACATGGTCTGCAAATTACACAAGGAATTGCATAACTATCTTATTCAGATTGGTTTTCAAAGAACTAATGATAATAGTAGCTTGTATATTAAGGAAGGACTAGATAATAAGATTGTCTTGGGAGAAATATTTGTGGATGATACTATTTTCATAGGGAATGATGATCTGTGCAAAGAATTTTCAAAACAAATCAACAAGGAATGTGAAATGTCTATGTTTGGTGAGATCAAATTTTTTGTTGGTCTTCAAATTCAACATAATATAAATGGTATCTACATTACTCAATCAAAATACATCAAATAGATATTGAAAAAGTTTGGAATGGAAGATTGTAAACCAGTCGAGACTCCTATGTGTACCAGATTAAAACTTACCAAGGAAGATGAATCAAAAGAAGTAGATCAAATAGTGTATAAATCTATGATTGGAAAGTTGCAGTATGTAGTTCATACTAGGCCAGATATTGCCCTTGCAATTGGTATTGTAGCAAGATTTTCAAAAAAACCAAGAGAAAATCACATGATGGCAATCAAAAGAATAATGAGATATTTGAAAGGAATTGAAGAGTATGGTTTATGGTATAAGTTTGGAGGAAATTTAGATTTGAAAGTATTTACTGATGCTGATTGGGTAGGAAACCTTGATGATAGAAAAAGTACAAGTGGAGGTGCATTCTTTCTTGGAAAGAGGTTGGTTTCTTGGACAAGCAAAAAGCAGAATTGTACATCTCAATCTATAACAGAGGCAGAGTATGTTGCTCCAACAGTAAACTATTCTAATATTGTTTGGTTTAAACAATTGTTGGAAGGCATGAAGATAGAAATCAAAGAACTAGTTGTTATGTTCTGTGATAATACAAGTGCAATCAACATATCTAAGAATCCAGTGATGCATTCCAAAACCAAGCACATTGCAATAAAATATCATTTTGTCAGAGAATTGGTGCAAGATAAGGAGATCAAATTGGAATATGTTCATACAAAGGAACAAATTGCTGATATATTCACTAAACTATTACCTAAGGATGCATTCTTATATCTAAGAGGTAAGTTAGGGGTCACTCCCCTATCTAAAGTTCACTAAAATAATTTTTTAGTGATGCATCAAATCATACCAAATTGAAGATCTATCAGTTGATGCAGCGTAACCAGAAAATACTGCATATGAATCAGTTCTAAAGGTACACTAAAATTCATTTGAGTTGAGTTATCTTTGGCATGTGTTGTCAAAGAGGGAGAGTTTTACTATCATATCTCTCTAAAATTTGTTCAAAATATAAAGAATTTGTTACGTAATTCCTTCATAGAGGGAGATTACTATAAGTAGGAGATTTTTCTATCTTAGAGGGAGAATTGTTATGTTGACATGTTGTGTTGCCATCAATGCCAAAGAGGGAGATTGTTGGATACAATTGTTAATTGTGTATTGTCTTTGATGTTACACAAATGTCAAAGCAACCATCAGACAGAGTCTACCGAGCTCAGACGGTCGGCAAAGCAATTTACAATGTCTGTTGAATGTTCTTCTACATTACATAGTAAAGTTAGCTCTTACCGAGCTCACTTGAGCATCAAAGGATCTTGTAGCAGAAAGTTAATGTTAATCAAGCTTCCAAGGTTAACAAAGGGAAAATTCAATGTCTACCGAGTTTACTTGTTCATCAAAGAGAAAGTTAGCTTTTACCGAGCTCACTCAGTAGGCAAAGGAAAGTTAGCTTTTACCGAGCTCACTCGGTAAATGAAGGAAGGTCAATGTTTACCAAGTTAACTTGGTCTCCGAAGAAAGTTGTAAGGTTTGCAATGTTTATCGAGCTTCACTTGGTTAACACTGGGAATACCATTCTGGAGCAATGGTCACCGAGCTGGGTCGGGCAGCAAAGAATTTTATTGTTCTAAAGAATTAAGTTTAATTGTCTTGTGAAGCTGACTAATTTAATGTTTTTCAGTCATTGTAACTTTTAATTGAGTTGACTTGACAATCTGAAAGGTATATATGAAAGGTCAAGTTGTGAATTCATTAGATGCAAGTGTGTGGATGCATAAGAGTGCAAATGTATGAATAAGAGGATATATGAGCGAATTATGAGGAAGGATTAGATATCCTTATGAAGCTACAAAATTGTGTTCAATCAGTAAGGATCTAGTGAAGCAGAATAGAGATTTGTATTCAGCAAAGATAAGTTGCATATATTTCAGATCACTTCATTGTTGCTTTCTAATCATTGTAACAGTGTTTGACAACCATTTTGTAAATCCTCTTACAAGGTGACAATTTAGTTGAATCATTTTAAAGACCTCTAACAAGGCCACTTCTAATAGGGTGATTAAATTCTCTAATAGGGTTACACCTAACAGTGTGTTTTGTAACCTTTAACAGGGTTGGCTCCTAACAAGGCTCACTTCAAAACAGTAAAAATTGGTAACTAGGTACTTGGTGGTTTTTCCCAAATTGGGTTTCCACATTAAATCTGGTGTCTCCTATGTTCACGATTATTTCTTTATGCATGCATGTTAACCACTTTAAATTCTTAACAAGTTAACAGAACATCTATCTAGTTTCAACATTTATTTGTATGGTTACCGAATGTCAACAACAATTTTATTTTAAGACATCCAAGGATCTGTGGATTTATTTTTGTGGTAACTGATTCACCCCTCCCCTCTCAATTACTCCATCTCTATTTTCAACAATTTTTTAAGGTAATGATGAATATTGTGATAAAATTTTTGAAGAGATGAATAATGAATTTGAAATGGCCATGATAGGAGAAATGAAGTTTTTCCTAGGATTTCAAATTGTAGTCAATAATGGTGGTATATTCATTTCACAAGCTAAGTGCCTAGCAAATTTTCTAAAAGGTTTTAGTTTGGAAAGTTTTAAACCTTTTGGTACACTCATGATAACTTGTCATAAGTTATCTAGCAAATATGGGACACTTGTAGTAGAGCAGAAGAAGTATAAATCAATGTTTAGAGGTTTGCAATATCTAACTCACACCACACCAAATATAGAAAATGCAATAGGGATTTTAGCTAAATTTAAAAATGATCATAAGGAATATCATTTTGAAGCAATGAATAAAATATTTAGATATCTAAAAGGGATATATGACGATAAAATTTGGTATGACAAATTGAGTGATTTCACATTATGTGCATATATTGATGTAGATTTGGTAGGCAGTATAGATGAAAAAAAGAGCACCACTCGTGGAGCATTCTTTCCTAGAGGAATATTAGTTTCTTGGTTAAGAAAGAAGAAATATTGTCTCTCACAAAGTACTGCTAAGGTAGAGTATGTTGTAGTAGAAAATAATTGTAGCCAAGTTTTGTGGATGACGCATATATTGAAGGATATCATAATTGATATTGAAGATCCTATTATCATTTATTGTGATAAAAAAAGTATAGTGAGTATGTCTAATAATTTTGTATTGCATTCTAAGACTAAGCACATAAAGATTAAGTACCATGTGTAAAGAGAGAAAGCAATAGAAAAGGAGATTAGGTTGGAGTATGTAAGTACTAAGGGTTAGATTGTAGATATGTTTATGAAATTTTTTCCTAAAGATACATTTGAGTACTTGAGAGGTATGCTTGGGGTTATGCCCATACCTACTTCTGAGTAGGTGATGCAGAGAGTGCTTTAGTGCAATGGTGTAGAGCACTATTGTTTGACTCGATTGAATGTTGATGCTTCCCATATGGAGGATTATTTGGTATGTACTGAGTCATTAAAGACTCTGAGTATTTGGTATATAATAGTATATTTGGACACTCGGGCTAGTTGATGAGTTGGATCAACTAATTAAAAATTGGTATGTGACATTGAAACTAAGATCTTTTGCATTGATGTCAATGGGGGAGAGAATATGCATGAAAAAAATATCATAAGGCATGGGGGAGAGTATGCATGAAAAGAATCCTAGGAAATGGGAGAGTGAGAACAAAAAAAATAGTAGAGTTTTACTTGGTAGTCTTGGAACTTAGATGGTTTTTCATCTATGTTTCCATCAATGCCAAAGGGGGAGATTGTTAGCATAAATGTTGATGATACTACATTGTTGGAGTATTATCAACATTGGAGAGTATTGATATGTTGCATTCATGACTCTATTTATTGTTGATGTCAACATCACATTATTTTTGTAAAGATTAATAGAGTAGCAGACAAAGATCTTGATGGTATTGACAATGGATTCATTATCTCATGATGTGTAGTTTTGAACATGATAGACATAGTTTCCTAATGATGTGGTTAAGTTCATAGAGTGTGAGTCAAAGATGCACTAAGGTTATACCTGATGTACAAAGAGAAGTTTAGAAAGAGAGTATTAAGAATGTAGTTTGTGGTGTTTGTTTACTATCTTACATCTGAGATGTAATGAAGAGATGCACAGTCAGGTAGTGATAAATGACATAAAGTTGATGACATCATCAAGTGTGCAAGCCTTAGTATCACACGTATTAATCTCCAATTAGTTTTGACAACTCAGTGTCTATACACATAGGTTATTTACTTAGTTCATGCCAAACAAGTAACATATGCTAAGCACAACATATAGTTTAGAGCATACTAAGAAAAAATAAGTGTCAAGTTACTCATATGCTTGGCCACTCAAGTGCTGAGAAAATAATATGTGCTAAGTGATTTAGGAACCAAACAAGTAGTGCATGTTGAGTCATTTAGTTGTTGAGTGATAGCATTGAAGTCATAGTATCACTCATAGTTAGCACCAAGCACTAGGGACTTCAGATCTCAAGTAATATAGTTTTGACATAGTTGTTTGTATTATCACAAACTACTATGTGAACTATTTTTGACCTAACATATCGATTACTTTTTGATATTTTGTTGATAAGGATGAATCTTAAATGTGAATCCCTATGTATTACATGCATCCAATTAGAAAAAGGGAAGGTTTAAGTGCTAATATGGAAAAACCATAAAAATTTTAATAATTGATCACAGAGAGAGAGAGAGAGAGAGAGAGAGAGAGAGAGAGAGAGAGAGAGAGAGAGAGAGAGATTGGATATGTAGATAGGAATTAAGGTGACCAATGTATTATGATATAAATTACATTTCAAAATAAGTTAAAAGATAATAGAGGATGAAAAAATGAATAATAGAGAGACATTTGATCAAGAAATATCAAGTAAACATTAGTATAGAGGTGATCTAACATCAAAAAATAGACTGTTGATTGTAGGATCACTGCTGAGACATTTTAAAAAGTGAATTAGTTAAATCCCTTAATAGAATAATCCTAATAGGCTATATTGAAATCCTCTAACAAGGTGCTTACTTAATTATGAGTTGAACTCCTTTAGCTAGGAACACTTCTAACATGAAGTTGAAATTCTTTAAGAATGTAAGACCTAATAGCCTTTGTAAGTTTTTAATAGGACAAACCTTTCATAGGGTAGATCATGTTTGATGATCAAACATTGTAACCTTTATTAGATACACTTTATTTCTGTGGCCATGAAGATTTGTCGATGTCATTCCCACCCCAATTCTACCTTCTGATTAGAGAGTTTCTTGATAATCATATCTTGTTTCATTTATGTATGAATTCTCACTTTTTTACATACTTTAGATGTATATCCTTTACATGTTATTTCAATTTACTTATTAAATTGTGAAGTGGATGTATGGTGAATGTTTCTATAGGTTAAATTTTAAAGCATTGATTCACCCCCCCTCCCCCTGAGATTTTACCTTTCTTAAATTGGAATACCAACAATTGGTATTAGAGCCAAGTTATCTAAAAATAAAACTTTATAGCTTTGAGGAAAGATATTGGAAATGGAATTCTACAAATTGTGAAGATTATTGAGAGCCTAGAGATTGAAATACAACTCATTCTACATTACTTGAATGAAGCAAGGAGGATCTAAGGAAATCATTGAGAAGAAGGACTGAAATTACTATTGAGGAGAATAACACACAATACCAAGAGATGGACACTAAAATGCTATTTGGAAATGGAAACTCCAATGAATTTGATGCAATAGTTGTAGATCTAATGGAAAAAGACAAAACCCTAGCTAAAGAGATGAAAAATATTAAGATAGAGAAAGAATCACAAGCCATATTACTATGTGAGGTGACTAAATAGAAAATGAAGGCTATGGTAGATAAATTCATGATTGGAGATGACAAAAGAGTTTTGATGAGAAGACTAGAAGAGAAATCATCAGAAGTAAATAGGATAGCTCACATGTAATTGGAAAAAATGAATCAATTCATGCTTTTTAATCATGAAATAAATAGTAAAGACATTGAGATTGTAGAATGAACAATTGATAAATGATCTAGAAAGGGAAAAGGAGTTTGTTGAAAGTTTCAATAAACCTAGTGAAGCCATCAAGTACTTTGACTAATTGATGAGATCCCCTAGATCTAAAAATGATACATATAGACTATGATACAGTAGTATTGAAGAAGGATAATCATCCAAAAGTGATGAAGAAAGAAGTAAAAAAGGAAGAACTCCAAACATACTTGTCATAATTGTGGTAAGAAAGGACATACTACTAATGTTTGCAGGAGCAAGACTTTAGGTCAGAATGTTAAGAAAAAGAGCATGGGTCACTACCAAAAGTGAAATGAATAAGGTCATTAGGCACATGAATGCAGAACCAAGACCATGCAGACTCAAAAATTTGAAGGATACTGTTATAACTATCAAAGGAATGGACATAGAGATTTTGAATGCAGATCTAAATCCAACTAGTCATTAAACAAGAAAAAAAAAGTAAAGAACAATGGCAACTCTTATAATTGGGATTATAGTACAAGGTATAGTTGACACTATTTTCAAGAGTACAGACATATTCCTAATAACTGTATTAGAACACACTTAAAAGTGACTAGAAAAGGTGGTTGAGTCAAACCATATATTTTAGCTTTTTAAAGATTGGTCACAAAAGAAGATATTGTCCAACAAGGTCAAAGGTGCCAAGTTGTGAGTTCAAAAAAGGGAAAGGAAAAATAGATATTGAAAATGTCAGAGATGAGATGAAAAAGACATGGAAGAGAAAGGAAGATTGCAAAACATGTAATGCCCCACCAAGGGATTCAAAGAATTAACCTAGAATTTGACTAAGTTTCGTAGCATTTTTTTTTTTAAAACATGAAAGTAAATACCATATATAACTTATACTCATTAACGGAGCAATAGCAATGTCCATCTAAAAGTAAACATAACATACATAATTGATGACATTCTTCAAGAATCCCTTAACATTGAATTACATCTAAATCAACTAACATTATTGAATCCATCTAATATAACAACCACATGAAATAATAATGATAAGTCTATTGTTTATACATTACATTTATAAATGCTCAATCATCCACTATACATGTCACAGGGTATGAAAAGCTTAAAAGAATATACATATGTGAGTACATCATCCTATTCTAATCCATGATACATCAAAGTAAAGATAATCACATATCATACATGATACATCATCATAGAAGATGTATACATCCATGATAAAGATCAAACATAATAAACTAAGTGCACGGTTCCTCCCAACCATTAATAGCATCATTAGACCATCATGGGCCCTAGCCATCCCTCCGTGCATAACATTCCAAGTCACCGAAGAGATCATCAATATCAACATAGTAGGAATGTCACTCCTAACATATACTATATCATAAGCAGAAAGTAATCTAACATGCAAATATAAGCATAAGATAACATCATCTAACATATGCTAATCATCAATGAAAGGATACATATCCACCATCATGAAGGTCACATCAAGCATGTTGTCACAATGAATCTCAAATGATAAGAGTAGAAAAACACAACCACCTGACCGCATGGTACCTAAGTGGTCCACTCCAACCGTGCTAAGGAGATAATCTAAAGTCCCAAACAGGCTATCCAAAATCACATAGCATAAAACTCTATAAGTCCAGGAATCCTAAAAGTATACTAACTAAAAGGTTCCATCACAAAATCGACATCTAATCCTAGAGGTGCACAAAGACATGTAGGAACCTACTATGTAAGCGGGAAAGTGTCATCGCATATATCATGTACAAGTTACCCTAGCAATTAGCTAAACTCCACGGGTCCATACTGATCTCATGCGGCCACTAGTATCCTCTCATACTGATGAGGCATACTATGGAATAAAAGATCACAACCATGTGTTCTCTCTACTCCCATCCTAGGTTGTACAAGCACTCGAGGCATGGGTGAGAAAAAAACACTTATCTTTTTAGGTTCATTTAGTTAGTATTAGGTGTGAGTTTGTTCACCTTTTTAACCAACTTAAAATGAGTTACCTTGGCAGCCTCTTGTGGCCCCGGCCCACATTGCAAGCCACTTCCCGACACTACATGCAGATATCCTACCCTAAGCTCATGGAATCATAAATCTCAAAATCACAAAAGATAATCCATAATAAAATCATCAAATATGCATAAAAGCATCAAATATCCATGAGCAAGCATCCATAGAAAATCATGATCACAACAGCTCTCTATTGGCAACTGAAGTATCACTAATAATCAAAAGTATCCATTGGTTCTCAATAACCAAAATATATCTCAATCATACTGATCGAAGACTCCAATATGGTTGAGTCAAAACATGTCACAACATGACATCATCAAGAATAAATCCACATTTCAGTCCCATCATTGTGACTAGAAAATAACCAAGTTTAACTGATCGATGAACTAAAACTGGTTAAGTCTAGTGTCTCAGATACATAAGAGTCTCAACTATAACAAATAGTAAATACTAACATTACATAGAGAATTCGATCACATATCCATGGTTGGGTTTATAAAGGTCAAGATTAAAACATCATCATGACATCACAATCACATCACCCCGAAGCCTCTGGTAGACATCCTATAACGGGTCAACACTAATCAACCCAAAAACAACAGCATAACGAATACACAATGCAAACACATGTTGCGGTTTTGCTAAATTTACATACTTGAATTAAATGTGTTTCACAATCTAGATATCAAGTGGAGAAATTTCATGTTTTACCTAACCCATGTATTTGTTTGATAGATAAAAGTTTCTCCCCAAAACCATTAGACTTAATTTCCTAATTGATCTAATAATATTTTGTTTATATAAACATTGTTTGAAGGATGACCCTTATCGAATTCCAATAATCATTTATCAGTCCCAATGAATCCAATATTATAAAATTTGCATATTTCAAAACTTTGACTTATAACACGTTCTAATAATTAACCTTAATTAAACTAAGTTTAATTAAGTTAACTCTTAGTGTCTTTCTATTTTAAATAATAATCGACAAACTTTTATTAGTACTTTAAATCATTTATCTTTTAAAAATGATCCATTAATTCAATCTTTGAAATATAATAATAATTTATGATTAATAATATATATACATATACACTTATATACATACATACATACATACATACATACATACATACATACATATATATATATATACATATATATATATATATATAATAATAACATTTTATATAAAAATCGAATATAATTATATACATTTTCTTTCAAATTTAATAACATATCTAAATGCAATAGTACATGGTGTTTAACTTGCCAAAAATGACATTATTATAAGTCGCGTTGCTATTATTGCCGACAGCCTACCGACCGCAGGTACTCTGCGAGTCACAGGTACACTACGATCATGCAGGTACTCTACGCCTGCAGTCCTGCAACGTGTGACAGTCGGGGGTGGTGTATTCTGCCCGCCTCACATATTAATTTTTTTTTTATATATAGTGTTTTTAAAACGCTTCCCTCTAATGTAAATCACGATAGATTTTTAAACATTTTCTTGCTACGACATATATATGTCATTCAACTTTTTAATTCAATAAAAAAATATATATACATATGTATGTATATAGATATATATAAATCAAATGTATATATGTGTATATATATAAATATGTGCATAATTTATAAACATATATATTTAAATATATATATGAAAATGTAAGTTTATGCAGGTCTGAAACTATATATATATATATATATATATATATTTTCACAAGGAATATATATATATACATTTTTTATGAGTTTTCTATAAAATATTTACTCTCTAAATTTTCTCAATAATTTTCTAATGGATTTGGGTACAATTTAAACCTTAACCTCGTGTTCTTTTCAGATCTATGCATATAAGATTCTCAAATAAATTTTAACTACCCATATTGAAAATGCATACAATTAAAATAGGAAAAACCTCAGAAGACATATGGAAGACACAAAGAAGACAGGGAATGCAAGATGCAAAAATAGCATAAATAAAATCACAAAAATCTACCCAGATTCTGATGCTAATTCGCTCTTTGTCAGAAAACTCACAGAGCAAGCTCTACCCTTCTTTAGAGTTCTTGAGTCCTAAAATGCTCCAAATGCTCTCCAACACTATGTCTAAGCTTCTAGGAATGCCTAAATATAAAGAGATCTGAGGAAACACCTAGAATATCTCTAGAAACAACTAGAAGCTGTCACCAACTAAGCATGTGTCTTTTTCAACCTTCTAGATGAATCATAAGGTTGTAGACACCATGTGCTTAATTGATGCACTAACCCCTGCGTTGTTGACATAAGAGAAATAGAAAAGGTGCGTTAACTCCTATGTAAGCTTATAACTCTAATTTAATTTTATATAATTTCTATTAAATTTTTATAACTTTCATTTTAATTTTTATAACTTTTATTATTACTATTTATTTATTTCTTTATTATTATTTTATAATTATTATTAATTTAATTTCTAATTTTCTTTTATTTAATTCTTTTTTCTCAATTAATCCTCATTTAATTAATTATAATCAAAATATCAAAGATCATGATATTTTATATTAATTTTCTCAAATAATTAATTTATTAATTAAATCTATTTATTAAGACTTAATTAATAGAAAATTCACCATAGACCTCCAAGATAAAATATGAAAAACCCATCATAGAAAAATTCACACAAAATTAGTCTTAAGGGTTAAAAATCATGAAATATGTCATCCGACACATTTGGTGGGTAAAATATCCAGATACTTGTCCTACCTCACTAGTACAAATGGTTTAAGGGTTTGGGATTTGGACTTGAGAATTTATCTCCCTTCTCTTATCATTGAGATAGTATAATAGGGTATGCTCATCCTAGCAATTCAGGGAAGTCGATACTCGGTACCTACAACCTGCAAAAAAACCATGCATGTACATACAATATATATAATGCTAAGCTAAACAGGCAATGGAAGGAAATGGTGCATCGTGTAGATCTCGACGAAGTAGGTGACTGTGACTCCCTTCCTTAACCACATCAGAAATGCCATACAATAAGAAAACATGCACACCATACACATGCAAGTATGGGGTAAGTATCCATAATAAAACACATGACATAATAAACCATCTAACTAATTATCATCAATAACTGAAGCAATGTAATGATCATCATGCATACATGAAATGTAAAGTCTAAATGATCTCATCATATATCAACTAAATCCATATCATAATATCTGATAGTCTCAAAACAATACCACTAATCCATCATCATAAGGCTAGTCTAACATAGTCTGATATTAATAGTAATAGTGTCAAAAAAAGATATAAATGAGGGTAGGCACTACATCCACCCCCCCTTGGGTTAGGCTTGCTCCTGGAAGCCTACAAATAGGTAGGGATATATCTCTCATAATCTAGCTGCATCATCCCATGTAGCTGAAGAATCATTAGTAGGGTCCCATTGGACCCTTGCTCGATGGTTCGACTCCTAAGGGTCAACTCCTGCTGCTCCAAAATATGAACTGGCTCCAAAGCCAGCTGCCTGTCCTCTACCTACAATGCATTCCAATCAAGAACATGTACAATATCAAGAATATACTTCCAAACTACTGAAACATAGAAAACATCGTGAATGCGAGCTAGGCTGGGTGGTAGAGCAAGGCAGTAAGCAACCGGGCCAATCCTCTCTAGAATCTTGAATGGTCCCACAAAGCGAGATGCTAGCTTAGAACCCTTTCCATATCAGATAGGACTCTTCTGCGGATGCACTCCCAAGAAAACCTTATCACCTACAACAAACTGCTTATCAGTCCTATGAGCATCAGCATACTTCTTCTACCTATCCTATGCCGTAGTCAAGTGCTCATGGATCCACACTACCTGTTGCTCCATATGATGAAGCATTTAAGGACCCAACATGATGTGATCCTCAAGGTTATCCCAACTCAAGGGTGTACGACAAGGACGTCCATATAATTCTTGAAATGGTGCCATGCCAATAGAACTATGATACCTATTATTGTAAGCAAACTCCATTAGGTAGAGATAGTCCTCCCAATGTGTCTGCCTATCCATCACATACATCCATAAAATATCATCCAAAACCTGATTCACCCTCTCTGTCTGACCATTAGTCTCTAGATGATATGCCGAACTAAAGTGTAATTGCACTCCAAGCTTGTGTTGCAATGATGTCCAGAATGTAGATGTGAATACAGGATCCCTATCAGAAATGATCTTTCGAGGAATACCATGTAATCTCACAATGTCACACATGAATACACTAGCTATAGAAGTTGCTATGTAGGAAGACCTGATCGGTGAGAAATGCACCACCTTAGTCAACCGATTAACGGTGACCATGATAGCATCATGACGATGAACACTCATAGGTAATCCCACTATGAAATCCATAGAGATGATATCCCACTTCCAAGAAGGAATGAGATTTGGCTACAAAAGTCTAGCCAGGTTCTGATGTTTTGCCTTAACTCTCTAACACTCAAGACATCTAGCCAAAAAATCAGCAATATCTCACTTCATCCCAGACCAAAAGAACAAACTTGTCAAATCAGCATGCATCTTCTTGACACTTGGATGTGCTAAGTAAGTTGTACAATAGGCTTCTGTTAGAATCAAGGTGTGAAGCTCATCCAATAATGGCACATAAATCCTCCCCAAATGTCTCAAAAGACCATCTGATTCTTGAACGTAGCTAGCAAACCTACATTCCAAAGGTCTTCCTAAATCCATCTCCGTACACACTTCCTAATACCAAGAATCCATAGGAAGTGCGTGAAGAATCTGACTCCTCAAATCCACACTAAGAGTCATAGATGATAACACATGTCTCCTATGACTCAAAGCATCCATCACCACATTCTCCTTTCCCTGAATGTACATAACCTCAAAATTATACTCGCATAGAAATTCCATCCATCGTCTCTAACGAGCATTCAAATTAGGCTGAGTGAAAATGTAGTGAAGACTATGATGATCACTGTGTAGCTCAAATCTGTGCCCCGACAAGAAATGTGTCCTCCTTGTCAAAGCATGAACTATTATTGCTAACTCAAGATCATGCGTAGGATAGTTTAGCTCATGATCCTTGAGTTTGCGTGATTCATACGCAATCACTCATCCATTATGCATCAACACTACCCCAATCCCTTCAAGAGAAGCATTTGTACACACCATGAAATCACCTTTTGGATCAGGTACAAATAAAATTGATGCACTAGTTAAAATCCCCTTGAGCTTCTGAAAAGCTTCTTCACATTTCTCTGTCCATACGAAGTTCTTTCCTTTCCTCTGAAGAGAAGTGATAGGATGTACTATCCTAGAGAAGTTTTGGACAAATTTGCGATAATAACTAGCTAGGCCCACGAAACTATGAATCTCTAACACATTAGTCAGTGTAGGCCAATCTATTATCACCTAAATCTTTTTAGGATCCACTAAACTACCATCACCTAAAATAACATGCCCTAAATATTGAATCTCTAATTTGAAGAATTCACACTTAGCTACATTGGCATAAAGCTGATTATCTCTCAAACATTGTAATACCAACTGCAGGTGTTCCTCATGCTCCTTCTGAGTCTTAGAATATATCAATATGTCATCAAGAAACACAAGTAAAAACCTATCTAGATAAGATTGGAACACACCATTCATCAAACTCATGAAAATTGATGGAGCATTAGTCAACCCAAAAGGTACCACTGTGAACTCAAAATGCCCATAGCGAGTTCGAAAAGCAGTCTTGTGAATGTTTACTTCCTTAATGCAAAGCTAGTGGTATCCTAACTTAAGGTCAATCTTGGAGAATATTGTAGCTCCCTTGATCTAATCAAATAAGTCATCAATCCTAGGCAGAGGATACCTGTTCTTAGTAGTCACCTTATTCAACTGCCTGTAATCAATACAGAGGCATAAAGAACCGTCTTTCTTCTTCACAAAGAGCACTGGAGCTCCCCATGGTGATACACTAGGTCAAATGCTCCCTTTGGCCAAAAGTTCCTCTAACTGAAGATGTAACTCACCCAATTCCTATGTAGTCATGCAATAAGAAGCTTTAGAAATGGGCTCTGCTCTAGGAATCAGATCAATACTAAAATCAATGTCCTTCTTTGGAGGCATGCTTGGAACCTCACTTGGAAAGACATTTGCGTACTCCTATAAAATTGAGTGATCTAAAGTCTTCCTCATAGGATCTTCCTCATCAAGATCATTTACTATAATAGAAAATATCTGGCATCCCTTACGAAAACTATGCTTCATTTGCATAGCAAAAATCATCTGCAAAGATATAGGCCTTGGTATCCCAACTATTTTCACATCATTCCCATGGTCATCTTGGCACATAATAATCTTCTTCCTACAATATATACTAGCTCTATGAGATCCAAGCTAGTTCATGCCTAAAACCACATCATAGGAACCAAGGGGTATGACTCAAAGATCCATTGCAATATCAAAGCTTCCTAAGCTAAGCCCACACTTTTGAACTACAGAATCTGTGGAGACCTTAATGCCTAAGGCTAGTTCCACTTGCCAACCATGATCTTGCTTCACTGCAACCATCTTACACTTAGAAACTATAGATGGTGAAATATATGAATCTGTAGCTCCTGAATCAAACAATACTGAAATAGATATACCTCAATAGCACCTGTGGTCTCAACCACTATTCCCTGATGATTTTCCTGATGGTGATCTACTGCTACAAATACTCTATGAGCTCTACCTGCATCACCAACTATAGGCCTAGGTCCTAAAAACTAAGGTACTCGCTATGGACACTAAGCTACATAATGTCCAATCTAACTACCTGAAAAACATTTTGTATTTCTGCTAGATCCTTTACCCATAGGTGGTGCATTTGACTACTAACGACTATTCCTACTAACAAAAGACTAGCTGCTCTGAGTTGGCTTATTGGGTTGATTTTGTTTATTGTGTTGAGCATTGTGATTGTTCTTGGAATTTAAACCTTTGCCACCACCTTGAGCCTGAGAATTCGATCCCTTCTGTTGCTGTGTCCACTGAGATTGCTGTTGATACTATTTCCCCTTAGAAAAAAAAGGCTTCTTGTTACCACCTAAATTGAAGTTTCCTTTAGATCCTGATGTTGTTGGTGCTCCTACAAAACCTCCTTGACCAAGGTTGACACTTTTCTCAACAAGGATAGCTCGATGTACCACATCCTTAAGGGTTTTTGGCTCAAATACCTTGACCCCCAATTATACGATTGTTCAAACCCCTAATAAAATGCTTTGTCAACTAAGCTGAATTTTCACTGAATCTTGAAAAAGACATGAGCTCATAAAAATTACGCTCATACTCAGTCATTGACATAGTATACTATCTGAGATTATGAAACTCGTTTGCCCTTTGTTGTTTCCATTCCTCTGGTAGGAATCATTCATGGAAACTCTCTAAGAATAGTTCCCATGTGACACTGCTCATATCGATTCCTAGCTTCTTCTCCTCAATTGTCCACCAAGTGGCCCCAAAATTCTCTAAATTAGTGATCGCAAATCTTGCCTTAACATTGCTGTTGAAGTCCTGCATGGCAAAAATCTTGTCAAGGGAAATAAGCCACTACTCGGCCATATAACTAGAACATTGCCCATTGAAATGCCTAACCTTGGATCTTGAAAGATCCTTCATCTGAGTGGACACAATGGACCTTTGATGATCCTTTCAAGGGCTCCTAGACCTGGGTCTATGCTCTTGTTCTCTCTGATGTGCTTTGGGTTGTTCTTGAATAGGAGGTAGATGTTCTAGAATAGTCTACATCATCTATCTCAAACCAACCTCTTCAAACTCAGCTTGGTGCTCTCTATGGCTCTCTTCTTGCTTCCTACTAGTGTGCTCTCCTCTACTCTCTTCATCAGCAGATCCCTCATAGGCAGACTCATGGACACTGATAGCTCTACCATGACCATGGCCTCTTCCTCGACCTCTACCATAGCCTCTAATAGAAGACCTAGTTTGAGATACCATCCTAAAATAGTACAAAGTACTATTACAATCAAAAGACACATGTCTGCAATAGCATAAGTTCAATTCTATGTTTAGGTTTAAGTAAAATTTTCAGTTTTGAAAACTAAGTGTTGATGTATAAAAAATATACAAGTAGCAGTTCAAGTTCTGTTTAAGTTCACCTAGTTTCAAGTTGAAGAAATACACTTAATAGTTCAAGTTTCTAGTTGTTCCAACATACCTAGAGCTCACAATGTAGAAACTCGGGCTCTGATACCAAATGTAATGCCCTGCCAAGGGATCCAAAGAATTAACCTAGAATTTCACTAAGTTTGGTAGGATTTTTTTTTTAAAACATGAAAGTAAATACCCAATATAACTTATACTCATTAACTGAAGCAATAGCAATGTCCATCTAAAAGTAAACATAACATATATAACTAATTACATTCTTTAAGGATCCCTTAACATTGAATTACATCTAAATCAAATAACATTATTGAATCTATCTAATATAAAAAACACACGAAATAATAATGATAAGTCCATTGTTTATACATTACATTTCTAAATGCTCAATCATCCACTGTACATGTCACAAGGTATGAAAAGCTTAAAAGAATATACATATGTGAGTACATCATCCTATTTTAATCCATGATACATCAAAGTAAAGATAATTACATATCATACATGATAGATTATCATAGAAGATATATACATCTATCATAAATCTCAAACATAATAAACTAAGTGCACAGTTCTTCCCAATCGTTAATATCATCATTAGACCATCATGGGCCCTAGCCATCCCTTTGTGTGTAATATTCCAAGTCACCGAAGAGATCATCGGTATCAACATAGTAGGAATGTCACTCCTAACATATACTATATCATAAGCAGAAAGTAATCTAACATGCAAATATAAGCATAAGATAACATCATCTAACATATGCTAATCATCAATGAAAGGATACATATCCACCATCATGAAGGACGCATCAACCATGATGTCTCAATGAATCTCAAATGATAAGAGTGGAAAAATACTACCACTAGATCTTGTGGTACCTAAATGGTCCACTCCCACTGTGCTGAGGAGATAATCTCAAGTCCCAAACAGGCTATCCAAAATCACATAGCATAAAACTCTATAAGTCCAAGAATCCTAAAAGTATACTAACTCAAAGGTTCAATCAAAAAATTGAAATCTAATCCCAGAGGCACACAAAGACATGTAGGAACCTACTATGTAAGTGAGAAAGTGTCATTGCATATATCATGTACAAGTTACCCTGGTAGTTAGCTAGACTCCATGAGTCCATTCTGATCTCATGCAGCCACTAGTATCCTCTCATACTGACGAGGCATACTATGGAATGCAAGGTCGCAACCATGCATTCTCTCTACTCCCATCCTAGTTTGTACAAGCACTCGAGGCATGGGCGAGAACAAAATAATTATCTTTTTAGGTTCATTTAGTTAGTGTTAGGTGTGAGTGTTTTCACTTTTTTAACCAACTTACAATGAGTTACCTTGGCAGCCTCTTAGGGCCCCAACCCCCATTGCAAGCCACTTCCCAACACTACATGCAAATATCCTACCCTAAGCTCATGGAATGATAAATCTCAAAATCACAAAAGATAATCCATAATAAAATCATCAAATATGCATAAAAGCATCAAATCCCCATGAGCAAGCATCCATAGAAAATCATGATCATAACAGGTCCCTATTGGCAATTGAAGTATCACTGATAATCAAAAGTATCCATTGGTTCTCAATAACCAAAATATATCTCAATCATACTAATCGAAGACTCCAAAATGGTTGAGTCAAAACATGTCACAACATGACATCATCAATAAAAAATCCACATTTTAGTCCCATCATGGCGACTAGAAAATAACCAAAGATAACTGATCAATGAACAAAAAATGGTTAAGTCAATTGTCTCTGATACATAAGAGTCTCAACTATAACAAATAGTAAATACCAACATTACATAGAGCATTCCATCACATATCCATGGTTGGGTTTATAAAGATTGAGATTAAAACATCATCATGACATCACAATCACATCACCCCCAAGCCTCTGGTAGACATCCTATAACTAGTCAACACTAGTCAACCCAAAAATAGTAGCATAAAGAATACACAATGCAAGCACATGTTTTTGTTTTGCTAAATTTACATACTTGAATAAAATGTGTTTTCAAATCTAGATATCATGTGGAGAAATTTCACGTTTTACCTAACCCATGTATTTGTTTGATAGATAAAAGTTTCTCCCCAAAACCATTAGACTCAATTTCTTAATTGATCTAATAATATTTTGTTTATATAAACATTGTTTGAAGGATGACCTTTATCGAACTCCAATAATCATTTATCATTCCCAATGAATCCAATATTATAAAATTTGCATATTTCAAAACTTTGATTTATAACATGTTCTAATAATTAACCTTAATTAAACTAAGTTTAATTAAGTTAACTCTTAATGTCTTTCTCTTTTAAATAATAATCGACAAACTTTTATTAGTACTTTAAATCATTTATCTTTTAAAAATGATCCATTAATTCAATCTTTGAAATATAATAATAATTTATGATTAATAATATATATACATATACACTTATATACATACATACATACATACATACATATATATATATATATAATAATAATAATAATAATAATAATAATAACATTTTATATAAAAATCAAATATAATTATATACATTTTCATTCAAATTTAATAACATATCCAAATGCAACAGTCAATGGTGTTTAACCTGCCAAAAACAACTTTATTATAAGTCTCCTCACTATTATTGCCAGCAGCCTGCAGACCGCAGGTACTCTGCGAGTTGCAGGTACACTGCGATCACGCAGGTACTCTACGCCCACAGTCTTGCAACGTGTGACGGCCGGGGGTGGGGTATTCTGCCCGCCTCACATATTTTTTTTTTTTATATATATAGCATTTTAAAAATGCTTCCCCCTAATGTAAATCGCGATGCATTTTTTAACATTCACTCACTGTGACATATATATGTCATTCGACTTTTCAATTCAATATATATATATATATATACATATGTATGTATATATGTATATATATATGTGTGTGTATACACACACACACACACACACACACACACACACACACACATTTTTTATGAGTTTTCTATAAAATATTTACTCTCTAAATTTTCTTAATAATTTTCTAATGGATTTGGCTACAATTTAAACCCTAGCCTCGTGTTCTTTTTAGATCTATGCATATAAGATTCTCAAATAAATTTGAACTACCCATATTGAGAATTCATACAATTAAAATAGGAAAAACCTTAGAAGACACGAAGAAGATAGGGAATGCAAGATGCAAAAATAGAATAAATAAAATCACAAGAATCTACCCTGATTCTGATGCTAATTCGCTCTTCCTCAAAAAACCCATAAAGCAAGCTCCTCCCTTCTTCAGAGTTCCCGAGTCCTCCAATGCTCCAAATGCTCTCCAACGCTATGTCTAAGCTTCTAAGAATGCCTGAATATAAAGAGCTCTCAGGAAACACCTAGAATGTCTCTAGAAATAGCTAAAAGGTGTCACCAACTAAACATGTGTCTTTTCCAACCTTCTAGATGAATCATAAGGCTACAGACACCATGTGCTTAATTGATGCACTAACCCTCGTGTTGTTGACATAAGAGAGATAGAAAGGTGCGTTAACTCCTATGCAAGCTTATAACTCTAATTTACTTTTTATATAATTTCTATTAAATTTTTATAACTTTCATTTTAATTTTTATAACTTTTATTATTATTATTTATTTATTACTTTATTATTATTTTATAATTATTATTAATTTAATTTCTAATTTTCTTTTATTTAATTTTTTTTGCTCAATTAATCCTCATTTAATTAATTATAATCAAAATATCAAAGATCATGATATTTTATATTAATTTTCTCAAATAATTAATTTATTAATTAAATCTATTTATTAAGACTTAATTAATAGAAAATTCACCATAGACCTCCAAGATAAAATATGAAAACCCATCATAGAACAATTCACACAAAATCAGTCTTAAGGGTTAAAAATCATGAAATATGTCATTCGACATATTTGGTGGGTAAAATATCCAGATACTTGTCCTACCTCACTAGGACAAATGGTTTAAGGGTTTGGGATTTGGACTTGAGAATTTATCTCCCTTCTCTTATCATTGAGATAGTATAATAGGGTATGCTCAGCCTAGAAATTTAGGGAAGTCGGTACCTGGTACCTACAACCTGTAGAAAAACCATGCATGTACATATAATATATATAATGCTAAGCTAAACAGGCAATGGCAAGAAGTTGTGCATCGTGTAGATCCCGACGAAGTAGGTGACTACGACTCCCTTCCTTAACCACATCATAAATGCCATACAATAAGAAAACATGCACACCATACACATTCAAGTATGGGGTAAGTATCCATAATAAAAACACATGAGATAATAAACAATCTAACTAATCATCATCAATAACTGAAGCAATGTAATGATCATCATGCATACATGAAATGTAAACTCTAAATGATCTCATCATATATCAACTGAATCCATAACATAATGTCTGATAGTCTCAAAATAATACCACTAATCCATCATCATAAGGCTAGTCTAACATAGTCATATAATAATAGCAACAATGTCCAAAAAAGATATAAACGAGGGCAGGCACTATAGAACATCAAGTGAAAATGGGATCACCTCACCCAATGGGCCAGGTGATCACACCTCATCAAATTAATCAATCAAGAGGTATGTAGGACTGATATTTGAAAGATATACCATACATCAGTTCCAAGGATTTATTTTTGAAAAGATTATATATGCATGAATAAAGATGCAAAGTGTTGTTAGAAATCAAGGATAAATCTTTGAGTTTTGTTAGTTTTTCATGTCACTATGGAACATGAAAAGTTCCATATGGTTTTTGAGTGAAATGTTAGTGAATGCCAAGCTAAAAAAATTTCACCTAATGCTGAGCTCTTCATGTCTTTTAGGCATATGGAAAAACACATGGATGTCAAGTAAGCCAAAAATTCAATTGATGCCAAGATTATAGTTGTGTAAGCACTTAACCTTAAATGGATTGTTTTAATGGCTATTAGATTGATTTTTTTTTCACTTGACATCATTCAAAATTGAAAATGGACACAAAGAGCTAAAGGCAATCTATAGAATTTGATTTGAGCATCTTTAGGAGATTTAAATGTCTATTCTACACCATTCTAGTATAATTTATAAGGTATTTACCATGTTTCAAGCTAAGCAATTTCAAATTTTGCAAACCCTAAATACAAGAACTGACATATAGTTCTTCTAAGGAAAAATGTGTACACAAAAAAGGGGTTTTAAATGTTCAATTGATTAGCAATGAAATTAAACAACCTAGTTTCAAGGCTATCCTAGATATAGCTTATAAGTAGGAACCCTCTAGTGCATTGTCTATGACACCACAACAAATTTTGATGTTTCAAGATGTCAAGAATCATTACACATGAAAGATTGGAAGCATACTCCATGAAAATTAGAGAAGTATATGGGAAACTATGTGAAAATAGAGCATTCAAGGAAGAATTCAAGGTTGTCAAGAAGAAAGGATTAACTCATGCACTAGATTTCCCCAACATCTTCAAAGTGGAGTGGATTAATATTCTTTTAAGTATAATTCATGATAGCTCTGTATGGTTAGAAAATGGGCCAACAAAAATGATAAAGAACATTGTTCATAGGGTAACATGTTATCCAACCCTAAATCGACCAAAGACCATGAGAAGTGAATCAAAGGAAGTTACTAAAAATAACATAGGGGTTGTATATAATAAAAGGGGAATGACCACTGATACTATCATACATCCCTTGATAGCTTTTGCTATAAGGGTAATAGCACACAAGTTTTATTAGTCTTGTAGATTAAATAGTGTACCTTGCATTGCAGTAGACATGGGCTACAAAATTGTGAAGAAGGATCATACTTATGATCTTGGTAAGATAAGTTGCAAGAATTAATTTAGAATTTGGGAGCCATAAGGAAAACCAAGAGTGCATAATGTAAATTTGGATCTATTCTAGTATGTAATTTTATTTTATGTGTAGAATACATTTCCTACATTTGGTAAAGTTGCATGGAATATTAATATATCAATTGTAGTTAAAATATGAAAATTTATTGAGTAATGAGGTGATAATTTTGAGTTAGTGATAACTAGTTATTTTGAAGATTTTAAGAAAACAATGAAGCAAAGAGTAAGGATACTGGTCTCATTAGTGGAGAAATGTTTTAATTATGTTTTCTTCCTAGTTGATACTAATTAAACATATGTACAAGAAGCAATTCTCAGGGTGATATGGCTAAGGCCATTAGGTTATAAAATCAATTTTGATGAGGCATCTACAAAATTCACAATATTACTTGCCAAAGAAGTGGATAAGGAAGACAATACATTTGGTAATTATGACATGGCCAAATGAAAGATCACTATAGAATTAAAGACTACTTTATAAGGGAGAAGAACTAATTGCTAAAGAAATAGAAGGAAAAATTTGGTGAAGGAGTCAAGGAAGAAGAAGAGGAAGATGATGAAGAAGAAGAGGAAATAAGGATTCAAGAACCATTGGCACTGACACAAGGTCTAGGAGAAGATTAGTAACAGGAGGAAGTAGAAACTACAAAAGGTGCCAAGGAAGAAGAAGTCGATGAAGCACCTATAAGTATTGATAAGAAGAAAATAAAGACAAAGACTCAAGTAGTGAGAAAACTAAAGAAGGTTCTAAAAACTAATCAGCCCAAACCTAAAACACCTACCATAAGGTCTAGTACAAGAATCACATCACATAAGGCTAAATAATTAGCTTAGCCTAAAGAGAAGGAAGTTAGGGCATAGAAGAGATCGAGGAGGAATTATGTTGCCCAATTTTAATTTGATGAGGAGATGATTGAATCAGATGAAAAAAACAAATTCCAAGTGGTGTGTGATAGTTCCTCCTCAAATCTAGACAATTTATGTGAGAATGTTAGAAACAATGTTGATTTATCAAGTTTCACTTACATTAAGTTTGATAATCTTTAAAATATTGAAAAGAACCAAGTATAAGAGGCACTATATTCCATGATGGCCATATCTAAAAAGACTCCTCTAGAACTTGCCAACTCCATACCTAAAATTTTATACGATAGAGTTGAGTGAAAATGACATTATTGTTTCAACACTAAAAGAAAAACTAGGGAGACATCCCTTGCTCAAGTTATGTCAAAACTTAGTAAGGTTGAAATGTCTAAATCCATTAAGAAATATGTTATAATATTTGTAGCAAAGCATAGGGCATTTAGCACTTTGCAAAAAAATATAGAGGATGTTGTACACAAGTCCAAACAAGTGTGGAAGATAACATATGGACTATCAACATCAAAAGATGCTAACCATATACCTATTGAGGTTGGAGAAGATGAAGAAGATGATTATAAACAAGACATAATTTAGGGAGCAACTGATATGAATATTGATAACCAGGCACCAGGTGAGGAAGAGCATCAAATAAAATAGAGTGTACAAGATACATAGATGCTGAGTGCTAGCCCTCTATAGGTGGCAAGAGTAAACACTAAAATTGTCAATGTAAAGGATCTTTCTGATACTACTACTCAGAACATCAATCCCCTTATAGAGGAAGATTTGAAAAGGATACTTATCTAGTCCACTCTCTAGATCAAATTATGTGACAAACCTGTATTGCTGAGTGTAGATGGAATTTATAAGATAAAGACTATAACTACATGAGAGGAAGTTAAAACACAAGAAACATTTTATAATCACTCCTCAAGTCACAAGTATAAAACCTTCACAACCGATAGTTATATATCAAAGGAAGGAGAAAATAGGTTTCACTATCAGTACACTTCTGGAAGACACTTCTATTTTAGGAAATGAATAAGAAACTAAAAAGGGTAAGATTGAGATAGTTAGAGAAGACAAGGTAGAAATACTAGAACATGATGGGACTCAAAGCCAATCATGTTAGGTAGATACACCTACACCTCCAACACAAGATCAAGGTGCAAGTGAAATCAAAAGGGTAGAAAAGGAAAAGTCTAAAGACACAAGTTTGACACCCAAGCCAAAGGAGCTAGTAGCAATCCAAGCACAGGTCACACCACTAGAATCTAGTACTCCTTCTAGTCAAGTTTTTTAGAGGCCGAGCATAAAGGCAAATCCATTATAATTTTTAGTGCCAAGCCCTATCTCATCTTTGGTAGAAGAGATAATTATTTATGAAGATATTAGCCTAGATGAAAAGATTGTATTGCCTAAATTTGATTTGGTCGCAATCACTATTAAGCAAATAGGAATACTACAAGAGGCCCTAAGAAAGAAGGAAAATCAAAAACTTCTTAGAAGGGAGCATAGGCAAAAGAAAGATTTGATTGATATCAAATTTTATTCGATGTATTCAGTTTGCATATTCCAAATGAAACCAAGCCAATAGTTGAACAATTAACTGATATAGTAGAAGGAGTTAGTGACATAGACCTAGATACTAATGAAGAACTATTAGAATGGTCTAAAAAAAAGTTTCAAAACAAGGTAAATGAGAAGATATCTAGTGGTATTGCACTGACACAGGTTGAGTTAGAAACTAGGATAGATAGTGTGAAGAAGGTACTAGAGAACATTTTCTCTCTATACACTGAACTGTCTAATCCTACACTCTCTAGACAAGAAGCAAGGAATTACATCCTAAGTTTGGAGAGGCAAATGCATTCATCTAGTGCAACATTGTCCAAGTCTCCAACTCAAAGTGAGAAACACTTTATAAATATATTGTAATTCAAGAATTAGTTAGCATCATTACAAGCAGATGAAGCCAACATAAGGGCTGAATTGATCAACATATAGTGAACATTCACTCCTCACATGGAGATTTTACACAAGGAGCTAGGCTATGTAGAAATACTTATGAAGAAAAATCCTAATATTTCTACATTAGATGACTTAGTCCACCTTGCTACAAAACTAGCCATCCAAATTAAGTCTTTAGAGGTAGCTTGTGATAATTGGGACGTTGCTCTTAAAATTATACTTGAGATCCATAAATCTTTTTTGGACAAATACACTATAGGTGTATAATCCATTGAGATTAGTGTCAAAAAGGGGAAGTAAGAGAAATAGGGGAGCAAGTGAATTGAAGAAAGAGATATCTATACCCAAGGGGGAGTAAGCAACAAAGGACTAAGAGAACAAAAAAATTATTTTAGATAGAAAGCTGAGAAGTATTAATTGATGCAAAGCTACCCAGTAGGAGAAAGATTTGAATACAAAGTAAAGTACATAACAGATCAAACAACTAAGGGGGAGTTATAATATTTTGAGGTATAAGTCATGTTGAAATTTTTTGATATTTTAAAATTTTGTATATTGAAGCAAGTTTGACATCTATGTTATACTGACAAGAATAAGATCATTAATGTATAACCATGTGCATTTGACACTCTTATCAAAGGTAAATATTGTTAATCTCATATTGGTTTTGACAAGTGAGTGTCTATACACTTAATTTATTTATTTAATCTATGTCGGACAAGTAAAATATGTTGAGCATAACATATAATTTAGAGCATGTCATGTAAATAGTGAGTGCCAAGTTACTCATATGCTGAGTTACTCAAGTGCCAAGAAGATAGTATGTGCCAAGTGATTTAGGAGCAAGTAGTGCACACTGAGTCATTAAGTTGTTGAGTGACAACATTGAAGTCATAGTTAGTGTTGAGCATTAGGGACTTCAAATGTCAAGTAGCACAATTTTGACATAGTTGTTTGTATTGACAAAAACTACTGTGCAAACCATTTTTGAGCTAACTTAAGGATTAATTTATGATCTTTTGTTGATAAGGATGAATCTTAAATGTAAATCCCTATATCTTACATACATCCAATCAAAATAATGGAAGGTTTAAGTGTAAATATGGAGGAATCATAGTCATTGATTCATACCAAACCATAAGTCACCTAGGTCTTCCTAAGGAAGAAAAATAGTAAACTTTTTAATGAATGATTATAGAGACAAAGAGAAGGAGATTTTGGATATGCAAAAAGGGCATTCATGCTTACCAAGGTATTATGATCTAAATTACATTTTAGAATCACTAAAAGGAGAACAGAGAAATGAAATAGTGAACAACAGATGGACATCTGATCAAGAAGGATCAAGTACACATCAGTATAGTGGTGATCTTACATCAAGCAATAGAGTGCTAATCACAAGTTTTAGTTTTTTTTTAATAATTTACTCTCTAATTTCAGAACTCCACCTCTGTTTTATTTCAATTTTAAAAAATGATAGAGAATATTTAATTGGATCAATGCAATCAATAATAGATCAAAAATTAGGGATGTGGTAGGGTTTAAAGAAGAGAATGAAAGATAGGATATGATTGAGCAGCCGAGTGATGGCGAAATAGGGAGAGAAGTTCCAATTTTGTGGTGTTTAAGTGGGGTTGACAGGAGACTAATGTTGTTGCATAAATACACTAGTGTTAGTCTGTGGAGAATGGTAGAAGATTGTGAAGATAGAGGGGGAGGGTAAAATGGGTGGCTGAAAATAGGATGAAGGAGTGGGAAAAAGGGAATGAAACTTGGTGTATCTTCCAAAGAGAAATGTGACGGTCGTGCTTGATGAATAGTGAAATATGGTTAGAAGAATCAAGAAAAAGGAATTGAAATAGATGAAAATGATTGGAGATGATGGAACTTCACCATCTAGCTTGCGTGCTTTTGAGGCAAATAATGTTTGGTGGCCTTAGCTTCACATGAGTCTCATCTAAATCAAGCATCTGTAAAAAGTGTACAATTTATCCATGCAATGTTGTATGTACATAAATTAATCAATACAATTATAGACGATTATTATCATGGTTCTAGTTATAGATCAAATTTAAAGTCATGAAATATCTTCACATTTCATATATGCTATGTATCATTTGCATTATAAATATGTTTCCTCACTTTATTTCACAACAAGTTTGTGAAGCGTTGTACTATGCTTTTTTTTTACTTTAACGGGTCACCTATCCTATGTATTTATGATTATACAGCATAATATTTACTTATCTTTATGATATTTAGGATCATCTTGAAAGAAAATTAACGAATGTAGAAATAAGACAAAATGTAAGTTAAAAGGAGAAACTATGAAGCCCTTGGTTTCTAGTGTTCGCACTGCTAGGGTTTTGGTTGGAAAAAATCGCTCTGTTAAGGTTTTCTTGCTTCATGCGAACTTTCATTTTTTTTTGCGTATGGCCCTTCTCTTGCACTCGCCTTCTGTCGGCACTTTTCATATCGCATTTACTAGAGGAGCTTTAGGTTAAGATATAATGGCTCCAGCCAATGGTGAACCAGATGTTTCTAGTGTTCACACTGCTGCTTTGGACTGCCATGGTGTCACCATCGAAAAAATGCCTATGCAAGTTTGTCTCGAAGGTTTTCCACAAGGTAATCCTAATATTATCCTTCCTTTGCAAGAATTTGATGCTGCATGTGACTGGTTAGAGCAACATACCTTGATAGGTTATTTTGTTGGTAGGACTCCTCCTGAAGCTATGCTCAAAGAATGGGTCAATAAATGCTAGACTCCTCGTGGAGTCTTCCTTGATTCTGTGTAAAAATTTACCAAAGGTTTCCTTTTATTTTGCTTTGCTAACCCATCGCAAGCAGACAGAGTCTTTACCAATGGCCCTTGGTCTGTGCGTTCCTCTCTACTTGTTTTTTAGAAATGGTCCGAAGACTTCACTGTCTCGGATGATAAAAAGCTTAGGGTTTCTATATGGGTCAAATTCCCAGGTCTACCCTTGCCCTACTGGCCTTTCATTGAGTCTATTGCCTAAGCCCTTGGCAAAGTTGTTACCAAGGAGCCTGAGAAATTTTTTAATGCTCACACTCAGCGGTGTGTTTGCATTGAAGTTGACCTTTCCAAAGATCTCAAGGATTTTGTGGAAATCCAAATTGGAACTCAAACCTTCTCACATAAGGTGCTTTACTTGAACCTTCCTAACACCTGTTATAGGTGCCAATCTATAGAACACAAGATCAGCAATTGCCCTTTGGCTATGCCTAGGGTCAAACCCCAACCTAAAGCAGTGCCTGTCAAACAGGCTGAAGGAAAAAAAGAAGAATGGGTTATTGTTGGGCGCAAGGGCAAGCCTAACTTGAATCCCTTGGCCCCTAAGCTATCCTATGTGGTGGTTATTGTGATTTGTCCTACTTCCATATAAGTATCAACACCTGCTAGCGTGGAGTCGCCAGTGGCTTCCATTGCACTTGTTTTAGGGGTTTCGCATGTTTCAAACCCTATTGGTTCGCAGGGGGTCAAGGAGGCTGCCAGGGCCTTGCCCTTGGCTTGAGATCATACTCCTCTTGCAGTTTCTTCCATAGTACCACCAATAACAAGGCATTCTTGCAGTCGTCCTAGATGTGTAGAGATATCAGGGGTGAAATGACAGGTTGTAAGTCCAAAGGATTTCCCTTCTGACTTCCACCCGATTTCTACCTTTTTGCAGAATAGCTACTCCTCTCTGGAGGACGAGGATGATATGGAAGAGTTCTCATGAACTTCCTCTCATGGAATGTTTGAGGTCTTATAGACCTCCCCAGAAAGTTCTATGTCCGAGATACCCATCATAGACTTGGGAATTTAGATTTTCTTTGCCTACAAGAAGTTAAAATTTTTGGTTTCATGCTTTCTGCTACATACCATGTCATTTTGTAGGATAACGTTATGTTTTCTTCTCAGCATGAAGCTAGCCAAGGTGGTGTAGTTACTCTCCTGTCACCGCGCCTTCATTCTGCTATTATCTGACACGGTTCTGACACCACACACCATATTATTTGGCTTGTGCTCTCCATTAACAATCATTCTTTTGGAGTCATTAATGTTTATGCCTCCAATGATGCTATGGAAAGGGCACCAATGTGGGTTTGGCTTGCTAACAACTCGCCACCAGGTACTTGGGTCCTATGTGGGGACTTCAATATGGTTGAAGTGGCCTCTGACAAAGATGGCATTCTTCCTTTTCGTTGGATATCTGGGGAAAGAGAAGCCTAATTTTACATGTGACATAAATTGGGCCTTTTTGATCCCAATACAAATCACCACCATGGTAGTGGGGCCTGGCACACTTGGTCCAATTTTTGAGCCAGTCCTGACCGCATTTTGAAACGTCTTGATCGTGCTATGATCTCGGTGCAATATTTTTTCTCCTTTTCTGAAGATTGTGATTTTCTTGTCATTCCCCTAATAGATGTGACACTGTCAAACCACTATCCCAATTATTTTTGCATTTCTTAGGAAATAGCTATCCCAAGGGTGGCCAAGTCTCAATTCTTCCTCAACATGTCTGTGTTGTTGCATGCTTCCACCATCTCCCACATCCAATGTGTCTGGAATTTGGAGCCATGTCTACATTCCCATCAAGGTTGGATTCAATAGTGGAATGATGCCATTACCAGAACTGCTCAATTTTTGTACATCTATGGGCATTAGCTGGCAATCTTCAAAAAACAGTCTTATGAAGCCAACACCCTTGCCCTTAAAAAAGCCTCTGAAGCTCTCACCTTCAACCCCTTTGATGTGGAGTTACAAATTCAGCTTGCCAAGCTTCACCATGATAAGAAAATTTCTGATAACTATGCTGCCCAAGGAGCCCAAACCAAAGCCCATCTCCACTGGTTGGAGGTTGGCAACAAAGCCTAGAAGGAATTCTTCTAGGCTGTCCGAGCCTGTCATACCAATGTTGGGATTAAAATGATAAAACAGGGAATTGATGTTCTTTCTAGTATACCCGACATCCTGCAAGCATTTTTTCTTCACTATGAGAATGTCTTTTCTTCGTAGGGCAATTTGGTTGCTCAAGAGTAGGCTCTCAGAAAGTGTATTACTATTACTCCAAACTGCCTCGCGGTTGAGCAATTTGCTTTCTGTGAGCAACTTCTTTCCCTCTGAGACCTTAAAGAGGCAATTTACTCCATGACGGATGACAAATCCCTTGGGTGTGATGGATTTCCCTATGAATTTTATAAACATCTTTGTGAGAAAATTGGTCCTGATCTACAAAAAGTCTATCTTGAAGCATATCATTGTAAAAGCCTAGCAATGATCATAAATAAAGGCAATATTAAATTCATACCTAAAGTTGGTGATCCTGAGGACATATGCAACTGGAGGCCCATCACCCTCTTGAATGTGTCTTATAAGATCATTGCCAAGGTGCTCTCTCAAAATCTGCCATATGCTATCTTTAATTGTGTGGCCTGAACAAACTAGCTTCATTGCTATCTGGGAAGGTATGGAATGGGCTTGTAAGTCCAAGTAGAAGGCTATCTTTTTAAAGATAGATTTTTCTAAAGTCTATGATCACATTGAATGGCCTTTCATTTTGGCTATGCTTCAGGCTCTAGATTTTGGTCCCAATTTCCTTTAGTCTGTGGAGATGCTCTTTGGTGATGCTAATGCTTGCATCACCATCAATAATTCACAATCTGAAGCTTTTGGGCTTTTTCACTCCATCAGGAAAGGTTGTCTGCTAGCTCCAATGATTTATGTCCTTGCTAATGAAGGTTTTGGTTATTTACTTGCTCACTCTATGTCTTTAGGACCGGTCTGTGGCATTTCCTTTCCTGATTCTTCCTCCCAGTTAGTCAATGGTCATTTTGCTGATGATTCTTTTCTTACTCTTCTTGAAGATGAAGAAAACATTAAAAATGCTTTAAATTGTCTGGACACTTTTTCTTAACCCTCTGGATCTACCATTCAATGGCATAAAATGCTCTATTACCACCAATCTTTCTTGCCAACTCCACCTTGGCTCAGCCAGATTCAATGGAAATGGGTTACTTATGGAAAAATCATTCAATTTCTTGGCATTCCCTTTGCTTTCCAGGCTTCCCCTATGGAACTTTGGAATGTTGTACTTGCAAAGATTAGAAAAAAGCTTGATTATTGGATCACTAAGCCGCTTTCTCTTGCTAGTAAATTCTAGATTTGTTCTAAGATTCTAGCTACCACCCATGTGTACTATTCTTCCTGTTGGGCTCCCTCCAAAGCTTCCTATCTCAACCTAGAACATTTTCTCAGATATTTTCTTTGGGCCTCTGGTTTTGACCATCATGGTTTTCATAGAGTTGCTTGGGATTTCTATTGTCTCCCAAGGGAATCTGGGGGTCTCGACTTGCTTTCCACTCAGAAGCAGGGCCTTGTCCTCTGTGCTAAATGGATTATCAGAGCTATTTCTGGAGATGAAACCTGGAAGATACTAGTAAGGCATTGCATTTCTTCCAGCTTCCCTATTAACATACCAACGTGGAAGGGGATTAGTTTTCAAACCCTTCTCACTATGCGTGAACGAGTGGTCATACAAGGCTCTTTTGTTATAAAGAGCATCTGGAAAGCCTAGAAAGTTGTTAAACCTTATCTTCATTGGGTTGGTGATGAATTTTGCAATGGGCTATCCTTAAATCAATAGAACATTTGGTGGTCTCTCCTATTTTCCATCCAGGGCACTCCTCTTGCCAAGACTCAAGATGCCAGTGCTCTGCATTTCTTTAAATGTGGCATCTGCACTACCAAGCATATTTTTTCAAGAGTCACCATGAATTTTAGGTCATGGGAGGATATGCAAGTTCAGTACTGCCTTGTTAGTTCTGATCGCCAAACTTTTTACCTTTTGTTGTCTTCCATCCTTGTGCACTTAGTTCATAAAGTGTGGATTCAGTTTGTTTGTCCTTGGTGGCATGATTGGAAGTGGTATCCTGCCACTCCATTTACCAATTATAAGCCCAACATGGGGTACAAATGGCTTTCGCCCCACCTTCTAATGGTGGACATGCTTAATTAATGGTGGCATTTGCAATCTTCGCTTTCTCAATGGAGAAAACATTTCGACACCATTTGGAGTGCCATTACTCAACCTAAGATTGCCCACTTTTCTTGGTGCCTTGCCTTCCAAGGTCTTCCCCTGGGGCCTCAGCTCAAGCACATTGGGGTTCCTGATCCTAGATGCCCCTTCTGTGGTCAACCTAAGTCCTTTTTGCATATTTTTTGGTTTTGCAAGTGTGCTCAGAATTATTGGCACTGGATTCATGATTTTTTCAAGCCTTTCAGGCCCGAACCTTTTTCACGGTACATGATCCTACTAGGTGATTCCCCCAGAATTCCTTGGAAGTTCTCCCAGATTTGGCATACCTTCTGGATGGAAATTTTGTTTTCTCTATAGAAATATAGGAATACAGTTTTATTCACTCACAGTTTTTTGGATGTTAACATTGCAATGTACACTAAGGCATGCATTTGTAACAATGTCATTATGCAGATACAGGTGCAAGCTAATAAAGTTTCCCTGGAAGTTGCACACTTACAAGAATTGTTAAATCATTGGGGCAATGCTCCATGCACCATTGGTAGAGTGCCTTCGAATGCCTCGGCTGATGCCTCTTCATCCTGTGGTCACCATTCTCGACGCTAGTCCTCTGGCCTCCATTCACACACGTTGCACCCCCAGGGTCCCCACCATCACTCTCTCAGCGGTGAACATGGTAGTTGGAGGTGCCGCTCTACTTCCCCACCATGTGGTGGTTTTGGCTAGTCCCCAGCTCCTCCCCCTAGGTGGGCTTCTGGCCTATCCCCAGCTCCTCCCCCTGGACGGACGCACTTTCGTAAGTTTCCTCGGCTGGCCTTGGCAATTTCTCCTGTGCGGCTAGACAAGAAGGATGCAGAGACTGTGACTACCCTAGATCCTGCTGATGCTGTTGATGGCTGGCCTATGCCCAGTCTGCCCCACAATCCCACTGATGCATGGGGATTTCATGATAAAGACTATCCTCCCCCTGCCGGCATTGCCTTGGTAGCTTAAAAGTTTTTTTTGATGAATAGTTAATATTTTCTAGCTGAGGCCATGTTGTTTTTTCCAGCTTTGGCTGTCTGAACTCATTCACAGGGTGATCCTATATCCCTCGACCTCTTTTTTGTGAATTTTAATCTTAGTAAATTTTATTAATTGAAAAGGAATATTCATCAAAAAAAAGAGGCGGAAACTATACTATTTGTAAGACTATAATAGAGTTGTGAATTTTTTTTTTAAAAAAAGAATAAAATAAATTTTTTAATTCTAAATTAATATATTTATATTTATAATATTAGTTGATATACTATTTAATAAAAAAATGAGCATAATAAATATTAATAATATTTATATATTAAATAATAATATTATTAAAAAATTCATTCATTTTAAGTATTTAATAAATAGAAAAAATATTTCAAAATTATGAAAAAAGAGTATGAGAAAGTCCTTACTTAAAACCATGTAAAAGTTGTGTACAAATCTCAAAAAGTATCTTATGTTTAAGATAACATGTGTGTATCACATGTTAAAGTTAGCATACTTGAATTACAACAATCATAAGATTTTTTTATAGCATGTCATATAATCATAGTTGTCCTTCCAACTTAGAGCTTCTATTATGACCTAGTTAATGTATAATATGAGCACTTGCATTGTATTTTTATTTTTCATGCATGCTCTTACAATCCTAATATGGAGGCCCAATTCATTTTGAAGATCATATAACCTTTAGTTAGAAGTTTTATTGTGCACATTCTTTAAATTTGAATATCTTGGAGAGCTTAATATGATAATAATTGTTTTAGTAATTTGAAATCATTTTTTAGTTATTTTCGAAGAATAAACAATCTTTATGAATAAAAAAACTATTTTTAAAATTAAAATTCAAGATTGAGAAAAAAATTCTTGATAAATATAAAATAATCTTTTATATTGACACTTTAAAACAAAACCCAACATCATTTGTTCCTACAGAAGTGCACATTGCCATCACAAAAAGATATAGTTTTAACATAGGAAAGGAGATACAAGAGTTAGAAAAGTTAAAATTAAGCATTCTAAATACTATTTGTTTGATCAAGAACCACTGGTGAGATTTTAGCTATATATTTCGAATATATATATACTCGTATGTATTTATATACATATGTATGAATATACATATGTATATAGATATATGTATATACATATATACACACATGTGTATATACACATTTGTATATACACATATGTATATACATATATGTATATAATATGTATATACATATATGTATGTATATATACATATACATATATATATATATATATATGTATATGTATATGTATATACACATACATATATATACATATATATGTATATATATGTATATGTATATATATGTATATATGTATATATGTATATATATGTATATGTATATATATGTATATATATATATGTGTGTGTATATATATGTATATGTATATGTATATATATGTATATGTATATGTATATGCATATGTATATGCATATATGCATATATGCATATGTATATGTATAAGGAAAAACATTAAATACATTGTCTTCTTCCTTTTTTCTTTTCTTTTTTTCCTTTTTATCTCACTTTCTTAAAAAAATTACAACATGCAAAGATATCATGAGATTATTATAGTTCTATGGGCGTAATGGAGACAATAACATTATAATATACAAGTCAATATTTTTTTGTACTAATAAGATCATGAACTCAATTACCATTTATCACAATTCATCACAAGTTTAGAGCTTATTTTATCTATTTCATAAGTTTTGGTGAATAGTCACAAGAAATATTATTATCTTGTATAAAAACAATTCTGGTCCAAAGGTATAATAACTCTCCAATGGAGACAAAGAAATATATGAAAAAATAAAGAAAGCTCAAAGAAGAAGAAAATATTAAAGAGGAGGATGTGTTTGTATTTTTCAAATTTAGTATATTCAATGAAGTCAAATCAAAATAAAATCACAAACTAATATTTCAAAGCATGGGCCTAAATTAGTAAATAAAGAGCATAATGAAAATATATTTAAACCTTTCTCAATAAAAGAGATTGAAAGAGAAGTCTTTGCAATAGAAAAAGATAAGGACCCCAAAAAAAAAATGGGTCTTCATTGGAAATGACATTAAATGTTGTGTAAAAATTAATGGTATTTTCTTTGATGTTTCAAAATAATTGAATACTACACTTGTGGCATTAATTGTACAATGTGAACAATGATATGAATATCAAGATTTTAGGAAAAAAATAAAGGTGCAATACAATCGACAAAATATTTACCTAGTCCACTTCACTTTAATTAGAAGTAATTATGCCATGGATTATATCCCCAAAACAAGGAAGCTTTCTTCAAACTAGAGACACACTAGAGGATGTGTTGGTTGCACACGAGGCTTCATAAAGATCATATGTGAAGTAAAATAGTTCATTGATTAGGGGTATATCATAAGTGATAATATACATAGTTAGCTAATGAGACTTGAAATAAACAATCTATTTTTTATGACATATTTTTTTGTTTTTAATGTCATAGCAGCAATGAAAAAGTTAGTCGCCATTGAATGAACATGGAATTTATGATGATGCCACTTTGATCTACAAATTATATAATAAATTTTAGTTGGACAATAATTATTATTATTTCATGAGTGCAAATGATGCTTCCACCATGTTGACAGTTCAAGAATTATAAGGCAACATTGGGCTCCAACTTTGATCAACTATAGTGACAATGATTAAACAATTTCGTAGTTACATCATTAAATTTTCTAATTTCACTTATTCTATATTATTAGGTTATTGTGGAGGCTCATTCATGCTTCCAAGACTTATGGATGGTAAATTGGCATTGGTTGAGATTTCTAGACAAGTCAGTGAAATAGATAGAGTTTGTTAGAAGAAAAGGGTTACATGTATCCAATTTCCAATTTGTATTGGTCACCACACTTGCAAAACTTGTGTAGATATAAAAGATATTGAAAATATCTATATTTAAAATAACTCTATGAAGAATGAAATTACATTTCCCTTTGACAATAAAGGATATGTTGTGAAGGAGCTAGGACTTGTTCCTAGATTTGGTCACCACCCCTTCATTGAGGATTATTTTGGAGGACCATGAGGATGATTTTGAAGTCATGAGGAGAGATTGGATGAGGGTCACAGTGAGATAAATAATTTATTTTAAATTATGGTTTGATGTGATAGATATTGCCTTGTATAGATTAGAAATTTCCATAGTTGGGGAAACTAATTGAGAGAGCCTTCATAGTTATAAGAGTGATTGAAGAGAGGGTGAAGAAGAAGAGAGAAAAATCCACAACTTCTCAAAATTCAAGAGGAAGAAGGGCTCTAGGTAAAAAGAATAATAATTATGTTATTGTATCCTCTTCCACTATGCTAAACAACTATTCTGATGGTGGTGATGAGGACATAAGAAAAGAGAAATATTACAGCCAAGCATGTGAAGGTGATTTTATAGTAAACAAGAAAAGGTCCATTACTAAACATAAAGGTATGGATGTGGTTCTTGAAGCTCCTAGAGAGGAAAACAATACAATTATAGAAAACCCTATGGTTCATGAAGACCAATAGATTTATAATATCCTTTCACCAACAACCATGACAACTCCTCCTCATGATGTTACTCCTTCCCAAGATTCTTTTATAATAGATTAAATACCTTTTATAGGCACAACTAATAATAAAGAACCTCAACATCAAAAAATTAATGTGAACATTTCTCTGAACTCAACATTCATCAACATAAAAGATTCTACATTATATGTGAAAACTATCATTTATAGGAAGATGAGGAAAAAAGAAGTAGTTATCCCTAATCTTGACATGGTCATGGATATACTCCTAAAATCAATGAAGATCATGGAAACAAAAGTTATGTCAAAGCTAGTGGTGGATGCTTCTTTAGGAAGTATTTATGTGGAGATAGCCAAAGTGGTTGAAGATAAAGATATATACAAGACTACTAAAAATGACTTCAAAATTAGCAAAGTGCATCTTAAAACATTGTTATCTAATGGAAAATTTCAAAAGCTAAAAGGAAAAGAGTTGAGAAGGAAAATAGATCTAAAGGGAAATTTAATGACTAAAATGAAATGTTGAAAGATTATATCTACTCTATGTTAGCTTCTTCAAATGCAAGTATGATAGTTTCTTTGATCAACTCTTATATTGTATGATGGGATCTTGAGAAATGAGTTTTCAAAAACATCCATAAATGTAAACCTTAATATTAGATGATTGAGGCATTGATCAATGGCATGAACAAAAAAATGTTGGATTTTGTAACTAAGAAAAATGAAGTATATGAACAAATTATGTTACAAGAACAAGAAATTGCAAGTGAAGTGGAAAAGAATAAAGAAAAAAAATAGTTTGGAATTTTTTTCGATGGAATTCAAGAAATGTCGAAGGTGAATGTCAAGAATTTGGTTGTCAAAATGTACTCTCTACTTTAAAAGATAATCAATACTACATGTTGCATAAAAGAATAAATTGGAGGATGATGTATATTAGCAAAACATAAGATGAATTTTAGAAGTCAATATCATCTTGTTAACAAATGAGAGTAAAAATATTAGAGGACATTTTTATCATAATCACAATTTTAACCAAGAAAAGAGAATTGTAGCATATAAATTATTGGTATCTTTTAAACATGCTCAAAGATATAATTTATTTAGAAATCACCAATCAAGTATTAGATTCTAAAGTCATGAAGAAGTTAAGTTTCATCTCTATCACCTTGGAAGGACATGACATGCTAGTATATCAATGAGAGTTGACTAAATTAATAGATAAATATAAATTACTATAAAGTTGAAGGTGGTTATATTTTTAATTCTAGATATGAAATCATTAGAGGATTTCTTGAGCCTTATAAATTTTATAGTCTTAGGTATATGGACTTTTAAACATAAACAATGATTCATAGAGATCATCCAAAGTGGAATATATTGCTAAATCAAATCTATACACATGTTCCTAGTTTATTTTCAGCACTTTTTCTATGTGTTTTGGTTTTGAAATGTTTAATTTTGAAGTTCTTGTAAAACTTAGAATGTTGACATTTTTTGTGCATAATTTATCAAATTTTTAACCTTAATTGTATGAAAATGGGATAGTTAATAACTAATTAACGTAGTTTTAGTCACTATAAGGAGACATGTCTATCTAAGAGACACAAAGTTATTCAAATACAATTTTTTTGACATTCAGGACATTTGAGGGAACTCATGTTATGGTTAAGTGATTAATTATAGAAAAAAGTGAAATGTATTTACAAATTTTGTTCTTATGATCATACTATATTCTTGGTACAAGAATATAGACATCAATACAATTTTGGGTTGTTTTCGCTACATCTCCATTGTAAAGATATGGGTTCTTACATGATGTATAATTATTGTAGTATTATGTTAATGCTCATTAATATTGAATCACCTTCATATTGGTGATATATTTAAAGGGTGGATTTTGAATGTTTTCATTGGTCATCTAAGTAAACCTATCAAAGCTCGTAGAAGTTGTTTGTATATCCTCTATCAATGGATTTTATTCTATCTTCAATTTTCTTTAATATATTTACTCAAAACATAAAAATTATATCTTAAGATGGAGCCGACCATCTAAATGTAGAGGAAAATCACATACCAAGGACCTATCCAACTATTGGGAAACTTGCTTGCGACTTACAATCTATTTGGAAAAACTACATAACTTTTGAAGTGTAAAGCCTGTTTACCAACAATGTTGAACTTTTTTATTATTTGGGAGACCATGTGATGGAGTTGGAAGAAGGGTGTAGGTTCTAAAATAGAATCTCTTGTAATGCTCAAAAGAAAATTATGATAGATAAGTAGATCAATCCAAAGAGGTGGATTCAAACTTTGAGTCCAAGGAAAGTGAGAAACATAAAAATAGGAAATAAGAAAAAAACATAAAGCTATGAGAGAGAATTATTTCAAGGAAGAGGAAGAAGGTTCAAAGAAGAAGAGTACCAAAACTCCTCAATGATGGCTACTTCAACTATGAGCAAGAATATCACTTCTATGCCTAGGTTAGTTTTAAAATGGAAATGATACATCTTACAACTAACAAGGGGGTTGAGGGTTTAAAGGATTCACCCCCCATGAAAACCACCTTCCCCCTACCTATATTGACTCAAACTTTTTCTTCATCACCTTCCCATTTTCCCTAATCCCTATCTAAGGAGTTGGATCCCCCTTGATATCCCCTTTCTTAGGAAGCTCCTATTGGGTAGGATAATATTAAGGAGTACATTTTTGGTTCACTAGAAAAGGATATGGTAATACTTAGAGACAAGGTTGGTGATTTGAAAGGAATGATATTAGACCTGGACATGAATTTCACCACTCAAATAGACTTCTCATTCAAGGCCATGTAGCTAAGAGAAATGATTCTCTATCTCCTCCACTAGGAGAAGGAAAAAGGCCTACTTGATGTAGATAATAAAAGATCCTTGCATCTTTATAGGTTCCTTACTAATGATTGATTATGAGTTTAGGTATTTAAACTCTCCTGCTCAAAGGGAAAGTGAAAATGAGGGTTTTCCTCAAAGTTCATTTGTGTGTGTTCATATATGGTCATCCTCACACCTTGTGTGATAGATACAAACTTTTATTTTAAGATTGTTTTGACAGTTATTGGTGATAAAATTCTATTAAGCACTTTTGTTAATTTACTATTTACAGATTCTATATGCAATTCTTTTCCGTGGATAGCTAGAAGGTGTTAGATTATGGTGACTGATCAGGAAAGTACTATACATACTTCATAAATAGTGGGGTTCAGGGCATCAGCTTGAAATTTTTTTTTGGTATGATTTGCCATTGGTAGAAAATTTTTTGGGTACTATTTGCCATTCGTAGATTTGCCACTAAAGTTATTGCCAACATATGGCCGACATGTTCTAACCCTAAAACAACATAAAATACTTGTATAAAAGGGTTTAGGGTTAGGTATTTTTTGATTCATTATGTTGTGATGCAAAATTGGTTCTTGCGGTGGTATTGAGCTGTAAGGGATTATGGATTGTAATTAGGGTGTAATCACTGGATTGTAATAAGATCAGACTTGCTATTTGGTGGATGTAGCCCAGGGATTGGGTGAACCACATTAAATCTTGGTCCCTTGTGTTCATTTCTGTGTGATCTATTATTTTTTGTTATTGGTTATATTTGTATGTAGTTTTTATTTTTGTCCGTGGTTTATCCTAACAAGTGGTATAAGAGCAAGGTTGTATTTCAGTTATCCTCTACAAGAAAGTCTCACGGTTAAGTGGGAGTCTCATGGTTGAGTGGGAGGGATGGCAGATGAGGGTAAGCTAAGGATTGATAGGTTTAATGGGTAGAACTTCCAATTATGGAAGATGCAAATGGAAGACTATCTATATCAGAAGGATTTATGGAAGTCGTTGGAAGGAAAAGCCAACAATCAGGAAACTATGTCAAAGGATGAATGGGATCTTTTGGACAAAAGGGAACTCGAAAGCATTCAGTTATGCTTGGCACCATCGGTGACATTTAATATTACAAAAGAAAAGATGATAGAAGATTTGATGAAAACCCCATCAACATTGTATGAAAAGCCCTCCGCTTTAAACAAGGTATTTCTCATGAAGCATTTATTTAATATGAAAATGGTAGAAGGTGGATCTGTTGCAGATCATTTAAATGAGTTTAATACTATTACTAGTTAGTTATCTTCTGTGGGTATCAATTTTGATGAATAAATTAGGGCTCTCTTGATTTTGTGTTCTTTTCCTGAAAGTTGGAATGGCTTGGTAATGGCGGTGAGTAATTTTGTTCTTGGATCTAGTACCCTAAAATATGATGATGTGATCGGTGTTGTTTTGAGTGAGGAAACTTGTAGGAAATCCTCAAGTGGATCTACATCAGGAAGTGCTTTGAATGCACAAAGCAGGGGCAGAACGACTGAGAGAGGAAGTAACTCTGGAAATCATGGGAAATCAAGAGGAAAGTCAAAGGGGAAGAGGTCTCAATCAAGAGGACCAAATGACTGTTGGTACTGTGGGAAACCAGGTCATAAAAAGAAAGATTGTTGGAATTGAAAGAAAAATGAAGGAGATAAATCAGATGGAGACAAGGAGGCAAATTTGGTAAGTAACAAATCCGATGAGGATGCTTTGCTTCTATCTTTAGAAGGTGTTGATGATTCATGGGTTTTAGATTCTGGTGCTTCATTTCATGCTACACCTCATAGAGATTATTTCATTGATTATGTCCAAGGGGATTTTGGGCTTGTTTATTTGGGGGATAATGAATGCTATCAGATTGTTGGAAAGGGAAAAATTAAGATTAAGTTGCAGAATGGGAATCATTGGCTGCTACATGAGGTAAGACATATTCCAAGGCTGAGTAGGAATTTAATTTTAGTAGGGTAACTTGGTGATGAGGGTTGTGTAGTTACTTTTAATGATAAAAATTGGAAGGTTTCAAAAGGTTCCCTTGTAGTAGCAAAAGGTGTGAAAGTAGGCACCTTATATCTTTGTATAGGTCATATTGTTCCTTCTACTTTGATTTTTTTAGAGAAAAATGAATGTTTAGGAAAAATTTCTACAGTTGAGCAAGGAGAACAAATAACTGCTGTAGATTCGGATACAACGTTGTGGCACAATAGACATGGGAACATGAGTGAGAAAGGTATGAAAGTACTTCATTGAAAGAAAGTTTTACCAGGCCTAAAATGTGTTAATATGGATTTCTGTGAAATTTGTGTGTATGGAAAACAAAAGAGAGTGAGTTTTGTAAAGACTGGGAAGGAAAATAAAAAGGAAAAATTAGAGCTTGTGCATACAGATGTATGGGGACCAGCTCAGGTATCTTCCCTTGGTGGCTCTCATTATTGTGTTACATTTATTGATGACACAACTAGAAAAGTATGGGTTTATTTTCTTAGATAGAAATATGATGTATTTCAAACTTTTAAGAAATGGAAATGCTTGGTTGAAAATGAGACTGGTAAGAAACTAAAATGTCTCAGATCTGATAATGGTGGTGAGTATTGCAGTCATGAATTTGAAGATTATTGCTCCACTAATGGTATTCGCAGACAAAAAACTATTCCAAGGACTCCACAAGAAAATGGAGTGGCTGAACACATGAATAGGACTATAATGTGTTGTGCAAGGTTGCCCTTATACATGTGGGTGGAGGCTGTCAATACTACAATATATTTGATTAATAGAGGTTCCTGTACTCCTTTGGGCTATGGTATTCCAAAGGAAGCATGGACTGGTAAGAAGATGAGTTATTCTTTTCTCAAGACCTTCGGTTGTGAAGCTATTTCTCATATAGACTTTGAAAATAGAACCAAGCTAGAAGCTAAATCAAAGAAATGTGTCTTTGTTGGATATGGAATTAATGAATTTGGTTATAGGATTTGGGATTTTGAAAATCTTAAAATTGTTAGAAGTCGAGATGTCATATTCAATGAGAAAGTGTTGTACAAAGATATTTTGCAACAACATGAGAAGAAAGAAGATGATTATGTAGTGATGGATGATACTGCAAAAGTTGATGTTCCAACCATTCCTCATGATGTGCAACAACCGCAACAACAAATACCACACACACCAGTGAATGTTAGACAGTCAATGAGGAAAATTAGACCTCCACAAAGGTTTTCTCCCTCTTTGTATTCTATTTTACTTACTGATGTTGGTGAACCTAAAAGTTATGATGAAGCTGTGCAAGTGGATACTAAGATTCAGTGGGAGTCTGTAATGAAAGATGAAATGGACTCTTTGCTAAAAAATAAGACATGGGATTTGTGCAAGTTACCTGTAGGTAAAAAGGCTTTACAAAATAAGTGGGTTTACAGGTTGAAATAACAGGAAGGAGGTAAGAAAAGATTTAAGGCTAGGTTAGTTGTAAAAGGATTTGCATAGAAAAAGGGAATTGATTTTGATGAGATATTTTCTCATGTTGTTAAAATAACTTCTATTCGTACTGTTTTAAGTCTTGTGGCTACTGAAGATTTGCATTTAGAGTAGCTAGATGTTAAAATAGCCTTTCTTCATGGTGATTCAAATGAATAAATATATATATGTCTCAACCACAGGGTTTTGAGGTCAAAGGTAAGGAGAACTTAGTGTGCAAATTGAAGAAAAGTTTATATGGCTTGAAGCAAGCACCTCGGCAATGGTATCTAAAATTTGATAGTTTTATGCATGAGCATGGATATAACAGGTGTCATTCAAATTACTATGTTTATTTTAAGAGGTTGGATGATGATAGCTACATTATTTTATGTTTATATGTTGATGATATGCTTGTAGGTGGGTCTAACATGGATCATATTAAGGGGCTAAAATGCCAGTTAGCACGTGCATTTTCTATGAAGGATTTGGGGGCAGAAAAACAAATCCTTGGTATGAAAATTTGCGGAGATAGGAAGAATAGAACATTGATGCTATCTCAAGCTGATTATGTTGAGAAGGTGTTGCAACGTTTCTCTATGGAGAATGCTAAAGCTGTTAGCACACCTTTACTTGGTCATTTGAAATTGACTAAGGATATTTGTCCCAAGACACAGGAAGAGGAGGATAAGATGTCCAAGTTACCCTATGCTTCAGATGTAGGAAGCTCGATGTATTCTATGGTATGCACTAGGCTAGATATTGCACATGCTGTGGGAGTTTTTAGCAGGTATATGAGTCATCTAGGATTTGAGCATTGGAATCCTATCAAGTGGATTCTCAGATATTTGAGAGGAACATCCAATAAGTGTTTACACTTTGGGGGCTCTACTACTGATTTACAAGGCTATGTTGACTCAGAATTGGCTGGGGATGTTGGTACTAGGTGGAGTACTACATGTTATGTGTTTATTGTTGGTGGGGAAGCCATGAGCTAGGTTTCTAGGTTATAGAAGATTAATGCTCTATCCACTACAGAGGTAGAGAATTCATCTTGCAAAGAATTCAGCTCTACATTCTAAGACCAAACACATACAGTTGCGGTACCATTTCATTCGATTAGTTTTGGAGGATGGATAGTTAAAGCTAAAGAAGATACATACAAATGATAATCCAGTAGATATGTTGACAAAGGTTGTAACAAGGGAGAAGCTGAACTCTTCTTCAGCTTTGGTTGGTATTTTCGACTAAACATGAATAAAAGAACAACAGAGTCCAGGGTGGTTTGATCTAGTGGGACCCCCATGCGGTAGTGGTATTACTACAAGATCAGTCTCCAAGTGGGAGATTGTTGTTTAGTGCAGAGCCTGATCAGTCCCCAAGTGGGAGATTGTTAGATTATGGTGACTGATTAGGAAAGTACTGTACATACTTCATAAATAGTGGGGTTCGGGGCATGACCCTAAAAATTTTTTTTGGTACGATTCACCATTAGTAGAAATTTTTTTGGTACTATTCGCCATTCATAGATTTGCCACTAAAGTTATGGTCGACATATGGCCAACATGTTGTAACCCTAAAACAACATAAAATACTTGTATAAAAGGGTTTAGGGTTAGTTATTTTTTGATTCATTATGTTGTGATGCGAAATTGGTTCTTGCGGTGGTATTGAGCTATAAGGGATTATGGATTGTAATCAGGTTGTAATCATTGGATTGTAATAAGATCCGACTTGCTGTTTGGTGGACGTAGCCCAGGGATTGGGTAAACCACATTAAATCTTGGTCCCTTGTGTTCATTTCTGTGTGATCTATTATTTTCTGTTATTGGTTATATTTGCATGTAGTTTTTATTTATGTCTGTGGTTTATCCTAACAGAAGGGATATTATTTGGTTGGGTTTCTTTCATTTTTGGTAAAAAAGAATTATGTCAGAGAAGAGTATTGGCTAACTAGTTGATGTGTTGGTCTTATGTTTTTTTGTGGTTAGTTATAAGTGGTTTCATAATTAAAAAGATCTAGAAAAGAAGGAGTGTAAGGAGTGTGAGGAGTATGATATGGAAGTTTTATTAGATATCATATTGAGTCATCCATCCTTCACTTTTTGATGCTTTCATTTTCATATTTTCTCACATTTGGAAATGTTTTATTGTTATGAGATTGTTCATCTTTTATTTATTTATAATATATTCTTTGTGCATGGATTTCTTACGTCAATTCCTAGTGTTGTCAACCCTATTTGCATCTTTTCTCTTGTTCACTCCACCATCAGTTGTGTTGGTGTAAATATATATTTACTATTTACACTTACTTAAGTCTACTTAGGTTAATGCATTATTTTAGTATTTATTTATTAATCACCTAGGAGTATGTGCACTCTTGTGAGTTGTCATGATGACATCACAAGGGTTAGCACCTCTTTTAAGATCATGTTGTCTAAAACATAGGAGATAGTACACTAATTGACCACATGGTTCTACAACCTTCTAATACATATCCACTCATCTAGAATATTAGATAAGGCTTGTGCTTAGTTTTCAATGCTTAGCTTATCTCCTGGTTGTTTCTAGAGATATTCCTGGTGCTTCCTAAGAGCCCTATATATACAAAAACTCCTAGTGTGTATGTGCATGCATTACATGCTTATATGCTTGAGATAATATAATCTAATAATTATCATACTCTTTGGTCTACTGAGTGCTTGTGGTTGTGTTCCTTGATCTTGGGTGAGTCTTGACTTAAGGAAAATTCTTACAAGTCATACTTGAAAAGCCTATAGTTATACATTTTAAGTTGTTTGATCATCTCTTTTTAAACTTAAGAAGGATTTTGACATGACTAAGGTTTGAAAATAACTAGTTTTCTTCTAGGCCATTTACACACTTAGTTCGTTAAGTTTAATTGAGGCACTTTTAGTGTATAACTAGCATAGACATTTTTAGCTCTTTTATTGTGTGATTATAACACTTATTTTAGTCCTATTTTCTACTATCTTCCATTTTGTGATTATAAAAAATGTTTTATTTATATGTTATAGAGTTTGGATCTTATATTCCCTTTAATGTGTGTATAATTATTTGGAAATACCAAATTTTTTTTTCTCTCTTATGTATATAAGGTTATTTAATGTTGCATGATATTGCTCCTTTCATATTTTCTTATGGTAACTTTAATGATTTATAATTTTTATGTGTATTAATTTTGCAATGCATAAATTGTATTTAGATGGCTATTGAGATTATGGTAATTTTAGAAACATGATTTTTTATTTCATATAATGTGTTCATATAATAGAGTAAGTGATAAGCCCAATAATGGCTTAAAATGGAGCATAATTAGGGTTACAAGATTTTGTAATATTATGTGACATTGCATCATGATCTTATTGATTAATTATTACTTAATATAAACAATTAGGTAGGACAATATAATCATTGGGAGTTAAAGTATAGTATTAAAAAGTATGGTGGGAATCCTATCTCATCACAAAAAGTTATCGTCACTGAATTTATTTTAATATGCATGCCACTAATGATATGAACATATAATTAGCTATTTTATAACCTCTTATTCTAAAAAAAAAAGTCCAATAGTGAAACTAGATACATTATTTTTAAAGGACATGTTTCCATTCTTTATATGTTTAATAAATTGGATTTTGTATCATGTTTCTTGGTGAGAAAGAATGAATAAGGTTGATATATGTGAAATTATAAATATTTCTCTTTGAATGAAAATAAAAGGATAATGACTTAATTTTATTATCATTTTATACTTAAGTTAAGATTGATCATTCTCCAAATTAAACTAAAACTTCACTCATTCACCATGTGCAACCTGTATTTGTAATTATATTTTTCTTGTAAAGAATCCAATAACATGTGAAGAGTGTGAGCATTATGAAAATGAATTCAAATGAAGATTTTTTAGTTGTCAGTTCCTCAATTAACCAGACATGCTAAACCTAATACTCTTTGATAAGATATTAATGAACATAGTCATAATTGACAAGTTCACATTAACTATAAGAACTTAGGAATAAATTAATTTAACCATAAGTATGAAAAAAATATACAAATAAAGATATATGTAACTCATAATTTGTGAGTTATTAAATATTGCAAATAAAGACTATCTATTTAATCATATATAATATAAAAGTATGTATAGAAATAGATATAATTAAGAGTTTGAAAATAATGAAAAAAAAATTCTAAAAAGGCTAATCTTGATTGTAAAGATGTAAAAATTTCTCATATGAATGATAGTTAGGTTCATAATTTTAAATAAATTTTAATTTATAATTACAATATACTCTTTCACATAGTTCTTTTAGGTCAACACATTTGTAGATGTTTAGAGGGTAATTAGACCATGTGGGTTTGACCTTGAAAAAAGGACTGGATAGTATTAATAATATGTAATATTAACTATACAAAACAAAAAATTTTGAGAATGAAGAACTTGCTATACTAAAACTCTCCATGTCTAGAAAATAGTACCAACAACTTTGGAAAATGTGATTTCAACAATATGGAGGGTTGAGGGAGAAACAATTCTCTGCTATGATTTTTAGAGATTCTATATGAATTTTTGCTAGTTTTTTGCCTATCATATTGTATTTACTATGGGACTAGTTTTCATTAATAATGGCCTTAGTCTTCACCAGCATAGCATTTGATGCTAGTCCTGGAGCTGCTATTATTGGAGAGAATTGATCTACTATAAAAATGCTTGCACAAGTTAATTCCCAAGGTGTTCCATGATGTAATTTCTCTACCAACATTGCTTTGAATGTCAAGGAGTTTGATAGTGTATGTAGTTGGCTAGAACAACAAACTATAATTGGGTATTTTTTTGGTCACACTCCTTCTAAAAGAATGTTGTAGGAATGCATTTCCAATATTTGAACACCTCAATGTGTCCACCTAAGTTTAAAGCCTCACCAAAGGATTTTTACTTTTTCATTTTGGTAATCTAGGTCAAGTTGAACATGCTTTTATTCAAGGTCCCTGGACTCTCAAGTCCTCTCTTTTGGATTTCCAATTTTGGTTGTGTAATATTTCTATTTATGATGACTTGAATCTTAAGGTACCCATCTGGGTAGAGTTCCTTGGAATTTCTATCCCATGTTGGTCCTCTTTATGAGACATTGCACAAACTATTGGCAATTTTGTGTGTCTTGAACCAAATAAAAATTTCAATGCTCAACCCCAATGTCGGGTTTGTATTGAGGTCAACCTCTACAAGGACGTCAAATATTTAGTGGATATCTAGTTCGGTGGTACCAACTTCACTTAGAAGATGCTTTACCTAAACCTTCTAAATACCTATTATGGATGTCAATCTATAGAACAAAAGATTATGGATTGTCCCTTGTAAGAATAAAATACTCTAGAAGTTGTAGAAGCCTAGCTAGATGTAGCTGCTAATAAAGATGAATTGAATACTATGTAAAAAAAGGCAAGGGACCTAATGTAGCTAAGGAAAGATCATTTTCCATGGATAATGCTCACCTCATATCTATCATGGTTCTATCACATCCTTCAATCCCATTTCTCCCACCATCTCTGGTTTCAAACCCTAATGCTTAGAGGACAACAAGTCTTCAAACCCTTGACCCTAAACCTCTATGGATTTGAGCACTACAAGTGGCATCAAGGATTTCATCATAGACCCTCTATCACTCTTGTAGCCGAGAATGTAGTGTTGTGGCCTATGATAAGAGGGAGAAAATACAAAGAGTCATCTCTTTTGGTGAGCCCTTATTTGATGTTGGACCACATTCTTGCACAATAACTTCTCCTCTCTTAGGGATGAGTAGGATATGCAAGATGGGTTACCATGAATTGTCTCTCATGGAATGTGTAGGGGCTAAAAGACCTCCCTAGAAATATTTTATTCATGAAACTAGGCATCGATTTGTTCATCTTGATGTGCTCTATTTTCAAGACATTAAATTTGTTGGGTTTCTCCTCATCTCCACCTATCATGTTATTTTGCTGGACAAGTCCTTATATTCTTTTGAGCATGATGCTAGAAAAGGTGGCATTATTAGTCTTCTCTCCCCTCTATTAATTTCTTGTGTATTTTGCATGGATTTGACCTTCTGCACAAGATGGTTTTAATTTAGTTGTCTTTTTAGAATAAGTCATTTGGTACTGTTAAAATTTATGCCCCAAATCATGATTTTGAGAATTCACACATGTCCTGTTGGTTGGTAGATCATTTTCTACCTATGACCTCAATTTTTTATGGGGACTTCAATATGATTAAGCTGGCTAGTAAAAGGAAGAAATTTTCCTTGATGGGCAACTGACAAAGGAGAATCTAACTTTTTCATAATCAATAAGCTAGGAATTTTTTATCCTAATATTAACCACTATTGATCTAACAGAGTCTGGCAGATTTGGTCCAAATTTTGAGCTAGGTTAGATAGAGTCTTAAATAGACTTGATAGGGCTATGATTTTGGCTCTATCCTTCTTTTTCTTTCCACATAAGCATGCTTTTCTTGTCACCCTTCTACTAGATGTGACCTTTTCAGATCATTACCCCATCATCTTTTCTATCACTTGTCATGTGGGATAACCTCATCCTTGTAAAACCCATTTTTATCTCAACACTTTCTTGTTGACACATTTGTCAACCATTGCCCACATTCTTTGAGTTTGGAATCTTAAGCCTTGACCCCATACTCAAGTTGGGTGGATTCAATGGTAGAATGGTGATATTCTTTGTATTACAAGATTTCTTCACATTTATGATAAAATATTGGTCATTTACTATAGAACATATCATGAAGCCACAACTAAAGATCTCTATATGACCTAAGAGGCCCTCAACATGAATCCATTTGATATGGATCTTCAAGTTTGGCTTGCCAATATTTGACACAAGAAACATGTTGCAGACAACTATGCTACTAGATGATCTCAAAGAAAAGCATGTCTCCATTGCCTAGAGGTTGGCAATTAGGCTTCTAATGATTTTTTGAATGTAGTGCAGGCTTACCATTCTATAATTTGCATCAAATGCATAAGGGATGACCATAGGACTCTTTCTGATCTGGCTTGTATCCTCCAATCTTTTGTGTTCCCTTATGAGAAGGTTTTTACTACGCAAGATCCATTTGTTGCATGTGATCAAGCCTCACAGGCCTACCTTGTTGCTACTCCCATTCAAATTTTTCTTGAGGAATATGTCTTTTGTCAGAAATAGCTTGTGCTTGCTGACCTCAAGGAAGCTATGATGTCCATGGATGATGATAAGGCCTCTGACTATGATGGTTTCCCATAAAAATTTTACAAAATCATATGGAATGATATTGGCCCTAATCTACATCTGTTGCATCTCGAAACTTACACTTCCAATTCCCTAGAAAACATTACTAACAAGGTAAATATCAAATTCATACCTAAAGTTGGTGATCCTAAGGAAATCTGCAACTTAATGCCCATCACTTTGTTGAATTTCTCCTGGAAGATCGTTTCCAAATCTCTCATACTCAAAATATAGCATCTTGTCCATTAGATTGTTCATCCTCAAAAAATCTGCTCAATTAAGTCTAGATACATCATGGATAATATTATTTTTGTTTGGAAAGGTATGGAGTGGGCTGGGAAATCCAAAAAGCACTTCTTATTTCTTAAGATTAGTTTTTCTAAAGCTTATGAGCATATTAAATGGCCTTTCATTATAGCCATTCTTCAAGTACTAGGCTTTGGTCCATTATTTTTGCAATCAATCCAGATGCTTTTTGGTCAAGCTTCTTCTTGCATTACCATTAATGGTCAACAATCTAAAGCCTTTGGGCTCTACAAATAGATTAGTCAAGGTTTCCCTTTGGTACGGTCCTCTCTTTATGTGTTGGTGGTTGAAGGATTTGGCTATCTTTTCTCTAATGTTGTCACATAGTGTCTAGTGTGTGGTATTTCTTTTTTAGACTCCACCACACAACTTGTGAATGGCATTTTTTTGATGATTCCTTTCGTACTCTTTTGGAGGATGAATACAATATTGCCAATGCTCTTGAACTCTTGTGCACCTTTTGTCTTACCTCTGGGTCTACTATTCAATAGAAGAAAAACCTTTGCTATAGGTAGTCCTTCTTGTCAAACCGTCAATGGCTTCCTATATTGGATAGAGAAGAAATTGGATTATTGGGTGCTGAAGCTTCTCTCTCTTCTAGGAAAATTTCTTATTTTTTCTAAAGCGATGGTCATTATGCATGTCTATTATTCCTCATGTTAGGCCACTTCCAAAGCTTCATATCTCAAACTTCATTCCTTTGGGTCTCTAATGTTGTGTAGCATGGCATTCATAGAGTTTTCTAGGACTTCTAGTGTTTTTCAATAGACTCTGGTCATCTTAGGTTGCTTTCCACATGCAATCAGGATATTTCCCTCTATGCTAAGTGGGTCATTTGGTCTCTCACTTGAAATGGGGCCTAGAAAGCCCTATTGGGACATTATATTTCCTTATGCTTTCTAGTCCACCAACCTTTCTAGAAGGGGATTGGCTTTCATACCCTTTTGGTGACTTTTGAACCTATGTAGATTTAGGGAAATTTTTTTGCTAAAAGAACTTAGAAACCCTGGAAATTCATCAAGTCATGGTTTTTTTGGGCTGGTAATGGGTTAAAATATGGGATCTCAATGAATGAAGAAAACCTATAGACATCTTCCTTGTTTATTTTTCAAGTTGTTCCACTAGCTAAAATTCAAGGAGATAGTGTGTTGCACTTATTTCAAAGGGTCATCAAGACACCCAAATATTTGTTTTCTTGGGTTACTATGAGACTCTATTCATGGGAAGACCTACAAGTGTAGTTCAAACTCATCCATCTAGATTGATAAATAATTGATCTTCTAGTTTCTATGGTGCCACTCCTATGGCTAATTACGAACCTATTTTTGGATATCAGTGGCTAGTTCCCCACCTTCTAATGGTAGATATTATTAACCAACAAAGGCATTTTCAGACTTCTCATAAGACTTGGAGTTTTAGATTTTCTACTATGTGACAATCCATCCTGGAGCCTAATATTTCTCAATTTTCTTGGTGTCACCTTTTCTAGGGGTAGCCTCTAGGCCCTTGACTTCGGCATATGGTAGTCCTAGATCCTAGATGCCCATTCTATGGACAACCCAAAAGTTTCCTACATATTTTTTAGTTTTCCAAGTGACCCCAACATTATTGGCTCTTGATCCATAATTTTTTCAAGCCTTCTCATTTGGAGGACTTCACTTGGAATATGGTTGTATTAAGATATTCTCCCAAGATGCCTTTTTAATATTCCTAGATATGGCATACTTTTAGAATGGAGATTTAATTTACTATCTAGAAGGATTACAATGTTGTTTTATTCTCTCATAGCTTTCTTGATATACATGTTCCTATGTACTCTGAAGCATGTATTTGCAATAATTTCCTAATGCAGATTTAATTATAGTAAGATAAGGTCACATTTGAGGTGGCCCATTTGCAAGAATTTTGATCACATTAAATAAATTCCCTCTATACAAGTGATCACATGCCATTGTATCGCTTGTCAAGTGATCGTACTCCTCCTTACCATTGACAGAGAGGCTAAAGTAGTTCTGCCTGTTGTTGGCATACTCTTAAGTAATAGCCTTGTTGCCACTCTCCCAGTGGCATTTTTAGTGGTCACTATTGTTTGGCCTTGTCTCCGAGGAGGATGGGCTTAGGTTGGTCCCCCATGGCTCCTCCTTTTGCCCTTGATGTGGGATGGCCATCTACACCCCGATATCCCAAGTGGACCCTCCCTCTACTAGAACTTGCTATCTCTCCACATAGGATGGAGGGATATAAAGTTACTAATGAAGATTTTTCTTCTCTTGATGATGATTGGGCTCCCCCTAAGCCAATTGCCAACCCCAAGGACTTCTAGGGTTTTTATGATAAATACCCTCCCTCAATTGGAACTTCTCTTGCCACTTTAGGGCTTTATATATTTTGATAATAATTTTTGTGATGAATATCTATCTTTTTTGGCCTAGTACTAAGTGAACTCATGGGGTGATCTTATATCCCCTGGACCCTTTTTGTTTATTGTACCTTTAATATTTGATTAATAGAGAAGGTCTATTCATTAAAAAAATGAGATTATAGATATACATCACATGTTTCCATCTAATCTACATCAAGTTTACAATTATGAGATACAACAATTTAGCTATTTTAGTTTTTAAGATACAAATTCAATAAGCTCATTGAGGTGTGAGGATCTCCCAGATAATTATAAGAGGCAACGATTGGAGAAAAATTAATTTGATGAAAGAATAAATGGAGATGATTGAGTTCTAAAATATGGGGTAGGTGCTTGAAGAATTATGTTTAACTATTTTAGCCAAGCTACTCACTTTGGTAATTGGCAAGTTCAGAATAGTTTCTAAGTAGTGGAACTTTCTTATTTCTCCATTAGAATACTTACAAAGGATAATGGCCACTACTCTTCTTGCTTGCAGCTTTTGCATATAAATAATGAAAAAAGACATAGAGATCTAAATTTTAGATGAAGAATAATAGTGGTAGAAATTTGAATGAGTTTTTTATAGCTTTATTTTGTGTACTAGTTCTACACTATTGCAATCAACTTATTGTATCTATTGTTACTGTAAATTTTGGAGAGGTATGTTTGTTAACAATTTTTCTTCCTTGATATTTGGTTTATACCCTAAATCTTTCAGTGCCCAATGGCTTATGGATTAAAAAAACTTAACAAAACAATGGGTCAAATTAGTAATCTCTTAAAGACCCATAATTTGGAAGGTATAACTCCCTTATGAATATAAGATACGCAATAAATTTTTCTTTCAGGTTCTTGGGGTACTCTTAACCATAGAGAAAGAGATGCCAAACCAAGTTTCTCAACACTTTAGACAACCCAGGAAAAGAAGGGGGATTAAGTTACAAAATGCAATCTACTCAAACTTACAATGCAAAGAAATGGAAAAATGCATTACTAGCTATGATGAAAGGAAGAAAGAAAGAGATGGTAAAATAAATAACTCTCATATTACAAAGTTAGCTAATGCTTTGACAATACCCAAATTTTCCATTTCTTAGCTACTACACACACAATACTCTAGCTTCGTTATGCAACAACCAAAACTAAACACATAGACCATAGGGAACATCAAAGAGAATAGAAGACATTCTTATGCTGAAGAGAGTGAGACACACAATCTATTGACTAAAGGAAACAAAGCTAAGTTCATTCACATTCATTGAACTTTCACCAATAACACTTACATTTAGTAAACTTCTTATTTTAACTAAATGAACAAAAAAACTTAAAATAAACTCAAAGGAACACACATTAGTCCCAACTACAAGAATTTTTCCAAAGTAAATTTTTTTGATCTTATTAACTTCATCAAAGATTACATTTATAGCCTTTCTCAAAATGACTAGTTACACTGGGTGTTTGTCTCAAGAACATCTCTAAAAAAAATGACTAAGAATATGAGAAGCTTTAATCATTGTCCATTATAGAGATTGACAAAATTTCCAGGATGACTAAAAATAGAAGAAGGAGAATGGTGTATGTATGGAAAAGCATCAAAATAATCATGTCTTTTAGAGGTAACTAAATTTTCTCTCTAAGATTTCATAGCTTCAATTATTATTTCCATCTCTTCAACATCTAGGATGATGATAAATTGTAAGCTCAGACTATCTAGTAGTCATGCATTTCTGTCAGTTCATTAGATCTAAACACCCTTGACTAGAATTTCTCCAATTCCCTGCTTATGATTGTATCTGCTACTGACAATTTTTGGATCTAGAACACTTGGAATTTGAGTGGGTCAATGAATTCATTGACAAATTCTATGAACTTTGATTTCATTCTATGAAAAAGCTTTCTACTAGTTGACACAAAGGAATCTATGTGCAAGGTCTTCAAATATTGGAATAACATTTCAATGACCTCTTGTAATAGCTCATGCAAATCCTTAGTATCATTTGTAGATCTCATGGAGCTTTCTATAACAAACTACAAGGATTGCTTCTAGTAGAATAGCGAGTTCTTTCCATTCTTCAAAATTCCAAGAGCAATGGCCATATTGGTCTTCATGTCTATTACTTCTTGTAGAATGGCCAATTTTTGTATCAACATATCTACTAACTTCTATATGGTTTTTTGACAATTTGAAGTTGATTCCCTAAGCTTGTGAACATCCAGTACTAGGCTTCCCAAATTATCAACTAGTGGGGTACCTTGAGCCTTAATTTATCTTGAGCCTTAATTTGATCCATCCATGCTCAAACTATGTCATGTCCCCTTTTCAAATAATTAAAAAATAATAAACTTTGCTAAGGCAGGCAGGCTCCAAAAAGGTGAAGTTTCAGAAAAAGGGGCTAATCTTTGGAAACCAATGGACTAATAAATAAAAATTATTATTAAATTATATTTTATTAACCCCTCTTGTACGTGAGTTAGGGTTATGCCCTCTTTTAAGGGGGTTTGGAGGCATTTTGGGCTCATTCTAGAATTGGATTTTTGCTAATTTTCTTGTTGTTCTTCAGAGGCTGCCAAACCTGTGGAGAAGGAGACCCAAGAATGGGAGTTTGCAGGTTTCTAGGAAGGCCAAGGACAGGAGTTTGAAGCCATTCCATGTGCATGCTCATACAGAGTTTGCCTTTGTGCTGAATAGTGCCGATTTGTGGGTTTTCAGGATTGTTTTTGGTTTGAGTTTGGTGTTTTCAGTTGAGTGTTTCATATCAGTTTGGGTTGCTGCTGTATTTCAGACTTTAAGAGGTTAAAATAGAGCTGAATATATGTATTTGGTCATGATTAAACTTTTGATATAGTTTATGAGTGTTTTTGTGGTGTTTCCGAGCATTGTGTGTTAATTTCGGGAGCCCGATTGAGCATAGTTTGTCCTACATTTGTGAGCTGTTGTGTAAAGGCTATAAAAATCTGAAAATTTAGTTTTGTAGGCTTTTATGCTGCTGAAATTTGTGTAAAAATGTCCATTCTCATATTTATTAATAATTTGTGAAGTTGTGAAGTTTTTTGGCACTAATTTGGACATACCCGATTTGGGTTTTATTGGGAAATTGGCAGATCTTTGTAATATTGGTTGTTTGATTTTAAAGATCTGATTTGAGGCTGGAAATACCATGAAAAATCAGTAAAGGGACATTTCAGTGGTATCAGAGCCATGATCTTGCCAGCCTGAGGGTTTGTAGAAGTTGCATGTCAGTTTTAATAACTACCCAGATCTTGCATGTCAGTTTTGACAACTACCCAGATCTTGCATGTCATATTTTATGGTTGCATGTTGCTTCTAATTAGTTGCATGTCAAAATTTATGATCGCATGCAACTAAGTGAAAGAGAAAAAAGATATTTGCAGCGAGAAAAGAATAAAGAAATTTTGATCAAACCCCCAGTTGAAAGCAAAAGTACAAAATCCAAGGAAGAAAAAAGTATGGCTGATCCAGATGAGATGGCAAAGAAATTCTTCCAAGACATCCAAAATACTCAAAAGAAAATAGTGGATGGTTTGGCAGAAACTAGAGAGGCTTTGCGAATATTGACAGAAAAATTACAAGGAGTTGCATCTATTAATGAGAAAGGGAGCACTTCAGAGGAGCCAAGAAATGGGAGATCCACACCATCTAAATCAACCAAACCTATTTTCTTGCCTGCAGATGAGCCACCAGTACCAAATCCAACCATTAATCCAGTGGAAGAGGTTACAGGTAACTTGATTACATTAAGAGCTACTTATAATGGCTTAGATGATGAATTTTGTAGTTCAGTTCCTTTTAGAGAATATGTGGATATAATGAACACTTTGATGCCCAAGAAAGAGAACAAGAGGGAGCATGACACAAGTGGAAGAGAGCTCAAAAATAAAATAAGAAAGTTTATAGCACTTACTTTTGATGGAACAAATAAAATTTCAGCTAGAGCATGGCTACAAAAATTACAAACTTTCTTCACACTTAACCCCATGAAAGAGAGTGATGTTGTTCAATTTGCAAGTCTACACTTGGAAGATGCAGCCTATGATTGGTGGTATCATGGAATGACTAAGAAAGGTCACGATCGGGTAACTACATTTGAAGATTTTAGTCAAAGAGTGATAGATAGATTTGACCTCAAGGATGATGAAGAGTACTTTAAAGAATTGTCAAAGTTGAAGCAAACCAAATCAGTTAATTAGTATATAGAAGAATTTCAAAAAGTGGCTATTATGGTACTTGATATGAGTGAAAAGAGGATCGTTTATCTTTTTCTTGATGGTTTAGAAGATTCTGTTAAGGGTTTGGTTAAGGCTTTCTCACCCTCAACCTTACAGGAAGCTATCAAAAGAAGCTTGCAACTTGAAACTTGTGTGCCTATGAAATCAATCACTAATCAAAAACCCCCAAATCTTTGGCAACATAAGGGAAATTTTCAGAAAAAGACTTTCCCAACACTACCACCAAAATATGTGACAAATGTGGCAAAAAAGAAGGTAGATGAAGAGACTAGGAGTGAATTACGAAGGAAAAAGCTTTGTTTTACTTGTAGAGAACCATGGGTTCCAAGACACAGATGTTTGGGGAAAGGTCAAGTGCACTATATTGAAGTTGCTTCAGAATCTGATTCAGATGAGCATGAAGAATTTCATGATACTAAGGAGGAGGTAGAAGAAGAGAAAGTAAAAGAAATCAGCAAGGATGGCACTTTAGTAGCATTATCAGGAGTCCCAAGATACCATCCCTTCCAAATTTGAGGGGTACTAGCAGGGCAAAGGTTGACCATTCTTCTTGATAGTGGGGCAACTCACAATTTTATTGATGAGGGATTTGTCATGAAAAGAGGGCTTAAAGAAGAAGATTTTGAGGGATTCAATGTTACTGTAGCTGATGGATTCACTATGCCTTGCACATGGGTGGTGAAACAACTCAAGATGACCTCAGGAGATTATGAGTTATGTGATGACTTCTATGTGGTTGGTATTGGGGAGACAGATCTTGTATTGGGTGTTCAATGGTTGCACTCTATCGGAGGCTATTAGATGAACCATCAAACTATGGAGTTTAAATTTCATTCCAATGGGAAAGAAGTCATATTGAGAGGGTTATTGAATGGAGCACCTAAGGCGGTCTCTACAAAGAGGATGGAGAGGACTTTTTGAAGAGGACAAGTAACATGGGAAGCAGGAGTCATAATCCAACCAACAAGCTCTCCAAAGAATCAAGGTAATTTCCATTTTGAAATTCAAAATATTCTTGATAAGCATAGTATAGTTTTCAATGAATTGCCTCTAGGATTACCACCAGATAGAGGTTTTAAGCATGTTATAGAGTTAGAACAGGGTGCCAAACTAGTTATAACAACCCCATACTACCATCCAAGAGGTTATAAGGAAGAAATTGAAAAAACTATTAAAGAACTCCTGGAAATGGGATTCATAAGGCCTAGCTCTAGTCCATTTGCATCATCTGTGGTACTTGTCAAGAAAAATGATGGTACAATGAGAATGTGTATAGACTACAGGGCTCTAAACAAGAACACCATAAAAAATAGGTATCCCATGCCACACATAGAAGAACTCATTGATGAGTTACATGGTGTTGTATACTTCTCAAAAATTGACTTAAGATCAAGGTACCATGAAATCCAAATGAGGAGTGAAGATGTGGAAAAGACTGCTTTCAGATGTCACTATGGGCACTTTGAATTTCTTGTTATGCCATTCAGACTCACTAATGCACCTGCAACATTCCAATCTTGTATGAATAAGGTATTCAGTCAGCATCTTCAAAAATTTTTTTTGGTATTTTTCGATGATATCTTGATATACAGTAAAACATGGGAAGAGCATCTAAAGCACATAGACATTGTTTTGGGAATCTTGGAGCAGAAATCCTTCTATGCTAAGCTATCTAAATGTGAGTTTGGTTTGACAAAGATCCTATATTTGGGACATATTATAAGTTCTAAAGGAGTACAGGTTGATCAACAAAAAATCCAGGCAATTTTGGATTGGCCTCCACCCACTAATCTTACACAGTTGAGAGGTTTCTTCGAGTTGTGTAGCTACTATAGGAGATTTGCCAAGGGATTTTCTCAGCTTGCTGCCCCCTTGACTAATTTGACAAAGAAAGGATCTTTTGTTTGGACAGAAGAGGCACAAAAAACATTTGATAAGCTTAAGGAGGTAATGAGTTCATGCCTTGTGCTTGCAATTCCAGATTTCTCTTTACCTTTTTTTGTTGAATGTGATGCTTCTGGAGAAGGTATAGGGGCTTTCCTAACTCAAAGGGGACATCCAATAACATTTGAGAGTAGAAAATTAAATCAATCAGAGAAAGGTTACTCCATCTATGATAAGGAAATGTTGGCAATCATGCATGCACTTCATAAGTTCAGACAATATTTGGTATGTGGAAGATTCATTGTAAAGACAGACCATAATAGCCTCAGATTCTTCTTGAACCAAATGGATTTGAATGATCGTCAATAGAAATGGGTAAGAAAATTGCAAGCTTATGATTTTGATATTGAATAGATGAAAGGAAAGAATAATGTGGTTGCTGATGCTCTCTCAAGAAAGCCCACTTTGTGTTCCTTATCATCTATCTCTGCTGATTGGAAAGTCTCCATAATTTTAGAGTATGCTAAAGATTCATTTGCCACCAAGATTTTGGATAAGTTAGTGGATGATAACAGGTACAAGGTTGTTGATGAATTGATTTATTACAAGAATAGGATCTTCTTAGTGCCATGGTCAAAAACTAAGGAGAGGATATTGAGGGCCTTTCATGACACACCTTTGGCTAGTCATCAGGGATACTTCAAGAAATATAGGCAAATTCGAGAGCGATTTTCATGGAAGGGTATGAAGGAGGATGTCCTTAAACACATTAAAGAATGTATGGTATGCCAACAAAGCAAGAGTGAGCAAAATTTTCCTGCAGGGTTGTTGCAGCCACTTCCTATTCCCGAACAAAAATGTGAAAGTATTTCCATGGATTTCATCACTGGGTTGCCCAAGGTTCAAGGTAAGGATTGCATATATGTGGTGGTAGATAGACTAACTAAGTATGCACATTTCTTTCCTATCACATCTGATTTCAAGGCATCACAAGTGGCCGAATTGTTCTTCAAGGAAATTTTTAGATTACATGGTTTGCCTAGAAACATTGTTAGTGACTGGGACAGTAGATTCCTCAGCTCTTTTTGGAAGGAGCTCTTTCATTTGGTAGGAACTAAACTCACTCCCAGTACTAGCTATCACCCTCAAACAGATGGACAAAGAGAGATCGTTAATAAATGGATAGAGGGATATTTGAGGAACTATGTTTCAAATCAACAACATGCTTGGGTGAAATGGTTACACCTAGGGGAGTATTGTTACAATACATCTCATCACATGTCTATTGGTATGCCTCCTTTTCATGCTCTTTATGGTTATGATGCCATTTCCTTTGTTGATCTAATACTTTCCGATAGCAGAGTACCCGCAGCAAGTGATTTCATCAAGCAAAGCCAAGACATAATAAGGTACCTCAAAGATAATCTACAACATGCACAAAACCAACAAAAGATACATGTTGACAGGAAAAGGATTGAAAGATCTTTTGAGGTGGGAGATTTGGTATTTTTTAGGTTGCAGCCATATAAGAAAAGCACCTTGAAGAGGAGTGGGCCAGAGAAACTCAAGCCAAGGTTCTATGGGCCTTATAAAATCATCAAGAAGGTAGGAGAGGTAGCTTATGAATTGGAGCTCCCACCAAACAGCAAAATACATAATATTTTTCATGTATCTTGCTTAAAGAAGGTTCTAGGCCAGAAAAACATGGTATCTACAAAATTACCACCTCTTGATGATGAAGGGAAATTAGTTCTGATACCAGAAGAGATTTTGGATACAAGAGAGAAAAGGTTGAGAAATAGGAGCGTCATAGAGCATTTGGTCAAATGGAAAGGATTACCACTAGAGGATGCAACTTGGGAAGGAGCACATATTCTTGAGAATTCCAACCTTCATTTCTTGAGGATAAGAAATATTTGGGAGGGGAGGACTTGTCATGTTCCCTTTTCAAATAATTAAAAAATAATAAACTTTGCTAAGGCAGGCAGGCTCCAAAAAGGTGAAGTTTCCAAAAAAGGGGCTAATCTTTGGAAAACAATGGACTAATAAATAAAAATTATTATTAAATTATATTTTATTAATCCCTCTTGGACGTGAGTTAGGGTTATGCCCTCTTTTAAGGGGGTTTGGAGGCATTTTTGGCTCACTCTAGAACTGGATTTTTGCTAATTTTCTTGTTGTTCTTCAGAGGCTGCCAAACCTATGGAGAAGGAGACCCAAGAATGGGAGTTTTCAGGTTTCCATGAAGGCTAAGGATGGGATTTTGAAGCCATTCCATGTGCATGCTCATACAGAGTTTTCTTTTGTGCTAAATAGTGCCGATTTTTGGGTTTTCGGGGTTGTTTTTGGTTTGAGTTTGGTGTTTTTAGTTGAGTGTTTCATATCAGTTTGGGTTGCTGATGTATTTCAGACTTTAAGAGGTTAAAATAGAGCTGAATATATGTATTGGGTCTTTATTAAACTTTTGAGATAGTTTATGAGTGTTTTTGTGGTGTTTTCGGGCATTGTGTGTTAATTTCGAGAGTCCGATTGAGCATAGTTTGTCCTACATTTGTGAGCTGTTTTGTAAAGGATATACAAATCTAGAAATGTCATTTTTTAGGATTCTATGCTGCTTAAATTTTTGTAAAAATGTCCATTCTCAGATTTATTAATAATTTGTGAAGTTGTGAAGTTTTTTGGCACTAATTTGGACATACCCGATTTGGGTTTTATTGGGAAATTGGCAGATCTTTGTAATATTGGTTGTTTGATTTTAAAGATCTGATTTGAGGCTGGAAATATCATGCAAAATCAGTAAAGGGACATTTCAAACTACCTACCCAAATTTTCTTTCCCATTGTAGCTTTAGGAGTAAGGTCTTGTTCTCATTTTCATTTAGGTCACATTTAATCAAAGATGTGCTTCCAAGTGCAAACCTTATATATCCCACTAGTTCTCTATTTGAGACCTTTCGTATCCCCTTCTCTTCTTTAAGCTATTCTAGGTTTTCCTTGATCTTCTTATTAGTTGACTTCAACAAATTTTTCATGGATTTGTGAATTGAGATGTCAAGATCAATTGTCTTAATTTGAAAATTATCCTTTGAGTGTTCATTAAATTTTCCCTCCTTATATGGCTCATTAATCTCAACTACTATGTGGCTAGTTGTTGAATTCAAAGCCAGTGTAACAATTGTCTTCTGATTCTTTGTCTTCTTGAATGGCTAAGAGGAGGTGAGTTGCATGATCAAGTCCTTTGATGGTCCTACATCCTCATATCTCCTCTTGTTCCTATCAATGGTCTCCTCGATCCAAGACTTTATAGAGAGAAAATTTATAGCAGATTGCAATGTAATGGGGTCAAATAGGTTCCTCAAAATTAATGGAGTTAGCTTTCTCTAGGAAGAAACATGGAAGAAAACTACCTTAGTTATCAAAAGAGCTAAAGTATCACCTTGACGAGGTGCCTCCTCGTGTTGGGGTTAGTATCACCATCCAACTTGATGTCTTGAATTGGGGAAGATGGCTTAACTACTAATTTTTCTTGTTCCTTCCCCTTATCCTTGTCATCTTCCTTATCCTTATCTTCCAAATATTTGAAAGGGGTCTAGATCCATAATTAGGGTGAGTGGAACATTCATTTTTGGAGGCTAGTCTCTATCTTAGCTAATGGACTATAATTGCCCTCTAGAAGTTGATGTAGTGGTCATTATGGTTGTTGTTGTAGTTGACTGGGAAGCTAGAGCTGATACTCCACCCAGAGAATTAGTACTATCGATCCTCTTTTTTCCTTGCTTGGGTCTGCTACACCCAATTTTATGTTCTCTTTATTAGCCCTTGCAAGAGAACCTAGATAGTGTCAATCAGTGGATCTAAATGTGGGTTAGACAGATTTTATCTGCCCTTGATTTTCTCATAAGATGTGGGGTGCATGTAGGCTCCATCATCTACAATATTAGAAATATCAACATAATCATTATATAATTTTATCTTATCAATGGTTAATGTTGACCAAAATCTCTCCCAAGTTTGGTACTCATTGAGACACCCAAACAAAAAATCTTCAATATTTAGGACATTCTTGTAGGAATATCCTAACTTCAAATAATCCCTTACAAAATTAATTATATTATATTGAGGCTTGAACAACTCATATTCTAAAAGCATAATCTTTTTCTCAAGGCTCTTAACCAAATTCTATGCATCTGATCTGGAGGCACATGAATATAGAAATATCACTATAGGGAATGGAATCTTGACAACACTTCTTACATTGGAACTTAGGGTGTTCACTTCAAGTTTATGTTGACACAACTGAAAAAGAACCACCTTTTCATTTGGGTACCTTAGAAATCTCTTAAGAAATCCATCATAGACTCCTATTGACAAATAAGAGAAACTTAGAAACTAAGTGAATGAACATTTGAACTTGTTTATAGCCAAAATTGCCTTTGGCAAGTATCTCCTTTTAGGGAATCCTCACAATTCCTAGCATAGCTTAATTGTAAAAGAATAATTGATAGCTACATACTCCTCATAGCTTATTTGTAATTAAAAATGTGAGTAATGTTCATAAACTTTGGTGATCTCATCAAAACTTGGGATGCTAGGGAGATTAGGACACGAGTGGTGAGTAACTAAAGCATAGATCAAATAAGAGGACATGAAGAATTTCTTGAATCCTTTGGCCAAACTCAACCATGAGGGAATCTAATCATAGATTATCTATGCTTACCTTATCTACATATCCTTAGCATAGGTTTCTTGTACTAGGAAGAAGTGGTGCTCAATGAACTCAAAAAAATCCTAGCTTCCTTTTAGTCTGAGGAGGAGTGTGAGAATATCTACAATATCTCGCTTTAGATTTGTGCCAAACATTTTCTTTGAAATTTTATCTTCGTTGAGTGGGAATTCTAGAACTAGGTCCTCTATATTTCCTCCTATCTGAGGGTGTTCTTCTCATTGAATATGGGTGTGAAAGAGCCAAAATTGATATCACAATACTACTCTTATACACAAATTCCAAGTTTAGACTATATCAACTCCTTGTTAATTGATATGAGAATGGACTGGTCAGAAAACAAAATTTTCTTTATTTCCAAGTTGTATCTTTCTATGCACTCCTTCACTAACTTAGATGCATGAATTTTCATTGAAAATTTGGTTACTTCTAGTTTTTGAGTGATTTGGTGAATGGGTTGAGAATTAAGCCTCCTCTGAAGATCACCCACATTGTAGAATTTGAAGAATGTGTCTATAAATTATTTTAATTGACTCTCAAAGAAAATTAATTTATTATAACTAATAGTTATGATTTCCATTCTCTATGATTGCAAAGGATGTAGTTCTCAATAAATAGTCATTTGAATATACTTGAAGAAATGAATGACATGCAATTCTAATAAAATAGCTTTAGGAATTATAATGTTGGTGCCAACGAATGAAATTAAGTTTGGCCAATGATTAAAATGATAAGATTTTCATTTAATTCATGAATAATGACTATTTGAACTTTCCATTCATTAGCTCATAAAATACCAAGTTCCAAAAAGAGCTCTTAATTTACTTAAAGTGATATGACTAAAAGTGCCTTATATTAAAAAATGCTTAGATGTATAGGAAGTGCCCTAGTTTTCTTTAGAATCTAGAATATAGATATTCTTAGTAATACTAATTATTGTGGGAGACAAAAATAGTTATCCTTTCTACAAAACCATTGTTCTGTTATCTAGGATCACAACATAGGGAGTAATCCATTTGCTATATTGCACACTTTGTTCTTTCACTTTCTACTTAGGCATTTTTAATACTACATTTCCTTTATATTGGGCTCACATTTCTATCATTATCTTCTCTAGAAGTATCTTTTGAGAATATCTAAAGGATATTCATATCTTAGGATAACTTGACTTTCTATTCCCAAAGGCCCTAGAGAAGTAGACCTTTTCATTTCCTTGGGATGAAAAACTCCTCTCTCAACAATGCTTTCCAGTCTAAAGCATTATGGAAAAATTCAAACTTTCACTTCAATTTGATGGCCCTGATGCAAAAATTTGAGCATTCCTTACTGATTGTGATCCTTTGAATGGTTCTTCCAACATCTTACTCACACTATTTGATCATTGGGCTTGATATTTGGCTTAAGTTCACATAGCTTTGAAAATAGAAACAAAATAACTTCATTTCCATGAATATGCAACAAAAAAATCATAGACCTATATTTCCTTATAGTAGTTGATCTCATCTCAACAAATTTGAGTTAGACTCACTCTAACTTCTATCCACAACTTTTTAGGTCTTTGTGCATTGACAAAATACAACTCACAACCTATCAATCAATGTCATGACTTTATGCTTTATTTTTGCACTTGATGTAGCTCTCTTAAGGGGAAATTCAACTTGAAAGCTCAAAATCCATGGGACATGAAATGTTAGGGAAAGAGAATAGAAATTGATGTATGGAAAACTTACTTCTCATCAAAAGGACACTAGAACACACCCAATCCATGCCTATATTACCTAAACCCCATGTGTATCCAAAAAAAAGAAACCTTCTTAGGTGATGCATAAAGGAAATGAGAGGAGACCTACAAACAAAGAAAGTTGGGCATTTGAGAAAGATGGGAAGTGACCTAAAACATACATAGACACATCTTTCTTGAAAACACTCTCATCTCTACCAATTACTTCAAGATTTTATAGGGGAAGACTAATAACTTGGCAACAATGTATGAAATCAAACACAAGCTAATGTATTCATTTTTCTTCCTAGAGTTGGCATTTAATAGTTTCTAATTTTTATAACTAGTTGTGGATTCAAGCAATTAGTATCTAAGAACACTTCAAATATCCCACCATATTTATCCTGCTAGATCTACTTTCCCACTTTAATCTTGCCTCTATTGGTCATGATAGATGTTGTGTATGCATCATGTTTATCCAGTAGCTAACAAGTTGACTGTATTGCTTATATTGAATTCCTTCAATTAAATGAATAATGAAAAATTATTGCAAATCAAATTATAAATTAACCATTGAATAGTTAAAAATGTTAATTCGGTTGACTAGGTAGACACTTTGTCCTATTTAAATTAGTAATGTCCAAGTTTAATTTATATTTGTTTTTAGTTATAATTTATTCTTGCTTTCAAGAAAAAAATAGGCCCCACTATTTTAATCATCTTATATGGAGTTCTAAATATAATTAAAAATACATATTTGGAAGGGCACTAGTAATTTCCAAACAAAATGCACCAAAGAAAAACAAACAAAGTGAAGCATTATTCTTTTTCATATTCACAAAAACAAAGCAAAACTCTCTCAATTTTTATTTGTTTTTTATCACAAAATATACAGATCATGAAGATCAAATGCTAAAAAATTCAATAAAATCATTTTTTTTGATATAAAATAACCAAAGTACTCAATGGTGAAATTCATCAATTTGAAAGTTATTGTTAGGTTTACCTATGTATGTATTTTTAGAACAAATGACTTATCATTGTCTCTGAATTGACAGTTTTTAGAATTAGTTGAGTAATTACTCAATTTTTAAAAATTTTATATTGTATTACAAATCAAGGTTTAATTATATATCAATAAATTAAAATATTATATTTTTTTAAACGTAAACAGTTATCTTGAATTTTATTAGAAATTAGTGTAAAGTAGTTATTTGGATTTAGTGTGTTATTATTTTTACTTGATATTTTAATAATTGATTTTAGTTTGATTGCATAAATTGGGATAGATTCCAAACTCTTAACAAAAACTTACTATTAATTTTAGTGATATACAAAAATGGGTTCACAAGAAGTGAAAGCAAACAAATAAATGAAACAAAATAAGAAGATAGAACACCATCAACAAAATAATACTTAATATACAAGCAAGATAAAGGACCAACACATTGCACCAAGACCAAGGAACCAAAAGACTATCACTAGGAGGATTCCTTATGTACAGATGTTTAAAACAAGCAACTTATTGATGTTTATGAATTGACATCTTTTATGGTTAATTGAATAATTATTCAAATTTGAATTGGTTATATTGTAATACAATTTTCATTTGAATTTTCTATTGCTAAATTTAAATATTATATTTTTAAAAATATAATATAATTATTTTTGAATTTTATTACAGATTGATGTAAACTACTTTTTTTGATTTAGCAGGCTACTATTTTTATTTGAGATTTTAATAATTGATTATATACTAATTAGACAAATTCTAGGATACAAGCCAAGTCCTTAACAAAAACTTATTATCAAGTCCAATAATACCCAAAAAGGTGTTTGTAAGAAGTGAAGCTCAACAAATAGACTAAATATAATGGGAAACTAGAATACCATACAAAAAAAATAGTAAACATGCAACAAGGATAAAGGACCAACATACTACACCAACATTAGGGAGCTAGGAGACAATCACAAGGCATTGAACCACTAGTTGTTGACTTCCTTGAAATTGTCAAAGAAAGATGGGCATCTAGGAGGTCTAATAGAAGCAACATTGTTAAAGGATCCCTCCCCCTTAGACACAACATTGAAATGGTTTTTTATCTTATTTATTTTCAACTTTCTATCTTCTTGCTTATCTTGAATGGAGCTAATTGAATGATTGGTCTTCTCATACATGTTTTTATTGTAAGAAGCTAGCTCCCCAAATTGGTTACCCAATTGAGTCTAGTTATCATTCATGTTTTCTAGAGCATTGAGAATTTCCATTTTCTCCTCCTTGAAGGGAACTTTCCCCTTTAATTAAACAATCTACTCCTCAATTATCTCCCACTATTTTAATTTCTATCCAAAGTCATCCACTGTCTCCTAGGACTTCTATTGTCATTTCCCTTTGTCCATGCTTCACCTTTGTGAGCATCACCTAGATCTAATGAGTGCCAAGTGCTCCACTTATTGTCCGAGATCTAGATTTGTGTGAATCACTACAAATGAAATATAAGTCAATGAATTTGACTCAAAAAGTAGATAGTTCAACCTTGATAGCAATATCACAATTTGACATGCTGTGGAAAAATTATATCCTACCTATCAATTGATGATCTTAAGGGGGATTCTAATGAATGGTTCATAAGACAACAATTGGTGAATGTTTTGGAAATGGAGTTGCAAAAAAAGTGGGTTAAACCATGGACAAAACTTTGTAGTTAAGTGCACTTGAACTAGAGTAGTATTGGGATGGGTTGTCATGAGAACTATTAATACTTCACCTTCATGAGAATCACTACTAATGAAACATGAGTCAATGAGCTTGACTCAAAAACTACATAGTTAAACATTGATAGAAATATACAAATTTGATTTCTTGTGGAAAAATAACCCCTACTTATCAATATAATTATTGTGTTCACAAAAACTAACTAGAAGTAAAAGCATCAAGAACCCAAAATATGGTCCTTAAGGGGTATAGTTTCCATAGAAAAATATCAAAAATATAAGTTTTAACCATTATTGACCACATCAACCACCTTGATGAGAGTATGTGCGTCATGTTTTGTAATAACATTTTTCATTAAATCATCTTTAGCCACAACTCTACTAGCAACATGATTTCCTTCCTTGAAAAATGTGTTTCCATTGGAAGGTATCCAACACAAAAAGTTGTGATATTATTTGGCTTATCACATATGTCATTTCCCATCCAACATTATTACCACCATCAAGAAGGATAATGATCATCTTTACATGCCTATAATAATGATTTCTTGGTAACCCCATTTCTTGACCAAACTAGCCCCATGGTAAACTGTACGAATTGTATCACATTAGAAGATTAGGTAAAAGGTTAGACTGAGTAGGAATCCAAAAAAACCCCTCCTCATTTATCAAATGAGGTCACCCCTACTATATGACTTTGATTACCCAAAGAGGAACCATAAAAATTTAATATAACTCAACCATGAGTAGTGGAGGTAGGAGAAAAGAATTGGTTTCAATAGCTTGAAAAGAAATCAAGTAAAAAAAATTGATCAAATATTATTTCTTATTTAAATAGCTCCACAAGAACTTGTTTTTGTGAATTATTTTGTTCTCACAATATGCTCATATTTTTCTTAATATTGGATCTCACTTTTATTGGAATTTCTTTAATGGGAAGAGTGCATCTAAGAGGTCGGGGGGGCGGGGTGTGAATCATATGTATTAAATTTTAACCCCCTTTTCTTTTTACTCCCTTAATGACATGTAAAAGAAATTAACATGGATATAAACATTTAAATAACAATGAATAGTAAACATGCATCATCATACAACACAAGAGATTTTGGTGACTCAAAAACCCTCCAAGAATAAGAAAGTAAAACTGGGGTGGGGATGACACCCACCAAAATTACTGTAGCAATGAGTTCAACCACTTTGGTTTGCCTTCTTAAAGGCCTACCCTATTAAAGGCTTTACACACTATCAAATCTGACCCGTTGAAAACATTTATAAACACTTTACATGAAGTGTCACCCTATTAAATGATTTACATATAGGATGTTAAACCCACCTAACTTAATAGGTATTTCATGACCTTCTCTAGAGGTTCTCCTATCCTTCTCCAAAGGATCTCCTACCTAGCTATTAAGCTAACCTATCACCATAGGATTTCAACTTCTAAAACAATTGTGAGAGAGTATTACAATAATACACCTGATTGAATGCAATCTCTTATTACATGTCTCAAGCACTTGATCTAATCTTCTCTCACTGATCTCTACTAGATTTGATCTTTTGAATGTGTCCCCTATTCTATTCTGATCAACTAGATGTGGAAATGATGTTAATTCCACTAAGTCCTTGAAACCTATGTTCTGTAACAACCTTAGTATATGGATCTACTTCTTCTTATTCATTTAACAACTTGTTCAATGGTGTCATGACTTCCTTATAAAAGTTAGTGGGTAATCATGCATCCTTGAATGAAGTGTTCCTGCTCAAATCCTTAGTTGTCATGTACTAGCTATATGTTGTCTCTAATTATCTAATTGTTTGCATGTTGATTACATAGGTGGATGAAAGGATTTGATATTATCTCCTTATTGTGTCATGAGTCATGTATAACTATTTCACATCTTGGTTTGTGATGGCACAATCTCTTATGTTGATCTTGCATTGTTCGGCACATATAGTCTTACTAACGCTCGACACATACTGTTCCTAGATTTCTCAGCATCCACTATGTTTCCTACTTTACTTGGCACCTAAAGAATCCTATTACTCACACCTATTATATCTTGTATAGATCAGCACATAAATAATTCTGGATTACTCAGCACATAGTATACTCTAATTTTCTCAGCACTAATTAATGTTTTGGCTCAACATGCATTGTGTACTCAAGATGTATAGTGGAAATGGTTAAGTGTGTTGACACTTATTTGTCAATACGAAGTATTTGATCAAAAATCTCCTCCTTTTACATGAGTGTCAAAAACACTTAACTAATCAGTTATGATCCAATCCTATTGAGTACATTCTTTACTTTCTCGACTTACATGGAAAATTTCAAAAAAAAATTGTAAGTACCTTATGACTCCCCCTAAGTTGTTGATACCTTGTCCATTCCTTAAAGTTGTAATTATGTGCCAAATGTGCCTAATTCTACATTTTGAGCCTATATGTTGTGTTTCATCTGTGTGATGTACCTGTTTCTATATGATTAACAAAATTTTGCATCTCCCCTTCACTCATTTATTACTTGTCTTCCCTTTTGCTATTTACAATCATTCAACTTTATTCTCAAAATGAATGAATGAATGGAGTGAGAGAATGTAATCAAAATTTGTCAAAATTTGGGTATCTATAATGCTTATTACTCCCCCTTAGTTTATTCTTCTTACTTTTATTCTCTTTAGTTTATTCCTCCCTACAATGCTGATTACTCCCACTTTTTGACACTTATGTCAAAGGGTGTTATAGGGTGATGTCATGCTTGGCAAAAAATGTCCTATTTACCTCAAGGAGTATCTTCAGAGCTACATCCCAAGTATTCAATGGAACATTCGATGACTTATGTTGGATTGCAACCTCTACTGCAAGATCTACTAGTCCTTATGAGTAGAAATATTTGGATCTTTCTTAAGGACTGTCTCTGCATACATTTTCTCCTTGTGTAATACTCCCAAGTGAGAGGTTATTAAGGTGAATTTACATTAACTTAGCTTTTATGTGTGCCTCTTCTTCTGAGAATGTAACTACTTCCCTCTAAGTGTGAACCATCAATGCAAAATGTTTCTCACTTTGAGTTGGATTGGTTGGCAACTGCATGCTAGACATCTTGAGATTTCTCTCCAAGCTCAGTATTTTCTAGTTTTTCTCTTGTGTGAAGTTGGAAAAATCACACAATTTGGTGAAAAGGGAGAAGATGTTCCCTAGTACAACCTTGAATCTTTCCAATTTCTTGGTTAGGTCAACTTATCCCAAAATGATGTCATTGGATATCTTCTAGTTGACCTTTGCTTGGAACTTCTTTTCTAACCATTCCATCATTTTAGCATTTTTATCATGGTCTTCATTATTTACCTAATCAATTATATCTAATAGTTTCTTAATGATTGGCCTTGTTTCATCTGGAGGCTATAGGCTGAAGGCATCCATGAATATATCTTTGATTTCACTCATTGTCTGCCTATATTTGTAATCTTTTCTCATTACCTCTTGTCTCCTTCTTCTATCCAATGCACTTTGAATCTCATTCATCTTTTCTTTAGTGAGCGTACGAGATTCATAATATGGTATTTTTATTTCTTCATCTAGCTCAGGAATTCCATGATAATTGGTCCTGGCTATCCTAGTAGAGATCGAGCCTGGTGTTGTGATTTGCAAGGTTATCATGTTAGAGCTCGATTGCGGAAGAGTCTTTGTGGGAGTTCCTATTTTTTGTAATTCAATCAAAGTTTGAACTATAGATTGCTCCTCATCTTGTGTCTCTTCTTTCTCTTCATTTTTTTTTTCTCTTCTTCTTATTTCTCTTTCTATGTCATTGTGGCTAGGGGTGATCTTGTTGATTGTACTTGTATTTCTTGATCTAACTTTGCTATTGTACTCAGCTCCTAAAGAGCTTGAGTTGCCAACTTTGGTGGAGATGGAGGTGGAAGAAGTAGAAGTCAAATAGTTTGAATAGTCTTAGGTGGTTCTTGTGGTGAAACCTTGACTTCCTTAAGTTTTTCTACTAACATTTGAAGTTCATCAACACTGACCAATATAGTGTTTGTACATAATTGTGCTTGTTGAGTTGATTGGTCAAGGATCTTTGAGAGATCCTCTATAGTTAGAGGGTTGATTTTTTTATTAGAAGTATTAGTATCATCTTTTATTTTGATAATATCTATAGGTGTGATTGTGGAATGAAGAGGGCTAGGGGGTAGTAGTTGTGTGTCTTGCACACTTTGTTCTTACTGCTCATCTATACCCTTGTCTTCATCTTTTTTTTCCTCCTCTTTTTCTCCCTTATTCTCTTCTGAATCTTTCTTCTCCTCTTCCAATTTCTTTTCTTCTTCAACCTTCTTCTCCTCTTTCTTCTTTCTTCTTTCTTCTTTTCTTCCCTCTATTTCGGGACTTGCTTCTGCCATGTATTCCTCATCAAATTTTTTGTAAATTACTTTCCACAATCTTCTGGATGTTTGCACAACCTCTTCAATTTTATTTTTGACTATAGGGAATGCTCTATACTTGGGTGTGAACATGTTATTGTGTCTTTTGATTTCATTAAAAAATTGGCTTTTGGTCAAATCTGGCAACAAACTTGCTAGAGCAGATTCCCTTATTTCTTTCTTTGTTCATAAACAAAAATACCAATTGTCCTCTACAATATTGTATAATTCCTTGGGTAATGACCCATCCAATTCAAGAGGTGTGTGTTTATATTTTGCCATCATGCTATAGATATATTCCTCTAATTTATTCTACTTTTCCTTAGTGAGCTTATTAAACTCAACATTCTTTAAATCATTTAAGTCACCATTCCTAATCTTTTAACATATTTTGTCAATTGAAGAATTAGGAGGATGACTTACCATCTTAAACTGACTATTGTCTTCTGACTCTATCTTTACTTTTTTGGTATCAAATTGAGCCACATATTTCCATCTTTTTCTTCACTCTTCCTTACTCTTCTTGGTGGCTTTCTTCTTCTTTGCAGCCTCTTCATTGGCCTTTTGAGTGGTGGCCTTGGTGGCAGCTGTGGTGGTCAACTTCTTGGGTGCAGGTTTTGCCACTTTATTCGGCTTTGGCTAAGAAGCAGGAGGTTCCTTGGCCTTTCTCTTGGTGATTTTGGCCTTGATGGGTGCTTCCTTGGCTTGCTCTTCTTCTACACTCTCATCTTTATCTTCTCCTAGACCTTGTGTGAGCTGAAGTGGCCCTTTTTCTAGCTCATCCTCACCTTTTTCATCATCATCATCATCACTTATCTCCTCATCTTCCTATGTTGTTCTTGCTTCTCAAAGATCTACCCCAAACTTGTTTTTTAGCTTCTTGACGAGCTTGTCTTTTCTCTTTATTACACTAGCTATCTTCAAGTCTGTGACCACCTTTGATTTAATAGAATAATGTGTCCATAAGTGCTTTGTAGTTTTGTCAATATCCTCTGCAAGCAATGCATTGATGGCTACTAAAGCTTGGTCTACATCAAGCTCATATCCCAATGGTCTAAGCCATCTAAATCAAGGGATGACTGCTTGGATGTAGGTGAAGTCAACATCTACAAGAAAACATATATCATTCTCATGCTGATCTACTAGTGAGACTAGTATTCTCATTCTCTTTTTCATTGATTTCTTGAAGTCATCAAAATAAATAGTCATTTGAGCATCAAAACTATCTCCCATCTACTCAATGAACTCATTGATTCGGTCCACAATTCTTTTATTTTGATCCCAATTTACTTTGCCAAATGAAGGGAATTCCTTCATGACATAGAAGAACATGCATGTTAAAACTGACCCAAACTTGCATTAAGCTCCCTTAGACTTCTTGATGGATCCTACATTCTCATTAATCTACTATAACATGAGCTCTGCAAGGTCATAAGTATGATCCTTTTTCACCAACTTGTATGCCACATCTACTGCTATAAAAGGTACATTGTTCAACATGCTGGATTGGTAGAATTTATGGGATACAATCCTCACTACAAAATCTAATAGGGGGTCTTTAATTATGTCAATTGTCATGCCCTTGTTATTCCATTTTGCACCAGTATTTTTCTCTATTGTTTCCATTTTTGCACTTCTAAGTGTCTTTGACCGATCTAGGGTTGGAAAACCAGTAACCCTATGAACAATTTTCTTAGTAATCTTCACTAGCCCGATCACCAACCAAAATGGTCCAACATGGATTCAACTAAGCACTATACAAATCCATTTAGTCTTAAAGACAATGGGGAAAACTAGGGCTTTGGTCAGACCCTTCTTCTCTACTATGGAAAAGTCATCTTTCAATACACCCTTGTCACATAGTTTATCAAAAGCATTGTAAATTTCCAAGTCTCCTATGGCTCCAATTTGCAATTGTAACATTTTCTCATGTCTTGAACCATAACCACCTTATCAGGGATCACAGATAGGGCACTGAACGGATCATTTTTATAGGCAACCTCTAGGATAGGTTTGAATTCAGGTTGTTTTACTTCATTACTAACCAATTGAATTTCATGAATTTCTTGTCCTCTAGTAGACTTAGAACTAGATGCCATCATTTTCCAAACTAGGGTTTATTGTTTAAAGAAAACTTTACAAACTACATAACTTGGCACTTGTAGGAAATACCTAGCAAATCGATCAACTAGAGTTGGGTAGTTGTTGAATCACTGCAAATCACTATTTGATCACTAAGAAATTTCCTATTTGCTCTTCTCTTAATCACTCTACATTTGAATGATTAAAAAATGAACACTTTTCACTTCTATGTGGTTCAAAAACCTAGCATTTAATGCATTTGTACTCTCATCTACCACTCAGCTTCTGGAGGATTTTCTATCTTGGCATCAACTTCATTTCCTTCACTTGGCATCCACTATCTCATTTTACTTGACAACCACTATCAAGTCTTACTTGGCTTTCACTGGAGTTTTACTCGACAACCAAAGATAACTTGACATCATCTTCCAAGTTTGTCTTGACATCTTAAGTCATGTAGATTTCTACTTTGTTGTGCTTCAATATTCTTTACAGCTAATGTATGATACTCTCTTATCTATATTAGTCCCATAGGCTCATCTTACTCTTTGTTGGATGAGGTGTGATCACTTGATCTCTTGGGTAAAGTGACCCCTCCATTGGATGAACTTGATCCATCTCTTTTCTGCCATGTCTTCTTCATATATGTCTTGATGTTTTTAGCATCAACCTTCTCTTTTACCTTGTTGACTTTAGTCTTGGGTGCCTTAACCTTTGTTGGATAGTTCCTCCTGACATGTACAATCTTCAAGCAACTGAAACAAGTAGTCTTTCTTTACCATCAATTGTAGTTTCCCTTAAAGTGTGTTCTAATGCAGTTCTAAGGTATATGTCCATATTCTTGACAATAGTGACATCTTTTCCTTGTGTTGTAGTCCCAATAATAATGGTGTGCATAGTTGTTTCCTCTTGCATGTTTATTTGGTGTCCACATAGGCTTTGATTTTCATTCAAAGGCTCTATGTCCATACTTCTAGCAATTGTAGCAGTCACCATCAAATCTTTGTGTCCTGTGAGTTTAGAACTATAGTCTTGTGTCATATGTCCTTGCATGTTGCACTTATGACAATACCCTTGACTTTTAGATGTATTGTGCTGATTGGTCATTTTAATCCTACAAACAACAAGAATATGTCCTTTCTTATTATAGTAATGAAAAGTGAGTTTTGAGTTCTTACCTTTATCACTCCTTTGTTCAACACTCTTTGATGTTTCACCTTCTTCAATACTAGTGAATCCAAGTCTTGATGTATTATTGTTTGATCTTGGTGATTTTAGCAACTATTCAAAGTGCTTGACAGCTTCACTTGACTTGCTGAAGTTCTCTGCTATTTCTTTCTCTCTTTTCAACTTGTTCTACAATTTCTCATTTTGTATTCTTAGGGTAGAGATCTCAATGTCTTTCATGTTGAGTTCATGATGAATGTTCATCATTTGGCTAAGTGTATCCATCTACATGTTTGAGATCCTTGTGAGTTCAGTAGACTTCTACTCAAGTCTATTTGCAAGATTTTTCTTGTCATCTTCAAGCATAGCTTTGTCTTCAACTACTCTTTTCTTTTTTTTAGTGATTTCACATAGCATCATGGCTTGTGATTCATGTTCTATCTTGAGAGATCTTATCTCTTCTGCTTGCATTTTTTTTTTCTCCATTAGCTCTACTATTATTGCATCAAACTCTTTTGAGTCTCCCTTTGCAAATACTTCAGTGGTGTCAATCTCCTTGTAGTATATGTCACTGTCTTCTATGGCCATGTCCCTTCTTCTTTTCAATGATTTTCTTAATTCCTCTCTTGCTTTCTCTATGTTGTGTAGACTGAGCCACACATCAGTCACCTGATTTTCAATGATCTTCCCAAGTTTGAAGACTTCTATCTTTAGATATTTTTCTCCAAGCTATTAGGCTTCTTCTTGAGAGAACTTGGATTTGACACCAATAGTTGGAATGTCTTTAATGTGAATAGTGCATCTAAGTGGGGGGGGGGGAGTGGGGGTGTGAATCAGATGTCTTCACATTTAATCCCCTTTTCGTTTTACTCCCTTAATTACATGTAAATGAAATTAACATGCATAAAAACATTTAAATAACATTGAAAAGTAAACATGAATCATCACACAAATAAGAGATTTTGGTGACCCAAAAATGCTCCAAGAATTTGAAGGTAAAACAGGGGTGGGGATGGCACCCACACAAATTACTGCAACAATGAGTTCAACCACTTTTGATGGTTTTCCCTATTTAAGGCTTTACACACTATCAAATGTGACCCGTTGAAAGGATTTATAAACATCTTACATGAAGTGTCACCCTATTAAAGGATTTACATATAGGTTGTTAAACCCACCTAAATTAATAGGACTTTCATGACCTTCTCCAAATGTTCTCCTATCCTTCTCTAAAGGATGTCCTACCTAGCTATTAAGATAACCTATCACTATAGGATTTCAACTTCTACTACAATTATGAGAGATTATTTGAACAATACACCTAATTGAATGCAATCTCTTATTGTGTGTCTTAGGCACTTGATCTACTCTTCTTTCATTGATATCTCCTAGATTTGATCTTCTTAATGTGTCCCCTATTCTATTTTGATCAACTGGATGTGGAAATGTTGTTCATTCCAATATGTCCTTGACACCTATGTTCTACAACAACCTTAGTATATGACTATAATTCTTCTTCATCATTCAACAACTTGTTCTATGCTGTCACAACTTCCTTATAAAGGTTAGTGGATAATCATGCATCCTTGAATGAAGTTTTTCCACTTAAATCCTTAGTTGTAAACTACTGGTTGCATGTTGATCACATAGGTGGATGAAAGTATTTGATCTTATCTCGTTATCATGTCATGAGTCATGCATAACTGTTTCACATCTTGGTTTGTGATGGCACAAACTCTTATGATAATTCTACATTGCTTGGCACATATATTCTTATTGATGCTCGACACACACTATTTCTAGATTTCTAGACATCCACTATGTTTCCTACTTTACTCAGCACCTGAAGAATCATGTTACTCGACACCTACTATATCCTATATAGCTCAGCACATAAAGAATTTTTGATTACTCGGCATAGAGTATACTCTAATTTTCTTAGCACCAACTATGACTTGGCACTAACTAAAGTTCTAGCTCGACATGCATTATGTACTCAACATCTATAGTGAAAATGGTTAAGTGAGTTGACAGTGATTTGTCAATACTAAGTATTTGATCAACAACTTTGTTGTGAATTTTTGAGTGATATTTCACTCTAACTTTCAAATGTGTCTAGTTGTTGTCATATTTTTACATAGATGATGTTGTATCACATAAGTTTCCATACAATTGAGCTTTACTTATTTGAATAGATGGTATAATTATGTTCATGTATCTTATTAAAAAAATCTAAAAAATAAGGTACAAATTTCGCAATTAAAGAGGAACAATAGTTCTTCATAATCTAAATATTGTTATGAATTAGATTGACCTAGACTTTATACTATAGTTGTGTCTACTAGTTCTACATTACTATAATTTTCTCATAACAAATACTAAAATTGTATATTTTTTGAAAGAATGTTCAAATCAAACAAATAACTAATTTATTTAAATAAATAAAATAATTTGAAATTTAATAGTTAATAGTTTATTTTTGGTTGTCAACTAAAAAATAATAATTTTAGAATATTTGATTTCAACATTCCTTTTTTTACCACATAACTTAAAATCTCTCATATCTCCTTTCTTACATTTAGTCTTTTATTCCATAAGTAGGGGAAAGGACCTGGTCCTAGATATGTCAACTTAATGCAGAATGTCATAAAAGCAAGTAATTATGTTTGAGCACTACTAACCCTTGTGCCTATAGTTTAGATTGTCAAAATAATAAATTCACATTGTATCAAGACTCCTTTAAATGAAGAACTCTATTTTAAAAATCACCAGCATGCTTCCTTTACATGTTTTTTGATAAGGGTATGTGTAGGATCATGATGGGCCAAATAGCGGTGATATGAAAAAAAAATCACTTTTCATCTTAATTTTATGAAATGTAAATGGTTTCTTAAGGAAATTATCATCTTTCCATCTATATAATTTCTATCAAATTATCGGTACAGTAAGTAATAATTACTTATTTTTGGATGGAATTACTTATAAAGTATCAATTTGTGTACTAATTGAAAAAACTTATAAATTTAAAATGGTATAACCATGATCCTACACATATCCACAACATGACCATTTTCTTATCTATTGTGTGTGGGCTCTATTACATACTTCTTTAACTATTGAGAATAGATTGAATAATATTATTAAAGATGGAGATTGTTGAGAACATATTGATACAAGTATGATCTATATTCTTCAATCATTGTTTTGTCATTGATATCAAACCTCCTATTTGTTGGTAAGACAATTCCTTATATGATTTAAGTACTATCACTTATTTTATTGATGATGATGATTTGATCAAAAGATGTAACAAAGCACCTAGAGGAATGGTTGAGTTAATATTATGTAAACAAGTACCAAAATTAGTTAAAATAGTAATAACATGATCTATTGATAATATACTTAAGATTACAATGGCTGGTTACCATAAGAAAGTATAGAAGAACAAGTTAAACAAAGTTTATCTACCAAGTAGATAGTAGGAGCTGAGAAAAGTCAGTGAAATTGAAGTAGAAAATTAGTTTGAGCTAAGTAAAAGCCTATTCTAGTGTATGCCAAGCAAAATAGTGGATATAGAGTAAAGTTTAGTTGATGTCAAGCACTATTAAAATTTAGTTTGTGCCAAGTGATTTTATAGAGGATGTCAAGCAATAGAGTATGTGTCAAGCATCAAAAGCTAGATAATGTCGAGTGGCTAAATTATTTGAAAGATCATGAATTTGATGGATTTGATCTGACAAGTTTGTTTTCTTGGGTTGTAGAAATCAAGTGGAAGTTAAGAATGATGAGCTAGTGGTGCATAATTAAAGGTAAAGTGTTTTGAGGTGAATTCAAAGAGAATTCAAGGAGAAGTCTCTAGAAGAGATATGAAATGGTGGGTACATTTATTGTATCCTACCTAATCTATCCTAACCCTAAATTGGATGATGGAGAATGAGCGACAAAAGATCTTAATTTCCTATGTATAGGAATGGTTGGCTAGAAGCAAAGTTTTTCTAGTGTGAGAGCCTAAGGAAGACAAGAAGTCAAGGGTTTTGCTTCATCAAGTGACCTAGGAGGAGAGCTTGCATTGGCATGTTCAACAAGAAGGCTTAATGGTATGAATGCTTGAAGGGTGAACAAGCTATCAAAGCTAAAACCTATGAAGGCCAAGTAGAATGGAGGACTAGAACAATTATTTGTAATCTACAAATAGAGATGTAAGTTTTTATTAGATGAAGCCTTACTATTACTCTCTAATAATTGTATTAGTCTAGGGTAAATTGTTTGAATAAAGGTTAACCTAACAGTCATTTGTAAATCATTTAACTAGGTGACATTCCAAGTGAATGGTCTAAAGTCCTCTAACAAAGCTCACTCCTAATAAGGTGATTGAAATCCTTAACATGATCACATTTAGTAGTGTGTATTGTAACCTTTAATAAGGTTGGCCTTTCGCAAGGAAACATTTTAGAAGAGTGAAAAAGAGTAAGATGTTATTGGTGGTTTTTCCCAAATTGGGTTTCCATGTGAAATCATTGTCGCAAGTGTGTTGATGGATCTGTTATATTTCATGTCTACATTTTTGGAAGTTGATTTAATAGTACAACCTACAAGATTTAGGTGATTGCATAATCTTATGGATGCATGCATGAAGATAAACATTTTATGGGTTCACTAAGCTATGGAAAGTTTTATTTATACATTTGGAACTTGGATAACTGATTCACCCACCCAACTCAGTTATTCTAAAGTATTCCAATATCTAGTATCAGAACCATCTACTTAAGAGGACTGGTTTGAAGGTACTAGAAGTACAAAATATCAAGATGCGAAAAAGAGAAGTACCCAAGCTTAATAGAGGTAAATTTATATCATGGTAAAGTTTGATGAAGTTACACCTTGGAGGACTTGGTGATCATACACAATCTGCCATTACTAATGAGTATGTTGATCCTACTAGAGCCACAACCTCTAAGGATATGAAAAGGAAGAAATAACATAACCAAGCAATGTTGAGTTTGCCTCTACCCTAAGCCATGCCAAATTTGATGATATCAAAGGTCTTAATAGTGTAAAGAAAATGTGGGATTCCTTAACCACCATCTATGGAGGAGATATTAATGTTGTAAGAGAAGAAGCTAAAAGTCTAAGAGGTAAGTTTGATGATATGAGGATGGAAGAAGGTGAAAATAATGCTCAATATGTTTCAAGGATATAACCAGTTTTTAATGCAATAAGTGGAGAAAAATAGATGATGATATTGTACTAAGAAAAGTCTTAAGAACACTATTTCCCATACATGCTATTAGTGTTTATGAAATTCAAGAACTGAGATGTATACAAGGGAATAATCTATCACTTGAAGGTCTAGTAGGTAGACCTACTACTTTATAACTATCTGACTTTGATAATTACAAACCTAAGAATATTGATTCTTCTTTGAAAGATAAAGTGTCATTGAAGGAACCTAATGAGAAGAAGAAGAATAAAATGATAAAGTATGTGTCCAGTGATAGTGATACAAATGAGGAGGATGTAGAAAAACTTGAAGCACTCTTGAGAAGAATATTCCACAAAGGTAAAGTCAAGTTCAAAGGTAAATTACCTATCATTTTTTTTAATTGCAATGAGGTTGGTCATATTGCTACTAGATGTCTAGAAAAGAAGAACTACACAAGGGTGAAAAATAGAAAATTAGAAGAGATTAAGACATCAAAGGTTATAAAGAAAAAGGTAAAAAATCATACTACATTGTTGAGGAGGAAATAAAAGATGAATTTGATGAACATGATGATGAAGTGGTGTATGTTGCAATGAAGGATGAATCTGATGAAGATGAGGAAACTACACTTGTGACTTGCATCAACAAGAATGATAGGTGGATCATTTATAGTGGATGTTCACATTACATGACTTGAGACAAAAGCAAGTTCATTACCTTGAATTATTATGATGGAAATAGTGTAACATTTGGTAATGATGCACCATGTCTGATAAATGGAAAAGGTTCTATCAAACTCATACATAAAATCTTATGTGACAATGGTTACTATGTTAAAGGAATTAACTATAATCTCTTGATTGTATCACAACTAAATATTTTGGGATGTAAGGTTGAGTTTAAAACAAGATTTCTAATATATATGACACAAATAGAAATCTAATTTGAAAGGCTTATAAAATTAGGAGCAATCTATTCTATCATGATATAGAGGTTGCTACTTGTCTAGTTGTAAAATTTGATTATGTGTGGCTATGGCACAAAATATTATGCCATGTCAATTTTGATAACCTGATCAGTAACAATAACATGAGAAAAGTAAGAGGCATGTCTAAGTTGAAAAATCTTGATAATACAATGTTGAAACGATGTTAGTTAGGGAAGATAACAAAGTCAAGTTTTAAGAGTAAAACTCATACCTCTAAAGTTATACTAGAGATTGTTCATACTGACTTGTGTGGACCAATTAAGGTGAAAAGCTACAAAGGAGATAAATACTTTATGTTGTTTCTTGATGACTAGTCTAGAATAATGATTGTTATGTTTCTAAAATAGAAATCTGATGCTTTCCAAATGTTTAAGTTGTACTTAACAAGATTTTAGAAGGGAAAAAGGTAAAAATATGAAGTGTTTGAGATCTGACAAAGGAGGAGAATTTACATAAAATGAGTTTGATATGTTCTGTAATGATAGAGGAATCAAAAGACAAACATCTGCCCTAGAACCCCTCCACAAAATAAAATGGCTGAAAGGAGGAACAAATCTACAATGGACTATGCTAGAACACTCATGATAGAGAAAAATGTTTCTTTAAAATACTACAGAGAAGCTATAATCACAACTATCTATACCTCAAGTTGTGTATAAGATAAGAAAGCTACTCATTCAAAACCTTTTGAATTATGGTATGGATACTCACCCAATGTAAAATACTTTAAGGTATTTGGAAGCAAGTGTTACATTCTTAAAGATTTCAAGAATGGTAAACCATATGCAAGAAGTGGAGAAGGTATATTCTTAGGATATTTTGCAAGAAGTAAAGCTTATAAGTATTTAAATACTAACACTAAAAAATTGTAAAAGTTCAAATATAACTTTTGATGAATATATAGAAGTACATGAGGCTTAACCTATAAAAGAACTAGAAGAATAAAAATCATTTGTATACTCTTATGAAGATATGCTTATTGAAGAAGATGTTGCAAATTAAGCTACAAACCAACATCAAGTTTTAGTGACTATCGAGTCACACACTATGAATGCCAAGTTTCATTTAGCAACTAAACTATATTCAAATGCTGAGTTACAAATGAAGTTGAAGCACATTCTGATTCTAAGACTAGTGTATGTGAAAGAGATATTGAGATACATAAGAGAGATTTACATAGTGACTCTAAAGTTGAAAGTTCAAATGAAGAAACTAGAGCTGAAAAAAGATTGTCCAAAAATGTCAAGACACATCATTCTTCTACACAAATTATTGGAGATAAAGATGCTATCCCAATGACAAGAAATAGATTGAGAAATGATACATGTCTATTGAGCATGAACGAACCTAAATCAGTGAGAGATGCATTAGAAGATGTGGATTAGAGTAAAGCCATGGAAGAAGAGATTGAACAAATTGAGAAATACAAAACATGGACTCTAGTTCCTAGACAAGAAGATAAAAAAGTGATTGGCATCAAGTGGGTGTTCAAAAACAAGATAGATGAAAATGGTGAAGTCACAAGGAATAAGGCAAGATTAGTTTGCAAAGGATATGCACAAGAAGAAGGAATTGACTATAGAGAGAAATTTTCCCCTATTGCTATATTTAAAGGAGTAATAAATTTACTTACTTATTATGCATAAAAAGTTTTCAAAATTTATCAATTGGATATATTTTTGAATGGCATACTAGAGGAAGAAGTTTACATAGAACAACAAGAATTTTTTTTGATGTTAACAATAAAAACATGATATGTAGATTACACAAAGCTCTATATGGTTTGAAACAAGCACAGAGCACATGGTATGAGAGACTTCATAACTATCTTGTGAAGATTTGGTTTGAAAGGACTAATGATAACAACAATCTGTAGATGAAGACAAAAAAAGGCAAAGGTATTTTGTTATCTAAAATTTTTGTCAATGATATCATATTTGGAGGCCAAGCTACTTTATGTAAAGAATTTGCAAATGAAATGGGACAAGAATTTGAAATTTCTATGTTTTGAGAGATCAAATTATTTTTTTCTAATTTGAGCAGTCTTGTTTTGAGCAATTTCCAGTTCTATATTTTTGCCTAAGTATCAAACAATGAATGGAGGCCATGTTTGCAATTGAATATCTTGCACAGAGTAATGTTTCATGATTCACCACTTTGGGAGTGTCTAGTGTCCACAATGGAGAGCCTATGTTTCAGATTTTGAGTCATTTCAAATTTGTTTGACTAGGTTTTGAATCCCTCAAAGTTGGTCATTTATTGTCATCATGCTGATATGAATTATTCAAAATTCTGCAAGGCCCTATTTGACTTGTTATAAATTTGACCAATTTGACCAAAATGAGAAAATTCCTTTTACACTAAATTTTAGGAGTCAGATACTTTCTATGTTTCAATTTTGAGTTTATGATGAATATGTTTGATCAGTTTTCAAATGTGATTCCAAATGCAATTTGTAACCTTTTACTAGTGTCAATAAATGCAGATTTGTCAGAACCCCTATTTGTGATGTCATATCTTGAAATCTGTGATAGGTGAAATCAAATGGATTGTAGCACTATGTTTTACTCTAAAAGTTCTTTAAGTATGCCAATTTTCAAATCTTGACGAATTCGTCTGCACACTTTTCCAAGTCCATTCCATTTGCAAAAACTGCTTTTCTGCCAATGCTTTCAGTTTGCAAATTTTGAGCGACTTAATTTGACTACTCACCATTCACACCCAATTATTTTTCATGATTGTTAAAAAATATCTCAATTTTCATGTGGTAAATGTCAGTCTACCCAATTTTTGAAGTTAAATCTGAATGTGTTCTATTGATTTCTGACATGATTTCTTGCAGACAATTCTAAAAGGGAAACTTTGATAGTCAATATCTTTGGACTAAGAATTATTCATGAGACAAGATTTGATAAGGTGAAAGAATTTAGAATAGAGCACCAATGTGTTAGATTTTAGAGCTCGGTTAGTTGTTTTGGTCAATTTTTAAGGCCAGTCATAGGACCTCCTAGCATGAAATTGGCAGTTGGCACTAAAGGGTAAAAATGAGTTTTGAGAGTTAATTCAATGTTTTCGAGATGTTTTCAATTTACAAGGTGAATCTAGTGGATCAATTTGATAGTTAGTTCATTTGAAAATGAATTTTTTTATTCCCATAAAATTGCAAAATCATATTTGCAGAGTAAAATCATTTTGAGGAGATATAATGATTAGGATTTGCAAAAGCATTTGTTATACAATATGCAAATAAAGTTTATACTTTTAAATGACATGATGAGAATGCTAAATGCCTTCAAGTGTTTTAATTTTAAGAATGCTAATACATAAGACTTCATGGCATGAAGTAATATGAAGATGAAGCTTTTTACAAGGCAAAAACCAATGCAAAAGGTGGCTAGATACCAAGTGCAAAAGCCAGCCCCTTGTCAAAGGCTCTGTTCACTTATCCAAACGTCCACCTCTATGTCATCAAAGGAACCTTCTTTTTTTTATTTTTTGGGATGAGACCTATGGTGTGTGTGAATGTACAAATTTTCAAAATCCCTTAAAGTCTCATCCAAGGTGGATGGTTCAATCCAAACACATTTTCTCCACTAAACTCATCTTTATAAGAAAATTTCAATGTGGGCATTGAATTTAAATTTCCATGTCTTTGTTAAAGTGGACACAAACTATATTATGTGAGGATCTAAGTTTAAAATAGTGAATGTTAAATCTTTTGAAGTTATTCACATCTAGTAGAAGATGCCTCTTTTTGGCAAGATCATAAAATGAAATAGTCTTCGATTGTTTTCAAAGGCGTCAAAATGGAGAAGCCAACATTAAAGCAATGAATATGAAGACTATGTTAAAGGTAGTGGTAGGAGAAACTAGAGTCGACATAAAGTAGGAAGCTAAAGGGCATTCTTTGTCATTGAGATAGAGTAGCATTCAAAGGGATGTTTACACAAAGATGAAATCCATGAAAAGAGGAGATAAAGGAAACCCATGGCAACAACAACCAAACCAGAAAAAAGGAAAAGCAGAACATATAAGCACAAAACATATGATTATAATTATGGTGGGTGGAAACAAGAAATGGGGATTACCAATAAAAGAGGTCCAATTGTTATCCAAACTACATAAAGATTAATTTCAATACCAAGACAAGCTACAAAGGTGAGTAGGAACCAATTCAAGATCTATCATATGAGCCTTAGCCAACTGCTTATGCTACCATACTCCACAAATTTCTAAGAAACACTAAATTTCTAGTAAAATTGTTCAACATCTCAAATAATTCAGCATTTTGCATAGATAGGCATCCATCAAAGTACAAAAATCTAGGAAAACAAGAATATAAACACTGGTGTTTGCTAGGCATTCTTGATAGTTGGAACCAACTACTTTATACAATTTTACCATTTATATAATTTTTCCATCACATTAATGAGATATTGGTGGTTAGTGAATCTCTCCCCATCTGGCAATAATATCTTCCCACATGCTTGCCTTCAAATTTCAAAAATAGGGATTATGCATGTCAAAGGGAGTCATTCACATTATAGAATAAAGAGACATGGAAAAGTAGAGAGAAGCTTAAGGTAGAGGGAGCATTTATATTGGAAAATGTTTGTCTTTTCATTCCCAGTCATCACACAGAACATTGTTTTTCTTCCTATCTTCTTGCAATTTATGTGATGAACCTAGATGCCATTGAAAAAGGATGAGTAGAGAGAAAATAATGTTAAATCATTAGTCCCAGATTGTATATGCTAGAGGTTTTTAAAATTTTAAATATTGGAACACACAACATGTTTGTTGTCTTCAAGAAAACAACAATTTGGAAAGGTAGTAGCTGCATGGTGGGCCTGACCTAGATCTCTAGAATAGTTTGTGTGAAGAACAAATTAATTTGACAAAGTGTCTTGAGAGAATGGTCACCAAAAAAGTTGAAGAATTCAGTGGTCGCCATGTCACCATAAGAAAATGGGAGGTTTTTTGACAAGTGACATGGTGAACTCCTAGAAAACCATAAAAATCTACTAAGAAGTGTGGATGAAGTTGGCAGTTAAGGTCACAAATAACATGATGACACATGCTAGTGCATGGCAATCTAAGATTAGAGGACACCAGATCATGCCATGTGGCATATCCAATGACAGTTGCTATTTCATTAAAATAAAGTTGCTCAATTAGTAAGTATGCAACGTGGAAACCCAACCAGCAAGTGACATGTAGCTGTGGTGAGCTAAGGTAGACAGGTGACTAAAGGATGAGATGGTAGAAGGTGACACATGTCACATGGTTGATATGTTAAGATGACATGGCATGAAGCTAAGTTAGCATGGAACATGGCGACCTAACTAGAAGGTGAAATATGGAAAACATGTGATGGCCAAATGTTAGACAACTGTACAGGATTCAAACAATCAGGGCATGACACATGTCAACACAATCAAACTAGGTTTGAACTAGATGAAAAAAATAGAGGAAAAATCAAAAGTCATAAAATTATTTTTGTATAATTTTTCTCTAGAAATCACGTGCATGGTTAGATTTTTAAATAAATTTTAAATTATTCTATAGTTTTAAACTTTTGAAAAGGTCAAATTTCAAAATAGTGTTGTGCAAGGCCATAAAAGGAGCCTAATTTTCAAATGGCTACTAGAGGGGCATTTTTTGCTTGAAACATGCACTTCAATATACCATAGGAACCAAGAAGAGATGAACTATCCATTTTTGTAGTTGGTTTTTACATAGGTGATCACTAGTGCATGCTATAGGGGGTTTTGTATTTTTAATGGGATTCTTAGTTACAGGCAATGATTTTATTAGTATAGTTGCATAATTTACTTGGGATACATTTGATTTTCTTGGTTGGCTCATTATGTTTGAAATTTGATACATGATAATGTATTTTCTCTCTATTTTTTCATAATTTTCTTGCCTTTTGAAGGAGTTTCTTAGAGATTTTTTGTCCTTTTCAAATCAATTATGATTTCCATCAAATACCTGGGTTACTTTATGCTTTTGTAAGGCCAAAATAATTAAAGATTTGATATGTATTTGTAGAGAGATATTAGAGAGATATTTTTTCACTTCTAAGAGATGTTTTCCAAGTGGACACATGTTAGATGCACAATAGATCTAGGAATTTTCTATCCTCTTTATCATTGTCTTTCTCATTCTTTGTAGATGTTCTACTTTTGGAGGAAAAAACTACTCACTACTATGATACCATTTTTGGTTCTAGTTTTTCACTATGAGACCATTGTAGGTTGGAATTTATGGGAAAATTAAGGAATTGGAAATTGAAGCAAAATTGGCTCTGGAATTGATGAAGTCTAAATGGAAAGATCTAGGATGTGCTAGTTCTAGACCATGAAGCTTTGCTTTGGCTATGATACCCCCTTCCAATCCCATCAGTTTCTTATTTCAACCATTTTCTCTTTTATATGACAACATATGTTAATTGGAAATCAATACAAAGAATAGCTAGTTTTGAGTTTCATTTTGGATCTTGTCTCCTCTATCATTGATTTGCAATATTTTATGATCTTTGAACAAAGAGTCTCATAGTTATAGTCCCTTAATGCTATATGTTGTTTCATTGTTGCTTATAATTCAATGAGTTATGTAAATGCTTCAAGGAAACCAATAGGGTTGTAGGTTTATTGAGGAGGATATCAAATAAGAACAAGATTTAGATTGAACATTGATATCCAATTTAAAATGTATATGGATAGATATAGAATCTTGGCATAGGCTATGTGTCTTAGATGTCAAAAAATGCATGAGAGATATTTTTGAATTTTCCCAATGGATGAGGCACTGATTAAGTATAGGATCATTAGCTTGTTGTCTATACTTGGTTTTCATCCACTTTCCCCACCCACAAAAAATCAAATGAAACTCATATAATATTTATATTTTATGTTGAAGAGCTAAAATAGAATGCCCTCACTTAGCTTATGAATTGCATTGTCTTGCATTTAGCTATTGCATATCTATGTTATTGCATGAGTCAACAAGAGGAATAAGGGTTTCATATTATATTTATAGGTTTAGATTATATGTCTAATTACACTGGTACGATATAAGTGAATCTAAGGTCGAACCACCTAGGTTTTGTAGAGCCTAAAGTAGAAGAAGGGTCTAGCTTTATAGTTGGCCTAGTGTCTAAAAGGATATGTTAAGAATGGGAGTTAGCTGCCCCTAGATGTGTCTTGTTCTCATTAGGATAATTTGAAACCCATCTTAGTTTCAAAGCACCAAAAAAAGGTATGAAGGAAGAGATTAGATACCTAGTAACACTTTATTGTGAAAATATAAGTGCTATAAATATATCAAGGAATATTGTGGTGCACACAAAGACTAAGCACATTGCAATCAAGTATCATTATTTGAGAGAATTAGTTCAAGATAAAGAGGTGAAGATGGACTATGTCAACACAAAAGTGTAACTTACTAAATCTTCACAAAAGAATTACCTAAGGGTGCTCATGAGTATCTAAGAGGTAAACTAGGGGTGATACCCCTATCAAAGGTTATCTAAGTAACAAAAGGATTGCCTTGCATCAAACAAGCTAATTTTCATTTGCTACACATTGATGTAGTGGATCTTACTTTAGGATCTACCTAAAGTAATCAAATAACTAAAACTACAAATCAGTCACAAGGTGATAGAGAGAGAAACTAAAGAAGCTTATATCTACATGTTAAGATGACATGTCTTTAGCATTGTTTTGAAAGAGGGATAAAAATTTTGATCAAGGAAAATATAAGAAAGAGGTAGATAGTTACTAGTCAAAAGAACAAAGAAATAGAAAACCTAACATCTACCTAGTAAGAGGGGGATACAAGAAGTAAGTCAAAGGGAGTTATAAGGAAAAATTTTGTGATCTATTCAGAAGATGGAAGTTGTTGAAAGAGGGAGAGATTTCAATGCAAAGAATTATTTTCTTTTTGATATTTTTTTCATCTTATTATTTCAAACTAGTCAGTTTGGTTTGGTTTGCCATTAATGCCAACGATGAAGATTATTGAGAATAGATTGAATATGAATATTAAAGAGGGAGATTGTTAAGAATAGATTGATAAAAATATGGTCAATAGGCTTCAATCATTGTTTTGTCACTAATGTTAAACCTTCTATTTTCTTGTAAGACAGTTGGTTATATGATTTAAGTTGTATAACTTATTTGTTTGATGATGAGGATTTGATCAAAAGATGTAACAATAGCAAGTAGAGGAAAGGCTAAGTTATAATTATACAAAGAAGTACAAAAATTAGTTAAGACAATGATAACATGATGTATTGATAATCTTTTGAATGTTACGAAGGCTAGTTATACTAAGAAAGTATAGAAGAACAAGTTAAACAATGTTTGTCTACCAAGATTGACTGAGTAGATTGTAGAGCCAAGAAAAGTCAATGCAAGCTGAGCAAAAAATTAGTTTGAGTGAAGTAAAATCCTATTCTAGTGGATGGCAAGTAAATTTTAGTTGATTTTGAGCACCAGTGAACTTTAGTTCATGCTAATTGATTTTATAGAGGATTTCAAGCCATGCAATGTGTTCTATGAATCATGAGCTAGATAATGTTGAGTGGATGCATTATTCGAATGATCATGAGTTTAATAGATCTAAGCTAACAAATTTATTTTCTTGGGTTGTGTGAACCAAGTGGAAGATAAGATTGATGAGCTAGTGGCACAAAAATCATGGTAAACTATGTTAAGGGAAATTCAAATAGGATTCAAGTTGAAGTCTCTAGAAGAGATATGAAATATGAGGTAGATTCATTATATCCTACCTAATCTATCCTAACCCTAAATTGGACGATGGAGAATGAGTGGAAAAAGATCTTAATTTTCTATTTATAGGAATGGTTTGTCAGAAGAAATATTTGTCAAGTGCACCAACCTAAGGAAGACACGGAGTCAAGGGTTTTTCTTCATGAAGTGACCTAAGAGAAGAGTCTACATTGGCATGTTAAGCAAGAAGGCCTAAAGGTATGAATTCTTTAAGGGTGAACAAGCAATCAGAGCTAAAATGTGTGAAGGCCAAGTATGATGAATGACTAGAGGATTGATTTGTAATCTGTAAATAGAGTTATAAGTTGTTATTAGATCAAGCCTCATTGTTACTTTCTAAAAATTGTATCAATTTAGGGTAAATCCTTTGGATTAAGGTTGACCTAACAATCATTTGTAAATCCTTTAGCTAGGTGACATTCCAAGTGATGGTCTAAAGCCATCTAATAAAGCTCACTCCTAATCTAATGATTGAAATCCTTTAAAATGGTCACATTTAACAGTGTGTATTGTAACCTTTAATAGACTTGGTCTTTCATACAACATCACTTTAGAAGAGTGAAAAAGAGTGGGATGTTATTGGTTATTTTCCCCAAATTGGGCTTCCACATAAAATCATTCTGTCAAGTGTGTTGATGAATCTGTTATGTTTCATGTTTACATTTTTGTAAGTTGAGTTAACATTAACTTACAATATTTAAGTGCTTGTGTAATCTTATGGATGCATCATGAAGATAAATGTTTTAGGGGTTCAATAAGATGTGAAATTTTTTATTTATACATCTAGACCTTGGATAAATGATTCAACCCTCCCCTCCCCCCTCCCCACCAATAATTGTAAAGTATTCCAACATTAACCTCTTTAAAAATCATGTTTGAAGAAGTCCAATGAAAAAATAAAACAAACAATTTTTAACCATATATTTCACTTGTGTATAATGAGAGTGGACTTTTTTGTAGATAGCTTATTTATGATACCACCAAAAGTTTATATATTATAGGTAGAAGTAATTCAATATTAAACAAATGTTAAATTAGTCATCCCTTTCATCATCTCTCAAGGATAGATTCATTCAAGCTAAACATTTTACTATAAACCCTAAAACAAAAATATCTCATGAACAACATAGCATATTGACATGTTTCTTTTTTTAGCTACTTTTTTTTTCCTTTGATGGAAAGGTTTAAGGTTCTGTTATGAATATTTGAAAACATAGTATAAATAACAATAAACTTACCAAAAATAGTATCCTTGCTAGAGTTATCCCTTATTAAAAAAAGATAACTATATTTTTCACCAATGCAATATTGTTCTTACACATAGGATTACCTTGCATTAGATGACCAAGGTACAATATTGGTCTTACATGTAGAATTATCTTGCATTAAATAAACAAGGTAATTTTAGAAGCAACCTTGTAATATATGAGGTTTACTTTCAAGGGATGATCCCACAATAGTGTGTTACATATTTCTTTTTCCCAACTTTTCATGTAAAGTAAACATTTTATTAGGAACTTGAAGATGATGTTAAAGTGTGTTTTTCAAAATTTTGTGTGTATATTAAAAATATATTTACTTTTAATGTTTGAAGCATGTAATTTATATAGTATGTTTCAATCCTCATTAATTTATTATATTATTACAATAATTTGATATAATTGGCTTTCTAAATTGTAATAATATAATAATATATCTAGAATATTTCTCACAATCATATAATAAGTAGACTTATGGTAGGATATTATTATATTTGTGATTAATTTTTATAAGATTCTAGATATAAGTATACTCATGCTAGATATGAACCCAAGCCCACTTTGCTTGTTGCTTGGTTTTTCAAGGTCATGCCCTTGGGCCTCAGCTCAAGCATGTTGGGATTTTGGATCCATGGTGTCCATTTTGTGGGCAGCCAGAGACTTTTTTGCATAATTTTGGGTTGTGTAGACATGCTGAAAACTATTGGCACTAGATTAATGATTTTTTAAGCAGTTTTAGCCTGAACTGTTTTCCTAGATTATGGTTATTTTGGGTGACTCTCCTAGGTTATCTAGACAATTTACCCAAATATGGCATACATTTACGATGGAGATTATGTTTACTCTATGGAAAGATAGAAGGTTTTTTTTTTCACTTAGAAATTTCTTGAAATAAATGTTGATCTGAAAACTTAAATATGCATTTGTAACAATGTAATGATGTAGATTCAAGTATAAAGTAATAAGGTGGCTTTGGAGGTGGCCCATTTATGAGCTACTAAATCATCAGGGTAATGTTCCCTATATAATTTTCAAAGTGCATCCTAATGCTTTTTATAATACTACTCTACCCATGGTCCTCCCCTAGGTGCATAGCTCTTCTAGCCATCACTCACATACACCATGCTCATTGGCTTCCCACTACTACTCTCCAAGTGGTGGCAATGGTGGTTGGCATCACTACTTAAATTCCCTACCCCATGGTGTCATAGGTTGGTTCCCAAGCCTAGTGGCTACTCCTCCTGGTGCTCAACATGTTGTTTCTAGTAAATGACCCTTTCACCAAGAGTTGGCTATTTAACCTTTGCAGACTAATACCAAAGATAAAGACCAGGCTCCCAAGGATATCATTGATGGCTAGACTTTTCCCAACCTACACGATAATCCTAGGGATCATTGGGGGTTTCATGATCATGATGAATCAGCCCCCTCTACTAGCACTACATTGGCAGTCTGAGCATTGTTTCTTATAAGTCTTTTTTTTATGATGAATAGTTGTTGATTTAGGCTATGACCATGTGAACTTTTGTAGGGTGATCTTGTATCCCCCTAAAACCTATTTTGTGAATTATAGCTAATTATATTATTTATTAGTAGAAAAGGACCATTCATAAAAAGAAATTAATTAATTATTATATGCTAACTAAAAGAATCCACTCAAAATCAAGATACAGTCATAAGGAAGGGTATTAAATAAATGACTAGGAAAATACTTCTCTACTCATTTCCCTATCACCAAATTATTGTGTTATACTCCAACTTACCTACTTCATATTAAGTGCATGTGTGAGATCCATTGGTCTCAGATGGGTTTTGACAATTGAGTGTCAACACACTTAACACGTTTACCTATAGAAGTTGAGTATACTATATATACCGAGCTATAGTATGTGCCAAGAAAAAATTTCTATAGGTGCCAAGTGACTTTAGGTGTCGAGCATGATACAGGTGTTTAATGATATATAGGTTTCCAATCATACATGTGCTGAAAAATTAAAAGTGCAATAGGTGCCAAGAAAACTAGGGTCATATATGTGTTGAGCACCAGTAATCTAGTATGTGCCAAGTAACATAGAATCAACATATGAGTTTGTGCCTTCACAAACTTAAATGTAAGCCATTTTTTTAATGAATCATGAAGGGATTAGAAGATAAGATCAAATCTTTTATTTTACCTATGTTATATCATGTAGCCGATCATAAAATTGGAGATTGCATGCAAACAATAGGTTAAATCTAAGGATTTGAGTAGGGAAGTTAGTTTCATGAATTCATTTCAAACCCTAATTCCTCGAAGCCTTTATAAAAATGATAGACCCCATGATTTTGAGTTGTCAAGGAGTTGCTGAGAAGAAGTTAATGAAGTTTCTAAGAAGATAGTAAAATTGTAGAATATAGCAAGTAGTAGGTGTGTCAAAGACTTAGAGAATTGAGCAACAAATTGCACATCCAGTTCATCAGAATAGAGCAAGGGCTACAAAGAGAAATCAGATCTTAGAGGATTAGAGTAGAGAGAGCAGAAAAAATTGTTGAAATCAGCAATTTGAGATTATAAGCATTTAGGTTTATTGAATCTAATACTCTCTAGAAATTGTATCAAAAGGGAAAATCCTATGCTGATAGGTTAGCTTAACAACTATTTTTTAGATCCTTTGAAGAGGTGATAAAATTGTTTAACAGGGTGATGCTTCAAGTAAAGTGTTTGTAAATCCATTAACTGGATCACTATTGACATGGTGTAAAGCCTTTAATAGGGTAGGCCTTTAACAAGACAGACCATCATAAGCGGTCAAACATTATTGCTATAGTGATTTTGCGAGTATCATCCCCACCCTAGTTTTACCTTCTCATTTTGGAGGGTTTCTAGGTTACCAAATTCTAGTGTTATGTGTGTTGATGCATGTGTTTTTTTTATGGTTATTTGATATGTTTACATGTTTGCATTTTTTTTTTAGTTAAGTGTTTTAAAGGATTTAAAAAGGTTAAAGCTAGTTACTTCTGATTCAACCCCCCCAATCCCTCAGAAGTACTCTTCCCATTTGAATATTCCAACAATTGGTATTAGAGAAAGCTTCTCACAAGGAGAAGCCTAATAGCTTAGAGAAAATATCTGAAGATAGAAGTCTTCAAAATTGGGAAGATCATAGACAATCAGGTGGTCGATGTGCACCTCACTCTACATAACTTGAAGGAAGCTAGAGAAGAATTGAGTAAATTCTTGAAAAGAAGGAAGGATTTAGCCATAGCTAAAAATGACATACACTACATGGAGATTGATACAAAAAAAGTATTTGCCAATTGAGATTCCAAGGAATTTGATGTAGCAGTAGTAGAATTGATGGAAAAGAATAGATATTAAGTAGAAGAGAGATCTCTTAAAATTGAGAAAGAGTCAGAAGCCATGATGCCATGTGAGATAATTGAATAGAAGAAAAGAGCCATTAAGGATAGGACTATGCTTGAGGATGACAAAAGAAACTGTGCAAATAGATTGGAGGAGAAGTCCATAGAGCTTACAAAAGTCTCCAACATGCAGTTAGATACCCTTAGCCAAATGATGAATGCTCATTATGAGCTAAATATGAAGGACATTGAGATCTCCATTTTGAAAATGTAAAATGAACAATTCTAGAATGAATTGAAAATAGAAAATGAGATAGAAAAAAGCTTTAACAAATCAAGTGAAGCCATCAAGCACTTTGAGCAATTTTTGAAATCACCAAGATCCAAAATAACACTATAGGACTAGGTTTCACTAGTAGTAAAGAAGAAGAGACATCAAGGAGTGTTGAGTAAGAAGTGATAAAGGTAAGAACTCTAAAACCACTTGCCATTTCTATGGTAAAAAAGGACACACTGCTAATGTATGTAGGAGTAGGAGGACTAATCAACTGGAAAAACCAAAGAGCAAGGGTCACTGTCACAAGTGCAACAAGCAAGGACATCTAACACAAGATTGTAGCACCAAGACCATGAGGACACCAAGATTTGATGGTCACTACTACAACTACAAGAAATATGTACATAGATATTTTGAGTGCAGATCAAAGCCTATGTGGACATCTAATTAGCCTACAAGGAGAAATAACCGTGCACACCACTACAATTGGGATTATAATACTAGGTAGAGCTATCATTACAATCAGGAGTATGAGAATTTTCCTGAGAAATGCATAAGAATATATTTCAAAGGGAACTACAAGAGGTGGTCAAGCCAAACCACATGTTTTCATTTCTTGAAGACTAGTCATATCAGCAAGTATTGCCCAACAAGGGACAAGGCACCTGAGTTAGAAATCAGAAAAGGTAAAGAGAAGGTTGATGTTGAACACATTAGGGAAAAGATGAATAGGACATGGAAAAGAAGGGATGGAACAAGAACATCCAATGGAGGGATCACTTCACCCAATAGGTCAAATGGTCACACCTCATCTAACTAAGAAAAGGATAGGTGTATGGGACTTATACACAAAGTTATATCAAACATTAGTCCCAAGACAATGAAGTACTACAAAGAAGAAATCAGCATGAGTAAAGATGCCAAGTCAAATTGGATTCTTTTACAAATACTACTAAGTTTTCCTTAGATACCAAGTAAAGGTAAGTGCATGCCGCATTTCTAGTAGTGACCAAGTTGATAATTGATGCCGAGTTGCCAGCAGCGATCAAGTTGATAAATTTTGCCAAGTTGAGAAATATCAATGGAAGCCGAGCAAAGTAGAAATCTAGTGGGAGCCAAGGAAAGGAAATCCAATGGAAGCCAAGTCATTTTAAAACCTTCAAGAGATGAGTGAATAGATGTATGCATTGTGCAAGGTATATGGTCAATTTTTGATCATTTTCTCACCATTTGAACATAGAGCAAAGATGAGAAGATTGCAAAAGAGATCAAAGAGAAACCTTGAAGCCTTTTGCATCAATTTCAACAATGATTCAATATCATATTTCATTGATCTAATGTATTCATCAAGTGTCAAGTTGTGTAGTGTTAAAGTTTTTAAATCTTTGAAACCCTAAATGAAAATGCCTTCTAGCTCTAAGAACCCTAAGAATAAGGAAAGCCATGAGATCTAGTTAGTTAGTAATGAGTTCAAAAAACCTAACTTTAGGCCAATTCTAGAGGTAGTTTACAAAAATGAGCCTGTTGGTGCTCTCACTATCATTCTGCCTAATGTTGTTATGGTGCAGGATGTAAGAAAGTTTTACAACTGCAAAGTAGGAGCTATAGGAGACCTTGAAATCTTCCAAGCTTATGACAAATTGTGTGATAATGAAATAATGAAAGATGAATTTCAGATAGTTAAGAAGAAGGGTTTGACCAATGCCTTAGTTTTCCCTAGAGTTTTCAAAACTAAGTGGATCGGGATTTTTTTAAGCCAAATTCATGATGGTTGGTTAGAGTTAGAAGTAGGACCAATGAAGATAACAAAAAGAATGGTGCATAGGGTTATGGGTTTTCCAACCCTAGATCAGCATAAGACTCTGAGAAGTGACTCAAAAGAGGCCATTGAAAGAAACACAAGGGTCAAATGGAATAAATAAGGAATGACAATTGACACTATCATAGATCCTCTTTTGGATTTTGTAGTGAGAGTCATATCTCACAAGTTCTACCAATCGAGCAGGTTAAATAGTGTACCATGTATTGCTGTGGATGTAGCCTATAAACTTGTTAAGAAAGATTATACATATGATTTGGTAGAGTTACTGTTGTAGTAGATAAATGAGAACCTAAGAGAAATAAGAAGGTCTAAAGGTGCTCAATGTAAGTTTGGTTCAACCCTTTTCTACATATTTTTCTATGCTATGGAAGATTATCCTTCAATTTGGAAAGTGAAATAGAATTCAAATGAATATTCAATTACTCAAATCAATGAGTATATTGAATAGATGGATGATAACTTTGAAGCCCAAATGACAAGTTACATTGAGGATTTTAATAAATCCATGAAGCAAAGATTGCGAATACGAGTTTCCTTAGTGGAAAAACATATCAATGACATATGCTTCTTTGTGGACATTGACTACACTTACATCCAAGCAACAGTTCCAAGGGTGAGATGGCTTAGACCATTGGGTTATGAACTAGATGTGGATGAAGCATCACCAACAATAATTGCATTATTAGTAGTGTATATGAGCAATGTTAGTATGCTAATAGAAACCAAATTTAAATAAAGCTTCTACAAACTAGACAAAATTCATAAACTTCAAGATAGACTAAGATGAGCTTTGAATTGAGAATATGAGCCATTAATGGGCTCTCTCAATGAGAAGCTCTCTTGTTGACTTGCTTTGTCTAAATAGATAGGATGTATGCTCAAGCTTTATGCCTCAAAAAGGGCTTCAAATGGAGTTGGAATTTGGGTGTGAGTGTATGATTTTGATGTAAAATGGCTTCTTAAAATGGAATTATGACTTTACTTGATGGATTGTGTTGTTTTGCAAAGGGGAAGAATCCAATTTATAGGCAAGAGGCTTGAGGGATTGAGGGCTAAGATGGAAGGATGGGAAAAAGCTCATGGAGGGCTCAGATTGCATGAGAGGAGAGCACATGGATTGTGCTTTCTTACAACCAATTAGGGAGTGACACATGTCACAAGGTGAGAGGTTGGAGGAAAGGGGAAGGATGAGTCAACAAAGGAGGCTCAAGGGATAAAATCTTCATAAAGACCCTCGTAATGGCTTGTAAGAGCAATAAAAGGGCTTTGGAAGAGTCATTTATGGTCTAGTGGGCTTCATAAAATTTTATGGTTGGGATATTTTGAGGGAGATGAGAGGAATTTCAATTTGGGCTCGATTAGGAAAGTTTTAATCTTGCTTAGGCTTGTGCAAATGATTAGAGGATGGATTAAGATGGTTTAGGATTAGCTTAGGGATAGGCAAGTGGATGGTATTTAATGAGGGTGGGTGAAGGAGGTGATATTTGTTAACTTTGCCTTGGGTTAGTAAGTTTTAACCCATGTTTAGGGAATGTGACAAGGTTAGGAGGGGATTAGGATTAGGTTTAAAGACATCTTCTAGAAGAGTCTAGACTTTGGATGAGAATAAAGACTTTCGAGAATAGTCTAGAACTTCTTAGGATGAGGATAAAGACTTTCTAGAAGAGTCTAGAACTTCTTAGGATGAGGATAAATTAGATTTTTATGAAATAAATAAAGTTTTATTTATTTCAACAGTTTGGGTTGAGGAGATATTTATTAAAACTTTTTTAATAAACATGAGGATTAATAATCTTAATTAAATATTTTGAGTTGGGATTAGGGGTAGGAAATGATGGGATTGGCCTTTAATCAAAATTAAAGAAGGATTAGAAGATGTTGGAAGAGCGTAGTGGTCTTAAAGAAATTGGCCAAGTTTTGGGCAAAAAATAGATTTTTTATTTATTTTGGGTTTTTTGGTCAATTTATTAATTAAATAATTAATAAATAAGGAAATAATGTTTAAATAAGATTTAAACATTTTTGGGAGGGATTCCTTAATTAAATATTTTTAATTAAGATAAAGGGATTTAATGGCATAAAAATAAATAAATTAATTAAATAATTAATTAATTAATAAATGATGATGTCATCAGGGACTTTTTTTTGGAAAATAAAAATATTTTATTTTCTAAAGGTTTTTTAGGTGTCTACATTTTGCCACTCTTTGATGTGATGCCGCAAGTGGCATGGCATCAAAGATAAGAAAATAAGATGCCCAAGGCTAGAGTAGAAGAGGAGAGAATGGACTGCGAGATGCCCCCTCAAGAAAGTGGTGGGGAGAGAAAGCGAGGCTTGACAACTTCTTGAAATGTACAAGAATCTTGGCGAGTGGGAGGATGAAGAGTGGCTTAAGAGAAGAGGTTTAGTTAGCTCAAACTCTCACTATGGGAGAATAATAAAGGACAATCAGAGGCACAAGAAGAAGCAAGCTTAAGATCTCAGGGATTGCAGAGGATGAAGGAGCAGAGCGCTATAAAAAGGAATCTAGGATAGGGAGATGGATGATGGGATGATAAAGCTGATGTAATAGGATTTCAAAGAGTCAGATTGGTAGAAGATGGGTTTCGGAGATCCCTAGGACTAGGATTGTGGAGCTCGAAAGATGAAGCTTGGTGGATTGTGGATCCCTAAAGCTAAAAGTGTAGATTGATTCAAAGAGATATTGATGCATAAGCTGGGGTATGAGTGAAAGATGCTAGATATGGATGGGAAATAATGGAGATGAAGGGAAACCATTGAAGCTTTTTTGAGCATGGGGATACTTCAAAGAGAAGTACCACCATGTAGTTGAGCACTAGATTTGCTATAGGACTATTGGTTAATTGTCAAGGTTACCAAGAACATCATGGCCATGTCACCAACCATCTAGAGGACTGACAGACTGACTCAAAACAAACACACAAGGATTGCCCCAGAATCACACATGAAACTCGGAGGAAACAATGTGGAACTGACACTGGGTAACCCACAAGCAAAAAAGAAAAAAATGAAAGACTTGATCAAAACTGTATGCTCAAAGTGCCCCGTTCATAGCATACCATGATACGAAAGATTGTGGCAAGTTTGAGGAGGTAACAAAACGATTGCTTGGAAAAGATACTTCAAGACCCAAAAGGGAAGATTCCAAATCAAAAGAAAGTGAAAATCCAAAAGAGAACCATTTGCTAACGAGATGGGTAGGACAAGGTATTAATAGACCAAGATCAAACATGAGAAAAGCTATATCCTAGAAGGATCTATCAGAGGACACCTAAGCTAATGGATCTGGGTGAGTGATTCGTCTGGCAAGCTGAACTAAGAAGGATAACACTTTGGTGATAGGAGAACTAGCTAAAGGATGCATTAGAATAGCTAAACAAGATGTGCGATGTGTGCAAGATGTTGATCAAGGAGGAACTGACATAAAAGCTGGATAGATACAATGGTACTAAGCTAAAGAGGATGTACAAGCTGACGGACCAAGATATGTTACAAATGTACAAGGTTGTTCATGTTTGGGTTTTGTGAGATGGAAATGTTGGTGAAGGGTGGGATGTTTGCAATAGTTGATAAGTGGATAGATAGATAGTTTGTGAAAAGGTTAACTAAAAATGGAATTCTTTGTGTGCATATGATATGATACAAACTAGGATACAAGCTTTGGACAAGATTTGGATATACAAGCTATGGTACAAGATTTACAAGGTATAATACAAGCTCCATTAGATTTTGGTTATTTGGTTGGAATACCAAAGGAACAAGTAGGTGTATTATGGGATGGTCAGTGGATGGATGAGGGATATGATAGTGATAGATAATGGATTAGTCTTAGTACACAAGGTGCCTAAATTACTAGGTTTTCACCAAGGTACCTATCCAAGGCGCTTGAATTGCCAAGTTCTCACCGTTGGACACTTATTTCTCTTTACCATTTTTTTCTTGTACTTTTTAAAAGCTAGGTATACCAAGGATCTTCAAGCATAGAACTTCTTGAGATGAATGATGTTAGTAGGATCATTCAAGAGTTCTCCTTCTAGTGTAGATAGCTGATAGGCTCTGGAGCCAAATGATGCAATGACAACATAAGGACCAAGCCATGTAGGTTCAAACTTGCCTTTCTTTTCTCGATCTACTTGGACTTTCATGTTTTCTTTGAGGACCATGTCGCCCGGCTGAAAGTGTCATGGAAGCACCTTCTTGTTGAAATTCCTTTTGAGACGAGTTTGATAGACTATGAGATGATCATAGGCTTGTTGTTGCTTCTCATCTAAGAGATCTAGCTGGGTGAGCCAAGCTACTCTGTATTCTTCATCTGATATTTGCCCTTGCAAAGATATGCTCAAGGAGGGAAGTTCAACCTTGATGGGTAGTACCACTTTGGCACCATAGACTAGGGAGTATGGAGTTGTGCCTGTGCATGTACGGAAGGAGGTTCGATAGGCCCATGGGGCTAGATTTATTTTTAGGTGCCAATTGTGGCCGAAATCATTAACAACTTTCTTTAGGATTTTAAGGAGGGTTTTATTAGTTGCCTCTACTTGGCCATTACCTTTTGGGAAATATTGGCTAGAAAAGCGATGATGGATGCAGAGGGAAGTGCATAATTCTTCCATGTTGAGATTTTCAAAGTTACCTCTATGGTCGGTGAAGATGGTGGATAGGATGCTGAAGCGGCAAACAATGTGGTACAAGATAAACATAGAGACCTGAACTCCTATAGCTGAGACAAGGGGGACTGCTTCCACCCATTTAGTGAAATAGTCTGTAGCTGTTATTATCCATTTATGTCCATCAGATGAGAGGGGTGTGATAGTTCCAACTAGATCAAGGCCCCAACAAGTGAAAAGCCAAGGTGGTGCAATAGGCTATAGATCCTGTGCTAGAGTGTGCATAAGATTTGTGTGTTGCTAACATGGGAGACACTTTCTGACAAAGTCACAAGAGTCTTCTTCAATGATAGGCCAATAGTAGCCTACTCTAAGGATTTGTCATAATAGGACAATACCACTCATGTGGGCACCACAAAGTCCAAAGTGTACTTCTTTTAACACCATCGCAGCCTCGTTTTGGTCTAAACATTGAGAGAGAGTATCATGATAACCTCGACGATATAGGGTATTGGCTATGATAACATAGTGACTTGATTTTCAGATGAGGTTTTGGTGTTGGGTACGTGTGAGGTGAGGGGATATGATACCATTGTTAAGGTAAGCGTGAATCTCATGGTACCAAGGGGATTGGGGACCAACCAAGATACAAACACGATTTGAATCCTTATTCGCATAGGCAGGTGTGAGGAGCTGCTCGACTAAAAACTCATACTGTGTAGCTACGTGGGGAATTTCCAAGAGCGAGCTGATAGTAGCCATAGCATCTGCTGCTTTGTTCTGTATTCGAGGCACTTGTGTAAACTAAAGCTTTATAAAATGTTGGGTTAGCTGATCAACTAGCTCTTTGTAGGGTAATAGCTTTTCATCTTTGGTTTGATATTCATTTAGGGCTTGCTTGATGATGAGCTGAGAATCACCAAATATTTGTAACTTAGTGATGTTCCATTCTGTAGCTATCTTTAATCCTGCTATGAGGGTCTCATATTCAGCTATATTTTTGGTGCTAGGGAATTGTAGCTTGAAGGCTTTTGGAATGTAATCTCCTTGAGGTATGACCAACAATATTCCAGCTCCTAATCCATGAGATGTGTATGAGCCATCAAAATAAAGTTTCCATGGGGGTTGTTCTTCAATTAGACAGATATGCTCATCTGGAAATTCTGTGATCAATGGATAAGCATCTATTAGAGGTGCATCAACTAGGTGATCTGCTATAGCTTGCCCTTTGATTTATTTTTTGTCCACATATTGGATGTCAAATTCACTAAGGAGCATAACCCATTTGGCCAAATGACCTGTTACTGTTGTTCTGGAGAGCATATACTTGAGAGGGTCGATCTTGGAGACTAGTTGGATGGTATGACTTAGCATGTAGTGGCGAAGCTTTTGAGTTGAGAAAACAACTACCAAACAAACTTTTTCCATAGGATTATAATTGAGTTCATAACCAACTAGGGTTCTATTGATGTAGTAGATGGCTCATTCTTTGCCGTAGTCATCGAGCTGTGCTAGAAGTGCCCCTAGAGAAGTATGCATTGTTGATATGTACAAAATTAGGGGATGACCAGGAACTGGTGGAACCAAGATAGGGGGATTGGTGAGATACTACTTGAGCTGATTGAACCTACACTGACATAAAGGATCCCACTTGAAGTTCCCATCCTTCTTTAGTAAATGTGAAAATGGTGTACACTTATCTGCAAGTTGGGAGATGAAGTGCCAAATGGATTGAAGCTTTCCCTGAAGAGAGAAAAGCTATCACAGTGTCTGGGGAGGAGGCATGTCTAAGATAGCCTTGACCTTCTTGGGGTTGATCTCTATACCTCATTTGGACACTATAAAGCCTAGAAGCTTGCCATATGTGACCCCAAAGACACACTTCTTGGGATTCAGCATGAAATGATATTTGGCTAACCTATCAAAGACTTTCTCTAGGTTAGCAAGATGACCCATGAAGGTATGAGATTTGACCAAGATATCATCCACATAATCCTCCAAAATGCTATGGATGAGATCATGAAAAATGGCTATCATAGGTCTTTGATAGGTAACCCCAGCATTCTTTAGGCCAAAAGGCATCATGTTGTAACAAAAGGTTCCCCAAGGGGTAGTAAATGTTGTCTTATTCTGATCCTCTTCTACAATCTTGATTTGATTATACCCAAAAAATCCATCCATGAGGGACAAAAGTTCATGTCCAGTTGTAAGATCTACAATCATATCTATGTTGGGCAAGGGAAAATCATCTTTTTGACAAGCTTTGTTAAGATCTCTGAAATCAGTGCAGATGCTTATGTCACCGAAAGGTTTAGTGATAGGGACCATGTTGGAGATCCACTCTGAGTAGTCGATAGGTTGAATAACCTTAGCAGCTAACATTCTTTCTAATTCAGCTTTGACCAGTAATGCCACCTTGGGGTGCATTTTTCTAAGCTTTTGTCTGACAGGCTTGATCTTTAAATCGACTGCAAGATGATAAACTAAAATCTTTGGATCAAGTCCTGGCATGTCCTAATATGACCATGCAAATTGGCCAATGTTCTCTCTTAAGACCTCAAAGAGGAGATCAACTTGGTCTTGTGATAGGGATGTAGCAATGTGAACAAGTCTGGGGATCTCTGAAGAACCAATGTTGACTTCTTGAGTATCCTCAATTAGAATAGAAGACACCTCTGGTCGATTATCTTGAGGAGGAAATGTTAAATCTTCATGTTTTTCTTGTGGCTCTAGATTTTCTTGCTGAGGGGTTCTCTTCGCTAGCATAGCTAGTCTCGAATTCACCTTAGTTCCAGTTTTGGGTGTATCGGAACTAGGTTGGGGATTTTCTCCAAAATATCACTTGGGATCTAGCTTGTAGATATAGGTAGAATCTAGCTTTGTTTACTTATGAGGAGTTTCAGCTCCCATGAATCTCAGAAGCACTTCCTCTTATGTGAACTCATCAATGTGTATGATTCTTGGTTGGTCCAAATCTATGAGTTGTGGATGGGCGAGTGGTAGTTCAATGAGGTGGATGAATAGTTCTTGGAGAATAAAGTCTCTGAGGGATATTTGGTCTGGAATATCATCGTAGGCTCTCTTTTCAACTTCCTCAGGAATGTCTTCAATTTCAACAAGGTCGCGCTGAATGTTCAAAAAAGCGTGACCATCTGTATTGGTGCCCCTAGTTGTGGGTATGCCAAAGCCAAGACTTGACTTTGATTCTCACTTGCGTGCATCAATGGGGCACTGCATGCCTCTTTCTTCTAGTCCTAGACCACCACCTTTATAGTTCCATTTTTTAGTGATGAGCTTATGTTCTTGGGGATACTTCTGGCTGAAGTGATCAAGGCGTGCTTGATTTCTTTGAGGTGCATCTTTATGTAACCAATTGTTGATATCTGGAGTGAGCTCCTCATGAAGAGGGATTTTTGAGGATACAAAGGTTGTTGGACCAATTTTTTTGTATCGAGGAGGTAGAATCTCCTTAGCTTTGTGATATGTTGGTTGTCCATGGGCATGTGGATCAAGTGGGAGTGCCCCGACAGCAAATGCATCTAACATACTATACTCTCCATAGCCTTTTTTATTGATCTTCACGGTAGACAGGGTAGAGGCAAGGATGGTTTCTAGGTCATTACAAGTGTGGGATGAGCTGGTGATGGATGTGTTGATATAAATTTTAGGGAAATGGTTTGTATATGAAGCTTCAACTGCATTGCAATAACTAAAGGGTTCTGGATCGACATGGATGGTCACCTCAGTGCCTTGATGCAAAAATTTGATGCACTAATGGTAAGTGGATGGAACGGATTTCATGGCATGAATCCATGGGTGACCAAGGAGGATGTTAAATGGTAGGTTTAGATCAATAACATGGTAGAGTGTCTCTTGGATGACTAGCCCAACCTTGATTGGCAGTAAAATAGTTCCTTCTATGGTTCTTTCCAAGTTGTCATAATCTTTGATGGTGATAACCTCACTAATGATATCTGCCTCAGTATACCCAGCTTTTTTTATGAATTTTAGGGTGCAAATATTCAAGGCTGATCCATTATCTATCATTACTCTTTTCATGGAAAAATTGGATACCATGATGGCTATGTGAAGTGGAGGGATGTGATCTGGCTTGACCACGGGTATGTCAGTGGATTTGAATGATAGAGCACATGAGGAGGATAGGTGTCCAACAAGATTATGAAAGTCAGTAGTGTTGATATATGAAGGGACATGAGATTCTATGACAGCACTATCATGGATGTTCTTGTACACAAGACTAGTGTGAAGAAGGTCTAAAATGGAGAGTTGGGTTGGCATGTTCCCAAGGTGTTCGAAGATATTGTATTGGCTTTTTGATGGAGCTGACAGTGTTGGTGAAATTGGTGGGCCTGTGATGTTAAATCGTACTCTTTGAGTGGTGACTACACACTCATTGTTTGGTCCTTGGATATTGATAACATTGACAGAAGGGTCTTTCTTGGATATACAACCTATGAGGCTACCATAGTCTATGTAGGATGAAGTGTGGTCATTGTTCTTCCCATGCTATTGGTTTGGCTGGTGGTTGTTGGTGTTGTTGTTATTGGCTTGGATAGGTGCTTTTCCAGGATTTTGGTTGTTGTGAGGAGGAAAAGCATTTTGATAAATCTGTAAGCCTGCATTGGGAGAGGTTTGGGCACCAACGGTGATTTCTTTCCGATCAATGAGGTCCTACACATAATCTTTTAGTTTCATGCATCTGAGGGTAGTATGACCTTTTACCCTATGAAATTTGCAGTACTCATTGTCTTTGTACCATGCAGCTTTGGATTGGCTTGGGTCAATTTTTTGGGTAGGAGGAAATTTGATGAGGTTTTCCTTGACTAATTTCTCAAAAATGACATCCAAATGTTCACCAAGGGGTGTATAGTTTCTAGGTGTAGGTTGGAATCTGGGCTTTTGTCCTGCAGCTACATTGATGGCATTAGCATGATTGCTAGACCCTTGAAAGTTGGGTCTTGGATTGTGGTTTTGATAGCTTTCATTATTCTGTTGTTGGTATTTGATAGCTTGTTGATTGTTTGGTTGATATGGTGGGTTGGACTGGTTTTGAGAAGGACCAACAATATTCACGTGTCTGGTGTCAGTGACGCCATCTATTGCAACATGCTTGTTTTTGTTCCAATACCTAGACTTTTCATTGGAATGTGATTGATTTTGGTTGGCTTCCTTGTAAATCTTGACCACACCATCTTTAATGAGTCCTTTCTCAACAATCATTCCTTTCTCTTTGATATCTTTGTAGGTCTGCAAACAGTTCATGGTCATGTGGTGAGCCAAGCTAGGATGGGCATTATCAATAAACATTTTCACCAAATGGTGCTCTGGCAAGGTGCAAGATATGTGGGTGGTAAGGGTTTTCCATCTTTGTAGATATTCGGGAAGGCTTTCTCCACCTTTTTTCTTAGTGTGGACAAGATCAACTACTGATAGCACTATTTCAACAAGATGGGCATATTGGGCTACAAATGCCTTAGACAATTCAGAAAAAAATTTAATTGTGCCATAGGGGATTCTATAAAACCATTCAAGAGCTGGTCTGGCCAAGCTTTTGGGAAAGAGACACAAGAGGAAGATGTCATCGTATGCCACTTCTTGGCAGTGCATGTAAAATTCTTTGATATGTGTGATAGGGTCTCCTTTTCCTCTGAATTTGTCAAACTTGGGTGCCTCAAAATGCTTGGGAAACGGTGTCATGGTAATGGCTCTATCAAATGGGTAAGGACACACATTCTCAAACTTGAAGGTTTTTGCATCATTTCCCTCCTGGATGTTCTTCAAAGCTGTCTTCATGGCTTCCCATTCTAAATTAATAGGTGATGGCTGGGGTGCCCCCAATCTAGGAGTGCCCTAAGGTAGGTATGTGCTAGATGGGGCAATGGAATATCGATGGCTTTGAGGTATGGGCTAGTAGGGATTATACACGGCTTGGGCAACTGAATGGTGGATGATGGGTTGCTGAGGTGGAGGTGGCACATATTGCTTCATGTTTTGTGAGGCTTGTTGTTGATATTGGATTTGAGGTTGTGATTGAGGAACATAAGCTAGTTGTGGGACAAATGGATTGCTTTGTGGAGGTAAGGTATAAGATGGTTGTGAAGCTTGGGGAAAGGATCAGGGATCTTGTGGAACTTGACTTTGGATTTGAGGAGTTTGACCAATATATGTGGGTTGGGCCCCCATTTGGGAAGGTACCTGCATGGAAAAGGAGGCCAAGTAATTGGTGGTTGGTGGTGGTGGATTTCCTCCTAGAAGTGGCATAGAAAAATAGTTGGTAATAGGAGGTAATGGATTAGTTGGTGGTGGAGGTGGTGGGAATTGAAAGCTTGGAAATGGAACTAATGGGGTTTGATAGCTTGGTGGCAGGAGCTTGGGTCACTTGAGAGCTGGGCAGAACATTGGTAGTAGCTTGTGGGGTTTGATAGCTTTGTGGAGTGAGGCTAGTAGCTTGTGTATTTGTGGCTGATGTCACTGAGCTCTAAGGACTAAGTGGAAATGATGGAATCATGTTTTGAGCTGAGGTAAACAAGCTGGGGGTGATGAAAGGTTTATTACTTGGCCCCATGGGTGGCATCCTTGTTGTATATTGATGAGGTTGGCCAAAGATACTAGCACTAATTTGGGAGATGGGTGGATTTGGAAGGCTGGGTTGGGGAACAATAGTAGCAATAGTGAAGGGAGTGAATGATGAGGTGTTTTGGGAAAAGGGGGTTTGGGATGGAGTGGTATGGACCAATGGTGGAGTGGTGGTGGCTGGATTGGCTTGTGGAAGGGAGATCTCAACTTGAGTGGAGGATGGTATGTTTGGATCTGTTGGATCATATCAGGTGGGTTGAGGCTCTTCTTTTGGCACATATTGAGGATAATTTGAATCATAAGAGCCTATGGGTGGTGGGAGTTTCTCAAACAAGGGGTGAGATGGATTTGATAAGGGGGGAGGTCTTCCAAAGTCGAAGGCTCCAATGTTGTCCCTTTGAAAGTTAGCCATGACTGTTTCCTTGTTTTTGTTTATAATGATGTTCACCAATACTGCATTTCCTGGTTGGTTCATGAAAGCTTCAATATCAGTAGATGAAGGTATAGTGTTCTCTGGGCTAAAGGATGGTTGAGTTCTCAAGGGGAGCGATGCTGTTGGACCCAAATGATAGGGCTCCATTGTTTCCTTCTTCTTCTTTCCTAAGCGATTGACAGGTGGCATGAAAATGCAGAATGTTCCTAGGGATGAGATGCAACAATGCTGATGGATGCAAAAGGGGGGAAGGATTTTCTATGCAAATGATTTCCTAGGTTGAGGCAAAGCTATATGATAAAACCTAAGGAGGATTGAGTTGGAGATGGTAACTTCAAAGATATTTTGCCAAAGCACGAAAGGTCTGGTTTCCTATGTGCAAGCTTGGTGGTTATTGTGTCAACTTAAGGACAGACTGAGGATCCTTTAGGAAGAACATGAGATTGACCACTTGTGGATCCCAACCTTTAGCTCAAGGTGATGAGGGATAACAAGTGACAAAGCTAGATTACCCTAGACAAAGCTTTGTCAAAGGGATAACCTTGGTGAGGCTGGTGGATTTGGAAGATGTTAGGAATGGAAAAATTTTGGCAAGGTGACAACAATATTGAAGGCTTGGATGTGAATATTTTTGGATTGCTGGCTAGATGGTTTGGTTCTAAATGAGATGGATGAGTTAAAATTCTTAAGGGGATGACTAAGGATGGTTGGCTTACCTACAAGGATGACTCTAAAGTGAAGCTTATGCAAGAAGATGTGGAGAAACAAGGGGGTCTAGTCATAGGAGTCATGCCTAGTTGGTAAGGCATAAGTATTGTTAATCCTAGATGTTGGTTAAGTTGGAAGGTGCAATCTAACCAAGCATCTTGAAGGGCTTCGTCAGCAGCTTTGTCCTCTGCTTTGTGTAGTTTGGCAATTTGAGAGCTTGGTGTTAGTTCCTTTCTCTTGGCTGAAAGTTCTTGGTATGCCTGAGATGGGTTGAGTTTAACTTTGTAAAATTTTTATTTGGGTTTGGGTTGTTTTGACATGAATTTTTGAATCTGCTTGTCTTTGAGAGATCTTGATTATTTTTCTTCAACTTGTTCAACTTTTGGAATAGGCAGTGACTACGCTAAGTGTGCCCTAAGCTAGGATTAACCAAGTTTGGAAAACATTCATTCAACAAATAAAAAATCAAGAAATAGATAGGAACAACCAAATAGAATTTTTGGATTCTCAGAATGTGATACTTGCACCAAGGAGTGTGTATGTTTTACAAATGTTTCGATCCGTCACTTCTAACACATTAACATCCTAGATGGTTATCTACAAGGCTGACAGTTGGTTTAGCTAGGGAGTCCTTGATATACCCAAGGTACGTGAGGCCCAAATCTGTAGATGAAACCAAAACAATGTCACACAGTCGAGAGGAGTGGTAACCCACTTCTCCTCTTTCACTTCTCAAGGGTATAAAGTTCCTTGAGGCTTAGCTCGAGTGACAAAATCTTGATTCCAAGAGAGGTGTCTTTGGATTCACCTCCCAATCTTTATACTCCACCAGAACGTTGGAGTTGAGGTCATCCCAAGGGGTAATGAAATCCCCAAGCAGGCCTCCTAAAAAGAAAAACAAGGTTTTGGATCCTAATCTTATGCACCCAAGATGGCCTCGAAAGACGACAAGGGGAGAGAAGACTTGGATGGCCTTGGGCTAAAAAACACGCTTGTTCCTTCTCCAACTGACTCTTATGTGTGCCGATCTAGACTTTGCAAGCACTCATGTTTAAGGTGAAAATGTTCAATTCCAACTTTGAAATGCACTAACAAAAAAAAATTGATCGAAGAATGCGAACAAGAAGAAGAGTTAGGGTCAACAAGAAAGTAAACTCGTGCGGTCGGAGGCCCTCCACGTCAAATATTGATTAATTTCTTTTAAGGCATTCAAGAGTTGGTGTGATTTTTTTTTAAGCCTAAAACAAAGATGTGTGAAATTTGATTTCAAGCGGGTGCCTGGAGGCCCCCCACATCAAGATTTGTTCAAATTTTAATGCCCAAATGAAGTGTTAGCAAGCGTAATGTGCATTCAAGGAATTTTCTAAGTTAGAAAAACTAATAAAAACACAAGTAAGTGAAGTTTGATCTTTGTGGAGCACTTAACACCCTCTTAGGTGGACCCATCCTCATAGATGGCACTGAGATTGCAACCAATGATTAAATTGATGGGTGATTAAAGAGGGTGAGTCCAACTACAAACTCACTTAAAGGGTCTTTATTTGGTTTTTATAATTTAGGAAGTTTCTAGAATGTAGATTCTTTTTATGCCCCAAAAGATGATTATTTGATCTATGGCATTCAAGATTGGATTTGTTGTTTTAATCATGCATTCATAAAAAAAACAAACTTGATTTTAATCCATGGCACTCAAGAGTGATTTTAGCAACATGCATTTAAAGACAAGTGATCAAACATTCAAGTTTTTTCCTTTGAGCATTCAAGATTGAGATTTTGTGTGTTTTTTTAAGAACTTTGAAGTGCTTTGTTTTAACCTTAGATCATTCAAGATTGTTTTGGACTCAAAAGTGAAAATGACTTTTTGGACTTTGGTTTTCATTCAAGATTTTGTGTTCTAGTTTGCATATTTTAAGCCAAAAAATGATATTCCTAGATTGTTTTGATGCATGAAAAACCTAAGAAACATTCAAAATTTTGCAACAAGACACTTGTTTGGAACAAATAACAAAGTTTTTAGGACAATTTTTGGCAACCATTTAGGACTCTTAGTTTTCATGAGATTTTTAAAAGAACTTTAAAATATTTGCAAATGAGGTTCATTTTATCCTTGATTGATGCTTTGAGTTTGATTTAGATTTTAGTTTGCACTTAGTGTTGATTTTGAACCTTTTGAAATGGAAACTTGAAGTTCTTTTTAAATTCCCAAAAATGAAGTGTTCCTAACTTTGCATGAATGCATCTAAAACCTTGATGTTGCAAGGATGCAAATGATTGGATTGGTTTAGTTTCACTTGTTAAAAGATTTTTTCTTTTTTGCAAAATTTTTAGTTTTTTAATGGATTTAAGTATGATTTGGGGGTTCATTTTAAGCACTAAACAGAAGTGTGTATGATTTTTCTTCCTTAAAAAAAAATGGCCAAGATCTCCCACAAGAAGAAGAAGAAGTAGATGGAATAAGAAGAATATAGACAAGAAGAGGAAGAAGAATTCCAAGTGCTTTGTCCACCTATAAGCTTGAAAAATCTGCAAATACTATGAGATAGAATATGAGTTCCTTTGTCTTCTTCATGCTCATGTGGACGTACAAAACCAATTTTTACAATCCTACCAATCACAAAAACAAGCAAAATTAGCCAAAATTAGCAAATGACATAAAAAACTTGACTAAAAAAGCTAATGAAGATGACCCATGCAGGGTCCCACCGGGCGTGCCAAAATGTATATGAGCAATGTTAGCATGCTAACAGAAACCAAATTTAAATAAAGCTTCTACAAACTAAACAAAATTCATAAACTTCAAGATAGACTAAGATGAGCTCTCAATTGAGAATATGAGTCATTAATGGGCTCTCTCAATGAGAAGCTCTGTTGTTGAGTAGCTTTGTCTAAATAGATATGATGTATGCTCATGCTTTATGCTTCAAAAAAGGCTTCAAATGAAGTTGGAATTTGGGTGTGAGTGAATGGTTTTGATGTAAAATGGCTTCTTAAAATGGCATTATGACTTTACTTCATGGATTGTGTTGTTTTGCAAAGGGGAAGGATCCAATTTATAGGCAAGAGGCTTGAGGGATTGAGGGCTAAGATGCAAGGATGGAGAAAAGCTCATGGAGGGCTCAGATTGCATGAGAGGAGAGCACATGGATTGTGCTTCCTTACAACCAATCAGGGAGTGACACATGTCATAGTGTGAGAGGATGGAGGAAAGGGTAAGGATGAGTCAACAAAGGAGGCTCAAGGGATAAAATCTTCATAAAGACCCTCATAATGGCTTGTAAGAGCAATGAAAGGGCTTTGGAAGAGTCATTTATGGCCTAGTGGACTTCATAAAGTTTTATGGTTGGGATATTTTGAGGGAGATGAGAGGAATTTCGACTTGGGCTTGATTAGGAAGGTTTTAAGCTTGCTTAGGCTTGTGCAAATGATTAGAGGATGGATTAGGATGGTTTAGGATTAGCTTAGGGATAGGCAAGTGGATGGTATTTAATGAGGGTGGGTAAAGGAGGAGATATTTGTTAACTTTGGCTTGGGTTAGTAAGTTTTAACCCATGTTTAGGGAATGTGACAAGCTTAGGAGGGGATTAGGATTAGGTTTAAAGACATCTTCTAGAAGAGTCTAGACTTTGGATGAGAATAAAGACTTTCTAGAATAGTCTAGAACTTCTTAGGATGAGGATAAATTAGATTTTTAGGAAATAAATAAAGTTTTATTTATTTCAAGGGTTTGGGTTGAGGAGATATTTATTAAAACATTTTTAATAAACATGAGGATTAATATTTAATCTTAATTAAATATTTTGAGTTGGGATTAGGGGTAGGAAATGATGGGATTGGCCTTTAATCAAAATTAAAGAAGGATTAGAAGATTTTGGAAGAGGTTAGTGGTCTTAAGGAAATTGGCCAAGTTTTGGGCAAAAAATAAATTTTTTATTTATTTTGGGTTTTTTGGTCAATTTATTAATTAAATAATTAATAAATAAGGAAATAATATTTAAATAAGATTTAAACATTTTTGGGAGGGATTCCTTAATTAAATATTTTTAATTAAGATAAAGGGATTTAATGGCATAAAAATTAATTAATTAATTAATTAATTAATTAATTAATAAATGATGATGTCATCAAGGACTCTTTTCAGAAAATAAAAATATTTTATTTTCTAAAGGATTTTTAGGTGTCTACAAGTAGAAGATAGAGAAAAGGCTGCAAAACCCTTTGGCACATATTATGTTGTGAAGTCAAAAGTTGAGATCGATTTTAAGATAGCCTTTGTAATGAAGAGGAAAGAAAAACTAGTGAAGAAAATAAAGAAGAAATTTGACAATAGCATTGAGGAGGCAGATGAAGAAGAAGAAGAACAAGGGCAATGCCCTATGGAATTAATGCAAGGCTTAGGTCAAGATAAGGAGAAAGGTGTTGAGGAAGAAGAACTTGAGGAATCACCAACACAAGCTAAGTCCAAAAAGAGAAAGGCTAAAACTCAACCTGTAGCACAACCTAAAACCAAGAAGGTTGCCAAGACAACCTAAGCTAAGCCAAAGGCACCTACAACAAGAGCTACCACAAGGGCATCTACTCAAAGAGCCATGGAACCAACAAAAGAGAAGAAGAAAGATACTAAGTAGATTGGTGCAGTGTAAAAGAAAAGAATGAAGTATGTTGCACAGCCAAATATGGATGATGATGAGAAGACTGAATCAGAGGATATCAACCAATTTAGAGTGGTAAGTCATCCTCCCAAATTATCTATAGATTAAATTTGTGAAAATGTTAAAAATACAAATTTGACTGATTTGAAAAATATTGAATTTAATAAGTTAAGTAGATATGATTAAAAAGAAATAGAGAAATCAGTGTATGCCATGATGATAGAATTGAAGAACACACCTCTAGAGTTGGACAATACCAGGCCTAGGGAGTTATATGAGATTATCGAAAATAAATGGCATTAATGTTTAAAGATGGAAAAGGAAATCAGAGAGTCCACATTGGCACAAGTGATGCCTAACCTAACTAAAGGTCAAATAACTAAAGCTAATAAGAAACATGGTGGAAAATTTGCACCAAAGTATGGGGCCTTTAGTATTCTACAAAATAAAATTGAAGATGTTGTGAATAAATCTACAAAACTATCAAAGTCAATCTATAAATTGATTGATGACTAGGAAGGACATGGAGAGGAAGATGTAGATACAAACAAGGCTAAAGCTAGTGAGAAGGAAAAGGAAATACAAAAGAAATAAGAAGAGAAGAAAGAGTAAGAGAAAGGAGAAAAAGAGAAGCAAGAGGAAGAGGAGAAGAAAAAGGAGAGGAGGAAGCAAATAAAGGAGATGTAATGGCAACAACTGAGAGGAAGTAGCAACAAGAGGAAAAGAGTGTGCAACACACACAATTACCACCTCCTAACCCTCCTCATGTAACCATCACACCTCTAGATACAATAACTATCAAGGATGTTACAAAAAAATCATGTTATAACATCAATCAGTTAATTGCAGAAGATCTCACAAAGATCCTTGACCAATCTACCTAACAAGCAAGATTATGCAATAATCTAGTATTGGTCAATGTGGATGAGCTACAAAAGGCAGTAGCTAACTTATCAAGATACAAGGTGAATCCAAAAGAACCACCTTCAGTCTCTACAACTACTAGTACTCAAATTTTAATGCTTCCACCACCAATTGAAATAGTTGATACAGTTGGAACAATTGACATCATTTAGAAGCCAAGTGTAGAGGCAGAGAAAGACATAAATAAAATATGATAGATTGCTACATTTGATCCTACAATATAGTCAATAGGTACAACTCAAATTATTGTGATTGATCAAGGAAAATCTAAATAAGAAAAGGAGGAAACATCAAAAGACGAGGAGCAAGTTGCTATCCAAATTTTGGTAGGGTTAAAAAAAATAGGCACTCCAACAAAAACTCTTTAGAAACCAAGAACTGATGTCATACCTTTGTAAATCTCAAAACCAAGCTTCAGCTCAACCAAATTGACTAGGGTAGTTCACTATGGAGACCTTGAGTTAGATGAAGAAATTGTCATACCTAGTTATGACTCAAAGATAATCAACATTGAGTAGATCATTGATATGCAAGAAGCATTAAAAAGAAAAAAGAAAATAAAAGAAAAGGCAAGAAATACTTAGAAAGGAGTATAAACATAAGAAATAACTTCATGAGATTAAGGAAATCTTTATGGATTCCTTCAACTTGTGTCATTAGATGAGACAAAACCTATAATGGAACAATTGTCAGAAATTGTTGACCAGGTGACAAGTGAAGACCAGGAAACAAATGTAAAACTTATGGAATGGTCTAAAAGGAAGCTTCAAGGAAAGGTGAATGAGAAAATATCAAGTGATATAGCACCTCCACAAATTCAGTTTTCCTAGAAAATTGAGAAGGTAAAAACTATACTTGAGAATATCTTCTTATTATAAAAAAAACATATGTGATTTCTCCAATTTCACACAAGAGATAGGCTAGAGAATATTGAGCTTGGAGAGGAATCTCAAGATTTCTAACATGTAGCTACCCACTAATCTAGCTCAAAGTGAAGATGATTTTACCCAATCACTTCACACCCAAAAAGAGTTAGTTGGACTCACAAGTGAAGAGGCTAATATTAAGGCCAAATTGATGCAGATTCAATCTTCCATAACCCCACATTATGAAGTAATCCATCAAGAGAAAGTCTAGACTAAGACTATTTAAAGAAAGATCCTAATATTTCTACATTAAATAGACTTTTACATCTTGTGGCAAAGACTGCCATCAAACATAAGTCACTAGAGACTGCTTTGAAATTGATTATGGAGGTAAATAGTACATTTTTGGAAAAATATGGTATTACTCCTTAGCACCCTTTGAAATTAGTGTCAAAATAGGTGGAGAAATATAATAAGAAGGGATATATAATAAGGGAGATATCAAATAGAGACTAAGGGGGGGAATACTAAGTATGTACTTACATTCTCTCATTTTCCTTTCATTCATTTGGAGAATAAAGGAAAAATATTGTAGATCTAAAAAGGGGAGACAAGAGATAAGACATAGTGTGGGGGAGATATAGTGTTTTAAGAATTGTATGAAAGATAATATAGGTACAGATTGCAAAAATAGGGCAAAGGCAAAGAGTATTTGATACATCAATATGAGAAAAATTCAGCACAAAATTTTGGTTACAAGAATGAAATAGCACACTCAACTTAGGGGGAGTTATAAGGTATATTGTTCTTTACAAAATTTTGAAAAAGTTTTTGAAATTTTGTACATATTACAAGTAGATTTGATAATGTACTCATGAGATCATAAAAATAATTCTTAGTTAAGTGTTTTTGACACTCAAGTCGAAGGGGGAGATTGTTGGTTTCATAGTGGTTTTGACAACTAAGTGTCACACACTTAACCAATTTTCCTATAGAAGTTGAGAACACTTTATATGCTAAGCTATAGTATGTGCTAAGCTAGAATTTCTACAAGTTCCAAGTGACTTGAAGTTCTAAACATGATACAAGTGTTGAATGATATATAGGTCCTAAGTCATACATGTGCCAAGCAAGACAGAGTGCAATAGGGTCTGAGAAGACTAGGATCATATATGTGCCAAGCACCAGTAATCTAGTATGTATTGAGTAACACAAAATCAACATATGAGTTTGTTCCTTCACAAACTCAGATGTAAACCATTTTTTTTTTATGAGTCATGAAGGGATTAGAAGATAATATCGAATCTTTTCTTTTATCTATGTTATCAACATGTAGTCAATTAGAAAATTATAGGTTGCATGCAACCACTATGTTAAATATAAGCATTTGATTGAGAAAGTTAATTTTGTCAATTCATTTCAAACCCTAAGTCTTCAAAGCCTTTATAAGAAGGCACAGACTCCAAAATTTTGAGTTGGCAAGGAGTTACTGAGAAGAAGTTAAGGAAGTTTCTAAGTAGATAGAAAAATTTCAAAATAGGGAAAGCTCTTATTTATTTCTCTATATTGAGGCAATAATGCCATTTATTCTCAATAATAGAATATAAATCTTTAGGCATAGAATTTTCAAGTTCAAGTGGGGTGTTGTTGAACTTGGCTATCATGGTGTAGACTGACTCTTCAACCATGTTCTATTATTTCCTACTTAGATTACCAAAATCAATGTTTTTCAAGCCATTCAAGTTTGCATCATCTTTAATGTTATCCAAAATATTTTCTAAATTAGACTTAGTGGCATGACTTACCACTCTAAATTGGCTTGCATCATCTAACTCAGTCCTCTCTTTATCACACTCAAGTTGAGCAAGATATTTTCTTCTCAATTTCTTCTTTACTAGTCCTTGTTTCTTAGTAACCTTCTTCTTTTCTTTTCTTTTCTCCTATTAATTTTGAATAATAGCCCTTGTAGTAGCTCTTGTGGTAGGCTTTCAAGGGCTTGACTAAACAACTTTCTTTTTTCATGTCTTTGATGCATGTTGTGTGCCTGCTTTCCTCTTTTTGGGCACAAGTTTTGCAAGTTCTTCCTTGGCTTGTTCCTCCTTGGTATCTTCTTCCTCTACATCCTCCCCCATTCCTTGTGTCAAGGAAAGTGGCCCTTAGCCCTATTATTGTTCTTCATATTCATCATCATCTTCATCTTCTTATTTTCTTCTGTAGCACCTTATCTAGCTTTTGCCTTGAATTTCTTGACCAATTTGTCCTTCTTTTTCAGTTTGGATGTTGTCTTAGCTCCATATCAACTTTTAATCTAACAACATCATAAGTACCAAAAGGTTTTGCACTTTTATCAATCTCTTCTGCTAGCAATGTAGTGATTTTTTTTGATGCCTCATCAATGTTGATTTCATACCGTAATGGCCTTAGCTATCTTATTCTTGGTACTATTTCTTGGATATAAGTATAGGCTATATCAACTAGAAATAAAATGTCACTTATGTGTTTCTCTACTAGGGAAACTAGTATTTTGAGCCTTTTCTTCATAGATTTATTAAAATCCTCAAAATAACTTGTCATAGTAGTCTCAAAATTAGCTCCCATATTCTCTATATACTCATTAATCTGCATAGCTATAGACCTATTTATCTTCCAACCTATCTTATCAAAAGAAGGAAACTCATTCCGAACATAAAAGAATATACATATCAAAATTGACCCAAACTTACATTGTACACTTTTTTATCTACTTATGGCTCCCAAATTCTACATGATTTGTTGTAGTTGCAGCTCTACTAGATCACATGTGTGACATTTCTTTACAATTTTGTATCCCACATCCACTGCAATGTAAGGTACACTATTTAATCAGCTTGATTGATAGAATTTCTATGAGATGACCCTTATTAAAAATTATATGCGTGGATCTTTGATTGTTTCTATGGTCATTCTCCTTTTATTCCATTGTGCCTCTATATTCTTTTCAATGACTTCCTTAGAGTCACTTCTTATGGTCTTTGGCCATTCTAGGGTTCGATAACCTATAACCCTATGTATGATAATTTTTTATATTTTGGTGAGCCCTCCTTCTAACCATAAACATCCATCATGGATTCTTCTCAAAACTATTCTAATCCACTCCATCCTGAAGAGTGTGGGAATTTTTAGGGAAGGTGTTAGTCCCTTCTTCTCAACAATGTTGAACTATTCTTTCAATGCACCATTTTCACGTAGCTTTTTATATACCTCATGTATATCTATATCACCTATCTCTCCAATATTTTAGTTGTAGCACTTTTTGACATCTTGCACCATTACTACCTTGGGTGGAATAACAAATAACACACCAACAGGGTCATTTTTGTATGTCACCTTTGGGATTGGCCTAAAATCTAGTAGCAACTATCATTCATTTTACCCAGTAGCAACTAACTTTATTCTATTTGGTAGTAACTACTCACCCATCTAGCTTTGGTTGATAACTTGGCATACACTAGGATTCTACTTGGCATTTGAAGAGGATTTTTCACACTCCACATTAATGTGAAAACTTGAAGATTTAACCTTGCATCTTTGTGAATACTACTTTATTCTTTTTATTACTACCTTATATAGGGACTGATGTGTGATGAAGCATTTACGTATCAATCCCACATACCATCTCTTACTTAGTCAGATGAAGTGTAACCACTTGACCTTTTAGGTGAAGTGATCCCTTCTCCACTTGATGTGTTGCTTCCATCTCTTCTCTTCAATGTCTTATTCATTTCTCCTATAATATGTTCAACATCTACTTTGCTTTTACCTTTGTTGAACTCAGAGTTAGGTGCCTTTGACTTGTTTGGGCAATATCTACTGATGTGACCAGTCTTTAAAATGCTAAAGCATGTGGTTTGACTCAACCATCTGCTATAGTTGCCACTAAAATATTTTTTTATATAGTCTTCAAGGATGTGACCATACTCTTGATATTAGTGGAAGCTCTACCTAGTGTTGTAGTCCCAATTGTAGTTATGTCCATGACTTATTGTTTCTACTAATTTTTTTGGTGAACATTTAGGCTTGGATTTGCACTCAAATTCTCTTTGTCCATAATTTTGACAATTGCAGTAGCAACCTTCAAATCTTCATGCATGTGGTAACCTTGCTTATTGCACTTGTTATAGTGACCCGTGTTTTTAGATTTTTCATGTTCATTGGCATTGTTTCTTTTGCATACATTAGAGGTGTATACTTTCTTACCAAAAAATGATAGGTGGGTTTTCAGGTCTAACCTTTATCATTCCTTTCTTTAGTACTCTTGGATGTCTCTCCTTCTTCAGTGCTAGTATAGCCTAGTCCTGATGTGTCACTACTGGACTTTGGGGGTTTTAGTAGTTGCTCAAAGTACTTGATAGCTTCATTAAGTTTTTTGAAGCTCTTAGTAATCTCTCTTTCTCTTCTCAAATCATTTTTCAATTGTCAATTTTTCAATTTTAGTGTGGTGACTTAAATATCTATGACATTTAGCTCATGGTGAGAATTCAACATTTGGCTGAGAATTTCCAATTGCATGTTGGATATTCTTGCAAGCTTAGTTGACTTTCCTTCTAGTCTATTGGCTAGATTTATTCTTTCATCTTCAATAATTACCTTATCTACAATGGCTTTCTTATTTTGTTCATTTACTTCACATAGCACCATGTCTTGTGATTCTTGTTGTAGCTTGAGTACTTTGATCTCTTCAGCTTGTGTTTATTCTTCTCCATCAGATCTACTATTACTGCATCAAAGTCATTTGAGTATCCATTTGCAAAGAACTTAGTGGTGTCAATTTCCTTGTATTCTATGTCATTTTTTGCAATGACAATATCCTTTCTTCTCTTTAAGGATTTTCTCAATTCTTCCCTAGCTTTATCCAAAAATATAGAATGAGTTGGATTTCAATTCCTTGGTCCTCTATAGTATTTCCTAGTTTGTAGATCTCTATTTCAAGATATTTTCTCTAAGCTACAAGGCTTCTCCTAATGAGAACTGAGCCCTAAAACCAATTGTTCGAATTACAAATGGGAAATATACATTTAGAAGGGGGGGGTGAATCATAAGTATCAAACTTTAACCAATAAAACTTTTAACTTGAAATAATATATGCATGAGACATATTTAAATAACATGAAAGTAAAGAAATGCATGCAAACACTTGACACCATATTTGATCACCTAGAAACCCTCCAAAATGAGAAGGTAAAATTGGAGTGGGGATGACACCCTAAACTTCACTATTGTAGTAATGTGTAACTTTTCAAGGATACAAAGTTTGACCATAAGTGATGATCTACCCTATGAAAGTCATGTCCTGTTAAAGGCTTACAAGGATGATTTTATCCTATCCTATTAAAGCATTTACACAACATTCACTAGGAATGTCACCCAGTTAAAGGTTTTATATAATGGCTATTAAACCAACCTAATTCCGTAAGATTTCATTTTTCTAGTACAATTGTTAGAAAGTATAGTAGAATGTTTGGCCTAATCTCTTATAATCTAATTTTGCTAATTCCAAATTCTTCTTATGTCCAATTTGATCCTTGTTGATGTGATATGAAACTATTTGTAGTGTCGCTACTCTGTCTTGCTAACTGATATTGTAACTTTCCTACTCTGCTAAGTACCTTGAATATCTTGTATTCAATTCACCCATTTACTCCTTTTGTTCTTCTCTTACATGCATCGTATTCCTTTCTACCAGTACTTATGAGTTATGGGGCTTTGACCTCCTTTAGGTATGAATCTATGATTGAGATTCATCCATTTTGCAACTTTAGCATTCCAATTTTCTAATTGCTCACATGTTTATTACATAGGGAATCAAATAGATTCAATTTTATATCTAATATTTCAGATCTATCTATTAGTTGTCATGAAAAATGGTTTACATATTAGTTTGTGAAGGCACAAACTCGTATGTTGATTTTTGTTACTTGGCACTTGGTGATTACTGATTCTTGGCACTAACTAAATTTTTTTTTTTCTCAGCACTTGAATATGCTCGACATCTATTGTTCACTTGGGACATATACTTTCTTGGCACTATCTATTTGCTCAGCATCTGAGTGACTCGACACCTACTATATTTCTAGCTTGACATCTATTGCAACTCAATGCTTGCATATATTATACTTAGCATATGTTGCTAGCTTGGCATGAACTTACAAAATAGCTTAAGTGCACATATGTTGCTAGCTTGGCATGAATTTAGCAAATAGCTTAAATTTGTTGACACTCAATTTTCAAAACCATTCTAACATCAATAGATGGATGTAGCTATCTCACACTATTCTATATGATATTTCTTAGCATGTATACTAGATACATCATCATCATGTTGTATCATTTTGACATTGACAGTGCTCAAGAAACACATATTTTATTGTATCGATGTACATTTTTATTCCTCTATAATATATAAATATATGAGATTTTTTTCTTTTTGACTACTTTGGCATGTGTCACTTTTCACTCTTATAGTTGTGCATACATGAGATGTGTAGTTATATGATTGGTATGAAAGTAGTGTAGATGAGGTTATGGATTTATGAATAATGAAATATTACAATAACTATATTAAATGCAAAATAGAACTGAAGAAATAACATCTTGTGTAGGTTACAATTTATTTTTTAGTGATAAATGTTTCATAAAATTTAGAAGGATAAACTAAGGATTTGAATACTTGTGTAGTGAAGAAGAAACATAATACTTTAAAGAATCCATCAACCTCTCATTTTAGAAGATGCAAGTAAATTAGTGATCAAAATTTACTATTATGTAAATTAATTAAGAAATGCAATCCTATGCTAGATGTATCCCTAGGTTTAGTTATTGAACTCATAAAATTATCATCACCAAGTGTTTAATGCAACCCATAAATGTCATACAAGTCTTACTTACATCATAATCATGAGAATATAAATATGAAATGTGTCTTAGCTTTGTTAGGATAAATGCAACCCTTAAGCCACAAGAAGCTAGAATGACCAGAACATTTTTTCCCTCTTAATGTAACAATTGAACATAAGCATTAGAGCATAAATGCTAAGTTGACTAGAAAGTCTCTTGTATGAAAACACACTAGACCATGAGAGATCATTTATTATGCTAATTACTAAGTAAAGAGTACATCTACAATGATCCTTGTATTTGTAACCTAAGATAGAAGTGTGCTAAGTATACTTGCAGTGACCCATATGTTCACTTAACATGATCAACATCAATGTTATACTATAGCATAGAGCATTCACTCAAATAGTGAAGGAGAAGAACTGGCTTCACTAAAGTGTCCATATAAAATGAGTCAAGGTAAACATGGCCAACCAACATGACACAAATTTTTTTATAGTGGGCACCCCTTTTATATGTATGCTTCAGAACATTGGAAGTAAACCATCAAGCATAAAACAAAGAAAATTTCATGCATCTAGTCCTTTCTTCTCTAGTCAAAATAGACATCCTGAAGTTTCTCAAAATGGAATGATAGAGTAAAATCAATACAAAAAGGAAAATCTAAGCATAGTTGAAATAATGTCAATGGTTACAATTCAATTTTAGTTTCAATGGATTGATGTGAAGCATCGATGTTCAAAACATATGTGTAAGAGATCTCTTTAGTAGTAGGATGAAAGTAGACAAACTCGGTTAGGAAAATTGGTGACTAATATCAGATAAGAATAATAATCGAGAAGAATCTAGTAAGGAAACTAAGTGACAGTAGCCAAACATAGCTAGAATAATTGGTGACTAACTCAAGAGAGATGTCTTATGGGAACAATCTCAATAGTAAAGTAAATGACAATAGATAGACAAAACTAGAAAAACTAGTGACTGATGTGAGAGAGATCTTCTAAGAAATAGAGGGTGTTATTCTTGAGACTATTAGAAGAATCAATCAATGTATACATGAGCTAAAGCAGGGAATTAAAGAAGGAAAGAAATTGTAGATGAGGAAAAAAATGCATTGTAGGATGTAGCATTTGGAACAAGAGGTGCATGTTTACCAAGTTTTCACCTTCTTGGTAGAAATTCTATTTTTCCTACCACAATGCCTATTTGCTAGGTTTTCATCAATGATATTTTTCTTGTTTTTCAAATTTTCAATTTTTTCAATTTCTTTTGGTATTGTTGAGTTTCCTAGTGCTATATTTTCACCAAGATAATAGATTTTTTTAAAGGAATTTTTAAATATGTACAAAGAAATACAAATGCATGTTAGCTAAAGAGCTTTATCAGTGAAGAGTATTGATTAGCACTTTGAGCAATTCTCCTTGAGTTGTTGAGAGTTGATAAGCACTAGATACAAACATTGTAGTGACTATATATGGACCAAGTGAGTTAGGTTAAAACTTCCCTTTCTATATCTATTGTTGTTGATACTTAGTATTTTCCTTCAGGTCAAGGTCACCTACTTGGAAGTCATGTGGTTTGAATTTCTTGTTGTAGCTTTTACACCTTCTCCTTTGGTAAGATTGTAGATGATCAAATGCCACTTGTTGATGTTCATATATGTAAGTAAACTCAAGTGTGAAAAAAACTTCCTATACTAATCTCTTAAGGAAAGTATTGTGAAAATTCCAATTAAATCCTTACAATTTCAAATTCAATATTATGTAAACAATAGTATTACAATCAACCATGAATATAGAAAATAGATGGAGAAAGAAAATACATAAACATAAAGATATGCCAGTGGGGAAAAACCTTTTGGTAAAACAAACCCCCCCACCTCAAACACTTGCACTATGTATTATCTTCAAGACAAAGGTTGCAACATACTTGCAATGCAAGTTCTTTTAGGACACAAAAGAAAAATCCAATAGCAACATATCATACCAACAATACACTTTTACTCTCTCCTCTTTGCAACCCTAAAGACAATTATATCATGTGATTTCCATTTTTAGGGAAACTTCCAAAGAACAATCATATTAGGATTCTACCATTCTCTAGAAAAGTAGGAACCCAAAGAAATTTTTGGGCCAATGCCCAAAACCCTATGTTCTAGATGGAGACTTGAGTGTATAGTATTCAATGATCAATTTCCACATGTCTTCATATCTTCACCCATCATCAAATCTTCTAGAGATAGATCTTATGCATCATCAAAATCCATGATAGCCATTTTAGCCATGACTTCCTTACATGCAATTCAAGATGCTAGCACATGCAAGTGGAGTGACACATCAATATGCCAACTAGACATGTACACTCACACTTAATTATATTGTTTGCAAAAAAACAATTATAAAACAAACATTAAGCATAGGAATTATCCAAGGTTGAGACACCTTATACCTAACAATCTAGAAATTATAGTTGTTGTAGCCAAGATATTGTATAATAATCGTCAGTCATAATGCCTTTTAGATATTATTAAAGTAGTAATCTTGACCTTAATAGGAAGCACAACATCTATGCCATATACCAAATAAAATGGTGGTGTTCTGGTAGGAGCTTAGATACTTCTTTTGTAAGCCCATAGAGCTTGATTGATTTGAAGCTTCTAGTCCCTTCCATTTTTTTTTACCATGCAATGTAACATCTTATGGATATCCTTATTGGATGCTTCCACTTGTCCATCACCCTAGGGATAATAAATGGAAGATAAATGTTACATGATTTTGAACTTTGAATAGAATTCATTGAGATCCTTTCTTTTAAACTATCCTCCATCACTAATGATGGAAGAATGTCCACTATACCTAAAAATGATGTAATTGAGAATGAACAGAGCTATAATTTTTCCATTAGGCTCAAAAAGAAAGATTTTTTCTACCAATTTTATGAATTAGTCTATAGTTGTTATAAAAAAATTATGTTAATTTGAATTAATAGATGTATCTAACCTACTAGATCAAAGACCCATTATTGCAATGGCCAAAGCATGATGAAAGAAATGAGTTTCATGGTTGAAGCATGAATCAAATTTCCATGTAGTTGACACTATTTGCAAGACTCAACATATTGAATTTCATCTTTCTCCATATCTAGCCAATTGTAAATAGATAGATAATAATTGTACGAGCTAATGTCAAGCCATTAGAGTTAGATCCACAAATGTCTTTGTGTACATTGATTAATTCACATTTTGACACATTGGGGTCTACACACATAAGGAGTGTTTCATCAAAGTTTCTCCTAAATAAGTCATTGGAAATGATGACATACCATGATGCACTATGAATTAGGTGGCATTTTTCATTCTAGGTGAGATCGTCCAAAACTATTTGGCCACATAGGCAAGAAAAGGTATGATTATAGTGTGATGAATTGTGTCCTATTGTAGAATAGATCATCCAGGACTTAGCTAAATCATAAGTAGGGTAGAATAACGTCTATATCAAGAATTCATGTCAAAAATCATTTTCAAGCATCTGTAGTATTGAAGCAAGAGTAGCCATTACATCAGCCTCCTTATTATCTTCCCAAGGAACTTTTTGAAAAGTAATATGTGCAAATTATTTCTTTAAATCATCAACCATTCTTTTATAAGGTGTCGAATTCTCATCCTTTGTTTGATAAACGTCATTGGGATAATTGATTACTAGTTTTGAATTACTAAAGATATTTAATTCATCCACCCTCCATTCAACATAAATTTTCATGGGCCATTGATTAAGGCTTCATATTCTACAATGTTATTCGTATGAGGAAATATAATCTTGTAGGCCTTAGATAAAGAATTTTTTTTGGTTTTGTAAATAAGATTCCAACACCAAATCCTTGTTGTGTGAAGGATCTATCAAATAACATCACCTATGTTTGATGTCTTAGTAATAAATTAGATTCACCAATGAAGTCAATATTCAGTGGTAGAAGACTTTTCATTGGTGCTTCTACCTTTTGTTCAGAAATTTTTTGCCCTTTAATAGCTTTTCTTTTGATATATTCAATGTTAAAATCACTGAGAATCATGGTCCACTTACCTAACCTTCCTATCAGAGCTGCCTTCAAAATAAAATATTTTAATGGATCAATTTTAGAAATTAATTACATAGCATGAGCTAGCATGTAATGTTGCAACTTTTAAGAAGTGAAAACCACTACAAAGAAAGATTTTTCAATGATACTATAGTTTATCTTATAAGAGATTAATGTATGAGTAAGATAATAGATAACTCATTCCCTATTGTCCTTATCTTCTTGAACTAGCAAGATGTTGAGAGTTGACACTTTTACCATGATATACACAGTGAGAGATTTCCAAAAAATAGGGGGCATTAGGATTGTTGGATTTGGAAGATATTATTTTAGCTATGTCAAGCCCTAATCACAATCTTTGTTCTAGTCAAATTTTATACCTTTATGCAAGGTCTTGGTAAAATGTTGTGACTTATCTACCAACTATGAGATAAATTTGTGAATAGATTGAATTCATCCTTCTAACCCCCTCATTTCACTTATATTATGAGGTGGAGGAATTTCCATTATTTCTTGAACCTTTTATTTTTCTATCTCAATTCTTTTTGTGGAGACAATATAGCCAAGTAATTTTCTTTCTTAGACCCCAAACACACATTTCTTAGGATTTAACTTGAGATAGGATTTTTCCATATGATCTAGGATTAGCCCCAATTCTTGAAGATGAGTCTAGCATTGTGTACTATTGACCAAGGTGTCATTAGCATAGTCCTCCATTATTTTATGCATCATGTCATGAATGATTATTGTCACTACTCTTTGATATGTGCCTTCAACATTTTTTAGACCAAATGGAATCACCAAAAGGTTACCAATACACAAGTGAAATCCATTTTCTACTTATATTCTAGTGTAATTTTAATTTTATTATAGCCAAAGAAATTGTCCATTAGTGAGCACATTGCATAACTTGTTTTCATGTCCACTATCATGTCAATGTTGGGTAGTAGGAAGTCATCTTTCAGACATGCTTTGTTTAGATCTCAAAAATATATACAAACTCTAATAGAATTGTCAAATTTTGATAATGGAATAATGTTTGAGAACATTTCAACATAATAAATAGCATGGATAAAGTCACCTTTGAAAAGCTTTTATATTTCTTCTTTAATAAGCAATGCTACATGAGGATATATTTTCCTAACCTTTTGTTTGACTCGTTTTAGAATTGGTGCAATAGACAAATGATACATTATGAGATTAGGATCTAAGATTGGCATATCTAAGTAGGTCAATTGAAAATTAATTTTTTCTCTTAGAAGAAAGCAATAGAATCCAATATTTCCTCTACAAATAGAGATTACACACAATCTATCATATGAGGGTGTTCTTGAGTTCCCAAATTGATTAGTTTTATTAGCTCTACCAACACTGATGATATTTCTTTAAAATGACTTGGAAGCACATAAAATATCTCATCCATAGGCACCTTGGAGAGCTTTTCACCTTTGGATACATCTTTTATTTTTTCTATTTTTGGTTCCACTACTACCACAATGTGGTGCTCACCATCAAAATGCTTTTTTTCTTTTAACTATATGGCTAAGATGATTGATGTCATCTTTATTCCTATTCAAACTTTTCTGATTGGTAGAAGATGTTACTTGTTCAACATCATGTAAATACTAGGCAAGAGCATAGTCATTATTGAATATATGGTCTTTACTAGATGTGGTATTAGAATTCTTGTCTATTAACTTGGGATAAGTGAGTGAGAGAGAAGTGTTGGGTTTAATGGTGTTCATACTATAGTCATCAAATGTGTGGACAAGTAATTCAAGACCTAAAGCAATTTTTTCTAAAGGTATATTCAAATTCCTTTGAGTTCTAACAAGATTAATTGAAGTTGTGTCACTAGTAGGATGAGACTCATCTAAAAAAACCCTAAATTGTTCCCGTATTTCAAGCTATTTTCCATATGTCTGAACTTGATCTACATCCTTATTTGAAGTCATTTCTAAGAAATAATCAAATTCATACTCTTTATACTCTATGCTACATGGAATTAGATTAATAAATTCTACAATAGTTATGGGGACCCATTCTCCACTTTCATTATCATCCTCAGTTTTACAAATTTGTTCAACAACTATAATATGACTAGACTCAACATATTTCTATTGAATGTGGGGAGTATCAATAGTATTTTCAAAGGAATCACTATCAGCTTCAGTAATACTTATGTGTGCTACAAATTTGTTTGGTTTTGTAAAGAACTTAGCTATGTCTATTAGAATTGGTATAAGGAAAGGTATCCTAATAATTAGAGTTTTTTTCTTGATTATCTTATTTAGTTTGTAACTCATATTTAGAAAAGCTATCAGATTCTAGCACAAATTTACTTATCCCAAGATGAAAAGGAATTTTCATAAATCCTAAGCCTATTGTATCTCAAGGTCTTCTATAGATTTCTTTGATTGGATCATTAAAACCATTATTATTATGTCTAACTGGACCATTGCATTTATAACCATGGCATGTCATTAGCTTAAGATCTAAGCCATACCTTTTTGGAGTTATCTCAGGAGACTAATCTATGAGATCAATTGGAATTTCCTCTTTGTACAACCAAGTAGGAATGACTCTATTTTCATCTTCCTCATCCAGAAGTATAGTGGCTTTAACAAAGACACTATTGAATTTAGTGATGATAGCGCAAAATTTTTCTCCATTTTAGACAGTCTCCCATAATGATAGGGAGATTTAGGAAAAAATGTCAATGATAGAACTGGTTCAATGTGATATTTTCCCATGCCAATTTTTGTTCACTTGAGAGACTTCTCCATTTCTTTTAGCTTGTTGACATGATTATCAATAGAATCTATTTTAGTAGGGACAAATGTTTTCAACATTTTTTATCATGTTACAAGTGTAACTAGTATTTTTAGGTATAGTAACTTTAGATCCTTGGAATGTATACTTAATACATTGATGATATGATGAAGGAACCATACTTGCATTTCATGTATCCATGGTCTCTATAACAAGTGTTGTATGCAAATGGAATGTCCAATATCTAATATTTAATATCTCTTTCAATAGGACCAACTCAAAGAGGAAACACCACAAGACCTATGGATTTGTATTCAACTTCATCATATTCTTTGATGGTTATTTTATGATGAGGGTCAATAGACTCTTCATCATAACCTAATTGCTTAAGAAAAGTAGAATGATAGATATTTAAACTAGATCCGTTATTTATAAGTATGTGATGGACATGTTTTTTTATGTATTATGACCTCAATATGAAAAGGTTTTTTATGAGGATGACTCAATGTATTATCATCCTCTTCAGAAAAGGAAAAATAATAAGGTGTGGTCAAATAACCTACCATAGATTGAAACCAATCAAGATCAAAATCTTGACGTATGCTTTCCCCATTGAGGGTTTTTTCAAAAATCTTCCTATGAGGAGGTGAGATTTTTAGTAGTTCAAATATTGGTATTTGATCATTCATCTATTGTAAGGCGTCAACAATACTATAATTTATAGCTGTTGAGGATGTTGTAATTTTTTTATTTTTATTTTATCAAATAGCAATATGTTTGTCTTTATGTTGATCCACCTTAAGAGTAGAAGGAGTAGAGAATTTAATTATAGTTTTGGCACAAGAACATGTAACTATATGGACACTAGATGGTGACTATTCATAATTAGATGTAAGAGATAGAGCACCTCTTAACAAAAATGGAGTCCTAGGTTTTGTGTCATGATTTCATGCTTTAATTGTGATAATATTACAACATTCAAACTCCGAAGGTTCAATCATGTTGATCACATTATCATCATTAGTATAGGTATAGGTTAGTTAACGTTGTTATTCTTTTACTATTTAGAAATTTATCCCTTTTCATAAGGTGGAAATATTTCCTCAAAAGCTTTGTGATATGAAGTCTTGATATGCCCACCTACAACTATTTCACCATCATCAATTAGGTCATGAACATTATGACATAGGTTAATACTTTTTTTTTTTGTTTTGTGATCCTTATTATAATGGAACTCACAATATGCATTCTCATTCCACCATGTAGGTCATAGTTGTGGATCATAAGGATGAGAATTATCAAGTAGAGTAGTGATATAATTTTGGATTACTGTTTTATCGACCACATCTAAAGGTACACCCAAATGTCTGTATTTACGTGCTAGTTGAGTAACCAAAAATGAGTTCTTTGTTTTGTTTCCAAAGGTTTTGTTATCTGAATTAGATTTTTTAGTAGTTTTAGATGCATTGATATTATCTGTAAGATTTAAATCCTTTTTAGAACATTTAGGAGTAATATTATCCACCACTCTATCATGTACTACTTCATAATCTTGTTAATGTACTTGGGTTTATCTTTGCTAGAGGTATATGTTTGCTTGAGATATTTTTGAAGGGTTATTTTGATCTTATTGACCATGAATTTCTCTACTTGTATAGCTTGTGTAATCATATTTTAAAACTTGTGTGAACCTTGAAGTTGTATTCTATACCCAAGATCAAGTAAAAGATTATCAATGAAGATATCAAGTTTTTTTTTTTTTTTCAACGATATTTTGTGAGTATTCTCTATATAATTTTCACCATCTTTGGAGAAACATTAGGAAAAGTTCTACAACCTTTTGTTTAAGGTTACATAGATCATGAACATTAGGATTAAACCATGGATAGAAATAACAATTACATTCAAATATAAATAATATCAAAAAATAATAGATCACATAGAAAAGAACACGAGACACCAAGATTTAATGTGGTTCACCCAATCCTTTGGCTACATCCACCAAATAGCATGTTTGATACTATTATGATCCAGTGGTTACAACCTGATTATAATCCATAATCCCTTACAGCTCAATAGTGCCTCAAGAACCAATTTTCACATCACAACCAAAATGAACCAATCCCTATCCTTAAGCCCTTTTATAGAAGTATTTTTACCACTTTAGGGTTATAATTATTAATTATATGCATATTAATTTTCTAATTAGTCACCACAATCTAATAATCTCCCACTTGGGGATCGATCAAACTCCACATTAGCCAACAATATCCCACTTGGAGACTAATCCTAAAGCAATATCACTACCACATGGGCTCCTACTAGATCAAAGCACCCTAGATTTTGTTGTTTTGTTATTCCTATTTAGTCTAGAAGACCAACTAAGCCTGAAGAGGAGTTTAGCTTCTCCTAGTTTACTACTTTTGTAAACATATCTACTAGATTGTATATTGTATATATCTTGTCCAACTTTAATTGTCCATCATCCAAAACTAACTAAATGAAATGGTACCACAACTAAATGTGTTTGGTCTTTGAATGAAGAGCTAAATTCTTTGTAAGATGAATAAAATTCTAACTATCTATAAACAAATAATTATCCTTCTAAGGGTGTCCAAATTCTTCTAAGTATAACTAAAGTTGTATCATCTTCTTCACTGCCTCTATAGCAGCAACATACTCTACCTTTGTACTAGATAAAGCATTAACTTTTTATAACCTAGAAAGCTAGCTCATGGCTTCCACACCAATAGTAAAGGCATAACCTATAGTACTCCACCTGGTATCAATGTCCCCTACCAAATCTATGTCAACATAGCCCTATAAATTTGTAGTAGAGCCCTCAAAGTGTAAACACTTACTGGATGTTCCTCTCAAATATCTGAGAATCCATTTGATTGCATTCGAATGCTCAATCCTTGGATGACACATATATTTACTAATGACTCCCACTACATGTGCAATATCTGGTCTTGTACACCCATAAAATACATCAAGCTTACTATAGCTGAAGCATAAGGTACATTTGACATCTTATACTCCTCTTCTTGTGTCTTGGGACACATCTCCTTAGTTAACTTCACATGACCACATAAGGGTGCACTAACAGCTTTAGCATTCTCCATAGAGAAACATTGTAACACCTTCTCAACATAATTAACTTGAAGTAGCATCAATTTAATGTTCTTCCTATCTCTACAAATTTTAATACCAAGGAGTTGTTTTGCTACCCTGAATCCTTCATAGAAAATGCATGTACTAATTGGTATTTCATTTCAGCCCCTTAATGGGATCCATGTTAGAACCAACTATAAGCATATCATCAACATAAAATAAGCATATATAATCATAAAATAATGCAACTATCATCACCCAACCTCTTAAATTAAACATAATGATTTGAATGAAACCTACAATATCCATGTTCATGCATAATACTATCAAATTTTAGATACCATTGTTGAGATGCTTGGTTCAAGCCATATATGCTTTTCTTCAATTTGCACACTAAATTCTCCTTACCTTTGACCTCAAATTCCTATGGCTGAGCCATATATATCTCTTCATCCAAATCACCTTGAAAGAAGGCTATCTTAACATCAAGCTACTCTAAATGAAAATCTTTAATAGCCACAATAATTAAAATAGTATAGATAGAAGTCGTCTTAACAATAGGAGAAAATATCTCATCAAAATCAATGCCCTTTTTCTATGCAAATCCTTTTACAACTAACCTAGCATTAAATATTTTCTTACCTCTATCCTCTTCATTTAACTTGTAAACCCACTTATTATGTAAATCCCTTTTATCTATAGGAAACTTGCATTAATCCCATGTCTTATTCTTTAGAAAAGAGTCCATTTCATCTTTTATCATAGACTCCCACTGAATTTTAGTATCCACCTACACGACTTCATAATAACATTCAGGTTCACTAGCATCTATTTGTAAAATAGAATACAAAGAGGGAGACAATCTTTCTTGAGGTCTAGTTTGCCTTGTTGATTTTCTTACATTCACTAGTGTGTGGTATTTTTTGTTGCGGGTGTTGTACATCATGAGGAATGGCTAGAACATCATCTTTTGGAGTAACATCTAGCACTAAATAATCATCTTCTTTCTTCTCATGTCGCTGCAACAAAGCTTTGTACAACACTTTCTCATTGAATATGATATTCCTTCTTCTTACAATTTTATGATTTTCAAAATCCCAAATCCTATAACCAAATTCATTAATTCCATATCCAACAAATACACATTTCTTTGACTTAACTTCTAGCTTGGGTCTATTTTTAGAATCTATATGAGAAAATGCTTCACAACCCAAGGTTTTGAGAAAAGAAAACTCACCTTCTTACTAGTCCACGCTTCCTCTAGAATACCACAACCCAAAGGAGTAGAAGGAACTCTATTAATAAAGTATACAATAGTATTGATAGCCTCTACCCACACGTGTGAGGAAAACCCAACATGAAACATCATGCTCCTTGCACACTCCATTATAGTCATGTTCATGCATCCAGCCACTCTATTTTTATGTGGAGTCCTTGGAATAGTTTTCTATCTACAAATACCATTAGTGGAGCAGTAACCTTCAAATTCATGACTATAATACTCACCACCATTATCACATATGAGACATTTATTTCTTACCAGTCTCATTTTTAACCAAACATTTTCATTTCTTGAAGGTTTGAAATACATCATATTTCTATCTAAAGAAATAAATGCATACTTTTCTAGTTGCATCATCAATGAATGTAACATAATAATGAGAACCACCAAGGGAAGATACCTAAGCTTGTCCCCATACATCAATATGCACAAGCTCTAATTTCTCCTTTTTATTTTCATTTCTAGTCTTCACATAACTCACTCTCTTTTGTTTTCCATACACACAACTCTCACAAAAGTCCATATTAACACATTTTAGACCTAGTAAAACTTTCTTTAAATGAAGTAATTTCATACCTTTCTCACTCATGTGCCCAATTTTGTTGTGACATGGAATTGTACTAGAATCTACAGTAGCTATTTGTTCTCCCTCCTCAACTGCAACAATTATTCTTGAAATTTTATTTTTCTCTAAATGAATGATAGTAGAAGGAACAATATGACCTATAAAAAGATATAAGATTCCTAATTTAACACCTTTTTTTACTACAAGGTAACCTTTTGAAACTTTCCAATTTTTATCGTTAAAAGTAACTACACAACCCTCATCACTAAGTTGCCCTGCTGAAATTAAATTCCTACTTAGCCTTGAAACATGTCTTATCTCATGTAGTAGCCAATGATTCCCATTCTACAAATTAATCCCAATTTTTCCCTTTCCATCAATATGATAGGTTCATTATTTCCCCAAATAAACAAGTCCAAAATCCCCTAATACATAATCAATGAAATAAGCTCTATGAGGTGTAATGTGAAGTGAAGCAGCAAAATCCAAAAGCCATGAATTCTCAACACTTTCTAAATATAGAAGCAAAGAATCCTCTTTTGGTTTGGTACTTGCTACATTTGCCTCCTTGTCTCCATCTAGTTTATCTCCTTCATTTTTCTTTTCAGTCCAAAAATTTTTATTTTATGCCCTAGTTTCCCATAGTAGCAATAGTCCTTTGGTCCTCTTGATTGCGACCTCACCCACTTTGACTTTTCCCTTGATTTCCAAGGATTTTTGGAATTACTTCCTCTCTTAGTTGTTCTTCCTCAATTTTGTGCATTCAAAGCACTTCCAGATGTAGATCCACCTAAGGATTTTCTATGAGTTTTCTCACTCAAAATAACACCAATCACATCATCATATTTTAGGTTACTAGATCCAAGAACAAAATTTCTCACAGCCATTATCAAGCCATTCCAAGTTTTAGCCAAATAACAAAAAATCAAGAGATCCCTAATTTCTTCATCAAAATTGATACCCAGAGAAGATAACTGACTAGTAATATTATTAAACTCATTTAAATGATCTACAATAGATTCACCTTTTGTTATTTTCATATTAAATAAATGCTTCATGAGAAATACCTTGCTTAAAGTTTAGGGGTTTTCATATAGTTTCACTAGGGTTTGCATCAACTCTTTTGTTGTCTTTTCTTTTGTAATATTAAATTCCACTGATGGTTCTAGGAATAATAAAATTCTTCCAAATGCCTTTATGTCCAAAAGATCGTACTCATCATTTGACATAGATGCCTTCCAATGGCTTCCATAAGTTGTTTTGATAAATATAGTCTTCCATTTGCATCTTCCATAACTAAAAGTTCTACCTATTTAACTTTTCAAACCTCAGATTACCCTCATCTATCATCACTCCCACTCAACTATGAGATTTTCCTAGAGAGGATAATTAAAAACAACCTCTATCTGATACCACTTGTTAGGATCAAACCATAAATAGAAATAAAAGTTACATGCAAATATAAAAAAGATCAAAAAATAATAGATCACATAGAAGAGAACACAAGAAACCAAGAATTAATTTGGTTCACCCAATCCCTAGGCTATGTCCACTAAACAAGTAGTCTGATATTATTATGATCTAGTGAATATTACCTAATTAAAATTTGTAATCCCTAACAACTCAGTACCACTGCAAGAACCAATTTTTAGATCGCAACAAAAATGAAGAAATCCCTAACCCTAAGCCCTTTTATACAAGTATTTTTACCACTTTAGGGTTATCCCAAATAATTTATGAAGTCTGTACAGTACTTTCCTAATTAGTCACCACAAACTAACAATTTGCCCCTTGGAGACTGATTAGACTCCACACTAGACAACAATGTATATTGACTGGAAATTTGTATATTGTGTTAGTATTTCTTTAAGCCACTCCATGTCTTGACCACCTAGACTACATGGGAAAAACCACATAAGGTATGTTTGGTTGTGCATGAATTCCATATACAAAGCACCAAAATCCCTCAGGTCATCTTGGAGATCAAATATTCCTGAGGATTTTTTGTATTTGGGTAACTCAACTCCTTGAGGAAACAAAGGCATGTACAAGTCCTTATCAAAAGGAAATGCATAAATAGTGTCTAACATGTATAATTTAGTTGGTTTATCTTTGTCATGCAATATTTGGGCCAATTGATGTTACATGGCCTAGAGTTGTTTTTTAACTTGGAGGTTTTAGTTTCCTCTTCTTGTGTGACAATTGTTTCAACATTGAAATTTTGAGGTAGTTTTTCTCCTTCTTGAGTGATTTTAAGGAAATATTTCTCTTTCTCACCATGGAGTACGATTTCCATCATTTTCTTAATTCTTTAATCTTTAAAACATATTTTTATGTCTTCTTGGTATATCTCTTTAGCGTGCCCATATTTGCTAGTATAGGTGTAAGGATCTTTCATCACTTCATTTCATTGGAATTTATATTACTTTTTCTCCTATTATTTTTACCTATTTCATGGTCTTGATCTTCAATTCTATGGTTGTCATAGGTTTTAGTTTATTTAAGTTGTATAGGTATTTCAAAAAAAGGTTCAATTGCTTTGTTGGAAGATGTATGTGTCTTATCAATATATAGAAGTTATGAGAATAAAAAGTTCCTAAATTGTTGTAAGTTAATGGAAAATACTCTTTGAGAATCATGTGAGGTAATAGGTGAAGGAAATCTTAAAAACCCTTCACTATAATTAGATTGTATGTATAAGTGGGGATGACATTGACTATGATTTCAACCTTTACCTCTACCTCATCTTGGTCTTTGGGGAGGAAACACATTTCCACTCCTAGATACAAAAGTCATAGAAAATGACTAAGTTATAGTTTGAACATAGATCACATTAGAAAATTGTCTCAAAGTAAGTAAGCATGTTGTATATCTAGGTATGAATAGTCATAGAAATGGCTAGAATATTCAAGATTTTTGACTATCATGACACAAGGTATGACAAACACAAGAGAAAAAAATAGGATAATAAAGTAAGGATACTAATCCTTGTGTGAATCATGAGTGATCAACTAAGAAAGAAGTTTGAGTTTGATACTATTGTAGACAAAGTAATAGCTTAATGTTTTCAGACAAGGACTAAATTTAAATCAAGTTTTGATGATGGAGCACATAATAGCTCACTATTTTTGGACAATTTTGTATAGAATCATGCAAGGAAATGATTGAGGTGAGAAAATTCTAGTAACTAGATGAGAAAATACCTCTAAAAAACCAAATTAGATATTTCTATGACCAAATCTCATGTAAGGATTTAGACAAAACTATGTGAGGAAGAACAATGAGCCGTGAGAGGAAACAAGACAACAAATTTCAAGGTGTTTTCTAACATAAAGATTTAGAAATAGCCACGTAAGGAAGTAATAGATTGATACCCATGACATTTTTGTTACAAGTTTTGATCCAAGTTATAGTGTTTGGGTAAATGCTTGCATAAGTATTCTGAGCTTCCTGTGTAAAGAAGTACAGAGGGCCATGCGAGGGGACCCTAACCGATAGTCCTAAAGGTGTTTTCTCATCCAACATTTGTAAAACTATAGGTGAGGAAAGGAAAAAATAGTAGTTTTGAACTGTAATTAAAGAGATTTTGATGATTTTGGTGGTTCTGAAATAAAGTACAGACAATATTAGTAAGTTTCAATCATATGTGAACATTGTTTTTAGATTTCAAACATCATTTTTGTTTGCAAGTAGACATTTTTTTTTTCTAGACAAGGAATGAAAACCATAGACATAAGCAATCCATTGTGGACAAAGCAAATTGAAGGGATGGGGGAGTCTTGACCTTTTATTGTTTGTAAAATTTGGACAATTTATAGAAAAAGATGGTATTTTATCCTTATAACTAGAAATGGTAGAGGCAACAAAATATTTGTCTCATAACTTATGCACATGTGTTCACCTCACACAGCCCTATCACCCCACTAGAAGGCACGCATATTTTTAGTATATTCCATGGACTCAATACAATATATGCTCAATTGCCACCCTTACAATAGGGGTCAAGGGAGTATAACGTCCCCTCCTAGCACAAAGATTATGTCTCCTTTCAGAGGTGAGCTGGGTAGAAACTAACTATAAATTTTTCAATAGGCTTCCATTCATATTAATTCTTGGTGGCTTTGTAAATGAAGTTAAGGCTAGTAGTCCAAACTAATATTTGTAAGTGCACACACTTGACTAGATAGACTGAGGGCAATGTTGCCTTGTGTAATAGATAGAGCCTCTTCTTGATATGCAATATTAGAACCTAGAAGAATGAATTAACATGGCTTTGGAAAATTTCTTTATAAAAATATTCTTTATTATATTAATTTTTAATCACTAACATTAGGTGTGCTCTCACTTAGGTTATTCCTATATGTTCATTTTCTCAAGTAGGCCCTCTAAAGGTTGACTCGAATTGTAGCTCAGATTCAAGGGTCAAATTTTCTAATTTTCCCAAAGGGAAAGGTGCATGCTCCTCTACTTGTCACCTTACCCAAGCACATAGATCATGTTTATAGCTGACCTAGCTTATCAATTCCAACTTGTATTTTTCCAAGATTTTGATTTTCCTAAAAGGAAAGTATCATCTCTTCATAAAAATCTTTTCTTCGGAGAACCATTAACTTTCTTTCTTCCCTTAGGTATTTTCTTCCATAGGCATCTAGGTTTTTTATTTACTCTTCAGTATCACATCCAACTAGTAAAGAGAGTATTCCCCTATTCCTTTGTCTAGAGCCCTATGAAGTTCAAAATACCTATTAAAATGTGTTTGTAAGAAAGATGAAAACAAACATAGTGTTTGAGTAGGTTTGAATCTATTCCTTGAAAAAAGAATCTCTCATAAAAAAAATCCCTCAATAAAACTATTAGTAGTATTTTTATGTTTATGCCAAGGTGTTTTTGAAAATTGATCTGAAAACCACTATTAAGCTTCATAAACTAGAAATAAAAAACAAATTTTCAAAAGTAAGTTTTAGGTTAAAGACATTATAAAAAATAGACACTTAAAAATACAATTTTTCCTTTGCTAGTGTCATGCCACATGCAAATATCTATGAGATTCTATGTGAGGATTCATTGCATTCACACAAGTAATTGCTTTATTTATGCAAGCATATGCTTTCTCATGTGAGAAAGTATAGACAAGAATGCAAAGATTTAGTTTCTTTGTATAAGAGAAGACCTTTTCAGATGAGAATTTATGAAAATGTATAGACAAAATGGCAAAACATTGAAAAGTAGTTTAAAATGATGTCATAAAACTAATTTTTATGCCCCATGGTGGGTACCAAAAATGTGAATGCTAACTATGGGCCTCTAAATCTACACACACTTCAACATGATCATTACATATTAGAAACATCCCAAAATGAAAATTGAATTATCTATTTGGTATGTCTACACAAGGTGATCTATTTCCTTCTAACTAGATGGGGTTTTACTATTCACTCTCAAAACTAAGAGATCGGTAACTAATCCAAACCAGTATGAAGGATTTGGACAAATACAAATGTAATCTAATCTATGTTTTTGGTTTTTTTGAATTAAAATATATTACATTTGTCTAAATGAATCTGAAATTAATCTAAAAATAATGAAAGATAACTAAAACTAAATGAATGCATTTTACTCTAAGTGATGAGAATATAAAGAAAATGATATTAAAATGTAAGGCACTTGAGTAATCAAATTAGCATCAATTTGATACTCTTCATGTGCATCCTCTAAAATGAGAGATTGAAGATTTCTTTTATAAAACCTTGGACTTGATCAATGGTCAAGATTGAATTGCATGGACGATTTTGATTGAAGTTGAGAATGAGTTCTCCATTTTTAATAGGGTTGAATGAGGTGAAAAAGGGGATAAAATTGATCCATTAAAATATGTGCTCATAATTTAATTTCTAATTAACTAAATAATCAGTTTCAATAATTATGATGGGCATATTTGAATTAATTAATATTATTAATTATTTTTTCATGTGACATAAAATAGGAAAAGATATTGATCCATTCAAAGATATCATCATGATAGAATATCCTAATTAAATAAATAATTAGTTTCAACACTTATGATATATATTCATGTATGTATGTATACATACATACATATATATATATATATATATATATATATATATATATATATATATATATATATATATATGTATATATATATATATAAATATATATATATATATATGTATATATATATATATATGTATATATATATATATATGTATATATATATATATATATATGTATATATATATATACATATATATATATATACATACATATATATATACATATATATATATATATATATATACATATATATATATATATTTATATATATATATATACATATATATATATATACATATATATATATATATGTATATATATATATACATACATATATATATACATACATAGATATATATATATATATACATACATATATATATATACATACATACATAGATATATATACATATATACATACACACACACATATATATATACATACATACATATATATATACATACGTATATATATATATATATATGTACGTATGTATATATATATGTATGTATGTATATATGTATATATATATGTATGTATGTATATATATATATATGTATGTATGTATGTATGTATAGACACACACACACACACACACACACACACATTGCTAGAATTACAATATGAAAGATAAACTTCAAGGGGGTGGGGGTGGGCGGTGGGGTGAGTGGGTGGGTCAAAGAATTAGTAGTTTAAACTCTGACTCATAAAAAATTGACCAAACATCAATATCATACATTAAATAAGTAAATTGATATACCATGTAAACCATGTGCACCTAAATCATGTAAACAAGTAAATGACACAAGATATGACTACCCCTAGACCCTCCAATGAGAAGGTAAAACTAGGATGGGGATGACACCCACAAATCTTCACTACTATAGTAATAAAGTATATCCAATGAATGTTAAAATGTTTGATCATGAAACATGATATACCCTATGGAAGTTCTACCCTATTAAAGTCTTATAAAGTGTTAGAATTCTTTAGAATAACTGAGAGGGGGGGGGTGTAGGTGGGGAGTGGTGGGTGAATCAATTATTCAAGGTCCTAATATCCCAATAAAACTTTTCACTTAGCTTAGTGAAACCATTAAACATGCAAGTTACTAATAACTCAACATGTAGCAATAAAATGAAAACTCATTCACACAATTGACATAGTGATTTAATGTGGAAACCCAATTTAGGAAAAACCGCTAGTAACATGGTGATGCCCTATGAAAGGCCAACCCTATTAGAGGTTACAACACACACTATTAAATGTGATCCAGTTAAGGGATTTCAATCATCCTGTTAGAAGTGATCTTGGTTAAAGGACTTTAAGAACATTCTCTAGGAATGCCACCCTATTAAAATATTTTCTAATGATTGTTAAGTTAACCTTAGTCCAAAGGATTTTATCCCAACTAATACAATTTTTAGAGAGTATAGTAGAGTATTTGATATGATTCAACTTACAACTTATTGCTGGTCTCAGATTGGTTTTGACAACTGAGTGTTAGCACACTTAACCAATTTTCATATAGAAGCCGAGTACACTATATATGCCGAGCCACAGTAGGTGCCAAGCTAGAATTTCAAAATTTGTTAAGTAACTTCAGGTGCTAAGTGACTTGTAGGTGTCGAGTCATAGTTTATATCGAGCAAGCTAGAATGCTATATCTGCCAAGCAAGCCAAAATATTACATGTTTTGAGCACCAATAATCTACATGGGTCAAGTAACACAAAATCAGGATATGAGTTTGTCCCTTCACAAACTTAGATGTAAACCATTTTTTGATGAATCACAAAGGATCTAAAAGATAAGATGCAATATTTTCTTTTACCTATGCAATCAACATGCAACCAATAACAAAAGTGGAGTTTGCATGCAACCAATAGGATAAATCCAAGGATTTGAGTAGGAAAAATAAGTTCATGAATTCATTTCAAACCCTAAGTCTTCAAAACCTTTATAAGAAGGCAAAGAGCCCATAATTTAAAGTTGTTAAGGAGTTGCTAAGAAGGTGAAAAATTGAAGGGAGTGAATTTCAAAACAAGGAAAATGGCAAGGGTGTTAAAGACTTAGTAATTCGATCAATAATTGCATATTCAGTTGATCATAATAGAGAAAGGGTATCAAAATAATATCAGATCAAGTAAAGATCATATCAAAATGAGCAGATTAAGTGCCTAAAATCAGCAATTAAGTATTGTAAACTATTATATTTATTAATCTAATACCCTCTAGCAATTGTATTAGAAGGAAAATTCTAAGTTGATAGGTTAGCTTAACAGCTAGGTTGTAGAACCTTTGACAAGGTGATAAAATCCTTTAATAGGGTCACACTTCAAGTAAAGTGTTTGTAAATCCTTTAAACAAGTCACTATTTACATAGTGTAAAGCCTTCAATAGGACAAGCCTTTAATAGGGAAGACTATCAGAAGTGATCAAACATTATTGCTGCAATGATATTTGTGGGTATCATCCCCACCCTAGTTTTACCTTCTCATTTTGGAGGGTTTTTGGGTTACCAACTTTGGTTTCATGTATTTACATTATGTTCATTTGATATGTTTACATGCATCCAGTTTATTTTCAAATTAAATTTTTTAATGGATAAAATTCATTACTTTTGATTCACCCCACTCACCCCCTCCTCCCAAACTCAAAAGTATTCTTCCCATTTGTTAATTCAAACAATTAGTATCATATCTCAAGGTTCTCATAGGGAAAAGCCTAACAGCATAGAGAAAAGGTTTGAAGATGGAAGTCTTCAAATTTAGGAAGATTATAGAAAATTAGGTGATTGATGTGCACCTCACTCTACATAACTTGGAGGAAGCTAGAGAAGAATTGAGAAAATCCTTGAAAGAAAGGAAGGATATACCCAAAGATGAAAATGGCACACAATACAAGGAGATTGATACCACAAAAGTGTTTGCTAATGGAGATACTAATGAATTTTATGCAGCAATAGAAGAATTGATGGAAAGGAACAAAGTTCAAGTAGAAAAGATAAGATCTCTCAAAATCAAGCAAGAGACATGGGCTATTATGTTGTGTGAGATAATTGAATAGAAGTAAAGAGCCATTAAAGATAGGCCTATAATTGAGCATAAAAAAAGAAACCCTACCAATAGATTAGAGGAGAAGTCAATAGAGCTTATATGAATCTCCAACATGTAGCTAGATACTCTTATCCAAATGATTAATTCTCATCATGAGCTAAATGTCAAGGACATTGAGATCTCCAATCTAAAAATGCAAAATGAACAATTGTAGAAAGAGTTGAGAAGAGAGAAGGAGATAGCAGAGACCTTTAAAAAATCAAGTGAAGCCATCAAGAACTTTGAACAACTGCTAAAATCACCAAGATCTAGCAATGATACTTTAGGATTAGGTTTCACTTGTACTAAAGAAGGAGAGTCATCAAAGAGTGTAGAGGAAATAAGTGACAAAGGTAAGAATGTTAAACCCACTTGTCATTTATGTGGTAAAAAGGGAAACACTGCTAATGTATGTAGGAGTAAGAAGACCAATTAGTAGGAAAAACCAAAGAACAAGGGTCATTGGCATAAATGCAATAAGCAAGGACATGAGACACAAGAGTGTAGGACCAATACCATGAGAACATCAAGATTTGATGGTCACTGCTATGATCACAAAAATTATGGTCATAGAGCTTTTGAGTGAAGGTCAAAGCCTATGTGGACACGATAGCAACCAACACAGAGTAGATGTCATGGAAACCACTACAATTGGGACTATAATACTAGGTAGATGTGTCACTACTATCAGGAATATGGACATGTTCCTAAAAATTGCATTAGAACACATTTTAGAGGGAACTAGATTAGATGGTTAGGTCAAACCACATGTTTTAGTTGATTGAAGACCAGCCATATCAGCAAGAATTTCCTAGCAAGGTTGAAGTCATCCAAGTCAGAAGTCAATAAATGAAAAGAGAAGGTTGATATTGAACACATCAAAGCAGAGATGAATAGAATGTGAAAAAGAAGGGATTAAGCCAACACATCCAATGGAGGGATCGCTTCACCCAAGAAGTCAAGTGGTCACACTTCATCTAACTAAGAATAGATAGGTGTATGGGATTGATATACAAAACTATATCACACAACAATCCCAAGACAAACAAGAACTGCAAAGAAGAAAATAGCATAAGTAAAGATGCCTAATTAAAACTTAAAGTTTCTACAAGTATTGTCGAGCTTTCCTTAGATGTTGAGTGAATGTCAGTATATGTCGAGCTACTAGTAGGACCCAAGTGATTGATCAAAGTCGAGTTGCCAATGGAAGCCAAGTAAAGAGAAAATCTAGTTGGAGCTGAGTGATGGAAGAACAATGGAAGCTGAGTTATGTTGAAATCTTTAAGAGTCGAGTGTATAGCTATATATGCATTAAGAATTTAATGACATGTTTTGAAGAGTATAAGGTCAATTTTTTTATCATTTCTCATCATTTAAATGCAGAGAAAGAACAAGAAGAGCACAAAAGTGATTGAAAAATAACATTGAAGCTTTTGCATAGATTTCAACAAAGATTAAGCACTATTTTCATCGATCTAAGGTATTCTTCAAGTGCCAAGTTGTGTAGTTATAAAGTTTCAAATCCTATGAAACCCTAGATTTGCAAAATGGCTTCTAATTCTAAGAACCCTAAGGAAAAGGAAGGTTTTGAGATTCAACTAGTTAGCATTTAGTTCAAATTATCTAATTTTACCCCCATTCCAAAGTTTTCCTATAAGAATGACACTGTCAATGCATTATCCATTATTCCACCCAAATTTGTGATGGTGCAAGATGTAAGGAAGTGTTATAATTGCAAGGTAGGAGTAATAGGAGACTTGGAGATTTATCAAGAATATGATAAACTATGTGATGATAGAGTGTTGAAGGAAGAATTTCAAATAGTTGAAACAAAGGGCTTAACCCATGCTCTAGATTTCCCCACAATTTTCAAAATTGAGTAGATAAGAATTTTCCTAAGTAGAATACATGATGGTTGTTTATGGTTAGACGGAGGACCTATCAAGATAACGAAGAGAATTATGCATAGAGTTATATGCTTTCCAACACTAGATTGGTACAAGATCCTTTGTAGTGATTCTAAAGAAGCCATTAAAAGAAACACTAGGGAAAAATGGAACAAAAGAGGCATGACCATTGATACAATTATAGATCCCCTTCTAGTTTTTGCAATGAGAGTGATATCTCACAAGTTCTATCAATCAAGTAGATTGAATAGTATTCCTTACATTGTTGTGGATGTGGCTTATAAACTTTTCAAGAAGGATCATACATATGATCTGGTAGAATTGTTATTATAGTAGATCATGGAGAATCTAGGAGCAATCAAAAGATCAAAAGGTGCTCAGTGTAAGTTTGGATCAATTTTGATATGCATATTTTTCTATGTTTTTGGAAGAATTTCATTCTATTGAAAAAATAAATTGGAAATCAAATAAGTCAGCCATTACTCAAATCAATGAGTTCATTGAGAAAATGAGAGATAACTTTGGAGCTCAAATGACAAGTTACTTTGAGGATTTCAAGAAATCCATGAAACAAAGACTAAGGATAGTAGTTTCCCTAGTAGAACAACACATCAATGATATATGTTTCTTAGTTAACATTAATTATACTTATATCCAAGTAGTAGTTCCAAGGGTTATATGGCTAAGACCATTAGGATTTGAGCCAAACATTGATGAAACATCAACAACAATCAAAACATTGCTTGCAGAGGAAATTGATAAGACTTCCAAACCTTTTGGAGCATATGATGTTGTGAAGTCCAAAGTTGAAATGGAGTTAAAAGTAGCATCTATGATTAAGAGGAAAGATAAATTGGTGAGGACACTAAAGAAGAGATTTGGTCAAGGTGTTGAAGGGGTAGTAGAAGATGTAGATGAAGAAGATGAAAGTGAAGATAATGAATAGGGGCAAGGCCCTTTGTAGATAACTCAAGGTGTAGGTGAGGATAAAGAAAAGGAAGAAGGTATCAAGGAAGAAGAAGCTGAGGAAGCACCAACTAAAGCCCAACCCAAGAAGAGAAAGGCCAAAACATAGCCTATAGCCCAACCTAAAGCCAGTAAGGTTACAAAGCCAACCCAAGCCAAGACAAAGACACTAGTGATAGAAGCTACCACAAGAGCCTCAACTCAAAAGGCCAAGGAGCAAGTCAAAGAGAAGAAGAAGGCTACTGAGCTAACTAGTCCTGTGTAGAAGAAGAGGAAATATGTTGCACAACCAGAGTTTGATGATGAGGAAATAATAGAATCAAAAGACATCAACAAATTAAGAGTGGTAAACCATGCTCCCAAGACAAACATTGAAAAAATCTTTGATAATGTTAGGAAGAATGTAGATTTTTCTAGACTGAAAAATATTGATTTTAATAAATTAAGTAGAGAGTATCAAAATAAAATTGAAGAATCAATATATTCCATGATGGAAGAATTCAAGAACACACCTCCTGAATTAGACAAAGTAATGCCCAAGGAATTATATAAAATTATAGAAAATAAGTGACACTATTGTTTGAAAATGGAAAAGGAATAAGAGAATCAACATTGGCACAAGTGATGCTAAAATTGACCATAGGTCAAATAGTTAAGGAAAATAAGAAACATGGGGGCAAGTTTGTACCAGAATATAGAGCCTTCTACATCTTGCAAGATAAAATTGAAGAAGATGTTAATAAATCCACAAGAATGTAAAAGTCAATATATAACTTGACTATTGACAAGGATAGAGAAGAAGAGGGAAAAAATACTAAAGAAGATGAAGATGAAAATAAGGTTGAGGCTTGTGAGAAGGAGAAGGAGGAGAAAGAAAATGAGGAAAAGGAAAAAGAAAAAGGAGAAGAAGAAGAAGAGAAGAAAGAAGAAGAGGAAAAGGAAAAACTAGAAGAGGAGGAGATAGAAAAAGGAGATGAAATGGAAGCAGTTGATCAACAACAACAGCAAGAAGAATAGAGTGTACAAGACACACAATTGTCACCTCCTAGGCCTCTACATGTCATCACCACATCTACATATACTATAACTATGAAATATTTTCTTGACAAATCTTGTTAGAACATCTATCCATTGACTATAGAGGACCTCAAAAAATCCTTGACCAATCCACTCTAAGCCAAGTTAATTACAAATCCAATATTGGTCAGTGTGGAGGACTTGCAGAAAGTAGTAGCTGACTCAATTAGAGATAAGGTGAATCCACAAGAAACACCTTCTATCATCTCTACAGCTACTAATGCTCAACTTCTAATGCTTCCATTACCAATTTCAATAGTTGATACCATGTATGAGAAGTTGACTATAGAAGAAGACAAAGATACATCAATGAGGCAAATATGACAGATTGCTACATCTGATCCTTCAGTAAAAATACAAGGTACACCTCAAATAATTGTAATTGATCAAGTGAGATTGTATGAATACAAGGACATACTGAAGGAGGAGGAGTAGGCCATCATACACACATTAGTTAATCTACCAACTACTAGCACTCCTAAAAAAGTCCTTTAGAAGCTTAGCACTTATGTAATGCCATTGCAAATTTCTACACCAAGATGACAAGGGTACATTAGTATGGAGACCCTAAATTAGATGAGAAGATAGTCATACATAGCTATGACTAAAAAATAATAAGCATAGAACAAATCACTAAGATGTAGGAAGCAACACACAAGAGAAAGAGACGATAAATACTTAGGAAAGAGTATAAACAAAAGGTGAGCATTCCATGAAATCAAGGACATCTTTTTGGATGCCTTTAGCTTGCAAAAACCTGATGAAACCAAGCCTATAATGGAAACCCTATTAGATATTGTAGAACATGTGACAAATAAAGACCAGGAAACCAATGTAAAACTCATGGAATGGTTTGAGAAGAAATTCCAAGGAAAAGTTGATGATGAAATATCTAGTGAAAAAACACTTTCATGAGTTGAAAAGAAAAATACTATACTTGAGAATGTATTCTCATTATACAAAAAGTTTTGTGATTTCTCAAATTTCACATAGGAGACAAGCCAAAGGATACTAAGCTTGGAGAAAAATATAAAGATCTCTAGCATGTAGCTACCAAAAGATTCAGCTCGAATTGAGAAGAATTTTGCCTAAATGCTTCACACACAAAAAGAGTTAGCTACACTAATAGCAGAAGAGGCCAATATCAAGGCCAAACTGATGTAGATACAATCTTCCATTACCCCACATCTAGTAGTACTCCATAAAGAGAAAGCCTATGCTAAGACTACTCTAAAGAAAGATCCTAATCTTTCTACTTTAGATGGACTTGTTCATCTTGTAGTAGAGACTGCCATCTAGCACAAATCATTGGAAATTGATTTGGAAAATTTGGATGTAGCTCTCAAGATGATTATGGAGGTAAATAGTAAATTTTTAGAAAAATAATGGTCTTAATCATTAGCACCCTTTGACATTAGTTTCATAAAGGAGGAGATTTAATAAAGGGCGAGATACAAAATTTTGATGTTTTGGGGAGTTGTAAATAAGAATGGAAGGTAACACATTTATAGAGTACGGGAAGCCAAAATACAGCAAAGGAAAAGAGTATCAGATACATCAACATGAAACAAACTCAATAACAAAATTTTGGTTACAAGAATGGAAATGGCATAATCAGCTCAGGGGGAGTTATAAGAGTTTTGAGATATATTGTTCTTTAAAAAATTTTGAACAAGTTTTTGAAATTTTGTGCATATGTCGAACAAATTAATAATGTACTCATAAGATCAAGAATAAAGCTTATTTAAGTGTTTTTGACGCTCATGTCAAAGGGGTAGATGGTTGGTTTTAGATTGGATTTGACAATTGAGTGTCAACAAACTTAACCAATTTTCATATAGAAGCCGAGTACACTATAAATGCCGAGCCATAATTTTAATAGGTGTAGAGTGACTTCAAGTGCCAAGTCACAATTGATGCTGAGAGAGCCAGAATGCTATATGTGTCACACAAGCCAGAATACTACATGTGATGAGCACCAGTAATCTACATGTGTCAAGTAACACAGAATCAACATATGAATTTGTGCCTTCACAAACTCAGATGTAAATCATTTTTGGATGAATCACAAAGATCCAATCTTTTGTTTTACCTATGCAATCAGCATCTAGCCAATAAGAAAAGTGGATTTTGCATGCAACCAATAGGATAAATCCAAGGATTTGAGCAGTAAAAATAAGTTCATGAATTCATTTCAAACCCTAAATCTTTGAAGCCTTTATAAGAAGGAAAAAACCCCGTGATTTAAATCTGTTAAAGAGTTACTAAGAAGATCAACAACTGAAGGGAGTGAATTGCAAAATAGTGAAAACTACAAGGGTGTTAAAGACTTAGTAATTTTATGAGCAATTGCATATTCAGTTGATTAGAATAGAGCAAGGGCATCAAATAGATATCAAATCAAGCAAGGATCAGATTAGAATGAGAAGATCAAGTGCCTAAAATTAGAAATCAAGAATTGTAGGCTATTAGGTTTATTAATCTAATACTCACTAGCAATTGCATTAGAAGAAAAATCCTATGTTGATAGGTTGTAGAATCTTTGACAAGGTGATAAAATCACTTAATAGGGTGACACTTCAAGTAAAGTGTTTGTAAATCCTTTAAATAGATCACTATTGACAAAGTGTAAAGCTTTTAACAAGGAAGGCCTTTAATAGGGCAGGCCATCAAAAGTGGTCAAACATTATTGTTGTAGTGATATTTGTGGGTATCATCCCCACCCTAGTTTTACATTGTCATTTTGAAGGGTTTTTGGTTTATGAGATTTGGTGTTATGTGTTTACTTGCATGTGTTTACTTTATGTTCATTTGATATGTTTACATGCATGCAATTTATTTTCAATTAAAATTTTTTAATGGATAAATTACATTACTTCTAATTCACCCCACCCGCCCAATAGTATTCTTCCCATTTGTTAATTCCAACACTTATCTTATAGATTTTAGGTTTCAATTTAGTTCTCAATTTTCTTGGCTTTCAGTCTTTTTAACTCTGACAACTTGTTCACCCTTCAAGTATTTTTCTTCTTTAGCCTCCTCACTTGGTATGCCAATGCAATTACTTCGATGGTCACTAAATGAAGTAGAGTCCTTGACTCTTTGTCTCTATTTTCGTTTGGTCCTCTTGACCCTCTCAATATTTTTCCTTTCTACACATTCAACACACTATGCCTCATGATCTGATTTTCCTTAAATAGGAATTTAGAAGCTTTTCCATTTTCCATCATCCAATTTAGGGTTAATATGGATTAGCTAAGATATAATGTATCTATCCCATATCTTTTATTTTCTAGAAACATCTCCTAGAATCTATTTGAATTCACCTAGAAATAGTTTACCTCAAATTCTGTACCACCATCTCATCATCCTTATCTTCCACTTGGTTCATAGACTTTGAAAGAACAAATTTCTTGGCTTAGATTTGGTGAATCTTTGACTTTTAAAATAATGCAATAGCTCAACACTATTGAACTTCTAATGCTTAGCACATACTGTGTTGCTTAACATCTATTATATTTTTACTCGGCATCAACTACCTTCTACTAATGCTCAGCACCTATTGTATTTTGATTATCACCAACTAATTTATAGGACACATAATGGAATTTTTTCTTACTCAGCACCAACTAATTTTTTCCTTAGCTTGCACTAGGTTTACTCAACATGCACTCTTAACTTCAATCAAGCTTTACAGAAAGTTTTGTTACAACTTGTTCTTCTAATGTTTCTAAGTGTAGCTAAGCTCTACAACTTCAAGTATGTTACCAATACATTATTTTTCCATTGTCTTAACTAATACTTATACTTCACTGCATAAACATAGCTCAACTTTTCATCTAGGTACTATTGTTACATTTTATTGATTAAATCTTCTTCATCAATCAACTATGTAATAGTACTTAGATCTTATAAGAATTTTTTTTACCAAAAAATAGTAGGTTTGACATCAATGAAAAAAAAATGGTTGAAACATTATTCTTCAACAATCTCCCTTTCTCATCAATAATCTTTTTAATGAGATTTCAACAACTCCATCTTTGGCATTTATGGCAAACCAAACTGATCCACTAAGTCACCAAGTTAAAATAGTAAGGCAAATACCAAAAAGAAAACTTCTTCCTATCATCAGTAACTTCTAATTGCTTAAGACTCCCTCATACAAGGCAGATCTTCCTTGTGCTATTTTCTCCCTTTGTGATCTATCATCCTAAACTTGTTTCTGCTAATGCCCTCTAACCTTTTTATCTTTTGATCTTCTCCTTCTTAGATTATATTTCTCTTCCTTTAGCTTTGATTAGATGTTTTTCCTCTTCATTCTAAGCTTTAGTTCTCCTATTTCATCTCCTAGTCAGCTTCTTGCTATTGTCTTCCTTCATTTATTTGATTATATTGATCAGTTTCTACTATTTATCCCTCTTTTACAACAATGTAAAAGATGTATTATCTCAACATCTTCACATGTAGATATGGAATTTGAAATAGCTCTAATTTCTCCCTCTGTCACTTTTCTTGTGACTGATTTGGGATTTCAATGTTTTCATTACTTCAGGCAATACCTAAAGTAAGATCCTTTGCATCAATTTGTTACATTTAGCAATCCATCTATTTGATGTAGTCTAGTACCTCTTTTTCTTAGTTAGCCTTAGATAGGGGTGTCACCCCTAACTTACCTCTGAGATATTCATATGCATCTTTAGCAAATGGTTTTGTAAAGATGTCTACAATTTGTTCCTTTGAGCTAACATATTCCATCTTTACCTCTTTGTCTTCAACTAGCTCGCTTACATAATGATACTTGATTGCAATGTGCTTGGTCTTGGCATGCATTACTAGAGTCTTTGATATATTTATAGTACTTATGTTGTCACAATAAATTATTATAGGCTCAATTATTTCTTCTCTCATTTGAGTAGATGCTTGATCCGTACAATGTTTGTTCAATTTATAGCAGTAGCAACATATTCTATTTTAGTTGTGGATTGTGAGGTGCAACCTTGCTTGTTACTAGTCCATGTAACTAGTCTCTTTCCTAAGAAAATTGTTCCTTTGCTTGCAATTTTTCTATCATCTATATTTCCTCCTCAATTAGCATTAGTAAAGGCTCTTATGTCAGCTTTCCATTCCTCTTATAGTATAGACCAAACTCCTCTATTCCTTTCAAGTATCTCATTATCCTTTTCACTGCCCTAAGATAATTTTCCTTGGGATTTGTAAAAAATATAGCAACTATTCCAACATATAATGCTATATTAAGTCTACCATGTACAACATATTTCAACTTACCAATCATAGACTTATATAGTGTTTGATTTACTTTACCAGATTCAACATTCTTTGAGAGTTTATTTCCTATTATCATGGGTTTAGTTTCTGATTGTGAATCTTCTAGTCCAAATATTTTTAGTATTTCCTTGATGTATTTTGACTGGGTGACAAATATGCCATACTTCAATCGATAAAATTGTAGTCCCACAAAGAATTTGATTTCATCAAACATTAACATCTCAAAGTCATGCTTCATCTTATTAGCAAAATCTTTGCATAAAGTATCCTTACCTCCAAATATTATATCATCAACAAAAATTTGAGATAACAGTATGTCTTTACTTTTTTCTATTTTTATGTGCAAATTTTTGTTTTCATTAGTCCTTTCAAATCCTATTTTCACAAGATACTTGTGAGGGCTCTCATACCATGCTCTTGGTGCTTTCCTATAAAGATCTTTGTGCATGTTACATACCATATCCTTTTTGTTGTTATCTAAAAATCCTTCTGCCTATTCTATGTAGACTTCTAGACTTCTTCTTTTAGTATGCCATTCAAAAATGCAGACTTAACATCCATCTAGTAAATTTTGAATCCTTTATATGTAGCATATGTAATTTGAGTTTTGACTCCTTCCATTCTTACAATAGGGGAAAATGTTTCCCCATAGTCTATTCCTTCTTCTTATACATATCCTTTACAAACTAATATTTATTTATTCCTCGTAATTTAACCATTTTCATCTAGTTTATTATTGAACATCCATTTGGTACCAATTACACTTTTTTCATTGAGTCTTGTAACTAAACTCTAAGTTTTGTTTTTTTTCTATTTATTCAATTTCTTCTTCCATGGCTTTGTATCAATCATAATCTTCTAGAGCATCTTTCACTGTTCTTGGTTCTCTCTTACTTAGAAGGCATGCCTCATTTCTTTTTCTATTCCTTGTCATTGGTCTAGCATCTTTGTTTCCAATTATTTGATCAATAGGATGATGTTTTTTAACATATTTGGACAGCCTTGGCTCAGCTCTTGTTTTCACATTTGGTCTTTCAGTTTTAGAGTCACTATGCATATTTATTTTAGGTAACTCAAAATCTTTTTCATTTGTATTAACCTCAAAACCTTAATGTGCATTTTCCTCATTTAATAACTCAACATCTAAATGTAACTCAAAGTTCACTAGCTATGACTCAGCTATTACTAAAACTTGTTACTGGTTCCCAACTTGATTGATAACTTCTTCTTTAGCAGGAATTCCTTCATAGAAGTATACACAATTTTTGTATTCTTTTGGTCTTTTAATGAGTTTAGTATCATGAACTTTTGTGTATTCGTCAAAATTTACATTTGCACTTTCCACAATTTTGTTAGTGTTATCATTTAAACACTTATATGCTTTACTTCTTGTGGAGTAACCAAGGACTATGCCTTCATCACTTTTTGCATCAAACTTATCATTCCTAGTATCATCAAGAATATACCATTTTCTACCAAATACTCTAAAATTTTTCACATTAGGTGAGTGACCATACCATAATTGAAAAGGTGTTGAGTTAGTACCTTTCTTGATTTGCACTTTGTTTAGAGTATAGATAGCTATAATTGTAGCTTCTCTCTTGTATTTCAAAGAAACATTCTTCTCTATCATAAGTATCCTAACATAGTCCATTATTGACCTATTTCTTCTTTCTACTATTCCATTCTATAGAGGGGTCCTAGGTGCAGAGGTCTATCCCTCTATTCCTTCGTCATTGCCGAATGCTTCAAATTGGTTTGATGTGAATTCTCCTCCTCTATTTGATCTCAAACATTTTAGACTTTTACATATTTCCTTTTTAACTCTTGCCAAGAATCACTTAAACATTTGAAAGGCATTAAAATTTTTCTTAAGAAACATGACTATCATCATCCTAGGGTAGTCATCCACAAATAGCATTATGCACTTTTCTCCTTTGTAACTCTGAATTTCTCTTTTAAGCTCTGATTCCAATTGTTAGAGTTCTTTAGAATAACTAAGAGTGGGGGGGCAAGGGTGAATCATTTATTCAAGGTCTTTATGTCACAATAAAATTTTTCACTTAGCTTAGTGAACCCATTAAACATGAAAATTACTAATAAATCAACCTACAACAATAAAATCAAAACTCATGCACACACTTGTCATAGTGATTTAACATGGAAACCCAATTTTGAAGAAAACACTAGTAACATGCTACTCCTTTTTTAGTCTTCTAAATTGATGCCTTGTGAAAGGCCAACATTGTTAAAGGTTACAACACACTATTAAATGTGACCTAGTTAAGGGATTTTAATCTCTCTATTAGAAGTGAGCTTGGTTAAAGGACTTTAAGAACATTCACTTAGAATGCCACCCTATTATATTATTTTCTAATGACTATTAAGTCAACCTTAGTACATAAGATTTTACCCTAACTAATAAAATTCTTAGAGAGTATAGTAGAGTATTTGATCTGATTCAACTTACAACTTATCTTGTAGATTTTAGATCTCAATTCACTTCTCAATTTTCTTCGCTTTCAGTCTTTACAACTCTGACAGCTCGTTCACCCTTCAAGCATTTTTCTCCTTCAGCTTGCTCACTTTGTGTGCCAATGTAATCACTTCTATGGTTACTGAAACAAGAAAAGTCCTTAACTCTCTATCTTTTTTCTTCTTTGGTCGTCTTGACCTTCTTAATATTTTTCCCTTTTACAAATTCAACACACTTTTCCTCATGAATTGACATTCCTTAAATAGGAATTTAGAAGCTTTTCTATTTTCCATCATCCAATTTAAGTTTTAGATAGATTAGGTAATATTTTCTAGAAACTTCTCCTATAATCCATTTGAATTTTCCTAGAACTAGTTTACCTCAAATTCTATACCACTAGCTCATCGTCCCTATCTTCCACTTAGTTTACAGAATTCAAGAAAAAAATTTGTCAAATTCGATTTGGTGAATCTTTGAGTTTCAAATAATGTAGTATCTTAGCACTATTGAACTTTTGATGTTTGGCACATACTATGTTGCTCAACACTTATTGTATTTTTACTCACTATCAACTACATTTTTCTAATGCTTGGCACCTATAGTATTTTTCTTAGCACCATCTAATTTACTTAGCATACACTAGAATTTTCTCTTACTCAACACCAAATAATTTTCTACTTAGCTTGTACAAACTTTATTCGGCACCCACTCTTAACTTTAGTCAAGGTTTGAAAATAGTTTTGTCAATGTGTTCTTCTAATGTTTCTAACTGTAGCCAACCTATATAACTCTAAGTAGATTACCAATACATATTTTTCCATTTTCTTAACTAATCCTTGTACCTCATTACATAAACATAACTCAACCTTTCCTCTAGGTGCTATTGTTACATCTTTGTTGAATAAATCATCTTCATCAACTAAGTGATAGTACTTGGATCTTATAGGCAATTGGCTTACCAAGAAAAAGTAGATTTGAAATTAGTGACAAAACAATGATTGAAACATTCTTCTTCAACAATCTCTCTTTCTCATCAATAATCTTTTCAATCAAATTTCAACACAAAGACTATTAGGTCTTACCCTATTAAATAATTCCAACATTATGTTAGAAGTTTTCCTTGTTAAAGGAATTTAACTCATAACTAAGTAAGCACCTTGTTAAAGGATTTCAATACACCCTATTAGGACTACTCTATTAAGCAATTTAATTGATTCACTTGTTAGAATGTTTGAGCTCAATGATCCTACAATTAGAACTTTGTTGCTTGATGATAGATCACCTCTAACTGGTGTATTCTTGATCCTTCTTGATCAAATGTCTCTCTCCTATATTTTATTCCCTTCCTCTATTCGCCTTTAACTAATTATGTAGGGCAATTTTAGTTCACAATTCCTTAGCCACCGTGAATGATTATTTGTGCATGCAAAATTCTCTATTCACTCCTTCCACATGCATATGAAGTTTTGTGTTTATCCTTCTTAAGAATACTTAGGTGAATTAGGGTTATGCATGAATCAATGGCTGTGATTCATCCATTTTTTCACTTAAACCTTCCCTTTACCTAATTGGATGCATGTAATACATAGGGATTCAAACTTAAGATTCATCCTTATCTCCAAAATATTGTAATTCAATCTTTAAGTTAGCTAAAAAATGGTTTACATAGTTGTTTGTGCAGTTGCAAACAACTATGACAAAAGTGTTTTACTTAGCATCTAAATTATCTGATGCTCAACATATGTTATTTTCTATACTATAACTCATCATGCACTACTTTCACGGCTCCTAAATCACTCAGCATACACTATCTACTCGATACTTGCGTGATTTGATACACGATTGACTTGAAAGTCACTATGCACTCAACATGCTCTATTTTATACATTTTGTGCTTGGAATATACTAGTTGTTCAACATGAACTAAGTAAATGACTTAAGGGTATAGACACTCGCTTGCCAAAACCAATCTAAGATCAATAATATCCCCTTTTGACATGAGTGTCAAAAACACTTGGTCATGCATTGATATCCTTATTCTTACAAGCATAACATACCTCTTATTTGGCTTATGTACAAAATTTTACAACACTTATATCTCAAAATTTGGTAAGTCCCCTTGAGTTGATAGTTACTCTATTCTGTATTCAAAATTATGTTCTCCTACTGAATAGATGTGTGTCAACTGATCTTACTCTATTTTTACTTTCTCCCCCCTTGATTAGCTCCTTTTATTTCTCCTTCTCACCTTTTGTTTTAATTTCTCCCCATTTTTGACACTAATGTCAATGGGCTATACACCAATAGTGTGTTTGTCCAAGAAAGATTTATGGACCTCTAGTATAATCTGAAGAGTTGCATCCCATTTTTCACATGCTACATCCAAAGACTCAATTTGGATAGCCATCTTGACAACAAGGTGCACTAAGTCATCTAATGTAGAAAGATTAGGGTCTTTCTTCATAAGAGTTTTTACATAGCCTAACTCTTTATGCAAATTATTCATGTATGAGTCAATTTTGTTTGAATTCTAATTAGTTTGGCCCTTATATTGGCTTCATCTACAGATAATGCTACTAATTTACTCTAGGTGTGCAATAAAGTTTTAAAATGTTTATCACTCTGAGCTGGAATCATAGGCAATTTTGCACCTGATGCATTAATTTGACTTTCCAAACTCAAAATGTGACTCCTTATCTCTTGCATGAAGACTGTGGGGTTGCACTTTTTGGTGTATAATGAGAAAATATTCTCAAGTACCTTCTTCACACTTTCTAACTTAGTTGCGAATAAAACTTGTGTAAGTTCTCTTTCACCAAATATTTTCTCATTCACTTTACTTTGAAATATTTTTTTCAGACCATTCTAATAATTTGGCATTTGTATCAAGGTCTACATCACTTACCTTTTCCACTAGGTATTTGCCAATTTTTCAATGAGTGGTTTGGTTTCATTTGGATTAGGCACTCTAAATGCATATTGGAAGATTTCTTTAATATCTAGGAAAGCTTGCTTTGGCCTATGCTCCATTTTGAGTAGTCCTTGATGCTTCTTTCTAGATAGCGCCTCTTGTAGTATGATCATCTTCTCTATTGTCAATGTGTCATAATCATATTTCGGTAAAACAATCTCTCTATTAAGGCTTACATCTCCATATTGTATTGCCTCTTCTACTTTTAATGAGCTTGGACTCAACACTTAAATTTGCAATGGTGTTGCAACTGTGCTTGACTTCTGAAGAGTGTGACTAGAAAGAGTGCCAGATTCTAGTAAAGATTCCACTACTTGAATTGATGCTTTATCCTTCAGCTTGGGTGTCAAAGTGGTCTCTTCAAGATTTTCTTTTTATTCCACAATGCCTTGGATTACACATTGAACTTGCGTTGGAGGTGCAAATAAGTCTATCTAACTTGTTTCACTACATTTTTTAGTAGTTGCTTGAGTTTCGCTTGTGTCCTTCCTAACTATATCAACCTTTGTTGGTGTATTTTTTTCTATTTTATCCAAATATTGTACACTATTTATTTAAGGGGTAATTGTAGGTGGTTCTCATGTATTTAGCTCTTCCCTTGTAGTGTTAATCACTGATTTTTTGATTTCATCTACACTCACCAATACAAGATTATACCACAAATTTTCCTATAGTGTAGATTGATCAAGTATCTTTTTCAAATCTTCCTCTATTAGGGGGTTGATGTTTTGAGTAGTGAGATTAGAAACATTATTTACTGTTAATATTTTAGTATTTACACCTATTGTTTGTTGAGGGCTAACATTTGGAAAATGTTTATCTTGTACACTCTATTCTTGTTTTTTCTCTACCTCAACTATTTCATGTTCATCCAGGTTAATTTTTGTACCTTCCTTTGTTTTTTATTCATTGGTGTCATCTTCTTCATCATCTTTAACATTTATAGCCTCTTGTTCACCTCCTTTTACTATAGCTAATCCATGTGTGACTTTCCACATTTGTGTGGACTTCTTTACAACATCTTCAATTTTGTTCTATAGTATTCTGAAGGCATATATTGGGGTACAAATAAAACTAAATATTTCTTGATGGCCTTATCAATTTGTGACTTATAGAGCTTGGGCATAAGTTGAGCAAGTGATGTCTCCCTGATTTGTCGTTCTGGATTCAAACAATAATGCCATTTTTTCTCAACTCTTTCATATTAAATTTTAGGCATTGATTTGGCAATCTCTAGTGGGTCTTTCTTAAAATTTTCTATCATGGCATATATTGCCTCCTCCACTTTATTCTTCTCAAGTTTTCAAAGATTATCAAAATTAATGTGAGAAAAACTTGATAAATTTGCACTATTCATGGCATTCTCACATAGGTTGTCTAAATTTGATAATGGATTGTGACTCACCACTTTAAACTGGCTATTATCATTAGATTTAGCTTGAGAAATGTATTTTCTCCTTGGTCATTTCTTTGCTTCTCGTTCCTACTTTGTTGGTTTGTCCTTTTTTTTCCCCTTTTGTGTAGTCAAAGATGCACTAGCATTGTGTTGGGTGTTATAGGTTTGGCCTAGCTTAGTTAGTAGTTTACTTGGACCTTGTCACTGGTTGAGACTTAGCCTTTCTCTTCTTTTTATTAGTAGGAGTAGGTGCTTCCTCAACTTCTTCTTCCTCAACACCTTCTACAATTTTTTTCTCTTCCTCTTGCTAATCTTCACCTAGTCCTTGTGTAAACACAAGTGGTTCATGGATATGAGTTTCTTCTTGCTCCACACATTCACCAAATTTAGCTTTTCATTTCTTTACCAACTTCTCCTTCTTGTTTAAGATGGAGGCAGTCTTTAGTACTATGGTAATCTTACATTTAGCCACTACATAATTACCAAATTATTTTGCATTTTCATCTATATATTATACAAGTAATGCATTTATTGTTGTAGAGGTCTCATCTACATTTATTTCATAGCCTAATCGCCTTAGCCATCTTACCATTCAAGTTGGTGCTTGAATAAAAGCATAATCAATATCATCTATGAAACAAACATCATCATAATGTTTTTCCACTAATGATACTAGAATTCTCAATCTTTTCTTCATAGGTTTCCTAAAAGCCTCAAAGTAACTGGTCATTAATAACTCAAAATTTTCACCCAATTGTTCAATGAACTCACCTATTTGAACTACCACTGACCTATTTTTCATTAATGCCATAGTGCCAAATGTAGGAAATGTAATTTGAACATAGAGGAAGATACATATCAAGATAGAACCAAATTTGCAATAAACACTCTTTGATTTCCTTATTACTCATAGGTTTTCAATCAATTTTTGTAGTTGTAGCTTGGCAAGATCATATGTACGATCCTTCTAAATAATCTTATAACCCACATCTACTACAATACAGGGCACACTATTTAATGTGCATGATTAGTAAAACTTGTGTGCAATCACCCTTATTGCAATCTATCAATGGATTTGTGATGGTGTCAATTGTCATTCCTCTTTTAATCCACATAGCCCCTGTGTTTTTCTCAATAACCTCCTTTGAATTGCTTCTCAAAGTCTTAGGCCGATCTTGGGTTGGATACCCTATTACCCTATGGATTATTCTTTTGGTCATTTTAATTGGCCCATTGTCTAACCAAAGTGAACTATTGTGAATCCTTCTTAATACAATCATGGTCCATTTAGTTTTGAAGGCATTCAAGAAATCTAGGGCAATAGTTAACCCTTTCTTTTCTACAATTTTGAATTCTTCTCTTAATATACCATTTTCACATAGTTTATCATATGCTTGTCTAATCTCCATATCTCCAATACTCACAATCTTATAGTTGCAAAATTTCTTAACATCTTAACCATTACAATTTTTGGTGGTACCATGGATAATGCACTAAAGGGATCTTGCTTGTATGCAATATCAGGTATGGTTGTGAGAATTGGTTATTTTGACATCATTGCTAACCAATTGAACATTCAAAAACTCTTTACCCTCTACTTCTTTAGCCTTTGAAGAACTATATTATATTATAAAAAAATAGGGTTTATGAAAATAGAAATACTATAGCTCAACATATGATGAATACCTTGCAAAATGTAACAAAATGGTGTCGAATCACTATTCAAATCTCTTGCAATTGCTTTCGATGAATTTCCTAATTGCCTCTAGATCTCCTTGCTCTTTCTTGATCTTGAAATGATATAAACTGAATTTAAAATTGATCAAAACCCCTTTGGAGTATTGCATTTATTTTTGTGGGCTTACACCTCAGCATGAACTAATTTTAGGCTCACTTGGCATCTACTAGAATTTTACTCAAAAAAAAGAGGAAACTTTTCGTGTTCAAAAATAAAATGAAAAACTTAAAATTTTCTTTTATTTGCAATAAAATCTTGCATCTTTGTTCATGCCTATGTAATCTTTTTGGAACTATATTCTTCGGAATTGATGTTTGATATAATTTTTAAATATTAATCCCATATACCTCTTGATTGCTTAGTTCGATGAGGACTTCTCACCTAACCTATTGGGTAAAGTGATCCCTTCTCCACTTGATGTACTATAATCCTCCTTTTTCTTCCATGTCTTGTTCATTTAATTTTTGACATTTTCAACATCTGCCTTGCCTTTTCCTTTATTGAACTCACAAGATTGTGCCTTTAACTATTTTGGAGAATATTAACTAATGTGACAAATCTTCAAAGAACCAAAACTTGTAGTTTGATTCAACCAGCTTTTGTAGTCACTTCTAAAGTGTGTCCTAATACAATTCTCAAGAACATATCCATACTCTTGACAATAGTGAAACCTATATCTTGTATTGTAATTCTAGTTATAAGAGTTCCCAATATTATTTACCTTTGTTTTCCTATTTGATAACCACATGGGTTTGGATTTGTAGTCAAAAGCTCTATTTTTATATTTTTGATAGTTATACTAGTATCCTTCAAATCTTTGAGTGTGCATGGTCTTAGTTTTACATTCAAGTGCTCGATGACCTTGTTTGTTGCACTTATGGTAGTGAACAATGCTCCTTTTATTGATATTTTGATTTATGGTCTTGCTTCTACATGCATTAGTAGTATGTCCTTTCTTACCACAATTATGACAAGTAGGTTTAGAGTTCTTACCTTTACTTCTCCTTTCATCAGCACTTTTGGAGGATTCTAATTCTTTAGTAGTTTTGTATCTTCATCTAGATGTATCATTTTTGGATCTAGGGGATCTCAATAATTGCTCAAAGTATTTGTTTACTTCACTTGGTTTATTGGAACATTCAACAAATTCCTTTTTCCTTTTTAGGTTAGTATGCAATTGCTCATTTTACAACTTCATTGTTGTTATCTTAATTTCCTTGACATTAGTTGGTATTCATCATTTGACTCAAAGTATCCAATTGCACATTAGAAATCTTAGTTAGCTCTAATGATTTCTCTTCCAGTCTATTGATCAAAACTATTTTATCATCTTCAATCATGGCTTTATCTTCCATAGCTTTCTTTCTCTACTCAGTCACTTCACATAGTAGTATGATTTATGATTCTTTCTCTAACTTGAGATTTCTTATTACTTCATCTTGGTCTCTATTCCTTTCCATTAGATCTACAACTACTGCATCAAATTCATTGGAGTCTCCATTAGCAAATGGCTTAGTAGTGTCTATTTATCTATATTGTGTGTCATTCTTCTCAATAGCAATTTCCTTCCTTCTCTTCAAAGAGTTCTTTGAATATTCTCTTCCTTGATTTAGTTGATGTAGAATGTTATGTATTTCAATCTCCTAATTCTTAATGATCTTTCCCAACTTGTAGTCTTCCATTTCTAAAATATTTTCTCAAAGCTGTAAAGCTTCTCTTTTATACAACAAAGATCTAATACTAATTTTTGGAATTACAATAGGAAAGGTAATTTATTATTATTATTATTTTTTTTGGGGGGGGAGAGGGGGAAGGTTGAATTAGTAGTCTAAACTTTGATCCATAAATCATTCACCACACATCCACCTCATACATTCGATAGGTAAATTAAAATAATATATGAAACATGTACATCTAAATCATGTAAACAAGTAAACATTTACACATATATGACACCAAACATGATTACCTAGAAACCCTCCAATGAGAAGGTAAAACTAAGGTGGGATGATACCCACAAATCTTCACTAGTAAAGTAATAAAATGTATCCAATGAAGGTTACAATGTTTGATCATGAAACATGATCTACCCTATGAAAGGTTTGCCCTGTTAAAGGCTTACAAAGCCTATTAGGTCTTACCCTATTAAAATATTTCAAAACCTTATTAGAAATGTGCCTTGTTAAAAGACTTCAACTCACAATTGAAAAAGAACCTCATTAAAGGATTTTAATACATCTTGTTAGCACTACTCTATTAAGATATTTAATTGATTCACTTGTTGGAATGTGTCTGCATTGATCCTATAGTCAATACTTTGTTGCTTGAAGATAAATCACATCTAAACTAATGTGTTCTTGATCCTTCCTGATCAGATGTCTTTTTACTATATGTTATTCCCTTCCTCTTTCTCCTTTAACTAATTTCATAATGCAATTTTAGTTCACAATTCCTTAGCCACTATGAATGCTCTATTTGCACATGCAAACTTCTCTATTTTCTCCTTCCACATGCATATGAAGTTTAGGGGTTTTCCTCCTAAAGAATAATTAGGTGACTTAGGGTTAGGTATGAATCTATTGTATTAATTCATTTTCTTTGCCTCTTAAACCTTCCCTTTACCTGATTGGATGCATATAATGCATAGGGATTTCAACTTAAAATTTGTCCTTATCTCCAAAATATCATAATCCAATCTTTAAGTCAGCTCAAAAATGGTTTACATAGTTGTTGGTGCCATTACAAACAACTATGAAAAAAGTATTTTACTCAACATTTGAAGTCCCTGATGCTCACAATATACTATTTTCTATACTATGACTCAACATCTGAATGACTTAGCATGCACTCCTTTCTTGTCTCCTAAATCACTTAGCATACACTATCTGATTGACATTTGAGTGACTCGACACTCACAGTGGACTTGACATGCTTTATTTTATACATTTCGTGCTCAGCATATACTACTTGTTTGACTTCAACTAAGTAAGAGTATAGACACTCACTTGTCAAAACCAATCTAAGATCAATAGTACACACACACATATATAAAATTAAATTGATTCATTTTAATTTCTTCTCTATGTGTATTAGCTAAACCGGTAGATTTAAATTAATTAAAATACTTAGGACTTATAATTAAATTAATTCAATTAAGAGATTAATTTAGCTATTTTAATTAATACTAAGAAATTAAATAAAGAAAAGGATCAATTAATGATTTTCTACATTTGACACTTCGATCAAGTAATGATGATCAGAATAAGAAATGCCTAGTTCAATAGGAGTATGTCCAAGATCATGGTCAACCAAGCTATGCTCTTAAGTGGAAATAAAAAATTAGTAAATTAGATTTATGTCAACTTGATGTGCAATTTTCTACTTGTTATAAACTTTATATAAAAAATTGAGATAAAAGAAACTATAGGAAATTGAATTTAGTTTCTAAAGTACTAGGCCTTATCTAAACAAAAATAAATAAATAAATTTTTGGTCAAAATTTTGCATTTTAATGCAATAACACAAAAAATTTAGGACAAAACTAAGTAGACATATGCCTAACTGCCTTAATCAAAATCAATCTGACACATATTTTGTGTACTTTTATTCTAGATAAAAAATTAATTATTAATTTTCTACCTTAGTGCTTTTGGAATAAAAGGACACTCATGTCTAAGCACGTTAACTAATTCAAAATTCAGCAAAATTTAATTTTTCTTTTTTCCAAATAGTAGAAGCATAGAATGTGATGCATCTTTTGGATTTCAAAAATGATTTACCATTTGAATGTTATAGTTATTTTTCAAGCAGTGTATCAATCAACACTTTAGACGTAATTACATTAGAAAGTAAGTAATAATTACTTAGTAATTTTTTAAACCTTCTATTTATGGAAAGCTAAGAACATTCTTAATAAACCCTTTCATTTCATCAAATTTTGGCAAAAAAAAGTTGTCAACTACATGTTTGAAGTAAAAAACACACAAGAACAGGCCAAAAATACCTTTTTAGGATTATTTTTAAGTTGGCCATATAGGGTTGGTATCAAAAGATATTGTAAGTCTTATAAAGGTATTAATTTTTTTTTAATATTAGGATGGGTGAGAAAAAAATTTCAATAGATCTTTAAATGCTTTAAGGCTTTTGAGGACTACATATTTTTTAGATCGCCACTTTTTGGCATACCGTCATCCTGGACATACCCATATGTTTTCATCAAATGTGTTAGAAGGGGTCATAGGTTAAGGGTAAAAGCCACAAACCTATGTAACCATTTTTTTAAGGAAATGGCTAAAAATAGTATCACTATTTAACTTAAATGAAAAAAGCTATTATTATTTATAATATAAAAATAAATTAAAATAATCATATTTGTTGAAATGGAAAATATTTAGGATTTTTTATTTTTAATGATTATCTGTATTAAGAATTGATACATTTATCTATTTTTTAAGGGTGATGTTTTAGTTGTTAAAATTTTTTAAAATGTGGGGTCTAGTTCCCACCACAAAACTATATGGAAATAAACTTTTTTCCCTTTGATCTCACATTATATTATAGATGAGATATATAGTTAGACCAATAAAAAATAAAAGTTTTCTTTTGACCTATATTTTGTCTTTTACAACAATTCAAATTTCAAGAAACCTAAAATTGATTTTTTTCATCTACCACCACATCAAAATAAATATATTCTAACTAAAATAAAATTAATACATTTTCAAAGAGAAACCTATCTACTAGAAAACCATATTCTTTAACCAGAAATTGATAAGATTTACTAAATTTTGCTTTCTCAAAATCAATATCTTCTCGAGTGTTAAAAAATGTACTTGTAGTGTTTTAAATTTCAAAATATTATATCTGACTAAAGCACTATAAACAATATATGAGAATGTTCTTAACTTTGAGATTTATAAAATGGTATTTGTATGTTATTAAAAATAATTATTAAAAGTAGTAAACATTATTTAAATTTCAATTTTTTGAAATAATTTTGATACATTACTAATTGGACACAAACTAGTATAAAACATGCAGTTAATCAACATTTCCAATTCGAAAAGTGTAACAAAAAATTTTAAAACTTACCTATGATCAATTTGTCTATATTATATTTTTTGAAAAAAAAAAAAAAGTAGATAGATATATTCAAATCTAGACATTCTAATTAGTTATCCTGAAAGGTGACAACCTTTTACTTTTACCCTTAACGTACAATCCCTTTTGACCCATACAATGAATTAGAATATGTCCCAACTAGGCCCAAGACCCATAGGGACATATGTTGTATTGGTCGTATAGTTTGAAAGGGGTGATAGGTTAATCTATGAACCCTTTCAACATTAATTAAAATATGTCCCTAGGGCTCCTAGGGATAGATGTTAACATATGATAGTTTTCGACACATACAATCAACTAAACATATGTCCCTAGGGGCCTAGGACCCATACGAACATATGTTGTCTATATTTTATGGGTTGAAAGAGGTCATAGGTTGTATTGATTGTATGCATCGAAAGAGTCATAACTTACCCTATGACCCCTTTTGACTGATATGATCAACTAGAATATCTCCATAGAGATCCTAATACCCCTAAGGACATATGCAATCATAAAATGTGTTGGAAGGAGTCCTAGTTTAACCTATGAATCTTTTTTCCCTATACAATCAATTAGAATGCCCTTAGGGTTCCTACGACCCCTAGGGATATATGTTATCATCAAATATGTTGAGAGGAATAATAGTTTATCCTATTACCCCTTTTAATCAATAGAATCAATTGGAATATGTTCGTAGGGGTCCTAGGACCCCTAGGGACATATGTAATCATTAAATGTGTTAAAAGGGGTCATAGGTGAACCTATTTCAACCTTTGATATAAACAATCAATTAGAATATGTCCCTAGGGGTAGTAGGACCCCTAGGGCAAGTTTGTCATCAAATGTGATGAAAGTGTTGGAAATGATTGAAATGATCATAAGAAAAGTTGTTGGAATAATATATGGAACTGGTAAAGAATGTCCTCAATCATTGTTTTGTCATTGATGTCAAACTTGCTACTTGCAGGGATGACAATTGCTTTAATGATCCAAATACTATCAATTAGTTGATTGTCAAGGTGGAGGCAATCAATAAGATGTAACTAGAACACCTAGAGAAAAGGTTGAAGTTATGATGTTGTAATGAAGAACAAGGATCAGTTAAGCCATTGATGAAAGAGTGTATTGGATGACATGCTAAAAGATACGAAGAATGAGTACACTAAAACATATCAAAGATCTAAGGTTTTAACTAAGTCTTTTGTAAAGCTCACACTAAGTTCAAGAACCAAGCAAGCTAGTAAGAGCCGAGCAAGTTCAAGTGCCGAGCAAGTTCAAGTGCCGAGTAAGTTCAAGTGCCGAGTGAGTTCAAGTGTCGAGAAAAATTAAGTGCCGAGCAGGTGCCGAGTAATACAGAGGTGTCGAGCACCAGTAACTCAATAATGTCGAGTTGCTGCATTATTTAGAAAATCAAAGATTCGTCTGATCTAAGCCGACAAAGTTGTTATCTAGAAATTTGTGAATTAAAAGGAAGATAAGAATGATGAGTTGGTGGCACAGAACACCATGTAGAACATTTTTAAGATACAACTAGCGAAGTTTCAAGAAGAGAACAAGATATGGGATAGATACATTGTATCCTACCCAATCCATTTTGAAACCCTAAAATTGGAGAGGGAGAATTGAGTGGCAAAGGAAAATCAGACTTGTATATAAGAGGACATAAGAGCGGAGTAGAGGGGATAGTGTGAGAGAGAGCAGTGGTCAAGCATAAAAGCATGAAATGCTGAACAATGTGCTAAGGAGAAGATTACATAGGAACTCTGTTTGAATTAATGATCACAATGATGATTGCATTGGCAGAATGAGTAAGAAGACACAAGGAGACGAAGCATGAGAGGGAAACAAGCAATCAGAGCTGAAATGATTGAAGCCAAGCACGAGGATTGAACTGAAAGAGTAATCTAAAATCTGCATAGTATGTTGTAAGTTATATCAAATCAAAAGACCATTATCGTTACTTTCTAGCAATTGTAACAGTAAGATAAATCCTATGGACTTAGGTTGGTTTAACAGCCATTAGATAAATCCTTTAACAGGGTGACATTCCAAGTGAATGTTCTAAAGACCTTTAAGCAGGCCCATTCCTAACAATTTGGTGAAATCCTCTAACAAGGTCACATTTAACAGTGTGTTGTAAGCCTTTAACAGGGTAGGCTTTTAATAAGGCATCACTTTGAAGAGTGAGAATCAAGTAGCATGTTACTGGTGGTTTTTCCCAAATCGGGTTTCCACGTAAATCATTGTGTCATGTGTTGATCTTGAATGTTTTATCTTTGCATGTTGATTTACAGTAATTTTCTTATATGACTGATTTAAGTTTGAACACATGAAAAGAGTATGGATTCATTATTAAAATTATTAATAGGGCATTTGGACCTTGAATAACTGATTCACCCCCCCTCTTAATTATTCTAAAGAATTCTAACAATTGGTATCAGAGCCTGACTGATGATTCAGTTTAAAGGGACTACTAGCAGAAAAGATCAAAATGCCAAAGAGAGAAGTTCCCAAGCTCAACAAAGACAACTTTGTTTCATGGAAAATTTTGATGAAGCTAAATCTTGGATCCATAGGAGATTATGCCCAAAATTCAATTGTCACTGAACATGTAGATCCAACAGGTGCTCCTACTGCCGAAGACATGAAAAACAAGCAAGAACACAACTAGACTATGCTTGAAATTGCCTCTGCACTCAGCTATGCTGAATTTGATGATATTAAAGGATGTGACACTACATTCAAAATGTGGAAAGCCCTATCAGACATCTATGGAGGAGATCAGAATGTACAAAGAGAAAAAAGAGAAAGTCTCAGAGTAAAATTTGATGACATGAAAATGGAAGAAAATGAGAATGCTGGTCAGTATGGTGCAAGAATAAAGGATGTGGTAAGTGCAATAAGATGCTTGAATGGTCAACTAGATGAAGACACTGTTAATAGTAAGTTCTTAAGGACCTTGCTCCCTATCTATGCTATTAGAGTATCAGCAATACAAGAGCTAAGATGTATACCAGGAAATAATCTAAGCTTTGAAGGTATTATAGGTAGACTCACTGCATTTGAGTTATCTAACTTTGACAACTACAAACCTGAAAATGTTGAATCTTCTTTTAAGGCCAAGTTATCACTGAAAGATGCCGAACAGGTGAAATCAAGGAAAGGAAGAAAAATGAAGTATCTATCTAGTAATAGTAGCACTGATGAGGAAGATGTGGAACAATTGGAAGCATTTCTCGCTAGAAGATTTCACGGGGGCAAAGGAAAATTCAAAGGTAAGATGCCTATCATTTGTTTCAATTGCAATGAAGTAGGTCATATTGCTGCAAGATGTCCACAGAAAAAGGATTCCAAGGAAGGCAACAAATACAAGAACAGAATAGATGATGACAAGAGAGATTACAAAGAAAAAGGTAAGAAGTGTTATATTGTTGAAGAAAACTCTGATGACAATGATGATGAAGTTGTTTATGTAGCCATGAAGGACCAATCTGATGAAGAAGAAGCCACAGCATAGGTGACAAGTATAAACAAGAATGCCAGATGGATCATAGATAGTGGATGCTCACATCACATGACAGGAGACAAAAGTAAGTTTGTTAACTTTACTCAGTATGATGGAAATAGTGTTAGATTTGGTAAGGATGCTCCATGTCAAATCAAAGGAAAAGGTTTCATTAAGCTCACAAACCAAATTTCATGTGACAATGCATACTATGTTGAAGGATTAAACTATAATTTACTAAGTGTCTCACAATTAGGCAATATAAGTTGCAAAGTGGAATTTGAAAACAAAACTGCAAAATCTATGATAATGATGGTAATCTAATAGGAAAACGAGATCAAACAAAGAGTAATTTGTTTTACCTTGATATGGATGATATTTCTTGTCTACTTGCAAAATTTGATGATGAATGGTTATGGCATAGAAGATTATGTCATGTCAACTTTGACAATCTAGTCAAAATCAATAAAATGAAGAAAGTCAGAGGTCTACCAAAATTGAAGAAGCCTGATAATATCATGTGTAAACAATGTCAGCTAGGAAAGATGACAAAGTCAAGTTTCAAAAGAAAAAACTATACATCTAAAGAGATACTTGAGTTAGTTCACACTAACTTATGTGGTCCAATGGAAATACAAAGCTATAAAGGAGATAAATACATAACGTTATTTGTTGATGAAAATTCCAGGATGATGACTAATATGTTCTTAAAAAAAAATCTGATGCTTTTCAAATGTTTAAGTGGTATGTGTCTAGAGTTGAAAAGAAAACTGAAAAAAACTTGAAATGTCTAAGATTAGATAGAGGTGGTGAATTTACATCAAATGAATTCGAGATATTCTGCAATGACAATGGAATCAAAAGACAAATGTCAGCTCCTAGAACTCCCCCACAGAATGGAATTGCTGAAAGAAGAAATAGATTTGTAATTGATTGTGCCAGAACATTAATGATGGAAAAGAATGTTGCTCTAAAATACTGGAGAGAAGTTGTAAGTGTAGCTATTCATACATTGAACCAAGTACAAGTCAAGAAAGGTACAAACACAACACCTTTTGAATTATGGTATGGTTACTCACCAAATGTAAAACATTTCAAAGTGTTTGGTTGCAAATGTTTTATCTTTAAAGATGTTAGAAATGGGAAATTTGATGTAAAAAGTGATGAAGGTATATTTCTTGGTTACTCCACTAGAAGGAAGGCATATAAGTGTTTGAATATTAGCACTAACAAAATTGTGGAGAGTGCAAATGTAAATTTTGATGAGCACACAGAAGTCCAAGCTGAAATACCAAAGAAAATGGAAGAATACAGAACCTTTGTATATTCTTATGAAGGAATGACTGCTGATGAGGATGATTTCAATCAAATTGAAAATCAACAACATGTGTCAGTTTCAGCCGATTCACAACCAGTGAATGCCAAGTTGTATTCAGAAGCTGAGTTACAGAATGAAGAAAATGCACAATTCGATTATGAAGACACCATACATGATGAAGAACAACCTGACAATAAAGAGCATAGTGAACCTAAATCCGAAAGATCAAACATGGAAACAAGGATAGAGCTAAGATTATCCAAATATGTAAAAAGACATCACCCTGCTGAACAAATAATTGGTGACAAAGATGCAAGACCAATGATAAGGAATAGACTAAGACATGAATCATGTCTGATTAGCCAATCTGATTCCAAGATAGTACATGGTGCATTACAAGATGTTGACTGGTATAAAGCTATGGAAGAGGAAATTGATCAAATAAGAAAAAATAAAACCTAGAGTTTGGTTCCTAGACCAAATGACAAAAATGTGATTGGCACCAAATGGGTATTCAGAAACAAACTAGATGAGAATGGTGAGATTACCAAAAACAAAGCTAGATTAGTATGCAAGGGTTATGCTCAAGAAGAAGGAATAGACTATGGAGAAACATTCACTCCTATTGCTAGAATGGAAGGAGTAAGAACTTTACTTGCATATGCTGCCTACAAAGATTTCAAAGTCTATCAGATGGATGTAAAATCCACCTTCTTAATGGTATACTAGAAGAAGAAGTCTACATTGAACAACCAAAAGGATTTGTTGATGAAAACAATAGGGATATGGTGTGTAAGTTACATAAAGCACTCTATGGTTTGAAACAAGCACCTAGAGCATGGTATGAGAGACTTCACAAGTATCTAGTGCAAATTGGATTTGAAAGAACTGATGATAACAGCAACATGTACATCAAAGCTGAAGCAGGTAAAGACATTATTGTATCTAAAATTTTTGTGGATGACATGGTATTTGGTGGTAAGGAAGTACTTTGCAAAGGCTTTTCTAACAAAATGAAACATGAATTTGAGATGTCTATGTTTGGAGAAATCAAATTTTTTGTTGGATTGCAAGTACATCAACTCAAACATGGAATATTTATTACACAATCAAAATACATCAAAGAAATTCTTAAAACATTTGGATTGGAGGAATCCAAACTAGTCAGCACACCAATGGCCACAAGAAATAAGATATCCAAAAATGATGAGTCAGCTGAAGTCAATCAAACAATGTACAAATCCATGATTGGAAAACTACAATATGTTGTACATAGTAGACCAGACATAGCATTAGCAGTTGGAATAGTGGCTAGGTTCTCTGCTAATCCTAAAGAAAATCATCTCATAGCAGTAAAAAGAATAATGAGATATCTCAAAGGGACTGATGACTTTGGTCTATACTACAAAAAGAATGGAAAATTTGAACTCAACACATATATAGATGCAGACTGGAGAGGAAACATTGATGACAAAAAAAAGCACAAGTGGAGGTGGATTATTTCTAGGCAAAAGGCTGGTTACCTGGACTAGCAAGAAACAAACATGTATATCCCAGTCCACTGCAGAATCTGAATATGTGGCAGTTGCAGTCAATTGTACAAACATTGTATGGCTCACACATCTATTGAATGGAATGAAAGAAGAAGTAACAAAATCGGTGATATTGTATTGTGATAATACAAGTGCTATAAACATATCCAAAAATCTAGTGATGCATGCAAAAACTAAGCATATTGCAATCAAGTATCATTATGTCAAAGAATTGGTAGAAGACAAACAAGTGAAGTTGGAATACATTCACACAAAGGAACAAACTACAGATATCTTCACCAAGCCATTGCCCAAGGATGCCTATGAATATCTTAGAGGCAAGCTGGGGGTTATACCCCTAAGTCAAGCAGTTTAAGGCAACAAGGAAGATGCCTTGCATCAACAGGAATAAATCATTGAAATATTAACAGGTTGATGCAAAGAATGACAGCAGGAACATAAACTCCAAATCAGTCACAAGCATGGTGATAGAGGGAGAAAAACAACAAGAAGCCAAAGCTTATATTTTGCATGAAAAAGATGCTACATCTTTAGCATTTATGTCAAAGAGGGAGAAATATGCAGAAAACTAATCAATGCAAAGAAAGAGGGAGATATATATGAAAGAGGGAAATATATGAGATCAGTAGTGAAAATGCAACAAGCTAATGTATACAATCTTGGTGGTAACTGAATTGATTACTTGAACAGTTTGGTTTTCCATCAATGACAAAGAGGGAGATTGTTGGAAATGATTGAAATGATCATAAGAAAATTTGTTGGAATAATATATGGAACTGGTAAAGAATGTCCTCAATCATTGTTTTGTCATTGATGTCAAACTTGCTACTTGCAGGGATGACAATTGCTTTAGTGATCCAAATACTATCAATTAGTTGATTGTCAAGGTGGAGGCTGTTGGGACTAAAAATTGCATGGTCAATTTTGAGAAGCATTGAAAAAATCAAGCCCTTAAATGCTTTTGAAATGCATATGTGCAAGGTTGTACCCAGCTGTCCTTTCGAGACCCCTAAGGTGTTTAATGCTTCTAGCACCTTTCATTCAACATGCCTAAGCATTTTGTGAAGTTAGATTGAATTTCTGAGCCTTTCTGCGAAGTCTCGTTTTGAGCAAGTTTCAAATCTGCATTTTACCCAAGTGTCAAATAGTGATCAGAGGCCCAGTTTGCATCTGAATTCTTCTTACCCAGGAATGTGTCATGACTAGCCACTTTGGGGATGTTTAGTATGTATAACAAAGAACCTATGTTTTAAGTTTCAAGTCATTTCAAATCCGTTTGACTAGGTTTTGAATCCCTCAAAGTTGATCAGTTACTGTTTTCATGCTTTTTGCACTTTGCACACATTTCTGGGAAGCCCTGTTTGACATGTTGTAACTTTTGACCAGTTGACCCAAATGTTGAAATTCCTTTTCCGTTGCATTGTAGATGTCAGAGACTTGTCATTTTTCAAGTTTCAGCCCTTGACGAATCCGTTTACACCCTTTTTTGGGTCAATTCCATTTGCAAAAAATCGCTTTCAGTCAGTGTTCCTAATTGAAAATTTCTGAGTAGCCCACTTTGAACGCTCGCCATTTGCGCCCAGTTATTCATCATGAGCCAAAATTGCATATTCATACTCACCTCATGATAGAGTTTTAACGCCCTAGTTTTCATCTCCCCATGTGCTCATTTACCTAGTTTTCCAAGCCAAATCATAACCTTGTTTGTTGTTTTTCTGACGTGTTTTCTTGCAGGTAAATCTGAGAAGACAACTTTGACAATGAATATATTTTGACCCTGAATTTTTCATGAGATGAGATTCGACAAACTGAGAGTATGTAGGACAAAGAGTCAGTGTGCTAGCTCTCAGAGCCCGATTAGGTGTCTTGTTCAGTTTTCAAGGGCAGTCAACGGACCTCCTGGCGCAAATTTGACAGTCTGCAAGAAAATGATAAAGTGATTCTTATTTGATTAGTCAATGGTCAAATTTGGTTCTGATCAGTTCAAGGTGTGCAGTTGATCGTTCTAGCATTTCAGTTGTTCGAAAACAAAAATTTTTTAGTCGGACCCGCTTTGGGATCGGACTGAATGCTCCAGGTTGAAGGGTTGATTCAAGATCATAAGGGTGTTGCTATCTGGTAAAAGATGACCTATTCTTAATATGTGATTATTTTGGAAATCCAGCTTCAGATTATTCAAAGATTAGGATGGATATGTTCATATATCCTTATATAAAGAAAAGGGGACTTGTTACCAGTCAAAGGTAAAGACAAGCAACAGTCCGCACATTAGAAGATGATATCATTTAAGTGGAATGCCAACGCAAGATTTAAGAGCGACTATGAGGCATATGATGGCATATGATAAATAAAAACTATAATGGCATGTTTAGTGGAATGTTTGAAGGAGCTCAATGCATTTTTAAAAAGGCGGCACAGACTAAAATAGCTAAGCCCATGCTTTCTTAAAAGATATGCATTATAAGAAGACACCAGCCCAAAGAGGACAAACTCAAGGGCGGTTACAGGCATCAAACAAAGAAACTCATGCAAAATCGCAAGGAAGCAGCCCCTGCACAAGGAAAAGCCATCACCCAGCCTGTAGAAAGTTGCAGAAGAATGGTATGTTGGAGGGAGGTAGGGGAGCCTCATGAAGCAGCCAGTTGATGAAAAGGAGGAGATGCTGGAAGTAAACACAGTGCTAGTGAAATAAAAGGTCTTCCGTACACTGTAAAAGGCCAAAAACGTGTCACACGATGCTTGCAATATAAAATTTAGCACCAGTAATAAAAAGGAACAGCCGGCCAGCGAGAAGGATCATGCAATAGTGGAGCATCCAATTAAAGGAATGGAACTCACGAAACCAATAGTAGAAGATCATGCATGATATAGAGAAGTCATCATCGTCAAGGCACAAACTAAGACCTTGTCACAACATAAAATGAGCATTCATGCATGTAATCAAAGATCCAGCAATGAAAGAAGAAACCAATGCATATAAGAGGCTTAGGCTATATGGCGATAAAGAATCCTATGCACTTCACAAAGAGCAGTTGTAGTAGACATGGAGAATGTGGTATTGAAAGGAACCACCATACACATGGATTGAATCACACATTCAAAGTGATCTGCCAATAAGATGGGAGCAATAGTTCTAGGAAAGATCAAATCCTTGAGTGTAGAGGAAGCCGCAACATTTAAAGAAGAAACCCACGTATTCAATAGAGAGAGACAGAAAAGGCATGTATTATCCCACATTCATGTTGTTTACATCTTTACTAATGTTCAAATAACAACGCACGCATTCATTATGTTGTCTAAAGACATGGGCTGTTTGAAGCCAGCGCATGATGTTTGGGGTGGGCCTACCTGTCATCGCTGTGGGGTCCGCTCATGACGTTAGATGCGTGAAAGGGCATTATTTTGAGCAAAGATGCATGCGCACTGAGGTGGACTCAGGGAAGGAGATTGCGACACTTGTCTTGATCGTGCGGCCATCGTTACCTCGCCATGGGAAGATGCTCGCTAATTAACTATAGCGAGATAGCGAGGCTGACGTGGCAGCAAGTTTGGAAGATGATGGCATGGCACGAGTTCCAAGGTGGATGATGAGGTGGCAAAGGATGACACGTGTCATTCCTTTGCCATGTCGCCAATGACGTGGAGGTTGTTGAGTCAGATAGCGACATAGCGAGGGAGAATCAGGAAATGACATGTGGCAAGTGGTTTCGGAGCAGTTGGTGACATGGCGGATGATGCAGGCCTGAGCGAATCAAGAGGTGACACGTGGCATCGGTCAAAAGAGGTTTGACCACAGTTTTAAGGAGCAAGGAAAATGTGAAGAGTAATAAAAAATTTAATTTTTTATTATCTTTTTCTCACAACATTAGCGTACACTTTTTAAATAAAAAGAGTTTCATTTTATAAAGTTTAAACTTTATAAAATTTTAAAATTTTGCGAAATTTAAATTCAAAGAAGTGCAGGCATGAACTTTCAGTCAGAGGAGTCATTTTCAAACCGATTTTTTCGAGGGTTTCCTGGAGGCGAAATAGGCGATGTTATATATCGTCGGAATAGGGAGAAGACAAACTTTCCAATTCTGGAGTCAGTTTTTGCACAGGTATCAATCAGTTTGAGCTACACAAGGTTTTCTATCAGGGAAATTAGATATTTTGGCAAGTAAAGGGTTTTCATCATTAGGCAAGGATATTTTGCAAGTTTGTTACAGATTAATGATGAAACAAAATCAGATCAGAAGGGATGAAAGAAGAAAGAGGTTTTTCAGTTACAGAGGATTGGATTTCAAGTGGACACGTGGCAATTGCATATCAGATCCAGGAATTCATTTCTTGCTATATCTTTCTTTCTTTCTTCATTTATTAGGGTTCCAATTTTTGTCACTGAGAAACCAGTTGGTTCCAGTTTTTTTCACTGAGAAACCAGTTGGTTCCAGTTTTTGGGAAGAAAAAAGTTCATTGTTGTGATACCATTTGGGATCCCAGTTTTTGCACTGTGAGACCATTGGTTCCAGTATTTTGACATGTTTCCATGACTGTGACACCATTTTCTTCAGCAGAACTCTCATGTGAACAGTATTATAGAGATAATATAGATAGTTCTGAGATATTAGGTTGTTTCATGTTTTAATCTTATGCATCTGAATGTATAGTTTCAAGGAAATGAATACATATGAGCAACAATTTCACTAGTTTTGTTTTGGTTCTTGTCTCCTATCTCAACAATCTGTAAGTCTTATGTGGTTTTGGAACAAAGATTTGAGACCCATTTGCATCCCTCTCAGGTTGTATGTTTAATGTATCTTGTTGTTGGACCAAAGGGCCAAGTAAATGCTCGATATGTTTAAACAAGGTTACTGGTTGTTTGAGAAGGATATTTTGTGAGAATGAGACCTGAATGAACATTGATGTCTGAATCACAAGGTGGTTGGATAGATCTGATGTCTGGGTATATGAGATACGTCCTGATATCATAGATGTATGTTTTGAATTCATGGAATTGCCCAATGGATTAGGCACTGATCATTTATAGGATCACTGGTTATACTATTGCATCTTTGAGGTTTTGTTGAATCAACATCTTTAATCAAATGAATTTCCCTTTCATGTTGAAGAGCCAGAAACAGAATGCCCTCACTCAGCTTATGAATTTCATTGTTTTGCATCTATCTACTGCAAATATATGTTATTTCATAAGTTATTAGGAGAAATAAGGGTTCCTATCTGCTTTGTATTAGATTCAGTGTATGCTTTGATAACTAGTACCATATAAGGAATCTATAGGTTCACCCACCTAGGTTTTGCAAAGCCTGAAGTGTAGAAGGAGTATAGCCTTATAGTTGGCCTAGTGTCTGAATGGATGTGTTGATAATGGGAGTTAGCTGCCCCTAGATGTGTCATATTCTCATCAGGGTAATAGGAAATGGGTAACGTTTTCAAACTCCAACAGAGGCAATCAATAAGATGTAACTAGAACACCTAGAGAAAAGGTTGAAGTTATGATGTTGTAATGAAGTACAAGGATTAGTTAAGCCATTGATGAAACATTGTATTGGATGACATACTAAAAGATACGAAGAATGAGAACACTAAAACATATCAAAGATCTAAGGTTTTAACTAAGTCTTTTGTAAAGCTCAAACTAAGTTCAAGAGTCGAGCTAGCTAGTAAGAGCCGACCAAGATAGTAAGAGCCGAGCAAGCTAGTAAGAGCCAAGCAATTTCAAGTGCCGAGAAAGTTCAAGTGTCGAGCAAGTTCAAGTGCTGAGTAAGTTCAAGTGCTAAGCAGAATCAAGTGTCGAGAAGGTGCTGAGTAACACAGAGGTACTAAGCACCAGTAACTCAATAATGTCGAGTTGCTGCATTATTTAGGAAATTGAAGATTCGTTAGATCTAAGCCAACAAAGTTGTTATCTAGAAATTTGTGAATTAAAAGGAAGATAAGAATGATGAGTTGGTGGCATAGAACACCATGTAGAACATTTTTAAGATACAACTGGCAAAGTTTCAAGAAGAGAACAAGATATGGGATAGATACATTGTATCCTACCTAATCCATTTTGAAACCCTAAAATTGGATAGGGAGAATTGAGTAGCAAAGGCAAATCAGACTTTTATATAAGAAGACATAAGAATGGAATAGAGGGGATAGTGTGAGTGAGAGCAATGGTCAAGCATAAAAGCATGAAATGCTAAAGAATGTGCTAAGGAGAAGATTACATAGGAACTTTGTTTGAATTAACAATCACAATGATGATTGCATTGGCAGAATGAGTAAGAAGACTCAAGGAGACGAAGCATGAGAGGGAAACAAGAAGTCAGAGCTGAAATGATTGAAGCCAAGCATGAGGATTGAGTTGAAAGAGTGATATGAAATTTGCAAAGTATGTTGTAAGTTATATTAAATCAAAAGACCATTATCATTACTTTCTAGCAATTGTAACAATAAGATAAATCCTATGGACTTAGGTTGGTTTAATAGCCATTAGCTAAATCCTTTAACAGGGTAACATTCCAAGTGAATGTTCTAAAGACCTTTAACCATGCCCATTCCTAATAGTTTGGCAAAATCCTCTAACAAGGTCACATTTAATAGGGTGTTGTAAGCCTTTAATAGGCCAGGCTTTTAATAGGGCATCACTTCAAAAGAGTGAGAATCAAGTAGCATGTTACTGGTGGTTTTTCCCAAATTGGGTTTCCATGTAAATCATTGTGTCATGTGTTGATCTTGAATGTTTTATGTTTGCATGTTGATTTATAGTAATTTGCTTATATGACTGATTTAAATTTGAACAGATGAAAAGAGTATGGATTCATTATTAAAATTATTAATAGGGCATTTGGACCTTGAATAACTGATTCAGCCCCCCCCCCCCCTCTCAGTTATTCTAAAGAATTCTAACAGAAAGGGGTCATCGATTAACCTATTCTCGCCTTTCAACCCACATAATTAATATATTAAAATATGTATCTAGGCATTCTGGGACCCCTAGGGACATATGTTATCATCAAATATGTTGAAAGAAATCATAGGTTAACCTATGATTTGTTTCAACCCATACACTTAATTAAAAACATGTCCTTAGGAGTGTGAAAATTTCAACACATTTGATCAATACAATATATGTCTATAGGATTCTTAAGACCCCTAGGGATATATATTGTCATAAAATATGTTGAAAGAGGTTATGAGTTACTGATTACCCTTTCAACTCATATGATCAATTAGAATATGCCACTCAGGGTCCTAGAACCCCTAGGGACATATGTTGTCATCAAATGTGTTAAAATGGGTCATATGTTAACCTATGACCTCTTTCAACCCATACCATCAATTAGAATATGTTCCTAGGGTCTCTAGGACCCCTATGGACATATACTTTTATCAATTATGTTGAAAGGGGTCATAGGTTAACCTTTGACCCCTTTTGACCCATATGATGAATTAGAATAGACATATATTATCATCAAATGTACCTAAAGGGGTCATATGTTAATCTATGATCCCTTTTGACTCTATGATCAATTAGAATATGTCCCTAATTCTCTTAGGATCCCAAGGGACACATGTTCTTGAATATAAAGAAAATAGATTCTCTTCTCAACCCTAATTTCCAAAAGGAATGAACAAAATTGATTAAGTACAAGAAAATGATTAATACAAAAATGGATTATGTAATGGAGAATAGTGACAAAAGAGGTTCTATGGTCTTTCTATTTTGAGGATTATGTACTTAAACAATGAAATAGATAAAACACAAATACTAACCTTGAATCTAGAAAATGTCATTTTCTAATCTTTGTGTATAGTTTCAAGGTATTCTGCAATCTGTTTCAGACCGAAAATGTTGAGATACAGAAAACCTAGAAATATTTTGTGCTTTTGAGGGAGGTTGACCTTGTTGATAATTAGATAATGAAGATATGTAACTATTTTCATTTATTGCAACATGTGATGTACATTCTTGTAGAAAACCTCGAAAATAAAGATACTTGGCTTTTGGTACCCAAGAAATTTTCTAAGTATGAAATTGGTTTATAATAGTGTATTGTTTTGTATGTAACTTGTTACTGACATCATATTATAAATGGTAAACCTAGATGGAGACAATATACATGTTGATGATGATGTATATACCCTCAGACATCTACACACACTATATAGAAAAGAGATATTCATGTTTTACCAGTGAAATAGAACAAAAAAATTAAAGGTAAAGGAATTATTTTGTTTACAAAATAATTACTTGACAAATTAGTTCTAACATCCTAGATATTTAATCTAAGATGGAAAAATTATATTATGGTCCTAGTAGACTCAACGATTTTTTTTGAAAAGGCATGGTATTTATGAAAAGTACATCTTGCAAAAAGATGTGTGCAATTGTATTGTGATAAATGATATGCAAACTTTTTATGAAGCAATATATGCAATGTTTTGAGAAGCTAATTTTGTGATCTGAGATCAAGCTAAGTTTAGAGATCAATCAAGAAAAAAGTTACAACACCTATATACTAGAGGAATATTTACTGATTTGGGTAGTGAGCTCTTCTTATAACTAGAAGTGCATTCTTGGGTAGTGAGATTTTCTTGCATCTACTGTACTACAACTCCTAATAGGGTTGGAATCACCAAAGAGGGATTCAAAGTCTCCTAATAGGGAATCTCCATACTTAACTTTCTCATTGACTCCTAATAGGGTCCATTCTTTAACAAGGAACATATATCATTATATTATCTAGTGGGTGTCATCCACACTCAGGTTTTCCCTTGGTCAAGGTTTCCCTAGTTAACAAAATATGGTGTTATGAGTTATCTTTGTGCATGGTTACTGTTACTTTTTAGCATGACTTGTTTGATTTCTTATGCATGGTACAAACTAATTAAAATTATCTAGTTGGCGAAAAAAATTTGTAAAATACTAGTTCATCCTCCCCCACTCTAACTATTCCCTATTTCTAACAATTGGTACTAGAACAATGTTACTTTGAAAAGTCATAAAATCTTTAATAAGATCTATATGGATATGGAACAATTGATGGAGAACCTTGGAGAGGAACTTGGACAAATTAATCTCCTCGATGAAGAAAGAGATAAGGTAAATGATAGATATGAAGACTCCAAAGCATATATTGGACAATTGAAGGACAAGATTGAACATCTCAAATCTAAGCATGAATCTACTAAATCTAAAACTAGTAATGATGATTATTCAAACATGAAGACAAAGTACATGATCTTGAAGCATGAATTGAATATTAAAAATATAAAGATGACCTTGATGAATGTTCTTAGTGAGATTGAATCTGATTTAAAGACTAAAAATACAAATCTTGGAGCAAGTCTGGCAAAGAAGACATCTGATTTTGAAACATTGAAAGAATATCATGAACAACTTAAAAAGCATTATTCTAGAAAAGAAAAGCTCCATGATTCAATGTCAATACAAAGACATGCGTATGATAAGACTGGTCTTGGTTATTTATTTAACATTTCTGCAAATAACCTGAAAATAAATCAAATCTAAAAGAGAAAGATAAATCTAATGATAAGATTGAAACTAGTTAATATTTTGATAAACCTAAAGAAGTTGGACAAGAAAAGGAAGTTGAGATATTGGATGAACCAAATCAAGCTATATCTCCTAACAATACTAAGTATGAATTTAAAGGTAAGTGTATTTCATATAATGAAACAGGTCATATAAAAAGAGATTGTACAAATACGTCATTTAATTATGTTATAGATCTTTAATGTCATTTTTATCATTGTATGGGTCATAAAGGAATTGATTATAGGAAATCTAAATATGATAATGATAGGAGTAGTAGAATGTTTGGAAATACTAATCCTACAGATATAAGAAGATTAAATGAGAGGAAATTGAGAGAAAGAAAATAGTTTGTTATAAGTGTAACAACTTTGGACACATAGCTAGGAATTGTCATGCACCTATTGATTAGCAAAATTATAGAAGCAAAACCCTAATATGTCAATTATGCAAAAACTTTGGACATGCGAAATTGTTTGTAGAATGGAAAGAAACTCAGAGATAGAAGGTATAATGGAAGAACCTTTACAAACAAAAGGAATGATGGATGAAATGTTAGAAATGACAGAAGGAATTATGAGAGTAACTCTAGAACTAAGAAAGATGATGAGGAATAAGTAAATTTAGTCAGTGAACATTGAAAAGAGCTTAATGAGGCATTTGTGAAGGGATTGAATATTTCTAAAGAAAAGTTAGATGATGCAAAGATAGGAAGATCAAAGTCAATAATTGAGTTTGATTCAACCAAGTTGAATTAAGCTGGTTCACAACACAAAAATTTGAAACTTCATTTAAAAATCAAACTATGAGTAGGAAAGTTGGGAAAAGGTGTATAGAGATAATATTAGATAGTAGCTAGTCTTGCTTGCAATTTGGAGCCTACTGGAACTTGTTATGAAAGAATTAAGAGTTACTATTATAATAGAGATAGTTACTTCTATATTAGAAGATGAAAACTATGTTTTTACAGAGAATTTCATGGAGTGAAGTTCCTTTAAAAATTTTCATGATGCGAAGAAGCTATGGTAAACTTTGGGTAGTATTTGAAGATTGAACAAAGATTTTGAGTAGATATTTGATTTCAAAATGTAATTGATAGCTTTTCCATATTTCTAAAGTATTTAATAAATGCAAGCTAAAATTGAATGAATAAAATGGAGTACAAACCTGATTGCCACTTCATTGTGATCACATTAGAAGCATATAACACTTAGAAGTGACTTGAGAAGGTGATTTTGAACCAAACCCTATTTCAAAATGATGACTTTGTCATTTCTCCATAGAATATCTTATATGAAGTTTATATTTGATAAAATCATGAATATGTTAGTAGTTCATAATGTTGAGAATGAGGATAGACAAAAATTGAAGATTATTTCCATGAAACTGATAGAAGGAAACCCTAATTCAAGATTATCTATTACTCTGACCAATGTAGTGTATTTGGAAGATGTAAGAAGATATATAATAGAAATTTTGAAAATATTGGGAGCGAGTGTATGAGAAAAGATATGGAACTTATCTTTAACCATGACTATTAGTAAAGCCTAGATTTGAACATTTGGAAGAACTTGAACAATTAAAATATCATTTCTATCAAGAATTGGACATCAAAGAATGGACACAAAACACACTAAGTAGAATTCATGATGAAAAATTATGGATGGAAGATAATGTTGACATTTCAACTGACCTTATTCATGAGGTAACTAGTCTTAGCAAATAGGGGAGTGTACCTATAGGTGAGAAAATAGTTAAGAAGAAAGTTGAGAGCTACACTAAAGAAGTTTATAATAGGAAGGCCATGATGATTAGAACCATTAAATAAGATGATATAGGATTCCTAAGAAAAATAATTACCTATTCTATTTGTGTAAGTTCTGAGATTGATGAATTATCAAAAAAATTCATCTATGTAGCCTATAAGATTTTCGTTGAGAAAGAATAATTTAACATAAGTTAAATTTTGAGAGTGAATCTCCTTGAAACATTAGATAAATTGAAGATGAAAATGAATGGTGTGTGTTTGGATACCAGTCATTGATCAATAATATATTCTTTCATGTAATTAAGAGATTTCCATACTTATTAGTTACAAAGATTATGAGTAGTGAGAGATGTGTCACGGAAAAGATTACAAATGTATGTAGAAGACCTCCAACAGACAAAATCCTGGACAATGGAAGTTTTGATCATGAAAACATTTTAGAACAGGATGAAACAAACATTCAAAATTTGACCTATAATTGTAGAAAGATTCAAAAATGATATATGTGTTATGGTTGATAGAGATTTTACTCATATTCAAGTAGTAGAACCTCAAGAAACATTTCTTTCAATCCTATGAATTAAATGATGATGTAGAAATTAGATATATTGAGCTATTGTTGAACTCCAAGAAGGACCAAGCTGAGTATAGATTTGGTAAATATGAAGAGAGTACCCAATCAGCTTATCAAGCATCCTTAGAGAAATAATATCACAAAAAGATTGAGATAATAATGACGAAAGCTCTAACTAAGGTTGGTCTGACAAAAAGTGAGTTAAAGGTAGTTAAGCAACCAATGAAACAAGGAATAATCTATGTAGAACCACTATCAATTGGGCAACTATCTAGCGTGTAAATTATAGAAGTTCCTTCAAAATAGAGCATTTAATATTCTGCATTATCAACTTAAAAACCATGTGAGCCAAAGAGAAAAATTAGAAAGATTAGTAGTATATATGACCACCAAGACTAAAAGAGTGAAGCAACAAGCTAATGGACCAAGGAAAAAATAGTAGTCATTGTTGATAATTGTGGAATCTAGAAAAGAAGAAGAAGAAGAACATAGAGTAAAATAGGCAAAAAAGTTTATTGTTTATAAATAGATAGCAAGAAAATCAAGGCAACCTTGGAAGGTGAAGATTACTAAGATCAACTCAACCATTTCAAATGAAGGAAACTTTGTTTAGATGAAAAAATTATATGATTTATATAATGATATTGAGAAAGATCACATTGATATCTCTACTATGAGATATATTTTTGCTAAAAATCTAAAGAGCAAGGGTATTAAAGGCACAATAAATTAGAAAGTTTATGAAAAACTATTAGAGAAGAAAGCATCATATCAAGAAGAGGATATGGAACTTTGGAAGTCTCTATTAAGGACTATATCAAGAAAAATAATGAGGAAGAAGTCAAGAAATTGTTGAACAAATTGGCACCCTACTTGAGGAACAAAGTGAGACCATTTCTATTTATGGTGGGTGAGAAAAATACAATAAGGAGTGAAATAGTTGCAGCTATTAGTTAGATGATGATAGAGTAAAAGGTACCACCTACATGAGAATGTAAAACTTTTGAAGTGTTAGTAAGTGTGTAAAACTTTTGAAGTGTTAGTAAGTGTAACACTATGCAAATTGGCCAGGGCATTGCTACTATCAACATTGATGACACTAATCCCGCCAAGCCATTTCAAGATTAGTTAAAACCAATTGAAGAAGAAAAGATGCAATTAGAGGAAGAAAAAGGAAAGATAAAAGAAGCCAAGTAGAAATTTCTTGAAGAAAAAATGGAAAGGAGAGTAGAGGAAGAAAATAAGAAAAGAACAGAGGAGAAAGAAAAGAAAGAGGAGAAAAGAAAAGAAAAGGATTAGAAAGTGAAAGAAGAGAGAAGAGCTAAGGAGGTAGTAGAGAAGAAGAAAAAGGAATATGAAACTAAACCATCTAGATCATCTACTCCACTTTCTCTTGCTAGCCTAACAAGTGATGATGATGATCAAACTGTAAGAATTTTCCTTAGGGAAAAATTCACCCAAGACCAAGAAGCTCAAAAACTAGCACAAAATAGGCCAACAAACTATGATCAAAATAACAATATGATATTCAATTAATTTATAATTTATTCTATAGTACACTATAGGTTCTTTTATATAAAGGAATCTAAGATGCATCTAGGATGTCTAGGAGTTAGCAATAAGATAAGCCTCACAACTAAGCACATGTCAAACAAGAGTGTATTATCCTCCATTACACATAAGAGTTAGTTTGATGACGACAGAAAGCCTATAAATTTTTCTTACATAAAATTATGTTGTAGACACCATGCACTTAATTAAGAGTGTGAACAATTGTGTTGACAACATGACAATTCATATGAGTACACAAACTCCTAGGTGTTTAATGTAATAAATAATAAAATAATGCATTTAACTGAGGTAAACTTAAGTAAAGTTTAAGTGATAATTATTTACAGTCTCTAAAGTGCAACTTAGGGGAATGCATTTAAGCTCACAAAAGCTATGATGAAATCCATAATGGGTCCCAGCTACTAGGTCATGTTAGGTACCAAAGTAAAAATGGAATTTTGAACACACAATACAATGCAATCTCTCTACAAATGGGGAAAGAGGGAAAACCACATGGGAAAAACCCTCCCCCAGAAAGAGAGATAAGTACAGTAAATAAAGATGCATCTAATGATAGAGTAATCAAGAACCCCCCATCATGACATACATAATGCATATACAATAGAGAATTCCTTGATGAAATCCCCCCCTTAGTGAAGGAGCTTATAATGATAAGTGTTTTAAGACAAAAGAAAATCCAATGTCAAAAAACATTATTTCTCCCTTGAGGAAGAAGAAACACCAAGTATAGGTGCAAATAAGCTTCCCACTGTGGATAGGAAGACCGAAGAGGAATCTAGATGTAATATGTTGTGGATGTTGCCTCTAAAGTCTTCTCTAATGTTCACAAGTCCTTGATGAATGTAGATGCCATGAACCAATCTAGTGAATCCCCATAACAAGATGGTACACAAGGTAGCATGCCCATGCATAAAGCTGAATCAAACTCCAAAGGAGATGAAGCATCCTTATAGGAAGATGAGGAAGAGAAGCAACGCCACCTTCCTTCAATAATGTATGCACACCCATGATAGAGGCTCCTTCATGACTGATAAAGCTACATCATGATAGCTATATTATGATCCTCCCTATAGGAAGAAATGGTACTATAAGTGTGGTAGAGAATAAACCCCAACTGATAGGAAGAATCCTAAAAAAATATGATATATGAGGAAATTGAAAGAAAATCTCCAAAGATTGATATGACTCCTCATAAGTGAAAGAGTCCATCTCCATTTTCTGATCATGCCAAAGCAATCAAGTGGTTGAGAGTCAGATTGTGCTCTTAGAACAATTGAAGAAGTCTCCTCAACAAAGAGAAGATTGATGTCATTGATGATGTCTCCCACATCTTCAATGTGAGACTCCACGAATAGCCTTGCAATGTTTGGAAGGAAGTCATCCCATGAAGCTCAAGTAGGAGACATGGTATTTCTTGCTACACTAAATTAGGCGCATTTGTGGCTGAAATTAGATCAATAGAGTCAATAGGAGTATCAAGAGATGGAATCTTATCTAGAGTTTGAGGTACCATAACTGGAGTGACTAGAGGTAGAATGTCCTCTGGAGATGGAGGAACTATGGGATCTCCATATTCTTTCCAAAGAGTCATCAAAGTATCATAAGGTTCAATGACATTTCTAATGACATGAAAGTAATTAGAACCAATATTGAATATAATGAATGATGAAATTACGTGAAAAGTTTTAGTATCAGGATAAGAGAGCAGTTCTTAGGAACATAGAAAAAGAAATACTTCCTTATGCTCTCTTCTTAGATGATCAATGATTAAAGCACTCAATTTTCAATAGTTCCTTGTTTTCAACACATGTTTCAAACAAAACTTCCATATATGACAACACTCCATGAGATCAATCAACGAACCCTACAAAATGCAAGAATAAGAAATCAACCCCCCTCAATGTATGATTTGGCATCTTATAGGTAGTGCGATTACAATGGATCACTTTGTCACTTTTAACCTTATTGGAATTTTGACTTTTAGTTTACAACTTCCTTTTACAGTTCAAATATGGAACTTTGTAATGTAGCTCAGAAATACAATAATTTTGATGCAATACAATGTCGAAAAGGACCTATTTTTGAAAGTAATATTTTTGTCCACAAAAGCCTATAATTTGATTGTAGATTTGGAAAGTACACAAAAAATTACACACTTTACCAAAAAAAACCTAATTTGTAGTCTAGATGAGCCCATACAAAGAAATTGAAGTTGCAAAATGTAAGATTAGATAGGTATAGTTACCAAAAATTGTAGTTTCTAACAAATCCATGAACCAAAACCAAAAAATAATAGCACCACTAAATATTTAGGAAATTCTAGCCAAAATAAAAAAAAATTACTCTTAATTTGGAGTACAAATAACTGAGATATGGCCTCCTAAAGTTGGACTATCAAATCAAACTAAATCTAAAGAGGGGTCTGCGTAGAAAAGTATGAGGTTAAATTTTACATCTAAATGACCCTCATAGTAGTTCAATTTTTCTGGCAAATGATTTTTAGATGGAAATCAATTTTAACACGATGACTAGCTGATATAAGAAAAAAAATCCTCCTTATTGATGTGGTAGATGACATGTCATACAAACCATACGAACTATACATGTGCAATGCTTGCATGGAGTTGGCATACACTAAGGTGGTAGATACTACCACTACATTGCAAAGGATGACACCTAAATTACTTTTTTTGAGTGTTGGGGTTTTGAAGTAGTGTCGTGAAATCGAAGGTCGTCAGTGGATGGGATTAAAAGTCCCACATGGGTTGTGGGAAAACCCTACAAAAGTTTTAAATGAAAACCCTTATAGGCTATAAATAAAGCAAGTATTCATTGAGAGTTGGTTGACTAGTCCACCAAATTTGTGGTAAATACTGCTTGCCAAAGAGCATACATGCTAGAATTTGAAGACCACCTAGAATATTTGGATTCCGTAATGAGTTAACCAGTGTGTTGACATGATACTTCTATAAATTGGAATATTTCCTATAGGGGCCAAGATTTCACCACCCAATTCTTGTAAAAGGAAATTCTCTACAAGCCTGATGGCCCAATTTTTTTTGAAAAAATTTCAAAAATAGCCGAGAAAAATAAATTATTAGATCTAAAAAAAAACTCAAATAGATCTGAAAATAATCCTACTAGATTTGCAAATCGAGGCTCCGAGTGTTGATTCGAAAAAAAAATTAACTATTGTCTAACATAGGAAAATTTATAGTCAATTTTCACCGAATTAATGCTCCAAACATAATGGTGAGGTCTTATTTGGCTCTAAATGCTCCAAATATCTACATATACTTTAGATTTGAATTGAGGTGTCCTTAGAGAGGTGAAGCAAGGTTGATCTTCAATGGCTCTAATACCATGTAAGAATTTTTCTTAGAAAAATTCACCAAAGACTAAGAAGCTCAATAATGAGCACAAAATAGACCAATAGAGTATGATCAAAATAATAATATGATATTTAGTTAATTTTTAATTGATTATATAGTACACTAGAGGTGCCTATATATAAAGGCCTCTAAGATGAATCTATAATGTCTATGAGTTAGCAATAAGATAAGCCTCACAACTAAACATGTGTCCACCAAGAGTGGATTATCCTCCATTATGCATAGGAGTTAGTGCGATGGTGGTTGGATAAGCCTATAAAGCTGTGTCACATAAAATTATGTTGTAGAAACCATGTGCTTAATTAAGAGTGCAAACAATTGTATTGTCAACATGACAACTCAATTAATTATGCAAACTACAGTGATGTAGACACCATGTGCTAAAATAGAGTTTCTTACCCCTGTGTTGTCAATGTGACAACTCATATGAGTATGCAAACTCATAAGTGGATAACCTAATAAATAATAAAATAATGCATTTAACCTAAGTAAACTTAAGTGTAAATAATAATTATTTATAGTAGCACAAACTGACTTGATCTCATCTTTGACAAAACTAATTAAGAAGAATAGAAAAGTAAAGAGCTCACAAAGAACCTTAATGGAGTAATTGATATATCACACTATACTCTAGTAGTCAAGAATACATAGGAAAATCAAAAATAGAGGAAATGAGTAGTATTAAAGAATTTTGATGAGGAATTTACAAATTTTTTGAATGTTGTAGAATCTAAGGCCTAGATTTCTCATGATGCTAATCTATTTAGCATCATTTGTCAAAATATCAAGAATGATTTTCTAAGTCTTAATACTTGTATCAAAGAAATTTAGAGATGTTAACAAGATGGAAAGGTATTGTAAATTAAGTGTACTTTATCTCATAACTCGACCAAAGATTTTGACATCAAGATTGAAGGAAAGTTGAGTGAGCTAGAAGCTCCATTAAGGTAGATACAACAACCTTCCAACAAAGTTGATTACTTTGAAGGACAAGTGGTCAATGTTTATAGTGATATCAGGAAACTAGAACTTGACAAAGAATTTTTTTTGAAGAGATTATGACAATTTATAGAGTCTATTGCTTGGAAGATATCAACTAATTAGAGATAATTGGAGGAATTTGTCAATGCCAAGGACACCTATTAAAATTTCTCATACTCCAATCTCAATGCAACTGAGATTGCATCATATTCCCTATGTGCAATTCTCACTTCTACTAAAATTGTCAAGGATGCATGGGTAAAATGTTTTAATAGTCTCAATGAAATTTTTGATGATTGGTTGAAGATTTTATCAGCTCAAGGTAAATGAGTAGAGTTTTTGAGAGAAGATGAACAATTTTGATAGTTTTTCACATTCTGACCTTTTTCATTGATGTCAAAGGGGAAAAAGATGCACATAAAAAATTATAAGGTAAGGTATGAAATCATATCGAAAGGGGGAAAATGTGTAACTTGTAACAAATGATTAATGTATTGATACCGTTTTTGACAAGTTTTTGATACTTAGCCAATTTTCCCTATTTTATTGCCATCAGTGCCAATGGGGTATATTGTTGATAATTGGATAATGAAGATGTGTAGTTGTTGTCATTTATGACAACACATGATGTAAATTCATGTAGAAAACCTTAGAAATAAAGATACTTAGCTTTTGTTACCCAAAAACATGTATAAGTATGAAATTGGTTTACACTAGTGTATTGTTTTGTATGTAACTTATTACTGACATCATAGTATTAGTAAAAAAGTTATATAAAGATAGTATACATGTTGGTAATGATCTTAATAATCTCATACATTAGTACATAGTGTATGGAAAAGAGATATTCATGTTTTACCGATGTAATAGAACAACAAAACTAAAGGTAACTGAATTATTTTGTTTACAAAATAATTAGTTGACCAATTAGGACCAACATCCTAGATATTTTCTCCAACTTCAAAAATTATAATATCATCTTTTCTAACCTAGTGAAAATTTGTGAAATGGTATGATATTGATGCAAATGATATCGTGATAAAAGAAGTGTGCAATTGTATTTTGATAAATGGTATGCAAACATTTTATGAAGCAATATATGAGAAGTTTTGAAAACTTGATTTTATGATCCAAGATCAAGCTAAGATTAGAGATCAGTCAAGAAAGAAGTTAGAGAACCGATATACCATAGGACTAGTTACTTGATTTGGTAGTGCGCTCTTCTAGAATCTACTATTCTATAACTCCTAATAGGGATTAAAAGTCTCTTGATAAGGACTTTCTATACTTAATTTCTCATTAACTCCTAAGATGGTCCATCCTCAAACAAGGAACATATATACCAATATATTATCTAGTTCATATCACCCCCACTTGGGTTTTCCTTGGCCAGGGTTACCCTAGTTAATACAATATGGTGTTTTGAGTTATCTTTGTGCATGGTTACTATTACTATTCAACATTACTTATTTCTTTTTTATGCATTGGTACAAAGTGATTAATAATATCTAGATGGTGACAAAAGTTTTTAGAATACTGACTCACTCCCTACCCCTCTCAGTATTCCCTATTTCTAATAGACCTTGACCCTAAGAGTGGGTGCAATCTTAGGTACTAGGGAACAATTGTATCCTAAAAAGTCAAACCTTGACCTACACTACTCAGACAAAATTTGTGTTTAGAGATCTCGTAATTTTGATGAAATAAGTATCCGAATCTTCTCTCTAATTTTTTGTTCTACACCTTTATCTACAAGAAAAATGGTTTTTTTTTTTTCATATGGGGGAGTTTTCTTTGGTAAAACCCTAGTTTGGAATTAATCCTAAAATTATAATATGTATAAAAAAAGTAAATTTAACTATTAACCTTTCTTATGTTGAAATCTTTAAGGAGGATTTGAATCCTAGGATCCATAATTACAGATGCTCCAAATGAATGTAGAAATGTATGTAGGATATCTCAAAGAAATGACATTAGATCTGTAATATTAATCTTTAATTTATCTTTGCATAGGAAAATATTTGCATGAATATGGATGGAGAAATCTTCAGTAGTAGGGTTCTATGGAGATTGAATCCTTCAATGGCTAACAATGGATCTCCTTGATGAAACCTAAATGCTTGAATGATTGAACAATTGAATTCATAGATACTTGAAAGCTAGTAGATCTTTACTTCTTATGATAATCAATGCACAATGTAATGGTTAGATGTACATGACAAAATGAGGGAAGAAGGCTTGCTTAGATAGAGATCTAGGGCACTAACTCCTATAGAAGGCTAACATGGAAGCGTTAAATCTAATTTAAGCTTAAACCCTATAAGTAGACCTATATTAAATGTAATTTGAGAATCTACCATTTTGAAACCTAAGAAAGCTACCCTAGAAGTGAGAAACAAAACTTTTTGAAACACAAAATTCCAAAACTTCTAAAAATTAAAAAATGAACCTAGGGTCAAGGATGAGGTTGACTCTATTGTAGGTCAGGGTTGAGGTTGTCCTAGACCTAGTTGAGGGTTGAGGTCAACCTTGATCTAAAAGGTCATCCTTGATCTAGAAGTCAACATGCTTAGTTTCACAAAGCAAGTTGTCATAAATAGGTTGGAGAGAGAGACAGGTAAAACAAGAGAAAAATAACCACATCCATGTAAAGACCTATTCAATCAACTTGAGATGACCATAGATTACTTACTTGGAGGAATAAACACTCTTAACATAAAATTAATTCCATTTTAAGATGATAAATTTATCCCCCACTTTAGCAAGAGTATGGACTTGATGATGACTCTTGGTAAAGTAGATCATAACGAAAAGATATTCTTATTAAAATCAAAGAGAAAAAGAGATCATCAAGACCCCAAAGACCTAAGTCTTTGTCAAATCTAAGATCACAATACGAGAGGCATATCTAGAAAAAGAGTGTGATTATCTCACCCAATGAAAATGTGTGTCTCACTGTGAACCACACGAGGAAACTGTGCAACTAGAAAGATGGAATTAAACCACCTTGTGAATGTGGCTACTCACTAGTCATCCCATCAAGGATTCACCCTCAAGAATATTGTATTCAATAAGAGTAAAACCAAAAATAATAATAGATCCAATCTTAAGGGCACCTTCAACCTTAAGGGATCAAAAATATATCTAGAGGTATCAAGATCAAGAGATTCTAAAATATAAATCCATGCTTTAAGGATTAGTCAATAATCCAAAAAGGGAGAAAAAAATGTATCTTAAAAATTATATCTATATATGTATGTATGTATGTATGTATGTATGTATGTATATATGTATGTACATACATGTGTGTGTGTGTGTGTGTGTGTGTGTGTTGAAAAGTTCTTGTGTGCAATAGGTTAGTAGAGCATATGCCCCACATAAAAGTCATTAGTAACACTATAATAGGATTAATGGCTTTGACAAAAACATAAACAACTCCACTGATTACATTTCTACCAAGAGATGTCCCCAAACAAAGACAACTGAAGGGAAATCTAGTACATAAATATACAAAGAATATAGAAGGGACCTACCTATTGTGGAGTCCTTATGATCATAATATAATATGTAAATGATATTGTTGCAACTAAATTGGAATAATTTGCCAAAGAAAGTACAACTAAACTCACAAAGGATGGAAGATCACATAAGAGATAAAAAGGAGAATATTTTTTGTCCAGGATCTAGAGGCCAAAATGAGGTAGTGCTACCAAGTTGCAAATCCAATAAGATTTACACAAGAAAACATGTATGAAAAATAGCACAAGTATAACATAACATGAAACAATATATGTAAGAATAAAGATAAATATAGAGGAATATTATAATAGGTTTGGTTCTTTTGTCACCTTGAACCAACAGAGCAATAAATATTTTATAAAAAAATCTAACAACATTGAACAAACATAACATGAGAAAAGCACAATACAACATACAAGCACAAAAAGGGATTCCATAAAGGACTTTTCAATCAAGCATGCTACCTACTCTACCTAACTCATTGTATATCATTGAGGGAAGGTGAGTAATTTGGAAGAGGGACCATATCCAACATAGTAGGAATGATATCCAATTCAAAATAGAGATCCTCTTGAGAATCACAATGTTCGGTACGAGGTATAGATAAAGATAGAATAATCACAATCATACATCTTAACATCATTATTAGCACTAATTTCTTCTAATACATCATGTATAGTTGTATCCAAAGAAGGTAAATATTTTTGAAGAAAACAATCATGAGCTTTAGCTTGAGCATGACACTTTTTATGGTGTTCATTAGAAGATCAATTATGTTTTTCCTTGAAATTTGTTGAGAACTAGGAAAAACAATTACAAGATACTTCAAATATTCTATAGGAGGATTATTAGGATTATTAGTAGACTAGAAAGAAACAAGAGGAAATTTAGTAATAGATGTAGAAGCCATAGATAAAGGAGGTATAGAAAGTGTAGGAAAAAAACCACAATTAAGATGTGTATGAGGTAAACTTAACTCAAGAATCTTAGGATGATTAGAGACTTGATATGAGTGGAAAAGATGATCAAGTAAAAAAGGATATAAATTAGGTAATGAAGGCCAAAAGAAATCAATGGTCGCAGAATCCTTAGGCCTAGATGTATGATATGAACTATGATTAACTATACTAACTTTATCATCATAAAAATAATTAAGACCTTTATGAATATGTGAAACAAAAATATGCATGACATTTAACCATGGTAAACCAAACTTAACCTGAAACTAGTCAAAAGTAAGAATAACAACAAAAGTTGTTTTCACAATCTTTCCACAAAGTTCAACTGGTAAATAAATAGAACCAAATGATGGATAAAGAAAACCATTACAAGTTTAAATCCACACATTTGATTTATCATAAAAATCACATTGCCAACTTTTCATAAAATGTTTTTCTTTGGTAATCACGTTAAATAATAAGGTAGGATCAATGAGACAACAACAAATGCATATCTTAGCAATCTTAGTATAAATACAAAGGGGACCATCAAGAGCTTTAATAGTCTCAAAATCATCAATGGTAATCAAAGGTTCTCAAGGCATATTTTCTTACATTGTTTTCAAGGTTTAGGTTGAGGCTTCAATTTAGGCTTAAGGTTCAGTTGAGGTAAAGCTAAAACTTGAGATTGAAGTGAAGGTTGAGACTGAGGTCGATATACATATTAAACCAAATTCTCCACTTGACTAACAACATGGTTAATATCATCCATTTTTTATTCATACACAATATCCATATAAGATGGTTGAGAAATAATATTAGTTATTGGAGAGATTGTTGGGAAATTGGTTTGATGATGATATGTTACATTCATGACTACATTTTTCATTGACGTCAACATATAATTTTTGATGTCTTTTGTGGTATCTAATAGAAGAACAATAGAAAGATTAATTTCGTATGGATGACTAGTTGAGCACGATAATCACTTGAGGCTTTGGGAGATATTCTTGATTATCTGGTATATGAAGTTAGGATCAAAAGTAGAAATGATAAGTCTAGAAGAAGTTACGTAAGTTATGGTGATGTTTGTTATGAGATAGAGTTTATAGAGGCAAGTTTTGGTAGACTTCTTATATCTCTTAGTAGAGTTGATATCTTCAAGATCAAGGTTGAGGACATGGAGAAGACATGTTGAGGATGACATGGATAAGGGCATTAGTCATAATATTAAATGAATGAAAAGTTATTTAAGTTGCAGGGTAGAAGATTAATGTTTTTACTAAGTGTGACATGTTCTTAATGTGGTCCTATAATAATTAATTTAGAAGGACTAACAACCAATTCAAGGAATTTTTTATGGACTCAAGATAAAGGAAGCAAATTTTTCTTTATCATGAGATATAAGAGATACACATATGAAAGTTTGATAAGTAGTAGAGCAGTGCAAAAGCAAAGGAAACTTCATCATCAAGGTTTTGCTGAGTGATCCAAGGTTAGGTATTTGGATCCAACATTTGTGACCTAGTCTATGATGTTTGAAAGTGATTGTTATGGTTGATAGGACAAAGGGAAGGATAGAAGAAAGAAGAAGATAACAATATATTACTTATTTGAGTAGTGATCTCTTATTTTAGTTGAAATTGCAAGTTTGGGTAGTGGGCTCTTCTTGCATACATTATGCCACAACTCCTAACAAGGGTGGAATCTCCTAACATTGATTCAAAGTCTCCTAACAAGGATTCATTATACTAAATTTTATAATAGAATCCTAAGAGGGCCCATCCTCTAACAAGGAATGTCTATATTAGTACATCATCTTGTGGGCATCATTCAATCTGGGGTTTTCCCTCTGATCAAGGGTTTCTCTAGTCAACATATCTAGTATAATTGTATATGTGCATCTTTGTATGGTTGTTGTAACTTTGGTTGAATGGTTAAGTTTTTTTAAAGAAGATAAATATTTTAATTGTTGGATAACTAATTCACCTTCCTTGTGCTAGTTATCTCAGTTGACTATTATTTCTAACAGTTGGTATCAGAGCATTAGGTCCTTCAAGAAAAAGTTTAACAGCTTTGGTAGATCCATGGAAAATATATTTAGAGAAGATAGTCTTACATTTGACAAAAGTAATTTTGACACATGAGTTATGGAAATTCTTGGTGACTTATTAGATTTATGTAAAGAGCAAAGTATTGAGTTTACAAATCCAGAATCCTTTTACTATATACAAGGGAGTGGTAGCACAAGTGAAGACAGATCTAGAATAGAATATGATATAAATATAAAGGAAGGTATTGATTTTCTTACAAAGAGAGAACATAAAGGTATAAAAATAAAATTTGTTCGACATGTAAAGAGTTTAATTATTTTCCAAGTAAATGTCCTAAGATATTGAGAAAAGCTAGGAAGAATCTACTATCTAATAAATTTGAAGAGTTTACAAAAAAATATGGAAAGATCTTTGAAAGACTGTTAATGAGTCTAGATTGGTAAATGAAAAACATATATTAAAAGAAATAATTTTGGTGACTGTTATGGAAAGTGCAAATGTGTGAATTAATGAGAAGTTCATAATACAACAGAGAATAGTTGATTACAATTTAGATGATGATGTTGTTACTAAGTCAAGGAATTATGAGGTATTTAATGAGACAAACAATAATTTGTAGAAAAAAGGAGACCCAAGGGAGGAACAAAGCTCAAAACCTTTAGTAGAGCCAATAGTTGAGATAACAACTCCTACTTTAGGAAGGAACATGATAAAGAATCACCCTTCCAAATAGATCATTGGAAGTAAAGAAAAAGGTGTGATGATAAGAAGAAGAGTGAATGAAGAACTATTCTTGATATCTCAAATTGAGCCTAAAAATGCGAATGAAGCATGTAAAGATGACCTTTGGAAGCAAGCTATGAAAGAGGAATTGGATTAGATAGAAAATAATGACATATGGGAATTGGTCTCCAGATTAGCAAATAAGAATGTGATAGGAACTAAATAGGTATTCAGGAAAAAGATGAATAAGCAAGGAAAAGTTGTAAGAAAGAAAGAGAGATTGGTATGTAAATGTTACTCATAACAAGAAAGAATAGATTATGAGGAGACTGCTCCAATAGTTAGAATAAAATTTGTAAGATTATTCTTAGCCTATGCAGGACAAAAGAAATTCAAAGTATATCAGATGGATGTCAAGCTATCATTTTTGAATGGAGAACTTGAAGAAGAGGTATGGATTGAGTAGCTTGAACGATGTCCTTTGATAGATGATAAAGACATAGTATGTAGACCAAGGCAATAATTATATGGATTGAAGCAAGCACTCAAAACCTAGTATGTGAGGTTAGAAAAACACTTGACAAATCTTAGATATAGAAAAGGTATGGTAGCTAGTAATTTGTATTGGAAAGAAACTAATGATGGTTTGATGATTTTGGTAATATTTGTTGATTACTTTATATTTGCAGGAAATGATGAAGAAATTAAGAAGAAGTTTGGAGAAGAAATAAAGAAAGAATTTGAAATGAGTATGATAGGAGAGATGAAATATTTCCTGGGATTGTAGATAGTACAAAATTAAGAAGGAATCTTCATTTCTTAGAATAATTACTTTAAGGATTTATAGAAAAAAAATTGTTTGGAAACATGTAAACGTATTGTAACACCTATGGTAACTGGACATAAGTTACCTACAAATGATGAGACATCTATTGTTCAGTAGAAGAAGTATAGATATATGATTAGAGGATTGCAATATCTGACACACACAAGGCCAGATATAGCAAATGTAGTTGGAATTGTCACAAGATATCAAACTAATCCTAGAGAAGAACATTATGCAATAGTGGAAAGGATATTTAGATATCTAAAAGGAACTTCAAAACTTGGATTATGGTATCACAAATATAATGATTTTACTCTAAGTGATTATACTAATGTAGATTGGTAGGTAGGATGGATGATAGAAGGAGCACTACAGGAGGAGATTTCTTTCTCGTAGGAAGATTGGTTTCTTGGTTAAGTAAGAAGTAGGATTGTACATCTCAAAGTATAGTGGAATAAAAATATGTTGCAGCAACAAATAATTGCAATCAAGTTATTTGGATGAAGCAGATACTAAAGGACATAAGGATAGAAACCAGTGAACCAATTGTTATACATTTTGATAACACAAGCATGGTAAATATGTCTAAGAATCTAGTATTCCATTTTAGAACTAAGCCTTTTTCTATCAAGTATCATATGTTGACAGAAAAAGTTGCAGAAAAGGAAATTAGATTGGAGTATGTGAGTAGTAAAGAGTACATTGTAGATATATTCACTAAGCCTCTTCTTAAAGATATTTTTGAGTATTCATGATGTATGCTTGGGGTTATGCCCCTTCCTACTTCAGAGTAAAAGATACAAGAGTGCATCAGTCCAGGGTAATAGAGTACCATTGTTTTTTTGGACTAGATGTTGATCCTTCCTATATGGGAGTATGTGTGATGGATAAACTCATCTACTACTCTTATTGATGTTGTTGATGTTTTTGATGTTGTTCTAAATAGTTTATTTTGACACTCAAGCTAATGAAGTATCAATTATTGCAAAGTTTGATGATGAGATGTTGGTTACATAAACTTTTGACATTGATGGGAATCAGGGAGAAGTTTGGCATGAAAAACATTATGCTAAATGAAGGAGAAGTATTCAAGGAAAATACTATACTAAAGAAAAAAGTTTGGCAATATGATGAGAAGATTTTTGGCATGAGCACAATATGCAGAATGATAGTTTGGTACTGAACACATTGAGTTATATCAATGGGGGAGTATAATTGATGAAAAGGATTTGAGGATGGACAATATTTTGTTGGTATTCTTGGAGCTAGATGATTTTCATCTATGTTTTCATCAATGAAAAAGTGGAAGATTTTTGAAAGATTGGAGAGATTGTTGGAAGATTGGTTTGAACATGTTATATTCACAAGAAGATTTGTCATTGATGTCAACATACCATGTTTGATGTCTTCTATGGTATCTAACAAAAGAAAACCAAAAATATTAAGTTGGTATGGATGGATAGTTGAGCATGATAACTACCTGAGCTTATGGGAGATACTTCTGAGTATGTAGATACTTCTGAGTATGTAGTATATAAAATTAATGTCTAAAGTATAAAGGATAAGTCTAGAAGAAGTTATGTAAGTTTTCGTGATGTCTATTCTGAGATAGAGTTTATAGAGGCATGTTGTAGAAAACTTGTAATATCTCTTAGCTGATTTCATATCCTGATGATTGAGGTTGAGGACATGAACAAGACATGTTGAGGATGATGTGGCCAAGCTCACTCATCATAATGTTTCATTTATAAAAGGTTATTTAAGTTATAAAGCAAAAGATTAAGTTTATCAATAAGTGTAATGTGTTCCTATTGTGGTTCTATAATAATTGATTGATATGGACTCAAGAAATTTGTTATGGACTCAATATAAAGGAAGGACATTTTACATTATTATGAGATGTAAGAGATGCAAATATGAATGTTTGATAAGTAGTTGAGCAATGTGGAATGAAAAGTTAAGTAGAGCAGTGTGGGAGTGAAGGAAACTTCATTGCCAAGGTTTGCTAAGTGATCCGAGGTTTGGAATAGGATCTAAGGTTTGTGACCTAGTCTAGAAGGTATACTAGTGATTTTTTTGGTTGATAGGATAGTGGAAAGGATAGAGGAAGGAAGAATATAACAAAAAATTACTTGTTTGAGTAGTGATCTCTTCTTGTAGTTGAAATTGCATGTTGCGTCATGCACTTTTCTTCCATACATTATACCACAACTCCTAACTTGGTTGGCACAACTCCTAATAGGGTTAGAATCTCCTAATAGGGATTCAAAGTCTCCTAATAGGGACTCATTATACTAAGTGTTGTAATAGACTCCTAACACGGTCCATCCTCTAAAAAGGATTATGTATATTAGTATGTCATATTGTGGGCATCATTCCCACAAGGGTTTTCCCTCTGATCAAGGGTTTCCATAGTCAACATATATGGTGTAATTGTGTATGTGTATCTTTGTATGATTGTTGTTTACTTTGCTTGAATGGTTGATTTTTTTAGAGAAGATAATTGTTTTAACTGTTGCATAGTTGATTCACTCCTTCCTCCACCCTCTCAGTTATCTTGGTGGACTATTGTTTCTAACATTAGTATCATGTGTAGGTAAAGGATTCATATAAATTTATAGATTTTTATTAGGAGGAGAAGTAGACTTATTCCCCCTACCATCAAAATTATCAACAAATAAAGCATTAGAATCAATTAAGTCTTGAACCTTATGTTTTAAAGAACAACATTTCTTAGCATTATGACCATTTTGATGATGATATCAACAAAAGGATTTTAGATCAATAGATTTAGATGCCATTGTAGTAGGTAAAAGAGGTTGAATAGGAGGTAAAGTAAGCATTGTTGTGATATAGAGCCTAATTAGACTCAAAGGTTTATTTAGTGTACTTTTCTCCCCATATTATTTCTATATGGGTTTATGGGTAGTGCGACCAAGATAGGGTCAAGGGGCAGCTATTTTTCTTATTGGGTGACTTATTCTAGCCCTAGTTTTGTAAATGGAAAAATCTTGTATTAAAAGGCTTACGGTTAGGGATTTCATAATGTAATGGTGATAGTGTAGCTTCTTGTAGTAGTATTAAGCTATAAGGTATTGTGTATTGTAATCACTAGATAATAATAATATTGGACTTTCTAGTGGTGGATACAGCCTAGGAATTGGGTGAACCATGTTAAATCTTGGTGTCTTACATTCTCTTCTATGCAGTCTATTATTTTCTAATATTTTTTATATTTGCATGTAACTATTACTTCTATATAACGTTAATCCTAAAAAGTCATATCAAAACTAGATGGTCGACATTTTTTTCCTCCACCGTACCATTGTCTTTTTTTTTCTTCTATTTTTTTCCTATTTTTTTGTTTTAGGGATCCTCTATAGGATAGTCTCATAGTTGAGTAGAAGTATCACAATTGAGTGAGAATGATGATAGAAGAAGGCAAGCTAAAGGTGGAGAAGTTTAATGGGTAGAACTTTTAGTTATGGAAGATGCAAATGGAGGACTATATTTATCAAAAGGATTTATGGAAACCATTAGAAGGAAAAACAAAGAAATGAGGAATGGGAGATTTTAGATAGAAAGACACTTGGAAGCATTTGGTTATGCCTAGAACCATCAGTGACATTTAAAATTACAAAAGAAAAGACAAAAAAAGAGTTCATGGAAACCCTAATAAAATTGTATGAAAAGACCTCTGCTATCACTATTATTATATATTTAATTAATAGTAGTCCCTCTACTCTTTTGGGCTATGGTATTCTAGAGGAAGCATGGATTGGTAAGAAGGTGAGTTATTCTTTTCTCAAAACCTTCAGTCGTGAAGCATTTTCTCATATAGAATGAAGCTAGAAGCTAAGTGAAAGAAATGCATATTTGTTGGATATGGCATTAATGAATTTGGTTATCGGCTTTGGGATTTTAAAAATTGCAAAATTGTAAGAAGTAGAGATGTCATATTTAGTGAAAAATTGTTGTATAAATATCTATTGCAAAAACATGAGAAGAAAGAAGATGATTATGTAGTGTTGGATGATACTCTAGAAGATGATGTTCAAACAATTCCTCATGATCTGTAACAAAAAATACCACACACCCCAGTGAAAGTTAGATATACAACAAGGCTAAGTAGACCTCCAAAAAGATTTTCTCCTTCATTTTGTTCTATTTTACTTAATGATGCTAGTGAACCTAAGTGTTATGATGAAGTTGTGTAGGTGGATACAAAGATTCAATGTGAGTCTACAATGAAAGACAAAATTGACTCTTTGCTAAAAAATACAATATGGGATTTATGCAAGTTACCTATAGGTAAAAATGATTTACAAAGTAAATGAGTTTACACATTAAAAGAAGAGGATGGAGGTAAGAAAATATTTAAATAAATGTTAGTTGTAAAAGGATCTGCATAGAAAAAAGGGCATTGATTTTGATAACATAGTTTCTCTTGTTATTAAAATGACTTCTATTCATATGCATTTGGAGCACCTTGATGTTAAAATAGCCTCCCTTCATGTTGATTTGGATGAAGTGATATATATGGCACAACCACATGGATTTGAGTTCAAAGGTAAGGAGAACTTAGTGTACAGATTGAGAAAAAGTTTATATGGCTTGAAGCAAGCACCTTGACAATGTTATCTAAAATTTGATAGGTTTATGCATGGGCATGGATATAGTAGGTGTGATTTAGATAATTGTGTTTATTGAAAGAGGTTTGAATATGATAGCTACATCATTTTATCTTAATATAATGATGGTATGCTTGTAGCTTGGTCTAATATGGTTCACATTAAGGAGACAAAATACTAGTTCACACATGCATTTTCTATGAAGGATTTGGGGGTAGGAAAAAAATCCTTGGTATGAAGATTTGCAAAGATAGGAAGAATAGGAAATCAATATTCTCTCTAGCTAATTATATTGCAAAGGTGTTGTAATATTTCTCTATGGAGAATGTTAAAGCTTTCAACACACCTTTACCTAGTCATTTGAAGTTGACTAAGGAGATATGTCCCAAGACACAAGAAGAGGAGGATAAGATTTCTAAGGTAACTTATGATTCAGCTATAGGAAGCTTGATGTATGCTATGGTATGTACAAGGAAAGATATTGCACATGAAGTGGGAGTTGTTAGCAGGTATATGATTCATCTGAGAATTGAGCATTGGAATGCAGTTAAATGGATTCTCAAATATTTGAGAGGAACATCAAGTAAGTGCCTACATGTTGGGGGCTCTACCACTAATTTATAGGGATATAGGAATCTTGATGTATTCTAAGGTACCTTATGATTCAGCTATAGAAAGTGTGATGTATGCTATGGTATTTAAAAGGCAAGATATTGCACATGAAGTGGGAGTTGTTAGCAAGTATATGACTCATCTAGCAATTGAGCATTGGAATGAAGTTAAATGGATTCTCAAATATTTGAGAGGAACATCCAATAAGTGCCTATGTTTTGGGGGCTCTACTATTAATTTATAGGGATATTTTGATTTAGATTTGTTAGGGGAATTGATATTAGGTGGACTACTATAGGTTATGTATTTATTGTTGGTGGAGTATCCATGAGCTGGCTTTTTAGGTTATAGAATGTTAATGATTTATCCACTATAGAGGTAGAGTATGTTGCTACTATAGAGGTAGCCAAGGAGATGATATGGCTTCAACTCTTCCTAGAAGAATCAAGATAACCTTAGAGGGATAATTATTTATTTATAGATAGTCAAACTGCCATTCATCTTGTAAAGAATTTAGCTCTGCATTCAAAGACAAAACTAATTTAGTTGCAATACCCTTTCATTCGGTTAATTTTGGATAAGAGATAGTTAAAGCTAGAGAAGATACATAAAAATGATAATCCAACAGATATGTTTACCAAGGTAGTAACAAGGGAGAAGTTGAACTCATCTTAATCTCTAGTTGGTTTTCTACACCGAATAGTATACAAGAATATCACAATCTAGGGTGGTTTGATATATTCTAATGGGAGCTATAGATTTAGTAGTACTATGATCAGTTTCCAAGTGGGAGATTGTTGTGATGTGGAGCCTATTCAGACTTGGATATTTTTTTGGCACAATTTTCTCCCCATATTATTTCTATAGGGGTTTGGGGTTACTGTCCCCTATTGGTGTTTAAAAATACTGGAGGGTTTTCAATTATCCCAATGAGAATATGAGGCATCTAGGGGAAGCTAATTCCCATTTTGAACACATCATTTCAGACACTAGGCCAACTATAAGGCTAGAATTTCCTTCTACTTTAGGCTCTGCTAAACCTAGGTGGGTAGACCTCAGATTCAATTGATACTGTACCAAGTCAAAAACATATCACTAAATCTATTAAGCAGATGAAAACACTTATATCTCCTAATAACTCATGAAATGACATAGATCTACAACATCTACATGCAAATCTATGAATCTCAAAAGCTGAGTGAGGGTTAGACTATTATAGCTCTTTCAACATGGTAGAGAAAAGGCCTTGATTAATAATTTTGAATTTAGAAAAACCTTAGATATGCAGCAATAAGACCTAATGATCCTACAACTAATCAGTGCCTTAACCATTGGGCAATTCCATGAATCAAATGCATACATATGGATATCTGAGACATATGTGTATCTTCAGACATTTGATCTATCTATTTAACTTGTAAATACACATCTAAGCTCAATCTGAACCTCATTCTTACATCATATCCCCATCAGTAAACTTGCAACCCTATTGATTTCCTGAAGCATTTACATAACCTCTTGGATTATAAGAAACAATGAAATAACATACAACCTTAAGGGACTACAACTACAACCTAAGCTCTATGTCAAAGACTGTCTATGTCAAAGATTGTAAAACATTGAAAATTAGCCAATAAAAGAGACAAGATTCAAGATGAAACTCAATCTATTTGTCTTTGTATTAATTTTCTTGAAATAATACATTCATATGCATGAAATGAAAACACAAAAAACACCTAATAGATCTAAACTATCTGTATTAACCTTTTTAATGCTGCTCATACAAGTGAGAATATGCTGAAGAAAATGGTTTCATAGTAGAACACTGGAGCCCTACTTGTATTACCTGGAGAAAACTGCCAACCCCTACAATGAAAGAAAGATAGAAAGATATAGAAGAAGATGAATTCTTAGATCTGATCTATGTCTGACATGTGTCCACTTGGAGTTCAATCTTCTGCAACTAAATAACCTCTTTCTTCCTCCTCTCATTTTGATCTAATTTGTTTTCATCATTATCTTGTAACTGATTTGAAAATATCCTCTATTTAATGATGAAATCCTTTGTTGGCCAAAATATCTAATCTACCTCATGAAAATGTTGGTGAAATTGAGTTTTTACAAAGTAAATGTGATCAGAATTTTACCTTAACTACATTTCCACTACCTTTTAACTACATTCAGGTCATTACCATGCCAGAAATTATTTCTAAACTTCCTCACCTAAATGCAGTTACAAAAAGGAAACCTAGGAGAAAACCTTGAATAACTTGAACATACTACTTCTTGTGTAGAAACTAACTGCATAATCGAAAAGTTCATTCTCTCTCGGTCTGGCAATATATAACATCACCTATTTTGCCTTCCAGAAACACCCAGAAAGTTGGTTTAAAAAAAACCCCTTTGGTGGAACATTTAGTTGAGTCTGCAACTCTGATTTTAAATTTTCAAAAATTTAAAATTTCCTAGAGTTATAACTTTAGCAAAATCCCTTTTGAATTTAAAATTTGAATGTGCATCACTTAGAGAAAATAATAAAATATTAAATTTGGCATCTAAACAAATATTTTATTTTCTTCTTCTAGCTTCAGATTCAAGGTCAACCTCCTTTGACTGAGTGCCATGTGGCACATTCTGATTGGTTCAAGCTTGTACAGTTGGGTGCCACATGTCACTACCACCTAGATGCCATGTCATCATCTCACTCACTTTGAATATTGAACTCCACCACCTATCACCTCATGATTTGCCATTGATACTCGAGCGAGACCCATGTGTCTTTCTAAATTTTGCCAAATTCTTGAATATTTCGATAATTTTCCATGTCACTCATTGAAATTTTTTACCTTTTCTGATGGCGACATGGCAATCATCGAATTCTGGCAACCTTTTGTGAATTCCAACTAGCACCAAATCTTCACCACCTCGTCCGACCACATTAGCAGTGGCCAAGTCACCAAGGGTAATTGGTGAGGAACTTCTCTTTACAAGAAACCAAGGACAAACTGAGGACCATTAGATTGGGACACGTATCAAAATCTCCTTCCATCTCCAATTTGGGTGCCATGTTATCGCACATGCATTCTATTTCAAAATTTAACTTTGTCTCCACTTTGGTCAGATAAAGTTGGCCTCTATACAAGTTGTAGCCTTTCCAAAAGGCTCTTATCTTAATGCAAATTATGTTCCATGTTGAAAAGTATTTAAGGACATAAAACATCTTCTCATGGGCAATGTGGGATAAATAATCACTACGGCTTTCTTCCTTCATTTTCTTTGAACTCCTCTAAACACATGCCGACTGCCTCCTTTTAATGGGTCTGGCTTTTGCCTTCATCTACCATGTTACCTTTTTATTCAACGTGAACTCATTCTTTGGATGCTGTACTCTTTGGCATGAAGTATCATTCACTACCTTCTTATTAGCCAGACGTCTACTCTTTATTTGATTGTGACTTCTATTTGGCATGGGCTTGTATATCATTTGGCATGATATATATTCAACATGTCACTACTCCCTTATCTAATTCTAAGCCTACTCATTTTTCTCATGGCTTTGACTACGTGGAGGCTCCATTGCTGTTTGGCATGATCCTTTGAAGATGTTGTGTGGGATTTTCTTCTATTTCACTGCCGTGAGCTCTATTCCATATCACTGTGTATGTCTTTCCATATTGCTGCCTATGCCTTCTCACCTTGACTGTACCCATATTTTGGTGTGTGTGCTCCCTACCAATATGTGGATGGCTTTTGAAATGCAAGAACTATTTTTGTTTCTAAAAACGTGCTAGTTCTCCCTTTGTATGCACGAGCCTCCTCTAAAATGGCATGATTTTCCTTAGACATCTCTGACCTACGGCCTTTATGGTTTCTTTAACATGTGCTAGCTTGTTCTAGCTGCCCTACTACTTCTGACTAGCATGTGGAGTGTGCAACATGGAGTTCTCTGATATGCCGTGTTCTTTATGCATGGAGAGGGTTCCTTTATACTATTTGAGTTGTTTTTTATTGCTACCTCTCCTATTTTATTCTGCTGCTGACTACCTTGTGTGATGCGTGGGGTCTTGCAATGTCTCTTCCCACTCTTCAAATGCATGGGCTCTTGTCTTTTTTTTTGTGTTTGATTGGCCATTTCTATTTGCGTGTGGCTCTTAATCTATCTGCATAAGGAGGACCTCGACAATATCTGAAACCACATGTTGCCCACTCAAAAAGAAAGAAAACATCATAAAATTTTGAAGCTTGGAGTGCATTGATAAAATTTAAACTTGATCTTATGCATGGACTAATTCCAAAAAGCTAATCATCTGGTACACTTTTTGCAGTGAAAGACTCTTCAAATATATAGTGATAAGCAGTTCTCACATCACCTGATATCAAAGCTTTGTCTAGTGTATGTATAGCCTTTCCCTCATTACTATGAAGAATTTCATGGTAGACAGATTTGGAAAGATTGGTAGCTCTTTTCTAAATAGAGGATATTAAATCTATAGTAGCCAAATCTCTTTCAGTAATTAGTTTCTTAGCATCGCTATTATTATCTTTTTTTTTTAAAATACTACCATCAAAGGGAGCCTTTTCCAAAGTCACAATTAGCAAAAACAACACCATGGCGGCTCCCTTTTCATCTTTTATGGCATGGGGTGCTATATAGATTTACGTGGTGAACATCAATATCATTTAAGAAATTTTAAAATGAATCAACCCATCCTTGATGGCTCCATATAGTGTATCATCATCTTTACCAGTCTAATGGAATCAATCCAACCCCAAAGTGGGTCCAACTAAAAAAAAATTGTTTTCAAACACCTAATCCATCCAACTGATCCACTAACCTTCTCAGACTAATTTGAATCCAATTTGACTGCTAAATCATCATTTAAAACTCATTTTATCACTGATTTGCAAACTGTAATTTTGCGCCAGGAGGTCTCTTGACTGGCCTTAAAAATTGAGCAGAACACTTTGTCGGGCTCTGAAAACTGACACACTGATCCTTTCTTCTACATACTCTTACCCCGTCAAATCTTGTTTCATGAAATATTTGGAGTAAAAAAATATTCGTCTTCAAAGTTGACCTTTTAGAACTACCTACACGCAAACACGTCAGAAAACCATAAACTGGGATCGGATTTGGCCTGGAAAACTAGGCAAATTGACACTTGAGAAAATGAAACTTAGGACATTAGTTCGCTATCATGAGGATATTATGGATTTATGATTTGGGCTCATGACGAATAAAAAGACATATTTGACAAGAAGTCAAAGTAGGCTACTTAGAATTGCTAACTAGAAACATTGACAAGATAATGATTTTTGCAAATGGATTTGTCATGACTTACAGATTGACACACTTAAAGTATTTTCATAGGACAACACAAGGGTACAATCCATTCGATCTTGCCTATCACAAATTATGAATTATAACATCCCAAACAGGGGTCCCCACAAATCTACAAATGTTGACACTAGTAAAAAGATAGAAATTCTATTTTGAATCACGTTTGAAAATTGATCAAATGGATTTGTCATGAGCTGAAACTTGAAACATAACAAGTCTTTGACATCTATAATGCAACACAATAGAATTGAAAATTGATCAAATAGACTTGTCATGAGCTGAAACTTGAAACATAACAAGTCTCTGACATCTATAATGCAACACAATAAAAATTTCAACATTTTAGTCAACTAGTCAAAAGTTATAACCCATCAAATAGGGCTTCCTAGAATTTTGTGCAAAGTGCATATGCATGAAAATAGTAACTAACCAACTTTGAGGGCTTCAAAACCTAGTCAAACGGACCCAAAAAAACTCAAAATTTGAAACATAGGTTCTCAAGTATGGACACTAGACATTTCCAAAGTGGTGGGTCATGACATATTTCTGGGTGCGAGATATTAAGATACAAACAGGGTCTCCTGTCGCTGTTTGACACTAAGGGTAAAATGTAGAATTGATAAGCACTCAAAACAAGACTTCGCCAAATGACTTAGAACGTCAATTTATCATTATGGAACATGTGGATAGGCTAAATGGAAGGTTTTATAAACATTAAAAACCTCAAGGGCCTCACAGGTACAATAAGGTACATATGCATTTATGGGCATTCAAATAGCTTGATTTGACTAAAAATTTCAAATAGATGCTCAAAATGAGAATGCAATTTTGAGTGCCAACAGTGGCTCTATCTGGGGATGCATGCCCCTTGTGGGCATGGCAAGATTTTAGATCTCTTGGAGAATTAGATTATTCCCAAAATTTCAAAAACTCTCTTGAACAACTTTATTGAAAACATGGAAATTAGTACACTACGGTGTACAACTGATGTCCCCGGGCCATCGAAAAGTTTCAGAACTCCTTAGCTCTACCACACCCCCAATATTCATCACCATTCTCCTAAGGCAAATTAAAACTCTTAATCGCCTTTATCTCACCCAACATATCAATATTCACAATCAGCGCATTAGGCAAAACAAAACTATTGTCATTACTTCCATAGTGCATATAAAAATCAGACATACTTTCTACACCTTGCTCACTATGAAAAAAATGAATCAGCATGATAATAACAACTGAAATCAAACTGAAATTGATCACTACTGTCTAATCCATGGATTGCTTCAACTGGAAGCACAAAAATGTGATATTCTACTTCATTCAATGAGTTACACAAATCAGATTGTCACTCACCTTGTGCCTTTGTATATGAAGAGTGCACAAACTCTGATCTCTCCTCATTTGCAACATCAGTACACCATATACCATATTGAATATACAATGCATTTTTTTCATGTTCCAACAAATGATTAGATCTCAAACCACAAGAATTATCATGAAATTGTGTTCTAAGAATATGCTGATCCATATCAAATTTTCTCTCAAATAACTCACTTGGATAAACCACTTCATTAGTATTACTTTTCTCATCACATGAGCTATTTGAATTTATCTCGTCCATATGAAAAAAAGAAAACCATGAACTAGCAATAAACCTTATCCCTGCATTTGCATTCTCAACATGGAAGTCATCATGTGCATTGATACATGAATTACTATCACAGACACCACCTAAAATTAACATACCATATTTTGAAACTGTATCATCTTCAACATCATATTTAGGGGAAATGACTTCATTATATGGAAATGCATAACATGTCAAAACACAAGCATCCTTAGATTGGTTAGCATACCTTTCAAAATCATGAGTCAACAAATCATAAATCTTGTCAACACTTATCAAGACTTCATTACTAGTTTCTTCTCCTTGGCTGAGATCATTATCGGGATAGGTTTATAAATTTGCAATAGTAGACTCATTAGTAATACATCTAAAAAATTCTGATTACCACATAATTCTTCTTCCTAAGAGAATACCTCAACAACCGGTATTGTAACACATTCACATTCATCACTAGAAGGAAGACTATTACTACTATCACACTATTTCTCTTCCTGATACTCATCATCATAAAACGATGAATCCATATTATGCACATTATTAGACTACTGATTACTATTCTCTGATTCATAAAACTAAGACTCTTCATTTTCCATATCACTTTCAACAAACTCATTACATTCACTAACATTAAATTCATTAGCCTTCAAAGAAATTTCACTTTCTAAGATAATATCTTGGAATTTAATGATTTTTTTAAATCTTAACTTGGTTGGCCAATCAATCGAATGTGGCATTCAAATTTCTAAGAGCAGCATTGGCCATGAAGACTTCTCTAGTCTACCAAGCTCATCAAGATTCATGAATTCCTATTTAAACTTCATGTAAGTTTGGAATCCATCAAGATCCTTAATATAACCAATTTTATTTCTTAATATGAAGACCATATGATCATGATTTTCTCTTTCTAATCTAGCAATATTTGCATGAAAACTTTGATGAGTTAGCACATCATATTGAGATCCAGACTCAGAATCCATCTCTTAAAATTTTAACTCTTACCTCTATTTTCTTAGTGCTAAAACACTAGATGGACGCAACCATTTCTACCATTCAACTTTCATGAAAAATATATACATGAAAATTGAAAATACCTTTACGTGTTTCTATCTGAAACCTATGATCTGCTGATTGGGTTGGTGTTGATTAGAATTCTTTACACCACTGATCATATCCTTTGTAGAGTCGCCATCTCCTTGAGGAGGAAAATGAAATAACAACAGTGATTCGCATTTATCATTTCAAAAACTCTTATGATATCAGATCAAACAACACTTCGAATCTTATTGGTCAAAAACTTATATACATCTCTCTTCTTGTTTAAAAGTTTGACACAACTTTTAGATCTATCTAATTCAGCTAAAAACTCTTGAAAACAATTATAGGTAACTAATCTACACTAGTTTAGAGATCCTTTAGAGAGTAACCACTCACAATTGTGTGAAAGATTTAACATAAATCATACATGGCAGACCTGAACTAGAAATTCACTTTGTAGAATTTTGCAAAATTTTTAAACATTGTAAAGAGAGAAACTTTTTTTCAACCATTCCAACTCTGAACTTACAACATTACCTCACACCAAATTGAACTGACTAAAGACATACTCATTTCTCAACATGATTTGCATCCAATTTAGGAACTACTACTATAAGAGAATAAAGCTCACTGGGGAACATGAAAATATAGTAAGGAAATGGACAGAACACATCAACTTACCACTGTATGAAACTTTCTCCATGTCGTTCCTTCTATTTTGTTGAACCCCTTAAAATTCTCAAGGTTTGTCTACCATGAATCTCAAGATAGTCCCTAGTAGAGTCACCATCTTGTTGGTGACTTGGATGGGCTAAATCCAACTGAGAGGAGGATTAAAATATTCAACTCAACACTAGAGATTCTTGTCCTTTTAACAATGAATTACTTCACAGAGTCCCCAGTAGAGTCATCATCCTATTGGTGTTTGAAAATGTTGGAGGTTTTTCAATTATCCCAATGAGAATATGAGGTATCTAGGGAAATCTATCTCCCATTTTCAACACATCATTTTAGACACTGGGCCAACTATAAGGCTAGACCCTTCTTCTAGTTCAGGCTCTGCTAAACCTAGGTGGGTGGACCTCAGATTCAATTGGTACCGTACTAGTGCAAAAACATATCACTGAATCTATTAAGAAGATGAGAACTCTTATATCTCCTAACAACTCATGAAATGACACAAATCTATAGCAGCTAATTGTAAATCTATGAATCTCAGAAGCTGAGTGAGGGTTAGACAATTATAACTCTTTCAACATGGTAGGGAAAAGGTTTCGATTAATAATGTTGAATTCAGAAAAACATTAGATATGTAGCAATAAGACCTAATGATCCTACAACTGATCAGTGCCTTAACCATTGGACAATTTCATGAATCAAATGTATACATATGGATATCTGAGACATATGTGTATCTTCAAATATTTGATCTATCTATTTAACTTTTAAATAGAAATCTATGCTTGATCTAAACCTCATTCTTAAATGATATCCCCATAAGTAAACTTGCAACCCTCTTGATTCCCTGAAGCATTTACATAACATCTTGGATTATAAGCAACAATGAAATAACATATAGCCTTAAGGGACTACAACTACAACCTAAGCTCTATGTCAAAGATTGTAAAAAAATGAAAATTAGCTAATAAAGGAGACAAGATTCAAGATGAAACTCAACCTGCTATTCTTTGTATTAATTTTCTTGAAACAATACATTCATATGCATGAAATAAAAACACAGAAAACACCTAATAGATCCGAACTATATGTATTAACCTTCCTAATGCTATTCATACAAGAGAGAATATGCTGAAGAAAAATGGTTTCACAGTAGAACACTAGAACCCTGCTAGTATTACCCAGAGAAAACTCCCAACCCTTACAATGAAATAAAGATAGAAACATATAGGAATTCAATTTTCTACAACTGAATAACTTGTTTCTTCCTTCTGTCATTTTGATCTTATTTGGTTTGATCATTACCTTGTAACTGATTTGAAAATATCCTCTATTTAATATCTGATTTGCCTCATGAAAATGTTGGTGAAATTGAGTTTTTATTGAGTGAATTCAATTAGAATTTTACCTTAACTGCATTTACACTGCCTTTTAACTACATTTAGGTCATCACCATGCCAAAAATTAGTTCTGAACTTCCTCACCTAAATACAGTTACAAAAAGGAAACCTAGGAGAAAACCTTGAATAACTTGAATATGTAGAAACTAACTGTATAATTAGAAATTTCATTCTCTCTTGGTTCTGGTGATATATAACATCACCTATTTTGCCTTCCATAAACACCCAAAAAGTTAGTTTTAAAAAAAACCCCTTTCATGGAACATTGAGCTTAGTCATCAATTCTAATTTTAAATTTTCTAAAATTTAAAATTTCCTAAAGTTATAACTTTAGCAAAATCCCTTTTGAATTTAAAATGTGAACATGCATCACTTAGAGAAAATAATAAAGTATTAAATTTGGCATCTAAACAAATATTTTATTTTCTCCTTCTATCTTTAGATTCAAGGTCAACCTCCTTTGACCAGGTGCCATGTGCCATATTTTGATTGGTTCGGGCTTGTATAGTTGGGCACCACATGTCACTGCCACTTGGGTACCATGTCATCATCTCACTGGCTCTGAATATTGAACTGCACCACATGTCACCTCGTGATTCACCATTGATACCCAAGCAGGATCCACATGTCATTCTAAATTTCACCAAATTCTTGAATTTTTTGATGATTTTCCATGTCGCTTGCCATAATTTTTTACCTTTTTCTATGGCGACATGGTGACCACCAATTTTCGGCAACCTTTTGTGAACTCCAACGAGCACCACATCGTCACCACCTCATCCATGCCACATCAACAGTCACCACGTTGCCAAGGGTAACCAATGAGCAACTTCTCTTTGCGAGACACTGAGGACATGAATCACAATCTCCTTCCATCTCTAATTTGTGTGCCATGTCATCATCTCCTTCCATCTCCAATTTGGATGCCATGTCATCGCACATGCATTCTCTTTCAAAATTTAACTATGTCTCCACTTTGGTCAAATGAAGTGGGCCTCCATACAAGCCATAGCCTTTCCAAAAGGTTGTTATCTTAATATAAATTATATTCTATGTTGAAAAGTATTTAAAAATTCATCCCACGGGCAATGTGGGATGAAGAATCACTATGGCTTTCTTCCTTCATTTGCTTTGAACTCCTCCAAACACATGCCAACTACCTCCTTTTAATGTGTGTGGCTTTTGCCTTCATCTTCCATGTTACCTTTTCATTCAATGTGAACTCATTCTTTGGATTCCCTACTCTTTGGCATGAAGTACCATTCACTGCCTTCTCATTAGCTGGATGTCTGCTCTTTATTTGACTACAACTTCTATTTGGCATGTGCTTCTATATCATATGGCATGATATATATTCAACATGTCACTGCTCCCTTATCTAATGCTAAGCCTACTCATTTTGCTCATGGCTTTGACTATGTGGAGGCTCCATTGCTATTTAGCATGATCCTTTGAAGATGCTGTGTGCAATTTTCTTCTATCTCACTGCCATGAGCCTTGTTCCATATCATTGTGTATGTCTTTCCATATTTTTTCTGATGCCTTCTCACCTTGATTGTACCCTTTTTTTGGCAAGTGTGCTACCTACCAATGCATGGATCGCTTGTGAAATGCATGAAGTTTTTCTCTTCCTAAAAATGTGCAAGTTCTCCCTTTGTACACTAATACATTTGATACCAAATTGCAACGGCAGTGTTGTTGCAGTTTTTTCGTCACAACCTTGTCATCATCACAATTGTAATAGTAGACTGTCACAATTGCAACGATGACAAGGTTGTGACAGAAAAATTGCAATGGCACTGCTGTTGCAATTTGGTACCAAATGTATTAGTGGTATGTGTGAGCCTCCACTAAAATGGCATGATTTTCCTTAGACATCTCTAACTTGCAGCCTTTATGGTTTCTTTAACATGTGCTAGCTTGTTCTAGCTTCCTTGTTGCTTCTGACTAGTGTGTGGAGTGTGCAACATGGAGTTCTCTGATATGTCGTGTTCTTTATGCATGGAGAGGGTTCCTTTATAATGAGTGAATTTCTTTTTATTGCTACCTCTCCTATTTTATTCTATAGTTGACTACCTTATGTGATGTGTGGGGTCTTGTAATGTCTATTCCCAATCTTCAAATGTGTGGGCTCTTGTCTTTTTCTGTGTTTGATTGGCCATTTCCATTTGTGTGTGGCTCTTAATCTGTTTGCATAACAAGGTCCTTGAAAGTATCTAAAATCACATGTTTCCCTCTCAAAAAGAAAGAAAATAGCATAAACTTCTGAAACTTGGAGTGCATTGATACAATTCAAACTTGATCTTATGCATGGACTAATTCTTGATAGCTAATCATCTGGTACACTTTTTGTAGTGAAAGACTCCTCAAATATACAGTGATAAGCACTTCTCACATCTCCTGATATCAGAGCTTTGTCTAGTGTATGTATAGCCTTTCCCTCATTTTTATGAAGAATTTTAGGGTAGATGGATTTGGAAAGATTCATAGCTCTTTTCTAAATAGAGAATATTAAATCTATAGTAGACAACTCTCTTTCAATAATTGGTTTCTTAGCATCCCTATTCTTATCTTTTTTTTTTAAATACTACCATCAAAGGGAACCTTTTTCTAGAGTGACAATTGGCAAAAGGAACACCACAGCGGCTCCCTTTTCATTTTTTATGACATGGGGTGCTATATAGATGTACGTGGTGAACATCAATATCATTTAAGAGTTTTTAAAATGAATCAACCCATCCTTGACGACTCCATATAGTGTATCATCATCTTTACCAGTTTGATGGAATTAGTTAGACCTCAAAGTGGGTCCGGCTAAAAAAAAAATCATTTTCAAACACCTAAACCATCCAACTGATGTACCAACCTTCTTAGACTAATTGGAATCCAATTCGATAGCTAAATCATCATTAAAAATTCATTTTATCATGGATTTGCAAATTGTCATTTTTGCACCAGGAGGTCTCTTAACATGCTTTAAAAACTGACCAGAACACCAAATCAGGCTCTGAAAACTGACACACTGATCCTTTCTTCTACATACTCTTACCCCATAAAATCTTGTTTCACGAAAAATCCAGAGTCAAAAAATATTCCTCATTAAAGTTGACCTCTTAGAACTACCTATAAGAAAACATGTCAAAAAACCATATACTGGGTTCATATTTGGCTTGGAAAACTAGGCAAACTCACACTTGGGAAAATGAAACTCAGGACATTGGTTTACTATCATGAGGACATTATGGATTTATTATTTGGGCTCATCAAAAATAATAGAACATATTTTGAAAGTAGTCAAAGTAGGCTACTTAGAATTGTTGACTGGAAACATTGACAAGATAACAATTTTTGCAAATAGAATTGACCTGGAAAAGTGTGCAAATGGATTTGTCATGACCTGTAAATTGACACACTTAAAGTAATTTCATAGGAAAAAACAAGGCTACAATCCATTTGATCTTACTGATCAAATATTAGGAATTATAACATCCCAAATAGGGATCCCCACAAATCTGCAAATGCTGACACTAGTAAAAAGATAGAAATTCCATTTGGAATCACGTTTGAAACTGATCAAATAGATTCGTCATGAGTTGATACTTCAAAAATAACAAGTCTTTGATATCTATAATGCAATGCAATAGGAATTTCAACATTTTAGTCCACTGGTAAAAAGTTATAACCCATCAAATAGGGCTTCCCAGAATTTTGTACAAAGTGCATATGCATGAAAACAACAACTAACCAACTTTGAGGGATTCAAAACCTAGCCAAACGGACTCAAAAAAACTCAAAATCTGAAACATAGGTTCTTAAGTACAGACACTAGACACTTCCAAAGTGTTGGGTCATGACACATTTCTAGGTGCGAGATATTCAGATACAAACAGGGTCTCCTATCGTTGTTTGAAACTAAGGGTAAAATGTAGAATTGACGAGCACTCAAAACAAGACATCGCCAAATGACTCAGAATGTCAATTTATCATTATAGAACATGTGGATGGGCTAAATGGAAGGTGTTATAAATATTAAACACCTCAGGGTCCTCATAGGTACAACCAGGTATATATGCATTTATGGGCATTCAAATAGTTTGATTTGACTCAAAATTTCAAATAGATGCTCAAAACGAGAACACAATTTTGAGTGCCAACACCCCCAAGATGGGGTCAAGAGGAAATGCCTCTACAAGGTCCTAAGGTAGTGCCCCAAGTGCACTCATTATCATAGGATAGGGTGGATTTTTTGGGGATAGTGCCCTTGAAATAAAAAATGACCATATATCGTAAAAGGTGCCAAGTACTATTTTCCTACTGGACAACTTATTCTAGCCCTAATTGTGTAAGTAGTAAAAAGCTTCTATAAGAAGGCTTATGCTTAGGGATTTCATTATTTAATGGTGATATTGTAGCTTCTTGTATTGCTATTGAGTTGTAATAGATTGGGGATTATAATCACTAGATAATAATAATATTAGACTTGTTGTTGGTGTACATAGCCTGATGATTGGGTGAACCACATTAAACCCTTGTGACTTGTGTTCTCTTGTGCAATCTATGTTTTTATAATATTGTTTACATTTGCACATAACTATTACTTCTATCTATGTTTAATCCTAAGAATCATATTAGTAGTTAACAAACTCTTTGTAATAGAATATAAAGATTTTGAAAGAGGAGTAAATGTATGATTCAATCAAAAATTCGTAGATAAAAAAGTAGCAATGTGAGATGCAACAACTTGATCAAAAACTAAATTTACTTGTTTATTTATTTTCAAATAGTTGTTAAATTCCAAAAAAAAAAGAAGATTAGGAGTAGTATCACATTTATCAACAAGAACAAGATACATTGGAGTGGTTCTCTCAAATTGACTTACTTGTAATTGATAATGATGAAGAGGTAAATCCAGCATGAAAAGTTTTATCTCTAATATTCTTTTGTAAATTTGAAATAAACAAATAGTTTATATCATGAGTAATGGGATAGGAAATTTGAGCATGGAAATTGCTAAATCTACCAATAAATTCATCCTATTTTTCCTTAGAATTTTGTTTACAATGCATCACTTTACTCAAAGACACTTATAGGCCATTGTTGTTTTAAAATTATTGAATAAAAGCATTGGCAAGTTGAGAAAATGAATGAATAGAATAAGGAGCCAAAGGAAAAAACCATTGTAAGGCCTTGTCACAAAAAGTTCAAGAAAATAACTTAGCTAAAGTCCTATGATCATGACCATAATCACTACAAAGGATTTGAAATTTTTTAACATGGTGAACATAATCTCCCTTAGAATTTTAATTCTCAAGATGAGGTATATTGACTTGCTAAGTGATGGGGACATGACCCAAGCACAGAATGGACACAACAGGAAAGGTAAATTTTATTAACTTTGTAAATAAGCTAATACATTCAGTACAGAGAAAATAGACTTCAAAACATGCCCTATGGGCTTACAATAGCATAAATCTAGAGATAATTTTTCCTTTCAGTACCTCCTCTCAAACTCCACTCCGAACTGCCTTTTACATTGTTAGAAATGTCCTTAAATAGACTCTGGAGGGTTAAGGATTAGGAATACATTCTAGAAAGTGCCAGTTGGAATCCATCAACCAAATAGAAGACTCCAGAATTCGCGTTAGAAGTCAGCACAAAACTAGAAGAATCTAGAAATGGTAACCAAAATTTCGAGAGGCATAACTTTTGAACCGTAGCTCTGATTGACAAACTGTTTACATTTTTAAAAATCTCTCAAAGTGCTCTATAGCCCTATGGACCAGCTTTTCTCATCCCCCATTTTTTGGCGAGGTCATTTAATGCCCTAACCTAACTTTGAAGCATTCTTAGGAGGTCTCCAAAAATCAAAAAATTGAAGTAATTTTCAAACCGTGGGGTCTTTTGACCTGGTTCTTTTTCTGGAATGCCCTAAATTATAGTTACATTCACTGGGCTAATTTACACCTTCTAGTTCACCGAAATGATTGCTCAATTATATACTCCAATTTTTTCAGCATTTACATGTATCACAAGGTGTTCAAATACTCTATCCTAGAACACTGATAGTGGAACTGTGAGAGTTGGAACCTTTATTTGACCCAAATGGGTATCTAGAAATGAAAAAACATGAAATAGAAACTAAGTCTAAGTACATTTTTTTGGTTGACACAGGATTTCCCTTATACATTTGGATGCTCCTGCATCAGACACCCAAGGTAGATTGAAAAGTGACCCTATCACTTTATGAATGGTAGAGGAAATCCCAAATGGGAAACCACAACTATTGATATCCAAGTTGAGTCCTCTATTGGCTGTCATTTCCACTTGACTAGATACTCTTCATACTACCTATTTCTGGTACTCCTACCCACATGACTATCCAAAATCTCCTCTATCTCCTCCTTCTTAGAAGTAGAAATTAGACATGGCTCTAACATCGGCTCCTCATCTACACCATCATCATGATACTCTATTAAGTCTGTAATGTTGAAAATAGGAGAAATGTGAATTCCATTTGGTAACTCCACCTCATATGCATTTCTTGAGTCATGTTTCTTCAGAATTTTGCATGGGCCAAATTTCTTCATTTTCAGCTTGTTGTAAGTACCGGCTAGAAATCTTTCTTTTCATAAGTGTACCATGACTAGATCCCCTACTTGGAATTCCTTATGTCTTCTCATTTGATCAGCCCTAGCTTTATACTCTTGATTCATCTTGGTAATGTGTACCTGAACCTCTGCATGTAGATGCTTGATATGTTCGGCAAATTCTTCACCTTTAGCACTTGTCCTCTCCCCTTACTCTATCTTCCTCAATTCTTGTGTAGTCCTTGGGATATTCCCATATACAATTTAGAATGGTGATTTTCCAGTACTCTTATTTATAGAGTTATTATAATAAAACTATTCTTCTGGTAGAATCAAATCCCATCCCTTGGGCTTATCCCCAACAAAACATCTCAGCAAATTGCCCAGACTTCTGTTTACCACTTCTGTTTGGCCATTAGTCTACGGGTGATGTGTGGAACTAAATTTCAAGTCTGTTCTCAACTTCTTCCCCAATGTCCTCCAGAAATACCCCACAAATTTAGTATCTCTATCAAAAACTATACTCCTTGGGAGGCCATCTAGTCTTATGACCTCTCTAAAAAACAAGTCTACAATATGGACAACATCATGAGTTTTGTGGCATGGAATAAAATGTGCCATTTTGGAGAACCTATCAACCACCAAAAATACTAAGTCATTACCCCATTGTGTCCTCAGAAATCCAAGAACAAAATCCATACTTATGTTCTCCCATGGCTTTGATGGAACAAGCAATGGCTGATATAGTCTAGTATTGTGACTAAATCCCTTGGCAACTTGACAAATTTGACAACTCTGTACAAACTTGTTCACATCCTATGAAATCAGAGGCCAAAAATAATGTTCTCTAAGAATGGCCATCCCTCATGAAACTATGTTTTGCCTTACTCAAATTTTCCCTCATGGAACTCCTTGGAATGCATAATTGACTGCCCTTGAATAACATACCATCCTAAATCAGATAGTCTAACCACTTAGTTCTGTCAACAGCAACAGGCTCTTTACAAGCTTTCCATGCTTCAGTAAAATTAGGATCCTCAGGGTACAGATTCTTGAGTTTATCAAACCCAACTACTTCAACCTGCATTACTATAAGCAAAAAATCTCTCCTACTTAATGCATCTTCAACCTTGTTAGATTTTCCACTTCTATGTTTCAACAAAAAATGTATAGCTCTACAAGAACTCTACCCACTTCATATGCCTCTAATTCAATTTACCTTGGCTATTTAGGTACTATAATGCCTGATGATCAGTATACAAAAAAAATTCCTTTGGCAATAAATAATGCCTCCATTTCATTAAGGCCTAAACTATTGCATAGAACTCTTGATCATAAACAAAATACTTCCTTTTCAGATTATTCAAATTTTCACTAGAATATGCAATTGGCTTACCTTCTTGGCTTAATACAACCCCAATAACATAGCCACTAGCATCACAATCCAGCTGGAACACCTTTCTAAAATTTGGAAGTGCCAACACAGGTTGTTCTATCACCTTCTTCTTCAATATTTCAAAACTTCTCGCAGCTGTCGTAGTCCATTTGAACTCTTTTCTATCCCCTCTTATTGTGTCAGTCAGAGGTGCACATATACCATTGAAATTCTTAATGAACTTCCTGTAAAAACTAACCAAACCATGAAATGGTCTTACCTTAGTAGAAAACCTTGGAGTAGGCCATTCCAAGATGGATTTTACCTTCTCTGGATCCATTTTGAGACTTTTAGGTCATATAACAAACCCCAAGTAGACTAACTCCCATTTTGCAAAGATACACTTCTTCAAATTAATTAATAGTTTCTCTTCCCTTAACCTTTCAAGGAAACTATGAATATTCAATAAATATTCTTCCAAAATCTTGCTGAAAATTTAAATATCATCCAAATAGACAGTAACAAATTTTCCCAAGAACTTCTTAAGTACCTCATTCATAAGTTGCATGAAGATGCTTGGGGCATTCGTCAATCCAAAGGGCATGACTAACCACTCATAAAGATCCTCCTTCGTCTTGAAGGCTATTTTCCACTCATCTCCTTCTCATATCCATATTTGATGATAGCCACTCTTGAGATCTATCTTTGTGAAGTACTGACCTCCACTCAAGAAGTCCATAAGATCATCCATTCTTGGCAAATGAAACTGATACTTGATGGTTATCCTATTTATAGCTCAAGAGTCTGTACACAACCTCCACTCTCCATTCTTCTTTGGTGCCAGTACTATAGGTACTACACATGTGCTCAGGCTCTCCCAAATCAAGCCCTTCCTCAATAGCTCCTGAACCTGTCTATTTAGCTCCTTAGTTTCAGTAGGAGTCATCCTATGAGTAGCCTTATTAGGCAAACTAGCTCTTGGAATTAAATCTATTAGATGACTGATTTTCCTTACTAGTGGCAATCCTTCTGGAACATTATTAGAGATGATATCTCTTAATTCACCTAGTAAATCTTAAACTTCAAGTGGTATTTCACTACTACCTTCTTTATCTTTCCTAGGGATCAAAGCATAGCACATATGTTGATGTTTCATGCCATCTAAAAACTTCCTTCCATCATCAAGACAAATCCTAGCACTACTACATACCTTTTCGCCTTCCTTTTTATGGGCTTCAGTTTGTGGCAAACTCCATCTTTTGTTAGAGAGTATGTGTTTGCATGAACATCATGTACTGCATGTCTATCAAACTACCATGGTCTTCCCAACTATAAATGGCAAACATCCATTGGAATAACATCACAAAGAACTTCATCATGGTAATTCCCAATTTCAAATTTCACTAAACATTTTTCACTTACCAAGACCTTATGATCATCTTTCACCCAAACAATCTGATAGGGCTAGCAGTGTTTCTCCCTCTTGAGCTTCAGCTTAGAGACCATCTCCTATGATACCAAGTTATCAGTGCTACCACCATCAATGATCACATCACAACATTTATCCTCACACTTGTACCTGGTACGGAATAAACTCCTCCTTTGTCCTAGTTCAATCTTGCCACTTAGTAGGACCCTTTCATTTACTAAAGTCTCTCCTCTTTTTGCATCCTCTGAATGTGATGATTGTGCATCCTCATCCACATGAGCAATCCTAGCTTGACCCTCAGCTCTCCTATCTATCCTTCCTTGTCATTAAGGGCATTCAAAGGCATGATGATCTTCTTTGTTGCAATGGAAATAGGTATCACGAAAGCCTCCTCTTCCTTATCCATTTTCTCTACCTCTTCCTCTCTAATTTCCAAAGTCTTGATCATGGGAGCAGTTGAAACCCTCATTCCTCTAGTTCCTACTAGTACCCACATCTTAATTTTTCTTCTAGGTTTCATTTCAGCCTCTAGATGACCTACCACTACCCCTTCCTCCTTGACTGTGCCCTCTTTGTCTTCCTTCAAACCTTTTTTTCAACTTCTCTTCAACTCGTAGGGTAAACTGGTATGCCTCTTCAATGCTGGTCATTCTTACCAGACTTAATTCCTCCTGGATGCTAGGTCACAACCCACTGATGTAACAACCAACCTTCTTCTTATTTTCTTCTACATGCCTTACTCTATTCAAAAGTCAATAAAACTCCTCTGTGTATTCCTGGACTAATTTCCCTGCTTGCTTTAACCCATGCATCTTCTTATACAAATCAAGCTTGTAGTCAAAAGGAATGAACAACTTCTTTAGTTTGTCCACCATCCGATCCCACCCTGTGATCTTATCCTTTCCTCTTCTATTTCTTTCCAATTGGACCTCTTGCCACTAGATTTTAGCATGCCCTTTTAGTTTGGCCTTTGCAAACTTAACCTTATTTGGATCCCTGATATCCTCATACTCAAAGTATTCTTCCAATTCATTGATCCAATCAATTAGCTCATCAGGTTTCAAATTTCTTAAAAAATACACCCACATCAATTGTAGGTCTTTTCCCAAACTTATTAATGGCCCTAGTAAGCCTTTCCTCTGCCTAATTCAGAACTTCCCTATCCAATTCTGGTCCAATTTCTTCTTCTTCATTGTCATCCTCACTTTCGTCACCTGTAGTGACATTTGTTCCTCTACGAAGCTCCTCCTGCAACACTTGTACCTACCTTTGGAGGGCTCTAACCTCCTCAAGATTAATAGCTCTAGCCCTTCCACCACACTCTCTTTGTTGAGGCATCTTCTTAATTCAAACCCACAACCACACAGTCCTAGTGCACATTGCTTCACAGTCTGCGGTCTGTCTGCACAGTCAGAAAAACTAGCTCTGATACCACTTGATGGGGACACGATGCAAGCACAGAATGGAAACAATAGGAAAGGGAAATTTTATTAAGTTTTTAAATAACCTAATACATTTAGTACAGAGAAAATAGACTTCAAAACATGCCCTATGGGCTTACAATAGCATAAATCTGGAGATAATTTCTCCCTTCAATTTCTCCTCTCAAACTCCACTCCGAACTGCCTTTTACAATGCTAGAAATGTCCTTAAATAGACTCCAGAGGGTTAAGGATTATGAATACATTCTAGAAAGTGCTAGTTGGCATCCATCGACCAAATAGAACACTCCAAAAGCTATGTTAGAAGTAGGCACAAAACTAGAAGAATCTAGAAATGGTAACTAAACTTTTGGGAGGCATAACTTTTGAACCGTAGCTCCAATTGACAAACTATTTACATTTCTAAAAAGCTCTCAAAGTGCTCTATAGCCGTATGGACCAGCTTCACTCGTCCCCCATTTTTTCCTTGTTCAAGGTCATTTAATACCCCTAACCTAACTTTGAAGCATTCTTAGGAGGTCTCCAAAAATTGAAAAACTGCAATAACTTTCAAACCGTGGGGCCTTTTTCCCTAGTTCTATTTTTGGAATGCCCTAAATTACAATTACATTCATCTAGCCAACTTACACCTTCTAGTTCACCAAAATGATGGCTCAATTACATACTCCTATTTTTTTGACAATTACACGTATCCAAAGGTGTTCAAATACTCTATCCTAGAACACTGATAGTGGAACTATGAGAGTTGGAACCTTTATTTGACTCAAATGGGTATCCTGAAATGAAAACACGAGAAATAGAAACTAAGTCTAAGTACATTTTTTTGGTTGACACAAGATTGCCCTTGTACCTTTGGATGCTCCTGCATCACTAAGGAACAAGAGTATGAATTATATCTTGAGACAAATGACATGCCATGTCACAAGTAGGAATACCAAATTTTTTTTGAGTAAAGGATGCAAGTTGTAAAAATGACATAGTTTGAGCCAAACTGATAATTGTAGAATCATGCAAGGAAATAGGAAAAATAGAAACATTAGAAATAATAGGTAAAGTATACAAAGTTATAGGAATAGAAGACACAACTAGAGGAACACTAGGAACTAACTGGCATAGGAGTTGAATAAGTAAAAGGAAAAGTATGATGAGAAGGTTGTGAAGTAGGAAGGGACATAGGAGAAACACCTATAGGGATAGAGGGAATCATCATAGTCACTAAAGAAGGCATATAAATAAGAACTCTATGAAGAGGAATAAAATAAGGTTCTACACTAGTGATAGGAGGAAACAACCCTAAATCTTGAGCTTCTTGAGCTAAAGGTTTAACATTGGTATGCACAAGGTGAGTAATACCACACAAAATATTAAAACCTTGATCATTATCTTAAAGGAATTTCTTAAGAGCCTCTATCACTTGAATAGAATCCTTATTATGGTCTCCTTGAAAAATACAATTACCCATTTTATCAAATTCATTTGAAAGTTTTTGGACTTTTTTAGGAGGAAATATTAAATCATCATCTTGATTATAAAATTAGTGAGAATATTTTTTCTCCACAATAGGATTAGAATAAGGAAGAATCAAAGTCTCATCTAGAATCCTAAGGAAAGGAAAAGAAGACTCAAGCTCAAAGGTACCCATAAGTCTATGACAATGTCTAACCCTAAGATTAGAAGTAGGGTTAGACGTAATATAGTTCATAAACCAATGCAATGTAAATGAACTAAACTAAGAAAAAATAAAGAAAAAATATTTTTATATTTTGAAAGAGATTTATTTTATTTTATTTTTGTATTTTTGAATTAAAATGCAAGAGAAAAAATGAAATTTAATATTAATCCAAGAAAATATATAACAAATATTAAATGAAATATAACACCACAAAACACAATAAGGCATCCAATTCTATTAAATAAAATAGGGTAAGCATGTTAGTTTATCAAAAATGAATAGAAATAAATTAGATTCTTCTTGACCCTAATTTCCAAAAGCAATAATCAAAATTGATTAAGCACAAGAAAGTAATCAATGCAAAAATTGATAATGTAATGGAGAATAGGGAGAAAAGAGGTTCTATGGTCATTTTATTTTGAGGATTGTGTACTTAAATCTTTAAATATATAAAAGAAAAATACAAACCTTGAACATAGATAGTGATGTTTACTAATTTCTGTATACAATTTTGGGGAATTTAGCAACCTATTTTGAAGAAAAAATGCCAAGATAGAGAAAACCCACAAATATTTTGTCATTTTGAAGGGATGTCAACTGTGACCCGGATAGTGGGGCACAAGATTACCCTAAGATACAATTGCACCCTAAAAATGAAACCTTTTCCTACACTTTTATGATGAAACATTTGTTCACAGATCTCATAATTTCATCGAAAAGGGTATCTAAATTTTCTTTCCAATTTGCTATTTCACACCTGTATCTACAAAAAAAATGGTTTGTTTGTTTGTATGGTTGGTTTTCCTTAGTCAAACCCCACCTTGAAATTGAATTGAAATTTAAATATGTATAAACAACGTAAATAGAACTATTCACTTTACTTATATTGGAATTCATGTGAATGATTTAAATCCTTGAATCCATAATTATTGATGCTCTAAATGAATGTAGAAATGTATGTAGGATGTCTCATATCAATGGAATTAGATCTTAAAAACTAATTTTGAATATATATTTGCATAGGAAAACTCTTGGATGAATATGGATGAAGAAATCTTTGACAAGAGGGCTCTAGAGAGATGAAATCCTTCATTAACTAACAATGGATCTCCTTGATGAATTTTGAATGCTTGAATTATTGGAAACTTGAATTCTTCAATTATTGAATGCTAGTACATTTTCACTTCATAGAATAATCAATGTGTAAGATAATGGTTAGATGTAAATTCCAAAATGAGGGAAGAAGGCTTTCTTATATAGAGATCTACAGAACTAACTCCTACAGAAGGCTAACATGGGAGTATTGAATCCCATTTAAACCTTAACCTCTAAAAATGGACCTATATTAAATGTAATTTAAGATTCTACCATTTTGAAACTCAAGATAGCTAACCTAGAAGCAGTAAAAGCAGCTTTCTAAAGCCTAAGATCCCAAACCTTTAAAAAAAAAAAAAATTGAACCTAGGGTCAGGGATGAGGCCAACCATATCCTAGGTTAGGGTTTGGTTCATCCATGACCTAGGTTAGGTTTGCGGTCAACCATGACCTAAAAAGTCATCCTTGACCTAGAAGTTAAAGTCATCAGTTTTATAGAGAAAGTTATTAGAAATAGAATGGTAATATAGAGACAAAAGTATAATAGGGGGTAAACAACTAGATCCATGGAAAGACCCATTCAAGCCACTTTACATGACCCTAGACTACTTACTCATAGAAGTGCTTCCATTTTAAGACAATACAATTCTCATAAAATGTATCAAAAGGGGTCATCGATTAGTTTATGACTTGTTTGAATGCATACAATCAATACAACATATGTTCTTAGGGCTCCTAGACCCCTTGCAACACATTCGACAAAAACATACATCCCTTGGAGTCCTAGGACCACTAGGGACACATTCTAATTTATCATATAAGTTGAAAGGGGCCATAAGTTCACTTATGACCACTTTCAACTGACATGATCAAGTATAATATGTCCCCAGGGGTCCTACACCCATGGGGACATATGTTGTCACAAAATGTATTTAATGGGGTTATATGTTAACCTATGACTCCTTTTAACCCATACTATTAATTAAAATGTGTCAACCCCTATGGATATATTTTGTCATCAAATATGTCAAAATGGGTCATATGTTAACTTATGATCCCTTTCAACCCATATGATCAATTATAATATATAAAACATAATTCACATTATAATATAATATAATATAATATAATATAATATAATATAATATAATATAGTATAATATAATGTAATGTAATATAATATAATACAATAAAGTATAATATGAATACATTATAACACATAAATAAAAATACCATTTCTAATGGGTAAAATCCCTCACATGGATCATGTAGGGGATAATGAAGACCCTTCCTCAACTTTCAATCCCAACCCTCCATTTTTCATTTGATTCCTTTATATATTTAGGTGGGAGATAATAGGTATCTGATAGACTAGATACCAAATATTGTACTAGTGAACATTTTTAAAAATGTGACAATGGTCCCCTTACCTGAGACATGAAAAAATCCAAATGTGTTTTCATAGGTTGTAATAGTTTGGTAGGGAAAAGACAAAATTTGGGGCCCACGCTTTTAGGAAGTGATCCAATTATTTGATTAGGTATCCTGGAATTTATAACACTATAGGGAATAGTAGTAGGAAAAAGTATAAACTTAAGATTAAGGTAATGAGTAAAGGAATTGAAAATTATAGGAAAAATATAGGAAAATCATCACAAAAAGAGACAAGGTATGTTAAATGTGAATTGGGTTGGTCACGTAACAATAGTTTCTAGTGAAGATGATGTTGAATTTGATAATATGAATCAGGCTAATGTTGTGAATCACAATGTATTAATCAAAGAGAAAATTATAGAGCTTGGTAGGAAAAATATAACAATTGAGAATTATAGTGATAATGTTACAAATGAACCTTACATAGCTCCTTGTTATAATCCAAATAATGTTCCTTATAATTGATGGGGACACAACCCAAGACCAGAATGAACACAAAAGGAAAAGGGAAATATTTTTATCTATGAAAATCTACTAGTACACTTAGTACAAAGAAAATAGACTCAAAGAAATTCCCTATGGGCTTACAATAGTATGAATCTAGAGAAAATTCCTTCTTACAGTACCTTTTCTCAAACTCCACTCTGAACTGCCCTTTACACTGCCAGAAATATTCTTATATAGACCCCAAAGGGATAAGGATTAGAAATAAATTCTAGAATGTGCTAGTTGGCATCCACCACCAAAACAGAAGGTTCCAGAAGTCATGTTAGAAGTCAGTGCAAAATTAGAAGAATTCAAAAATGGTAGCTAAACTTTCGGGAGGCATAACTTTTGAAACATAACTCTAATTGATGAACCATTTAAATTTTCAAAAAGATATTAGAGCACTCTATAGTACTATAGATAGGCTTCACTCATCCCCCATTTTTTGGGCCCGTACGAGGCTGTTTAGAGCCTCAAATCTGATTTTGAAGCACTCTTAGGAGGTCTTCAGGAACTGTAAAACTCCAATAACTTTCCAACCATGGAGCCTTCTGACGTGATTTTTTTTTTTGGAGTGCTTTAAATTAAAAATATAATCATCCCTCCAATTTACACCCTCTAAATCACCATAATTATGGCTCAATTACATAACCCCCCTTTTTTGACATTTACACATATCCCAAGGTGCTTAAAAACTCTAACCCAAAAAACTAATAGTGGAACTGTGAGAATTGGAACCTTTATTTTACCCAAATGGGTATCCAAACATGAAAAGAAAATAAAAATAAACTATTTGTAAGCATATTTTTGGATGACACAGGATTGCCCTTACACCACTGGATGCTCCTACATTAATAATGAAGAGGGAAACACATTTGACCCTAAACCTAGTAGAACGCTGAGGTGATTATTAGAGGTTGATGAGGCCATTTTGAGCACATTGGAAGGAAAGAGATCACAAAGAATGGTTTATTTTTGAGCTTCAAGACTATATTGATAATTTTTGGTAACAAGACATTGGTGGAGCAATGCCAACTTTTTTTCTAATTATTAAGGATGCAAAAATTAAGACCTATGCTATCAAAAATGAAAAATTCATGTGAACAAGAAAATGGAGAGAAATGCCATTATTGTAAAGAACCTTTTTAGTTCTTTGAATAAAATAAGGGGAAAAATAAAGGAAAAGGGCAAGACAACTACTCATATGGTTATTACAACTTCCATTGTTAGTCATAATTTGAGAAAAGAGATATTTACTAGACATACTTGTGTCGTCTTAACCATAGGTTGTACAAATTTTATTGGAGAACTTCAAAGAAGAGATAGATTTTATAATCCTCTTCAAATTGATACATGGACTTGATGTGGGAGATTTTCATGTTTTGATAAGAAACTACCAGAGGGTGTGAAGGAAAAAAATGCATAATTTTTGTACTTTAGCTCAAGAGTGTCATCAAATGGGAAGGATTTTTTGAAGTTGAAGATTGGCAATAAAGATCATATCCCACATCTAAAACATTAGTAAAACATAAGTGAGACAATGTTGTTAAAATGGTCTTGTGAGACTTACCTAAAATTGCATACACCAAAAAGGGCTTTTGATTAATGAAGACATTTTATTGTGTTACCTCTTAAGATTCAAAATACATGTTTTGACAAATATCATGTTGAGTTTTCTATCCATCATGAAGTATTAAACTCCATCTATTCTTTTTTGCATAATATTAAAATGTTGCAATTTTTCGGTGCTACTTGCTTCCCAAAATCATCAAGATCTTTACTAGATCAATTCTCATGTCCTAGAGATAACAATTTTTTATTTTATAGAAATAATTGCTTAAATGGGAAGTTCATAGAATGCGACAATTTATCAAAAATTTTGACATGTTTGCAAGAGGGATGTGAAGAAGATATTTGAAATATGGTAATTTCAAAGAAGGTTTATGACATAGTGAAATTCACATTGAATAATGGAGGTGAAGGCTATAGATATAAGTTGGTTGCAAACAAATGTGTGTGGTTGATTTTATTTTAGATTTGAAGGAAAATATTTTTTAAAGGTATGCAAGGCATACTCATGGGTCTTAGTGATTGGATCAACAATTTAGAATTTTGAAGGACACTTTCCGCATTGTAACTATTATATTAGTTGTTGACTTTGTAGATAACTATACATTGCAACCACAAAATGATACACAATCTAAATATTATATCTCTATTCAAATCACAATTTTTTCCCACATAACATATAGACATGTTACCACTTTTATATGAGTGATGATAGATCTCCCTCAAATTAGTTTTTTCAACATTGTTTCAAGAATTATTTTGAGTTCATGCAAGAATGTGATATTGTTATGGATAGAAATATCAGTTGGTCAGATAATCATATAGGTCAATTCAAGAATTCTTGCATGTTATATTGGTCGTGTAGAATTCATGTACAACTATTTATACCTTATTTTTGTATGCTTTTTTATTCTAGAAATAGGAAAGGGGAGCATGATGGAGTAGGAGCATGTGTGAAGAGAGCTCTAGTGAAGGAGAAAATGAATATTTCAACAACATAACTTCTTGATGCTCATACCATAGTTGATTGGTGTACATCATGGGGACTCTTGATTTAGTAATGCATAGGTTCTTTTGGTTGGTTAAGGAGGGCTCCTTAGGTGATAGATTGGATTCTGATATAGTCAAAGATTCTTCAAAGATGCATTCATTATGTAGCTCTTATTATAGTACATGGACTATCTGGAAATGCTAGCTAGCTCATTTTTATCCTAGTTTTTTTTATTGTGATTGGGATCACTGTGAGTCAAGTGAGTGGGTGGATACATGGGCTATACAATATCTTTCATGCCCTTTGTCATAAATGATAAAATAGGTAGTTTCATTGGCTATAATGATCTATCATATCATCTTTAGTCCGGATAGGTCTTTGCATAGGTTGCACCATAGGGAAATGATGAGAAATCATATTATTGGTTGCCACATTTTGTAAGAGGTAAAAAAATATTGCACAATAAATTACATATGAGGATGGATTCATATGTCCTATTTGTTTATTTATTATTTTTGGAATATGGTTGTGGATATACATTCTTAGAAAGAATGAAATTCCTACATTCCAGGACTATGAGAAGCACAAACCAATTCTCATATATTTACATCTTATTGTAGCAGCTAATGTGAAGTTTTTTGAATCATCATGGAAGACCAAAAGTAAAATATTTTTTTACTATTATTAAATTTAATCACAGATCCCTATTTGAGATCCTCAAGTAAAGAGCTGACCCATTAGGAACACTTCACTATGTAATACTAACTCACAACAAGGTTTCATATGTTAACTATATGCCTATACTTGTAATTAATATTCAATTTCTAGAATACTAACATAATATGATATTGAATTATAGGTGTCTTCAACAATAGCAATGCATAAAGATAGAAGCAATTTTAAGGGGTGGAATGAAGACAATTCTATGATACATTCATCTCTAGGCTCTTTTCTAGCTATGTACATATAATATGGTTCTATGAATAATATATAAAAGGAATTTAGTATGTATAATGATGTACATTATGTAGATTTTTTTTATGTACACATAACTTTGAATAGAAAATATATACTCATATTTATATCATTTTGTTGTAATTATGATGAAACACTTGAAATATTATAAATATGAACTTATTGATTTATTATATTTTCATAAGGTTCACTAATTTGTGTTTTATTAGTTAATAGATTAATGGTAAATATTTATGGACATCTATGTAACTATTTTTTAGCCTATTAGTTTGTATCGGGCAAAGGTTGATCAAATGGTCAAAGAAGTCAAAATTATTAAATAACAAGGACAGGGCATAGAAATCATATTTTTATATTTATCTAATTAATATTGGTCATTTTTACAATATTTTAGTGAAACCCATTGGCATTACTAATTTGACTGAAGAGAGCCTAGAACATTCGCAAGCACCCAAACTAGAGTGTCTCCAAGGTTATCTAAGCATGTTTGGACTGCGATCTTCTGAAGCTTGTGACTTGGAACTCATTAGGCCTACCAAAGAGCTATTAGATGCTAGAGGACCTTATCTATTTCAATAATAACCTCTACCCTTTCTAGGAGATTCAATTTTATTTGAAATATGTAGAGAGATCTCGGTTGATGTCAAACTTCACAATGTTCCATAGTGAATTGTTGCACCAGTGCACAAATTTCAAACCATTCCTCGTGGGATCATTTTTTCATTTTTTTATCTCTAGATGTTGGGTGAAATTCAATGACACCAATTTTTTGACCATGTAGAGTCCAAAAAATTCATGAAAACCCTGAGCTAGATTATCTCCAAGGTGCCCTAAGAACATTTCGGTTGCAATCGTTCGATGCTTGTAACTCAAAAATCATGAGACCTATCAAAGAAATATCAAATTTTAAAGGACCATGATATTCATTTCTACAATACCCTCTCTTATTTCAAGGAAATTCAATTTTCATTTAAAATTAGCACAACAATCTTAGTCAATGTCAAACCTAACAATGTGCCTTAGTCAATTGGTGCACTAGTGCCCAACTTTTGAACCATTCATCATAGTATCATTTAATTAACATCATTAGATCTAGATGGGTGGGTGGACCCTAGCTACACCATTTATTAGACCATGGAGAGCCTAAAACATTCATGAGCACCCCAAACTAGACTATTTCCAAGGTGCCCTATAGAAATTTGGCCTATGATTTTCTAACACTTGTAAATAAGAACTCATAAGGCCTATCAAAGAAATTTCAAATGTTAAAAGACCATGATATTGATTTCCACAATAATCTCTCTCAGTTATGGGAGATTAAATTTCATTTGAAATTGGTACATTGATCTTGGTCAATGTCAAACCTCATATTCTTCCTCAATAATTGGTGCTCTAGTGCACAACTTTTGAAACATTTTTCATTACATCATTTTTTTAGTGTCACCTACTCTAGATTCTAGGTGAAGCCTAGTAACACTACTTCCTCAACCACAAAGACGCTAGAAATTTTGATAGCAGCCCAAACTAGAGTGTCTTTAGGGTGACCCAAGCATATTTGGTAAGTAATATTCTTACACTTGTAAGTGAAAACTCATGAGGCCTATCAAAGAAATATTAGATGATAAAGGACTATAATTCATTGCTTCTATTTTTATCTCACAATAAGCTCTCTCAATTTTGGGAGATTTAGTTTTTTTTGAAATTGGCTCAATGATCTCGATTGATGCAAAACCTCATAGTGTTCCTTAGTAAATTGGTGCACAAGTGTGCAACTTTAAATTGATTCATCATGGTATCATTTTGTTAGCATTATTAGCTCTAGATGGTTAATTAAACCCTATTGATACTAGTGTTTTGAACATAAATATCCTAGAATATTTGTGAGAACCTCAAACTAAACTATCTCCAAGGTGTCTTCCAATACTTGTAGCTCAAAATTTGTGATGCCTATCAAAGAAATATAGGATGTTAAAGGACCATGATATTGATTTTTACAATAAAATCTCTGAGTTGTGATAGTTTCAATTTCATTTTATATTGCCACAATGATCTCAGGCGATGCCAAACCTTATAGTATTCTTCAATGAATTTGTGCACCAATGCACAAATTTTGAAGTCTTCATTATGGCATTATTTTTCAAGTGCTATTACCCCTAGATACTTAGGTGAACCATAGTTATACTACTATTTTTAGTGTGGAGAGATTATAAAGTCCATCAGCACCCCAAACTAGTGTGTCTCCAAGATTCCCTAAGCATACTTGAGTTGTGATCTTCTAATGCTTATAACTTATAAATCCTTGGGCCTATTGAAGAAATATTAGATGCTAAAGAATCATTATGCCAATGTCTACAAAACTCTCTATTAGTTCTAGTAGATTCATTCTTTTCTTTAATTTTCACAATGATCTCGATTGATGCAAAACCTTACAATATTCCTCAATGAATTGATTCACCAAAGAACAAATTTCAAACTATTCATCATTAAATTATTTCATTAGTTCCATTAGCTCTGTATGGCTAAGTGAACCCTAATGACACTACTATTTAAACAATGGAGAATCTAGAACATTCATGAGAACCGTAAATTGGAGCATCTCTAATGTTCTCTAAGCATTTTTGGGTTGCAATTTTCTAATGTTTGTAACTCAAAACTCATGAGGCCTATAAAAGAACTAATAGGATCTAAAGGAATATGATATCAATATCTAAAATAACCTCTCTCAGTTATGCAATATTTAGTTTCATGTGAAATTGGAACACTGATCTCCATTGATGCCAAACCTCATAGTGTTCCTCAATGAATTAGTGCACTAATGTAAAACATTCAATCCATTCATTTTGGAATTATCTTGTTTGCATTATTAGCCCTAGATGGCCGAGTGAGCCATAGTGATAGAACATTTCAACCAAAAATTTCCTAGAATGTTAATAAGCAACTTGAACTAGAGTGTCTCCAAGGTTCCCTAAGCATGTTTGGGATACGATCTTTTGATTCTTTTATCTTAGAACTCCTAAGACCTATCAAATAACTTATGTTTTCCATTTTGGACAATGTTGATCTAGAAGGAAAACTTTTTTCCTAGTAGGGTTGTATGGCCTCTTAATGCATTACCATAAAAAATTTCAAAAAATAATTTAAATTGTCAAATTTGGTACTGTAGGCATAATCCAGCATCGACATTACAAAATTTGGCATTGTAGGAAAAAGTTAGTGTCAACATTTAAGAATCTAGGAACAACATTCAATTTTTTTGGGAGTCATAACTGCTACTTTGATACCATGAAGAATTTGATAAGTATAAATCCACAAAGCCCTCCTCTCATCTTTTTCTTGGGTGATAGGTTTTTCACATTTAGGTTTTCAAGGGATTTGTGGATTTCTACTAATCAAATTCTTCAAAATGACCATCATATTGATGTCCACATAAAATCTCTTAGACCTAGGAGACTCCATTTTGTTTTAAATTGGCACAGCAATCTTGGTTGATGCCAAACCCTATAGTGTTCATCAGTAAATTGGGGCACTATTGCACAACTTTTGAATCATTTATCGTGGTATCATTTTTTCAACATCATTTTGTTTTAAAAAAATTCAATTTAGAGTTAACAACTATTTTAAACTATACTAGCATAACTATTTTGACCACAAAGAGCCTAGAATGTTTCCAAGCACCTCAAACTAGAGTGTCTTCAAGGTGCTCTATCAACATTTAGGTTGTGATCTTTGTATGCTTGTATCTCACACTTTATGAGACCTATCAAAGAACTATCAAAATATAAAAGACCATGATATAAATCTTCAAAATAACCTCTCTAAATTCTACAAGATACAATTTCGTTTGAAATTTGGATATTGATCTCAGTTGATTCCAAACCTCACAGTGTTCCTCGATGAAAAAGTGCACTAGTGAGAAAATTTCAAACCATTCATTGTGACATCAATTAATAAGTAGAAATTCCATGAACACCACATATCTAAGTGCCTACAAGCTTCATTAAACATATTGTAACAATGATCTTTTGGTGTCATAACTCAAAGCCCTTGTTGTTTTATTTGTTCATTGTGTTCATGGTTAGTTGGATATTAAAAAATTTCAATCGCTTGTCTTCACTTATGGTTATTTTTTCTTAAGAAGGGATTATGGTTTTGGGGCTTCTTAAATATTTTGATGAGTTGAATTATTTTCTATTAGTGTGATATTGATTTCATAAACCATGAACAAGAGTCAAATAAACAAGATTCCAATGAATGAGACTTCAATTAACAAGATTTAATGAGCATTATTAAAATAAAAAAGATTCCATATACTAGATAAAAATACACATGCACAAAAATTCACAATAATATAATATATCAAAATATATAATCATATATAAATTGGATGCAAATCTACATCAAAATATACATTCATATAAAAAAAAATGCACATGCCATCAAAATATATCTATGAAATCAAAGTTTATATGTAAAATATCGCATATTCTATATGAAAATGTGCCCTAAGTCATCCCTAAAAAACTACTATATCCTAGGCTAGTTGAGAGTCATCAAAATGGATCCTCTTCAATGAATTGTCTAAACTTGCTAGATCCTATATGAAAAAATAAGAGAAAGTCCAAGTTAGAAGAGTTAATTGAATTATTTCTAAATATAAAATATAAATTTATTCAAATTCATATTGACCAATACTGAAGGCAACTTCATTTACCCATCTTCATGCCTTCCCTCGCTACTCAAGAGTCCTCGCATTTGTCCTCAACAAAACATGCACCTTCCGATGTCCAACCGAAACATGTTTGTATGTTTTTTAGATTGATCTAATAATTAAACTATAATTTTATCAATGGTAAAATAATCAAGAATAAAAATTATAATTTACCTCATGTGATGTGTGATTGATAAATATCAACTGAGTGAGCAAAGGTACAAACCCCTATCGATCTCTCTCCATCACATCAGTTCTTTCCTATGACAATTTAAAATATAGTTCTATAATGTTCACAAACATTTATTTAAAATCTAAGAAAATTAAGATAAGTAACAAATAAACAATAAATAAACACACTAGAGGGCTCTTTTGCAAATGAAAATGCCTAAGGCTCTATTATGGCGAATATGGGTATGTGCATAATCAGAGACCATCCCCTATAAAATAAACAATGAAATAAAATTTCATTATTACAAAAAACTAAAAACTATATATCTATCTATATATACATATAATGACTTTAAAACATATAATTATCTTCCTCTTGTCAATGGTCAATGAAAAAACCCCCTCATACTATCCCCCAATGACATGTAAAACCTACAAGATGAAAAAAGATGGGAAAGAATGTAAACTACAATATCAATCAAGAAATTGATGACTAATCAAATAATTCATAGCATAGAGTTCATAAGGACAAATGAAATGGCTACAAGTGTGACAGCATCCAAATCTCTTATCTCCTCCTTGTCATCGTTTGGACATAAAATGAATCACATAATGTAAATTATTAAAATTGTTTAGAATAATTGAGAGGGGGAGTGAATCAGTTATTCAAGGTCCAATATTGTCCACTTCAAAAAAATTTAGTTAAATATAGTGAGCCCATTCAATCTATCATGCATCCAAGCTTAAACCTTTATCTTAGCAAGTTACTAAAAATCAATATGTAGAAATGAAACGCATGAAATCAACACATGACACAGAGATTTACATGGAAACCCAATTTGGGAAAACCACTAGCAACATGTTACATTCTTTCTCACCCTTTTGAAGTGATGCCCTATTAAAGGATACAACACATTGTTAGATGTGACCTTGTTAAAGGATTTCAGCACCCTGTTAGGAGTATGCCTGGTTAAAGGACTTTAGAACATTCAACTTGGAATGTCACCCTATTAAAGGATTTACAAATGATTGCTGGACCAGCCTATGTCCATAGGATTTCCATTATCTAATACAATTTCTAGAGAGTATTAGAAAGTATTTGACCTAATGTAACTTACAACTCAGCCTTGCAGATCTCAGATCACAATTTAGATCACAAATTTTGCTTGGCTTTCTTCCTTTGCAGCTCTAACAACTTTTCCACCCTTACAAGTTCTATCTCCTTGAGTCTTCTACTCATTGTGGTCACTTGATCAAATTAGAGTCTCTATGCTCTATTCTTCCTTCCCAATGTCTTGTCTTAGACACCACAATTGCCCACACTTAACTACTCTTGGCCACTCTTAGACACTATTTAATCTCTAACCTGTAACTCCTTACGTAGAAGTCTTAAATTTATTTTCCCAATCAATTCTTCCCACTCATAACTTGAATTTACTTGGAAAGATACGATGTAGCTTTCCCTTCAACTTGTTTCTTCTAGAAACATCATGTTAAATCCATTTGTATTTTCCTAAAAATAGTTAGCATAAAACTCTATGACACTAGCTCATTATTCTTATCTTCCACCTGGTTCACAAAATTCAATCTAACAACCTTATTGGCTTAGATCTAGAGAATCTTTGACTTTTCAAATAATGTAGTAGCTTGACACTATTGAAATACTGGTGGTCAGCACATATTATGTTACTTGGCACTTGAACACTACTCGACATCCATTGTCTTACTCAACATCAACTACATTTTATTGATGCTTGGCACAAGAAGTAATTCACTCATCCCCTAAAGTTTACTTAGCACACACCGGATTTAACATTTCCTCAACTCCAACTAAAAATTTTCTTAGCTTGAACTAGCTTGCTCAACACTTACTGATGAACTTAGTTAAGCTTTACAATCAACCTTGTTATAACTTGTCCTTCTAATGTTTCTAAGTGTGTCCAACCTCTATACTATAGAATGTGTTATCAATACACTATTTTATCAATGTCTTAATTGATCCTTATACTTCATTACAACATCCTAACTCAACCTTTCCCTCTAGGTGCTCTTGTTACCTCTTATTGATTAACTCGTCCTTTTTAATCAACTAAGTGATAGTACCTGGATCATATAAGCAATTGCCATTCCAGCAAATAGCAAGTTTTACATCAATGACAAAGCAATAATTGAAAACATTCTTTATCAACTTCATCATTCTTCAGCAATGATCTTTTCAATCATATATTCCAACAATCTCCCTCTTCGGCATTGATGGAAAACCAAATTGATCAACTTAACTAAGTTGACCAATTAAGTTACCATAATGCTCATATTCCAAAAAGAAAACTTGTTGCCATTACATATCTCCCTCTTTTTTTGATACAAACTAATTCCTCTATTTTGCATCTCCCTCTTAGCTATTTTTTCCTTTCTTCTTTTCCTCTATATGTCTAATCCTCTACTTCTCCCCTTGAATAATTAGTTTCTCTTATTTCTACCTCTAATCCTTTATTGCTGCTATTTCTCCCTCTTTGTTGATTAGTTTCTTCTATTTCTCCCTCTTTGACAACAATAAAAAGATGTAGAATCTTTGATTATGCTGATATAAACTTTGCAACTTCCAGTTTTCTCCCTCTATCACCATGCTTGTAACTGATTTGAAATTTTATTACTTTAGCATCCTCTTCATCTACTTCTATTATTTCAGCAATCAAATCCATCTGATGTAGGACTATTTTGTTGCTGCTCAAACAACATAGGATAGGGGCTTTACCCCTAACTTTCCTCTAAGATACTCAAAATAATTTTTAGGTAGTGGTTTAGTGAAGATATCAACTATCTATTCCTTTGAGTAAATGTATTCTATCTTCACTTGATTTTCTTCTACAAGTTCTCTAACATAGTGATACTTGATTCCAATGTGCTTGGTCTTTGCATGCATCACAAGATTCTTGGATATGTTTATAGCACTTGTGTTATCACAATAGAGTATCACTGTCTTAGTTATCTCCTCCTTCATTCCTTTCAATAAGTCTTTGATCCACACAATGTTTATACAATTGATGGTTGCTGCTACATACTTTTCTTCTACTATGGAATGTGAGGTACAAGTTTGTTTCTTGCTAGTCCAGGTGACTAGTATCTTTCCTAAGAACAGTGCTCCTTAACTTGTGCATTTTCTATCATCAATGTTTCCTCCCTAATTTGCATTAGTGTAGGCATTCAACTCAAAATTCTCACTCCTCTTGTAGTACAAACCAAAGTTATCTATCCCTTTAAGATATCTCATTTTTTTTTCACTACCATGAGATGATTTTCTCTTAGATTAGCATAAAATCTTTCTGCTATCCCAATAGCTAATGTAATGTCTAGTTTGCTATGTACAACATATTGCAGCTTTTCAATCATGGAGCTATACATTGTATGATTGACTTCAAAAAACTCATCATTCTTGGATAGCTTGTGTCCTATTACCATTGGTATGCTAATAGGTTTGGAATCCTCGAGACCAAATGTCTTGAGCATCTCTTTGATATACTTTAATTAAGTCACAAATATACCATGTTTTAGTTGATGTACTTGTAATCCAGTAAAGAACTTTATTTCTCCAAACATTGAAATTTCAATTTCATGTTTCATTTTGCTAGTAAAATCTTTTCTTAGGACTTCTTTTCCTCCAAAAATTATATCATTCACAAAGATTTTTGATATCAAGATATCCTTACATTCTTCTAATTTGATGTAAATGTTTCTATTGCCATCTATTCTTTCAAAGCCTATCTTCACCAAATATTTGTGAAGTTTCTTATAGCAAGCTCTAGGAGCTTGCTTCAACCCATATAGAGGTCTGTGCAGCGTACAAAACTTATCTTTGTTTTTCTCATCAACAAAACCCTATGGTTTCTCTATGTATACTTCCTCCTCTAGTAGACCATTTACAAATGCAAAATTTACATCCATTTGGTAGACTTTGAAACCTTTATAGGTAGCATATGCAAGAAGGGTCCTAACTCCTTCCATTCTTGCAACATTGACAAATTTTTCCGCATAATCTAGTCATTCCTCTTGTGCATACCCTAATCTCACCAGTTTCATCTAATTTTTTTCTAAACAATGACTTGGTTCCAATCAAATTCTTGTCTACTAGTCTTGGAACTAAATTCCAAGTCTTGTTCTTCTCAATTTTCTCTATCTCTTCTTTCATTTCATTTTACCAATCATCATCTTGTATAGCTTCAATTACTATTTTGGGTTTAATCTTTCTTAGTAGACATGTCTCGCTTTTAAGTCTATTCCTTGTCATTGGTCTGGCATCCTTGTCTCCAATGATATGTTCTGCAAGGTGGTTCCTTCTCACATATTTTGCTAGCCTAGGCTCAATACTTGTTTCTATGTTAGGCCTTTAAGTATTAGAGTCACTATGGACATCTCTATTGGGTAAGTCTTCATCTCTTTCATGTGTGCTGATTCTAGAATTAGAATGTGCATTTCCTACATTCTGCAACTTGACATCTGAATGCAATTCAACATTCATTGGTTGTGACTCGACAGATACTATGATTTGTTTCTAATTCTCAATTTGATTTGCAACATCTTCTTCATTAGACATTCCTTCATAGGAGTATACAAAATATTTGTACTCTTCTTGTTTCTTGGTGGGTTCATTGTCTTAAACTTCTTCATGCTCATCAAAGTTTACATTTACACTTTCTACAACTTTATTAGTGTTAGTATTTAAATACTTGTAAGCTTTACTTCTAATGGAGTAACCAAGAAATATGCCTGCATCACTTTTGACATCAAATTTTCCATTCCTAGACTCTTTAATAATATAGCACTTACATCTAAACAATTTGAAATGTTTAACATTAGATAAGTGACCATACCATAGTGCAAAAGGTGTTGCTTGAGTACCTTTTTTGATTTGAACTCTATTGAGTGTGTAGACTATTGTACTTATAGCTTCTCTCTAGTACTTGAGTGCAACATTTTTTTTCTATCATCAAGGTTCTAGCACATTCAATCATTGATATGTTTCTCCTTTATTCTATAGCATTTTGTGGTGGAGTTCTAGGTGCTAATGTTTTCCTTTTGATTCCTCTATCATTACAGAATACTTCAAAATATTTTGATGTGAACTCACCTCCTCTATCAGATCATAGGCCCATTTCAAGCTTTTTTTTGTTTCATTCTCAACTCTAGCCATGCACCATTTAGGCATTCGGAATGCATTAGACTTTTGATTTAGGAACATGATAGTCATCGTTCTTGAGTAGTCATCCAAAAACAACATTATATACTTATCTCCTCTACAGCTTTGCACTTCAATTGGACCACACAAGTTACTATGAAGTAGCTCTAATACTTCATTGGAAGTATAGGTCTTACTTTTGAATCTAGACTTTTTCATCTTTCCAAGTTGACATTGTTTGCACATTATGATGTCAGGCTTCTTTTGTTTTGGCAATTCCCTAACTTTCTTCATTTTGATGATGTTGATTAGATTATCAAAATTCACATGGCATAGTCTCTTATGCCACAACCACACATCATCATGTTTTAAAACAAGACAAGTAGGATCTTCCATAGCTAGATAAAACAAATTGCTCCTATTCTAGTCACCTTTTCCTATCAGACTTCCATGAGTGTCATAGATCTTGGCAGTTCTATTTCCAAACTCTACTTTTCATCCTATTTTGCCTAACTATGATACACTCAATAGATTATAATTCAAACCTTCAACATATATGCATTATCACATGATATTTTCTCTGTAAGTTTAATGCTACCTTTTCCTTTGATTAGAAATGGAGCATCATTTCTAAATCTAACACTATTACCATCATATTGAGTAAAGGTAATAAACTTACTTTTGTCTCCAGTCACATGATGTGAGCATCCACTATGTATGATCCACTTGTCAATTTTATTCATACAGGTTACCAGTGATGTTGCTTCATCTTCATCTTATTCATCTTGCATGGCCACATAAACTACTTCATCATCATTCTTATTAGAATCTTCTTCAACAATGTAGCATCTTTTACATTTGTCTTTGTGATCTATGCTACTATCTTCTCTCTTGTTCTTGTACTTGTTTCCTTCTTTGTGGTTCTTCTTTTATGTACACCTTGCAGCAATATGACCTACTTCATTGTAATTAAAATAGATAATAGGAATCTTACCTTTGAATTTACCTTTGCATCTATGGAATCTCCTAGCTAGTAATGCTTCCAATTGTTTCACATCTTCCTCATTTGTGATGATGTCACTAGATACATGTTTTCCTTTTCTATTTTTCTTCTTTGATTTCACCTCCTTGGTGTCTTTCAATGTTAGCTTGGCCTTGAAAGAAAATTCAAGGTTCTTAGGTCTATAGTTATCAAAGTTGGATAGTTCAATTGTAGTAAGTCTTCCCACTATTCCTTCAAAGGTTAGTGTGTTTTCTTGTACACACCTTAGCTCTTGGATGGTTGAAACTCTAATAGCATTGATAGGAAGCAAGGTTCTCAAGTATTTTATATTGACAGTCTCTTCTTCCAACTGACCACCCAAACTTCTTATTGCACCTACCACTTCTTTCATTTTGGCTCCATATTGAGTAGCATTTTCTCCTTCCTCCATTTTCATGTCATCAAACTTTCCTCTGAGGCTTTCTCTTTTTCCTCTTTGAACATTCTAATCTCCTGCATAGATATCTAATAAGGCTTTCCATATCTTGCATGTAGTATCACATCCTTTGATGTCATCAAATTCAACATAGCTGAGTGCTGAGGCAATCTCCAACATTGCCTGATTGTGCTACTTCCTTTTGTTCAAATCATCTATACAGAAGGGTCCAATTGGATCTACATGTTCCACTATAATTGAGATTTTTGCATAGTCACATATTGATCCAAGGTGCAATTTCAATAGAATTTTTCATGCAGTGAAGTTGTCTCTATTAAGCTTGGGAACTTTTCTCTTGGACATCCTGATCTTCCTATTGGTAGTACCTTAAAACAAAAGCAGTAGTTGCCTCTCATACCAATTGTTAGAATTATTTAGAATAACTGGGGGAGTGAATCAATTATTCAAAGACCAATATTTTCCACTTCAAAAATATTCACTTAAATATAGTGAGTCCATTCAATCTATCATGCATCCAAGCTTAAACCTTTATCCTAGCAAATTACTAAAAATAAATATGCAGAAATTAAACACATGAAATCACTACATGACATAGAGATTTATGTCAAAACCTAATTTGGAAAAACTACCAGTGACATGCTACCTTCTTTGTCACCCTTCTCAAGTGATGCCCTATTAAAAGCTACAACACATTGTTATATGTGATCCTATTAAAGGATTTCAACACCCTATTAGGACTGTTCCTAGTTAAAGGACTTTAGAACATTCAACTTGGAATGTCACCCTAGTAATGGATTTACAAATAGCTACTAGACCAACCCAAGTCCATTGGATTTCCATTATCTAATAAAATTTCTAGTGAGTATTAGAAAGCCTTTGACTTGATGTAACTTACAACTCAACCTTGTAGATCTCAAATCACAATTCAGCTCACAACTTTTGCTTGGGTTTCTTCCTTTGCAGCTCTGACAGCTTGTTCACCCTTACAAGTTTTGTCTCCTTGTGGACACCTGATCAAATTTGAGTCTCTATTCTCTATTCTTCCTTCTTAATGTCTTCTCCTAGACACCACACTTTCCTACACTCAACCACTCTTAGCCACTCTCAAACACTATTCCATCTTTGACCTATAACACCTTATGTAGGACTCTAGAATTGAATTTCTTACTCAATTCTTCCCTCTTATAACTTGAATTGACTTGGAAAGATATAATGTAGCTTTCCCTCCAATTTGTTTCTTCTAAAAACACAGTGTTAAATCCATCTATATTTGCCTAAAAATAGTTAGCATAGAACTCTATAACACTAGCTCATCATTCTTATCTTCCACCTGGTTCACAAAATTCAATGTAACAAGCTTATCAACTTAGATCAAATGAATCTTTGACTTTTCAAATAATGTAGTAGCTCGAAACTATTGAAATACTAGTGCTCAGCACATACTGTGTTACTCGACACTTGAACACAACTCAACACCCACTGTGTTACTTAACATCAACTATATTTCACTGATGCTCGACACCTAAAGTAATTCACTTGGCACTTGGACTTCACTTAGCACCTAAAGTTTACTCATTACAAACTAGATTTAACATTTTCTTAGCTCCAACTGAAAATTTTCTCGGCTTGAACTAGCTTTCTCAAGCTCACTACTGAACTTAGTTAAGCTTTGCAGTTAACCTTGTTACAACTTATCCCTCTAATGTTTCTAAGTGTGTCCAACCTCTATACCTTAGAATATGTTAACAATACACTATTTTATCAATGTCTTAAATAATCCTTATATTTCATTACAACATGATAACTCAACCTTTCCCTTTAGGTGCTCTTATTACCTCTTATTGATTAACTCCTCCTTGTTAATCAACTAAGTGATAGTACTTAGATCATATAAGAAATTGTCATTCCAACAAATACCAAGTTTGACATCAATGATAAAACAATGATTGAACACATTCTTTATGAACTTCATCATTCTTCAACAATGATCTTTTCAATCATATGCCAACATATATAAGTATGAATTTTATAATTCTTTAAATATAAATATTAATTTTAAATTAACAATTCTATGACAATCAAATTTATAGACTTATAATAACAAAAGGAGTCCATATCTCTACTCTCCCTTTCTCATCTCTCGTAGAATTTATGGTTGTAGGGTTGTATCTATAGTGATGTATAATATTTCATCATCCTCAACCTCAAACTAAAACTAATAATTGGTACTGGGACATAGGCAAAGGCTCTTGCATATAATGCAAGTAAGTGGCACACAAACATGTGAGGAAGTACTAGATATATACTAGCACCAATATCATCAATACAAGGAATAAACAACAACCTATTCTAGGTGATTCATATTCTTCTCAAATGATGAATGGCTCTAATAGAGGACACATTAGCCTCAATGATGAAATCAAGATGATAGATTGGGGGAAGGGCAAGGATCTCAGGGTTGACAAATGTGGTAGCTTTCTTTCTCTTTGCCCCAGGCTTGTCCTATAGAGCAAGGGCCACAAAAAATGGGGTAGGAAAAGATGTCAATTAATTATTTTTACTAATAATAAGGGCCATAACCTCATTACAATACAAACAATCATCAAACTGGTAGTGCATCTCACCGCCCCAATAAGAGCATCATCATGTTTGTCAGAAAGGGTCTCAATATTAGCCACAATAGTATTAAGGGTGGATAGTATGTGAGATAAATTAGGGATGGTATTATAAGTCATTTCCACAACCCTTAATTGATTTACATTTTCTTTAATTGGGTCTTTAATTTAGGAAGGGTTTTGAGGCAATAGTGTTGGTTTTGGATTGCTTTGAGGATTATCATTTGGTGGGCGATTATTTAGAGGTTGGTTAAGGTTTTTCATGCCTATTTATAATGAAAATAAACATATAATTAAAATTTGAATGAGAAATTTATAAGTCAAGCTAAAAAACTTCAAATTTAATTACAAAAACCTTTTTTTGAAATTAAAAAAATTAAATTAAATTAAAAATAATAATAAATGAACTTACATATCTTTGGATGCATTGTGGAGTGAACAAATGGTGAGGAATATTTGTATACCTGATTTAGAAACCTATATCCTATATAAGAGATCAATAATGTTGAAAGAAAATGACAAAAAAAGCTTTCAAGTTTTAAAAAATGTATGTGCAGGTTTTGGGTATCAAATATATAGTATACCTAATATATCAAATACCTGATATAACAAATACTTGATATGCCTTGGTAGCTTTTTTTGTTTTCTGGTATTAGTATTGGGGGAAAAAGGTTAGAGAAAATTTAAAATCACTTTAGGAGGTTTCTGGACTAGTTACTTTTCCACATCACCAAATTTTTGTCCACCATAATTTTGCACATTTCCTCAACAGATCTTCATTTATTTTTCCATTATTAGTTATAGTGATCAAATAAAACTTTCCTTTGTGTAAAATAACTTCGCCTCTTGAACAAACAAGAGAAGTGGTTGTATTTATGTGAATCTTAGTCGATAAAGTTGTAGAGGATTTATGCATTTCTATCTCCATGTTGTATTGTTATTTTTTTTTAATGAATCATCCTCTTTAAAATACTTTTATGCATAACCTAGGAGTATAATCAAATGTTCAAGAAATGAATTCATATCAATTAGGTACTTTTGAGAAGGAACTTTCCCATGTACCTTTTTAATAATATTGGATGCATAAGTAGTCAAGTATTCTATCAATCCATTATGCTTAAAACACAAAACTATGTTTCTATAAGGAGTTATGAAATTCATAGAAGGTGGATAGGAATCCAAAGGAAGTTTGTGAAAGTTATTGTTTTATTCTTCTTGTTGGTGTTTGAAAACGTTACCCATTTCCAATTATCCCAATGAGAAACTGATGCATCTAGGGGCAGCCAACTCCCATTATCAACACATCCATTCAGACACCAGGCCAACTATAAGGCATGACCCTTCTTCTTCTTCAGGCTCTGCAAAACCTAGGCAGGTGGACCTATAGATTCTTTATATGGTACCAGTTATCAAAGCATACACTAAATCTATTCAAAGCAGATAAAACCCTTAAATCTCCTAATAACTAATGAAATAACATCAATCTACAGTAGCTAAATACAGATCTAGGAACCTCATAAGCTGAGTGAGGGCATTCTATTATAGCTCTTCAACATGAAAGGGAAAAGCATTGATTATTGATGTTGATATTCAACAAATCCTCAAACATGCAGCAAAACATAATGATCCCGTCTCTGATCAGTGCCTAATCCATTGGGTAATTTCATGAATCCAAAACATACATCGGTGATATCAGGACATATTCTCTATACCCAGACATCAAATCTATCTAATCACCTTGTGATTAAGACATCAATGTTCACTCAAATCTCATTCTTACATGATATCCCCGTCACCAAACCTGCAATCCTGTTGATTCTCTGAAGCATTTACATAACCTCTTGGGTTATAAGCAACAATGAACTAACATAAAGCCTTAAGGAGCTGCAATTATAGCCTAAAATCTTTGTTCAAAGATTGCAAAACATTAAAGATCACTAATAAGGGAGATGAGAATCAGAATGAAACCAATGAAATGCTTGCTCGTATGTATTCATTTACTTGAAACAGTACAATCAAATGCATGAAATTAAAACATGAAACAACCTAATGTATCAGAACTATCTGTATTAACTCTACACTATTGTTGTTCACATGAGAAGAAATTGCAGAAGGAAAATGGTGTCACAGTCATGGGAATGCAACCAAAACTGGAAATTCCCAAAAAAAACTAGAACCTTCAATGGCAGAAAGAAAGAAAGATATAGAAAAGAAAGAATTCTTGGATCTGTTTTGAAAATGACAAGTGTCCACTTGAAATTCAATCCTGTGCAACTTAGTAATCTCTTTCTTCTTTCATCCCATTTGATCTGATTTTGTTTCATCATTATCTGCAACTGATTTGTAAAATATCTCTACTTAATGATGAAAGATTTTTGAATCACCAAAATATCTTGCCAAAAACCAATTCTGAAATTCCTTGTCTGAATATGGTTGCGATTCAGGTACCTAAGACAAATCCTCCTGTAGCTGAAACAAATTGACTCCTGTGCAAAAACTAACTCTGAAATTGAAAAGTTTTTCTTCTCTCGATTTTGGCGATATATAGCATCGCCTATCTGGCCTCTCAGAAACCCACTGAAAGTCTGTTTGAAAAATAGTCCTCTGCTATGGCATTCTGGCTTGCAACTTTCTTGAATTTAAATTTTTTTAAAAATTAAAACCTTCTAAAGTTTTAACTTTGGATTTAAGCCTTTTTAAATTTAAAAATGACATGACCCTATTTGATTTGAAATGAAACTAACAAGCATAAAAAATTATTATTTTTTATTACTTTTAATTCTTTCACTGCCTTTTGAATCCATGGTCAAACTTTCATTGACCGATGCCACATGTCACTACATGATTGGCTACTCTATGACCCCGTCACATCACCATCTTACCGGGCTTGATTTCCACTTGTCACCTCTTGCTTTCCTGCATTATTTATTTAGTGTGCAACATTTTATTGCAAGGAAGCGCCATTCGTCAATCTTGCCATGTGGCGGCATCCGGATTCATCTTGCCACATCAACTTCTCTACACTTTCATTTAAAAAGTTTTGTTTTATCCATCATGCTGATGTCATCCGTGGTTGGCTGGGACACACGCACTCAATCTTTTCCTTCAAAAGCCTCACATTTCAATTCACAATCTTATGTGAGTCCAATTGTATTTAAAAACTTTAAAAGCTTTCCTCCTGCCAAATGTGGGATACTAGCTTTTATTGTGTTCTTCGTTGTCCTGCGCTGACGTGATCTCCAAAATTGGCATGGGTGTCTCTGTTCTTTGACTAGTGCTGGGGATTCAATCTAATGTGGCTTTCTTTTGAAACATGCTCGTGACTTTCTATCATGGGCAGCTCCTTTTGAATGCTTGTGGCTGTCTCCTCTATATAATTCTAACTACAGCGAGCTGTGTGAGATAAGACGACTAGGCAGGTTTTACATGCATTTTTGGAATGTATGGACAGAACCAGCAGAAGACTTGCATGTGTTGGCATCGATTTATTTCAAAAACACCTTTTACTCTCTAACGCAGGGCTTCCATCATTTTGGATGGAGTGAACATCCATTTTTTGCTGCGGACTGCATATGTTCTTATTTATGTTTTCAATAAATGTCATATATGTTTTTCTTTGATAAGGCCGCCCCTACATCTGGCATTTTGAGCTCTTCTCCTACACATTAAAACTCAATTGACTGTTCTTCTACCTTGGATTATTTTTTAAAAATGAAATAGGAGGCAGTTATTCAACTATAATGTCTACTCAAACTCATTGCTTTCTTCCAACACAAGATGCCCCTTCCTCTACCTTTGATAGTTGAAGGGATGTGTTCCTTAAAACCTACGGGTTCCTCCTTATAGCCTGTGTGGTCTTTTACATTGTGCTAGTCTCTTCCCCTCTGCTCATGTGGGTGCTTTCTTTTCACAAAGGGCGGCTTCCTTTTTCAATGTTATGGATGCATTTGCCTCTATTTTTACATGGCATCTCCTACATTCTCCATCCCCATTCTACTACCCCTACCACTATTCACTGTTCCTACTCATTTCAAAATGCTTGTCTTTGCATGCAGATGGGAGTTTTTTAGCTGTCATAGCCTGCAACTTGTTTTTTGCTGCGTGTGATGTGAGTGGATTCTTTTCACTGTTCCACTAAATGCAGGTTCTTCCCCCATGAAAACTTTGACTTCCACCATTGATGTCGTCCTCCAATCCACTATGCATTTGGATATTACTTTGACTGTAAATTTTTTTTAGGCCATTAGACAACTCTTTTAAATGCCATTCCCTGCATTTTAGCTTGCTGGCTCTTTCATGATGAGACAAAGCTGGAGAAGATGTGGTGGGTATTGGAAGATCAATGGGGAAATGTTGATCAGGGGATGATCCTTCTCTTCCATGAAGAGGACTCTGCATAGTATGCCGATGAGGGATGCAAGATTGGCAAGAGTTGCCCATGTCTGCCTGCGATTGCTAACAGAGTTAAGATACACAAAAATTGAATAATGAAGAGGAAACACAAAATGGCTATGAATTGTTGGGCAGTATCTTGGAAAACATCCTAGAAGGAAAGCACATTCTTCGATGTGTACGTGACAAGAATTGTATGTTTCAATTTGAGATTGCATAGTCATCTCCATGAACAATTCACAACTGCTTTGACTAGGTTTCCTCACTTTTAGAATTTTTTATGTAGAAATACCTTTGTCTAAAACAAGTTCCCCACGAGATTCAATAGTTTTAGTATCATGAGATGAAGTAGCATTTAAAGAATTTTTATAGTTATGTGATGACCAAGGCACATGAATAACAAGTCCTCTATAGAACATCATGAACATTGCACCACCCACACAAGCTGGTGTTCCCACTATCTTTGCTTGACTACGAAGCTTTCAAATTCTTATTTTTTTCATTCTGTTGGGATTAGATTTCATAACCATTTAATCTTTGAGAAAAATACAAGTTCACCCCAAAACTTGTATTGATGAAAACATCATAATCTTTTCATAGAAAACTTTTTAAAAGCCTCAAAAGTCTTATCACTCTGCAATAATCTGTCAAAATTAGTTGGACCCCAAAGTGGGTCCAGCTAAAAAAAAATTCATTTTTGAACAACTAAACTGTAGAACTGATCCATTAACCATCTCATACTAATTAGTCACAAGTTCAACTACTGAAAACAATTTTCAAAACTCATTTAACATTCTGTAATTTTCCAATTTAATGCTAGTATGTTCGTTGACTAGCCTTAAAAACTAAGCACAACACGTGATTGGGCTCTGAAAGTTGGCACACTGATTCTCTACTCTGCATACTTTTACATTTCTGAATCTCATCTCATGACGAATTCTAGATCAAAAGCTATTGACCGTCAAAGTTGCCTTCTTAGATTTATCTGCAAGCAAACACATCAGAAAGCAATAAACTGGGTTTGGATTTAGCTCAGAAACCTAGACAAATGAACACTTGGGAAGACGAAAATTAGGGCATTGATTCTCTGTCATGAGGACAATATGAATCTACTATTTGGGCTCATGAAGAATCACAGGATGCAAATGGAGGATGTTCAAAGTAGGCTACTCAGAATTTTGCAACTAAGAATAGTGATTGAAGGTGATTTTAGCAAATAGAATTGGCTTGGAAAAGTGTACAAACGAATTTTTCATGACTTGCAAACTGGCACGCTTGGAGTATTTTCAGAGGAGAACATAGGGAAACAAAACATTCGGTCTTACCTTTCACAGATCAAGAGATATGACATCCTGAACAGGGATTACAATCAATCTGCAATTACTGACACTAGTTAAAAATTATAAATTGCGTTTGGAATCACGCTTGAAAATTGACCGAACGGATTCATCATAAGATGAAACTTGGAACATAACAAATCTTTGATGTCTACAATACAACACAGAAGGAATTTTATCATTTGGGACAACTGGTCAAAAGTTATCATACGTCAAATAGGGCTTCCCAGAATTTTGAATATTTTGCAAATGTGTGAAAAGAGTAACTGACCAACTTTGAGGGATTCAAAACCTAATCAAACGAATTCGAAACAAATGAAACTTTGAAACATAGGTTTTGGGGTAGGGATTCTAGATATTCCCAAATTGGAAAGTCACAAAACATTTTTGGGTGCGAGATATTCAGGTGAAAACATAGTCTTCTGTCACTATTTGACACTAATGTGAAAATTGCAGATTTGGCAATTGCTTAAAACAAGACTTCACCAAACAGCTCAGAATGATGTTTTAACTTCATGGAATAGGTAGATAGGCTGAATGAAATGTGTTAGAAACATTGAATACCTCTGGGGCCTTATAGGTACTGTCAGGTACATTTGCATTTATGAGGCTTTCATAGGCTTGACTTGATTCGAATTTTTAAATGGATGCTCAAAATGAGAAAGCAATTTTGAGCTCCAATAGTGGCTCTATCTGGGGATGCATGTCCCTCGCAGGCATGGCAAGGATTTAGATCTTTGGGAGAAGCAGACCACATACCTGACAGAAAAACTCTCGAACAATTTTATTTAAAAAAAGGAAATTACTCTAACTATGTACAAGCGATGGCCCCAGACCACCGAAAATTTTTAGAACTCCTTACCTCTGTCAAAAACCTGATTCTCATTTACATCTTCTTGAGGTAAACTAAAATTCTCATTATCATTTATTTCACCCATCATATCAATACTTTCAATTACTTCGTTAGGCAAAACAAAACTGCTATCATCATGCTCATAGTGCATGTAAAAATCAAAGACCATTTCATCTTCATGCTCACTATAAGAAAAAGTATCAGCATGCTCATGACTACACAAAATGAACTGAGAATCAAAATCCAATGATGATTCACACATGCTGATTGGAAACACAAAAACTTCATAATCTACATCATTCATCAAGTTGCAAACACCAAAAACTTGCAACTCACATTGTGCCTCTGGCTTCAAAAAATATAATGGATTTGAATCAACTTCATGTATCATGTCATCACATATCGAATCAGATTTGAAACTTACTAAAAAAATAGCACGATAGTCTTCAAACAAAGGTTCATCAGACATATGAAAAGAATCTTCATTAAAATTCTCATCAGTAGGAACTCTACTAGCATCAATATTCTTATCAAAGAAATTGCTAGAGATACTTGTGAATGTGTCAAACTCATTAGCATAAGACTCACCAACCTGTAGAGAAGATTTAACTATAGATTCATGTGTAACATTGTCAGTATTCACTTTATTGCATGAATCATCAAATCTCATCTCAAGTAACTTCATATTACTGGCATATACTCCATCTGGATCAGATAAAAAACCAACTGATCTCTCATCACCATTAGTAACATTAATCATAGGAATTTCTTCATTAAATGTTAACTCAAAATCAAAAGATATCAACAACCTCTCGTTATCATCTTTATAACATAGATCTGATTTAACATCACTGATGACAGTAGCAAATACATCTCTACTGTTCTTCATTTCTTCAAACATTTATCTTCATGCTTATGCTGAAAGTCTTCAAAAGAATAACAATGTTGATATGCAGGAGACCAAACATAAGGGTATACATCATACCTTACATCATCCTTATGAGATGCATGCACTAATAAAGGAAAAGTTGAATCACACATTGACATATACCTTTCAAACTCCTGTTGCAACAAAGATGAGACCTCATTTGTACTCAGCATATCTCTTTCACAAACTTCTTCATCTTGATTGCAATTATTTCTTAGATAATCTGAAGAACTTATAACAGTAACACCATTAGTCATACAATTTGAACAATTAGTAGTACTTTCACAATATATATCCTCTTCCCTACACCACATCTGGACATTAGATGCCTCGCTATAGTCAACTTCATTGCAGGAAGATATTTCAAGACTACTGTTATAACTCTTTTCATTCTCAAACATATTGTCATAGGACTCATCACTTTCACTATGACTATCAACATTTTCAATTTCAACAATACAGTAACCATTCTTTTCTAAATAGCCTTCACATTCTCTAAATACTCTTTCAAAGTATTTGATCTTTTCAAATCTTGCTTTCATTGTCCAATGTACTGAATCAGGCATGAAGACTAATAAAAACACAAAAGCCCATGATAATTCACTGGGTCTTGCTGAAATGGGAAGCTCTAAGATTTCCAACTTGAGTTGCATGTAAATCTAAATTGCATCTAAGTCATCTACACTTCTCACATTCCTTCGGATAGAAGAAATGACTTGACTATGAAGCTTTCCATATAACGTAAACAAATTTTTATGTACCTCTTGATAGCTTGACAGAGTATTATTAGATCTACAATCTGAATCCATTTTGAGAATGAAATTTCTACCTCTTTATCCTAGTGCTAAAAACCACTGAACAGAGGCAACCCTTTTTAACGTTTGACTTCCATGAAAAGAAAACATGAAAACCAAAATACCTCAAGTGCTGATGCAAACTTCAATCTGCTGATTTGGCATAGGTGCAAGATTGAAGATCCTTTACACCACTGGTCAAAACTTTGTAGAGCTGTCACCTCTTTGCAAGAGGAATATAAAAATCACTGCTGTGATCTACTTTTATACTTCAATTCTTTATAACAGCAGATTGCAAACAACACTATAAAACTTATCAAGAATTTAAAACTTTCTTTCCAAGATCTACCAAAGGCTTCAGATTTGCCCATACAACTAAAAGTCCTTCAAGATTTTGCAATGAAATCAACTAGGAACAAATTGGTATAGAGATTTGAGAGTCGCCACTCATACTTTGTGAGAAATAAAACATAATTAGTCACTTGACAAATTTGAACTAGACCTTCAATGTTGGAGAAACTTGCAGATTACTAACACCTTGAAAAGAAAATACGCCTTACAAATTGAATTCTTGACTCTAAAAATTTCTCATCAATATCTGCAAACTGAACTAATTGAAGGTAGACCTATGATAGTCATAGCACACAATTTTCATCCAGTTTTACAACATACTGTTGATAATGAATAAAGCTTAACTAGGGAACATGAAACTTCAGCAAGGAAAAGGAACACATCTTGCTACATATTTGCTATATCCAATCTATTTCATCGTAGAGATTTTGGTTCTTTCTGAATGCAATGTCCCCAACAGAGTCGCCATCTTGTTGGTGTTTGAAAATGTTATTCATTTCCAATTATCCCAATGAGAAACGGATGCATCTAGGGGTAGCCAACTCCCATTATCAACACATCCATTCAGACACCATGCCAACTATAAGGCATGACCCTTCTTCTTCTTTAGTCTCTGCAAAACCTAGGCGGGTGGACCTATAGATTCTTTATATGGTACCAGTTATCAAAGCATACATTGAATCTATTCAAAGCAGATAAAACCCTTAAATCTCCTGATAACTCATGAAATAACATCAATCTATAGTAGCTAAATGGAGATCTAGGAACCTCATAAGCTGAGTGAGGGCATTCTATTATAGCTCTTCAACATGAAAGGGAAAAGCGTTGATTATGGATGTTGATATTCAACAAATCCTCAAACATGCAACAAAACATAATGATCCCATCTCTGATCAGTGTCTAATCCATTAGGTAATTTCATGAATCCAAAACATACATCTATAACATTAGGACATATTCTGTGTAGCCAGACATCAAATCTATCTAATCACCTTGTGATTCAGACATCAATGTTCACTTAGATCTCATTCTTACATGATATCCCGTCAGCAAACCTGCAATCTTGTTGATTCTCTGAACCATTTACATAATGTCTTGGGTTATAAGCAACAATGAAATAACATAAAGCCTTAAGGAGCTACAATTACAACCTAAACTCTTTGTTTAGAGATTGCAAAACATTGAAGATCACTAATAAGGGAGACGAGAAACAGAATGAAACTAATGAAATGCTTGCTCATATGTATTCATTTCCTTGAAACAGTACAATCAAATGCATGAAATTAAAACATGAAACAATCTAATGTATCAGAACTATCTGTATTAGCTTTACACTACTGTTGTTCACATGAGAAGAAATTGCTAAAGGAAAATGGTGTCACAGTCATGGGAATGCAACCAGAACTGGATCCAAGACCTTGGTATCATAGTAATGTGCAGATTTTCTTCTAAGAACTGGAAATTCCCAAAAAAAATTGGAACCTTCAATGGCAGAAAGAAAGAAAGATATAGAAGAGAAAGAATTCTGTGATCTATTCTGAAGATGATAAGTGCCCACTTGAAATTCAATCCTGTGCAATTGAGTAATCTCTTTCTTCTTTTGTCCCATCTGATCTAATTTTGTTTCATCATTATCTACAAATAATTGCAAAATATCTATGCTTAATGATGAAAGATTTTTGAATCACCAAAATATCTTGCCAAAAACCAATTCTGAAATTCCTAGTCTGAATATGGTTGCAATTCAGGTACCTAAGACAAATCCTCCTATAGCTCAGATTGATACTTGTGCAAAAACTGACTTCGAAATCAAAAAGTTCATCTTCTCCCAATTTCAATGATATATAACATTGCCTATCTAGCCTCTCAGAAACCCACTGAAAGTCTATTTGAAAAATAGTCCTCTGGTATGTCATTCTGGCTTGCAACTTTCTTGAATTAAAAATTTTAAACAATTAAAACCTTCTAATGTTTTAACTTTGGATTTAAGCCTTTTTAAATTTAAAAATGAAGTGACCCTATTTGATTTGAATTGAAACTAACAAGCATTAAAAATTATTATTTTTTATTACTTTCAATTCTTTCACTGCCTTTTGAATCTGTGGTCAAACATTCATTGACCGGTGCCACATGTCACTGCATGATTGGTTGCTCTGCGACCCCGTCACATCACCATCAAAGCGGGCCCGATTTCCACTTGTCACCTTCCTACTTTCCTGCATTATTTATTTAGTGCACAACTTTTTATTGTGGGGAAGCACTGTTCGTCAATCTTGCCACATCAGCTTCTTTGCACTTTCATTTAAATTTTTTTGTTTCCTCCATCATGCTGATGTCATCTGTTCTTGGCTGGGACCCGCGCACTCAAGCTTTGCCTTAAAAAGGCTCACCTTTCAATTCATAATGTTATGTGAGTGCAATTGTATTTAAAAACTTTAAAAGCTTTCCTCCTGCCGAATTTTTGATACTAGCTTCTATTGTGTTCTTTTTTGTCTTGCAGTGACGAGATCTCCAAAATTGGCATGGGTGTCTCTGTTCTTTGACTAGCGCTGGGGATTCAATCTAATGTGGCTTTCTTTTGAAACATGCTCGTGACTTTCTATCATGGGTAGCTCCTTTTGAACGCTTGTGGCTGCCTCCTCTGTTTAATTCTAACTGCAGGGAGCCATTTGAGATAAGACGATTGGGCAGGTTTTACATGCATTTGCGGAATGTATGGATAGAACCAGCAGAAGACTTGCATGTGTTGGCATCGATTTATTTCAAAAACACCTTTTACTATCTAACACAGGGCTTCCATCATTTTGGATGGAGTGAACATCCTTTTTCTGCTGCGGATTGCATATGTTCTTATTTATGCTTTCAATAAATGTCATATAAGTTTTTCTTTGATTAGGTTGCCCCTGCATCTAGCATGTGGAACTCTTCTCCTACACATTAAAACTCAATTGATAGTTCTTCTACCTTGGATTATTTTCTAAAAATGAAATTGGAGGCAATTATTCAACTATAATGTTTACTCAAACTCATTGCTTTCTTCCAAACAGGATGCCCCTGCCTCTGCCTTTGATTGCTAAAGGGATGTGTTCCTTAAAACCTGCGGGTTCCTCCTTATAGCCTACATGGTCTTTTACATTGTACTAGTCTCTACCCCTCTACTCACATGGGTGCTTTCTTTTCATAGAGGGCGGCTTCCTTTTTGAATTCTGTGGATGCATTTGCCTTTGTTTTTACATGGTGTCTCCTATGTTCTCCATTCTCGTTCTACTGCCCCTGCCGCTATTCACTGTTCCTAATCACTTCAAAATGCTTGTCTTTGCATGGGGATGGGAGTTTTTTAGCTGTCGTAGCCTACAGCTTGTTTTTTTCTGCATGTGATGTGAGTGGATTCTTTTCATTGTTCTGCTAAATGCAGGTTATTCCCCCCTGAAAACTTTGACTTCCATCATTGATGTCGTCCTCCAATTTGCTATACATTTGGAGATTACTTTGACTACAAATTTTTTTTAGGGCATGAGACGGCTCTTGTAAATGCCTTTCTCTGCATTTTAGCTTTTCGGCTCTTTCATGATGAGACAGAGCTGGAGAAGATGTGGTGGGTATTGGAAGATCAATGGGGAAATGCTGCTTAGGGGATGATCCTTCTCTTCCATGAAGAGGACTCGACATAGTATGCCGATCAGGGATGCAAGATTGGCAAGAGTTGTCCATGTCTGCCTGCGATTGCTAACAGAGTTAAGATACACAAAAATTGAATAATGAAGAGGAAACACAAAAAGGCTATCAATTGTTGCGTAGTATCTTGGAAAACATCCCAGAAGCAAAGCCCATTCTGCGATGTGTACGTGACAAGAATTGTACGTTTCAATTTGAGATTGCACAGTCATCTCCAAGAATAATCCACAACTGCTTTGACTAGGTTTCCTCACTTTTAGAATTTTTTATGTAGAAATACCTTTGTCTGAAACAAGTTCCCCATGAGCTTCAATAGTTTTAGTATCATGAGATGAAGTAGCATTTAAAGAATTATTATAGTTATGTGATGACCAAGGCACGAGAATAACAAGTCCTCTGTAGAACATCATGAACATTGCACCACCCACACAAACTGGTGTTCCCACTATCTTTTCTTGACTACGGAGCATTTAAATTCTTATTTTTTCCATCCTGTTGGGGATTAGATTTCATAACCATTTAATCTTTGAGAAAAATACAAGTTCACCCCAAAACTTGTATTGATGAAATCATCATAATCTTTTGATAGAAAACTTTTTAAAAGCCTCAAAAGTCTTATCACTCTGCAATAATCTGTCAAAATTAGCTGGACCCCAAAGTGGGTCCAGCTAAAAAAAAATTCATTTTCGAACAACTAAACTGTATAACTGATCCATTAACCATCTCATACTTATTAGTCACAAGTTGAACTGCTGAAAACAATTTCATAAACTCATTTAACAACATTATGTAATTTTCCTATTCAATGCCAGGATGTCTGTTGACTGGCCTTAAAAATGGACCACAACACCTGATCGGGCTCTGAAAGTTGGCACATTGATTCTCTACTCCGCATACTTTTACCTCGCTGAATCTTGTCTCATGATGAATTCCAAGTCAAAAGATATTGACTGTCAAAGTTTTCTTCTCGAATTTATCTACAAGAAAACACGTCAGAAAGCAATAAACTGGGTTTGGATTTGGCTCAGAAAACTAGACAAATGAACACTTGGGAAGACGAAAATTGGGGAATTGATTCTCTGTCATGAGGACAATTTGAATCTAAAATTTGGGCTCATGAAGAATCACAAGACGCAAATGGTGGATGTTCAAAGTAGGCTACTCAAAATTTTGCAACTAAGAACAGTGACGGAAGGTGATTTTAGCAAACAAAATTGGCCTGGAAAAGTGTGTAAACGGATTTTTCATGACTTGAAAACTAACACACTTGGAGTATTTTCAGAGGACAACACAGGGGAACAAAACATTTGATCTTACCTTTCATGGATCAAGAGATATGACATCCCGAACAGGGGTTACAATCAATCTGCAATTATTGACACCAGTTAGAACTTATAAATTTTGTTTGGAATCACGCTTGAAAACTGACCAAATGGATTTATCATAATCTGAAACTTGGAACATAACAAGTCTCTGACGTCTACAATACAACAAAAAAGGAATTTTCTCATTTGGGTAAACTAGTCAAAAGTTATCGCACGTCAAACAGGGCTTCCCATAATTTTGAATATTTTGCAAATGTGTGAAAAGAGTAACTGACCAACTTTGAGGGATTCAAAACCTAATCACACAAATTCAAAATGACTCAGAATTTGAAACATAGGTTCTTGAGTAGGTATGCTAGACAATCCCAAATTAGAAAGTCACAAAACATTTCTGGGTGTGAGATATTCAGGTCCAAACACAGTCTTCTGTCACTATTTGACGCTAAGTTTAAAATTGCATATTTGGCAATTGCTTAAAACAGGACTTCGCCAAATAGCTCAGAATGATGTTTTACCTTCATGGAATAGGTAGATAGGCTGAATGAAAGGTGTTAGAAACATTGAATACCTCTGGGGCCTTATAGGTACTATCACGTACATTTGCATTTATGGGACTTTCATAGGCTTGACTTGATTCAAAATTTTAATGGACGCTCAAAATGAGAAAGCAATTTTGAGCTCCGACACTTCTACCATCCCTAATATAGTTCTAAAGATAGGTATGGATCAATTCCAAACAAACACAAATATAAGTCCTCCAATATATTCAAGTGTTGAGGAAACAAGTAGCATAGTTGTAGTTCATTAAAATTTGGTGCCAATGGAGGAGAAAATATTATTTAACATTTTCTTATAGAAAAACTTTGAATTTATAAGGATTGAAATACATAATGTAGATAAATAAGGATTGATACACCTTATGGTAATAAAAGGCAAGCCCATGTAACCTCACATATCATAAAAATATAATACTAATTAAATGAGAGCTTTAATGGACCATTCAACGTAAAATATCTAGAAAATTATAAGCTTAAAGAGAGAAACTATTCATTCTGTAATGATATAGAGTATAATATTTCAAAGACTAATATTTATATGGTTATGAGTAAATATAATCACTTAGAAAATCATCATGAATAAGTGGAAAAATAAAATATATAGAATATAGAATATTTTGAAATGAAAGATATATCAAACAAGGGTTGCATGTACCTTAAGTCCCTACCTAAAGGACCAAGAAAAATAATTTATATTAGGTATATATATGACATCTTAAACAATGAATAATCATCACCATGGTCAAAATATTTAGCTACATGGATGAATGATGATTTAAAATTAAAAAAAAATCTTTAAATGAATAATTTCATTTGATAGAGTTTCATTATCAATATTTCAACCAACTAATTTTATATTTTAGGGATATGAAAAATCAATAGGCAGAGAGTATTCTAATATATAAACTCACCATGGAAATGGATGGAGTGAAATGTTGTTTGCTGAGATAGTAAAAGGTTTTTGAAGCAGAGTTGTAGATACAGAGGTTGTGTTGGAAAAAGAATGACCAATGTAGAGAAATTGGTAATGTATGAACATGATCATACATAGTGAAGCCCATTTTCTGTCTCATGTCTATAAGATGAACGTAGATACATGAAATCCATATCTTCAACAATTTGGTAAAACTTTACAGCAAAAAAATAACAATTAGGTGTAAACACACAGTTTAAAAACACCAAGTACTCAAGCTTCATACTCAAGACATTTGACTGATCAATTAGATTTCTTACATATGTGAGGAGTGTACCAAATTTGTGTATTAGTGTAAGGTAGCAAAGTGGTGGACATGTACAATTTCAAGTTAGCATGATGAGAAACATTCAATGATCAGGATTAGTCCAATTGCTTTGCATGCTTTGTCATATAGTGTACACTGCTAGATAACCTAATTTGGCCACTAAATGAGTGGATTTGGAAAGGATTTGTAATGAAATTTAAAAGGAGTAATAGTATGCAAGTAGTATATTCCTTTGATGCCTTATGCAAACTTAGTGGATGGTAATAGTTGATTGACTATGAAGGGTCGAAGAGTTTGATGATAGTGACATGAAGCCAATTAATAGTGTATCAAGATAAGCGATAAAATTAAATTATGACTCCTAATCTTTGTAGAAAGAAGTTGTATAAAAATAGAAACATAAACTATTGACTAGAAAGTATAAAATATCAATTGAATATTGTATCATAGAAGTACCTTCTTGCCAAACAAAGGGTCATGATATACATACAAACCTAGAACATCAAAATGATACAAAAGGCTCAATACGAAAGATTACAATTGCATATATGCAAGAAGAAATATCAGATTTGAGATGGGTATGTTGACCTTCACTAATTTTGTGCATAGTCTTAATGTGAAGGATGAAAGAGATCTATGATGAGGAAAAGCATAAGGAAGGTGGATGCCCCAAGACCCTTCAAATTTTTTTTTTTGGTAGGTATAAGTAGGAAAAAGTACTAAAGGGGGGCATGAATCAACAATCACCTCATCTGTTTTATTCCATTCTTTTATCATATCCTAGGAAATGAATGATGCAGATGACAATTGATTGAATTAAAAGTGGCAAAATACTCAAAATCCCTACTACAACAAAAGTGTTTATAAATGACATTAAACTAAACCAATCTCTTTACACATGTTGTTCCTATTTTCTCTCATATTGCCACATTCAAAATTTATGCAACATGTGTAAGGATAGAAAAGGTACGTAGATTGTGAAAGAATTGTCATGCTACGAGGTGGAGTGTTTATAATGTGCCAAATGCCAATATTTTGAGTAATCTTTTTTTCTTCCTAATTTTCTCCTGGAAAAGGAATGACCACCAAGAAAAAGGGCCACATCCAATGGGAATATTTTTATTAAAAAAAGTATAGTTTAATAGAGAATTAATACAAACAATAGGCTAAGTAATTGTTGTCATGATTCCCAAAGGATGGATTAATATGGAAATGCATTCGATAACTTTAGTCTCCTACCTTAATTGCAGAGACTAATAAAATTTTACAAGAGGATTCCATTCTCATACTACTTGATTAATACACTGTATTTAGCAAAGCTAGTACCTATCCTTGATTCTATTTGAACATGAAAATTAGTAATATGAATATACATTAATTTCTATATAGTATAAATTTTTAATTAAATAAATTTAAAACAATATTACAAATATAGTCACTTTTATAAGATTAAATCAATGATTATCTATTTCATGAATTAATAAAATAATGATAAAAAAAATCAAACAAAACTTTGATAAACAATCTTCTTTAGAAGGAGAGTCTTTTACATTAGTTTTTCATTTTAAACTTTCTCTAAGTGAATGATATCTATTCCTAATGCACATGATGAATTATCCATTTAGTTTAGACCCAATTTTTACTCACATGTTAATTCTTTAGTTATCTTTTTTTCTTGTTCAATATTATATGGACATTAAATATGATTTAATTACAATTATTTAAATTTAAAGTTGAATTAATCAATGAGAGAAAAAAATAGTATTAATAGATATATTGCATAGATATGCATTTGGATGGATTGGTTGCACAATTATGACAAGTAAAAGAAAAATTATGTTATAATTTGAAAAGGAATGTTTATTAATTGCAAGAGAAAAAATCAATAGTTTGATGATATAGATGTTGTGCCCATGTAGATGTATCTTATCATGTGAATTTATAAAGTTAGTCATTAGCAATATTGTACTTGTGCTAGGAAAATACTATTGGATTTATTTTTTTTTTGGGAAAAAAATTGATTTCAACTATTTCTACCAAACACTTGCAACTATTTTTGAGAAATTGAAATAGGTCTAAGTTTTTATTTGTTAGAATTCTATAGAATAACTAAGAGGGGGATGAATCAGTTATTCAAGCTCCAATAATGTCCCATTAAACTTTTTAATGAAACTATAGTAAGCCCATGCATTCTATTATTCATCGAACCTTAATCCTTTATCTTAGCAAGCTACTATTAATCAACATGTAGTAATAAAACATAAAGTATCAACACATAACACAAGGATTTACATGGAAACCCAATTCGGGAAAACCACCAGTAGCATGCTACCTTCTTTTCTCACCCTTCTAAATCGATGCCCTATTAAAGATCTGCCCTACCAAAGGCTACAAGACACTGTTAAATGTGACCCTATCAAAGGATTTCAACACCCTGTTAGGAGTGTGGCTTGTTAGAGGACTTAAAAGCATTCAACTTGGAATGTCACCTTGTTAAAGGATTTATACAAGGCTATTAGACCCATCCAAATCCATGGGACTTTCAATCACCCATTCAAAGGCTTTTCCACCTAGCTGTTAAGCTAACCTAGCAATGTAGGATTTCAATGTCTAATATAATGGTAAGAAAGTATTAGAAAGATTTTGACCTAATATAGATTGCAAATCAAACATTGTAGATTGCATATCAGTCTTCAATTCTTCTTCCTTGCCTGGCTTTCCTTTCTTGTTCTACAGATAGCTTGTTCACCCTTCAAGATCTATCTCCTTGAGTTTAGCAAATTGTCATGCCAATGCAATTCACACTATGGTCACTTGATCAATTTAGAGTCACAATGCTCTATTCTCCCTCACCATGTCTTTCTCTTGACACTTCACACTTGCCTTCACTTGGCTTCTTCACACTACTCACTTGTGACCACTCTCCATTTTACACTGATCTTCTGATGTATAGCTTCTTATAAAGAAGTTTTGTTCTCCATTTCCTACTCATCAACTTGAATTGTCTTGAGAAAATGATATTGTTTTCCCTCCAAATTTTTTCTTCTAGAGACATTAAGATAAATGCATCTATATTCACCTAGAATTAGTGGGCATAAAACTCTATGATACCAACTCATCATCTTTATCTTCCAACTAGATCACAAAAAAATAATGTAACAAACTTATTGTTACTGATTTGGGAAATCTTTTGACTTTTCAATAATGTAGCAACTCAACATCATTGGATTACTGATGCTCGACACTTGAAGAAATTTTCTCAACACTTACTATAGTTTTTCTAATGCTTGGCATATGAAGACACTTTTTTTTTTTTACTCGGCACATGAAGATTAGTCGACACACGCTAATTTTTGGATTTGCTTGGCATGAACTAAGAATTTGATTTGCTTCAACTAGCTTGCTTAGCACTCACATATTGACTTGGTTGATCCTTACACTTCTAATGTATCTAAGTGTGTCCAAAATTTGTGTCTTGGAATATGTCATCAATACAGTATTCCGTTAATGTCCTAATTGATCCTTATACTTCATTACAACATCATAACTTCAACCTTTCTCTAGGTGCTCTAGTTACATCTTATTGATTAAATCCTCCTTGTTAATCAAGTAGGTGATAGTACTTGGATCAATTAAGTAATGTTCATTCTTTCAATTGACATCAATGACAAAACAATGATTGAAAAAATTCTTTACTAAATCCATCATCCTTCAATCAATGATCTTTCCAATCATTTCCAACAATCTCCCTCTTTGGCATTGATGGCAAAACCAAACTGATCAATTGACTAAGCTGATCAACTTAGTTTTCACCAAAATTATGTGCCAAAAGAAAAAAAATTTGTTATTACATATCCATTCCATATCTCCCTCTTAATTGTTGCATCCTTTCTCTGTATCCCTAATTCTTTGTAGCTGCTTGCTGATCAATTTCTCATTTCTCCTAAATCTTTCTCTTTCATTTCTCATACATCTTCCTTAGACTTATTATTTATCATTTTCTCATATATCACCCTCTTTGAAATTGATACAAAAGATGTAGCATCTTCAACATGCTTTGATCTAAACATTGCTTCTCCAATCTTTCTCCCTACATCACCATGCTTGTGACTAATCTAGAATTTATAGTTATGTTAGCATCCTTTCCATTATGCATTTAATATTACTTTAATCAATTCCTTTTGATGTAGGGTAACTTCCTTTGTTTCTTTAAATTTCTTGGGTTAGGGGCTTTGCCCCTAACTTACCTCTAAGGTACTCATAAGCATCCTTGGGCAATGGTTTGGTGAAGATGTCTACAATTTGTTCCTTTGTGTGAATGTATTCCATCTTCACTTCTTTGTCTTCAAATAACTCTCTAACATAGTGATACTTGATTGCAATATGCTGTGTGTTTGCATGCATTACTGGATTCTTGGATATGTTTATTGCACTTGTATTGTCACAATACAATATCACTGGCTTGGTTACATTTTCCTCCATTTCTTTCAATAGATTCTTGAGCCACACAATGTTTGTGCAATTGATTTCTATTGCTATGTATTTTGATTTTGTTGTGGATTGTGATATACATGTTTGCTTCTTACTAGTCCAAGTGACTAGTCTCTTTCCCAAGAACAATGCTCCTCCACTTGTGCTTTTCCTATCATCAATGTTGCCTCCCCAATCTACATATGTGTAGGCATTTAGTTCAAAATTGTCATTCCTCTTGTAGTATAATCCAAAATTATTAGTTCCTTCAAGATATCTCATTATTCTTTTAATTTCCATGAGATGATTTTCTCTCGAATTAATAGAGATTCTTGCCACTATTCCAACTGCTAATGCTATGTCTGGTCTACTATGTACAACATATTGTAGTTTTCCAATCATACATCTATACATGTTCCAATGGACTTTAGTTGACTCATCATTCTTGGATAGCTTGTTTCCTGTTTCCATTGGTGTGTTGATAGGTTTGGAGTCCTCTAATCCAATTTTTTTGAGTATCTCGTTGATGTAGTTTGATTGGGTTACAAATATACCATATTTTAGTTGATTTACTTGCAATTTGACAAATAATTTTAATTCTCCAAACGTAGACATCTCAAATTCATGCTTCATTTTGTTAGAAAAATCTTTACTAAATGCTTCTTTACATCCATAGATTATGTCATCCACAAATATTTTTGATATAAGATGTCCTTACCTTCTTCTAATTTGATATACATATTACTATTCTCATTTGTTCTTTCAAATCCTATTTCAACTAGATACTTGTGAAGACTTTCATACCAAGCTCTAGGGGCTTGCTTTAATCCATATAGAGCTTTGCACAGTTTTCATATCTTTTCCTTTTTGTTCTTATCAACAAATCCTTCTAGTTGCTCTATGTAGACTTCCTCTTCAAGTATACCATTTAGAAATGCATACTTGACATCCATTTGGTAGACTTTGAATCCTTTGTAGGTTTCATATGCCAATAGAGTCCTTACTCCTTCCATTCTTGAAACTAGGGAAAAAGTTTCTCCATAGTCTAGTCCTTCTTCTTGAGCATGTCCTTTGTAGACTAGTCTTACCTTATTCATTGTGATCTCACCATTCTCATCTAGCTTGTTTTTGAACACCTACTTGGTTCCAATCACATTCTTATCTAGTAGTCTTGGGACTAAGATCTATGTCTTATTGTTTTCAATTTGTTCTATCTCTTCTTTCATAGCATTGTAGCAGTCATCATCTTGTATGGCTTCACTTACTATTCTTGGTTCCATTTTGCTAAGAAGACATGTCTCACTTCTAAGTCTACTCCTTTTCATTGGTCTAGCCTCTTTTTCTCCAATAATCTAATCTGCTAGATGGTATTTTATTAGATACTTTTCCAATGCTAGTTCCCTTCTTGTTTCCATGTTATTTCTCTCAGCATTTGAATTATCATGCATGTCTCCATCAAGTATTTCTTCATTTCCTTCATTTTGATCATTCTCTAAATCTGAATGTGCATTGTCTGTAAATTGTAGCTCGACATCTAAATGCATCTGCAACTCGGTATTCACTATCTATGACTTGATAGATACTAAGGTTTGTTGCTAACTGTCATTGTAATTTACAACTTCACCTTCATTAGGCATACCTTCATAGAAGTATACAAAGGTCTTGTATTCTTTCATTTTCTTGGTACTTTCAACATTTTGGACTTCTACAAGCTCATCAAATTTTACATTTGTGCTTTCTACTACTTTGTTAGTATTGACATTTAAGTACTTAAGCTTTGCTTCTAGTAGAATAGCCAGGAAATATGCCTTCCTCACTCTTTGGATCAAACTTTCCATTCCTAGACTCTTTAAATATATAGAATTTACATCCAAATATTTTGAAATGTTTAAAATTAGGAGAATGACCATACCATAATTCAAAAGGTGTTGCATTTGTACCTTTCTTGACTTGAACTCTATTGTGTGTATAGATTGTAGTACTTACAACTTCTCTCCAGTACTTGAGTAAAACATTCTTCTCCATCATTAAATTTCTAGTACACTCAATAACTGATCTATTCCTCCATTCTAGTATACCATTCTAAGGTGGAAATATAGGTTTTGATGTCTGGATTTTTATTCCTTTGTCATTATAGAATTCATCAAATTCTCTTGATGTAAATTCACCTCCTCTATCAGATCTAAGACATTTTAGGTTCTTCCCTATCTCTTTCTTAACTCTAGCAAAATACCATTTGAACATTAGGAGAGCATCTTATTTATGTTTTAGGAATATGACTATCATCATTCTTGAGTAGTCATCCATAAATAGAATTATATTATATATCTATCTCCTCTATAGCTTTGTACTTCAATTGGGCCACACAAGTCAATATATACTAATTCTAATACTTCATTGGAAGTATGAGTCTTTCTTTTGAAACTTGACTTAGTCATCTTACCTAGTTTACATTGTTTGCACATTATGTTCTCAGACTTCTTCAATTTTCGTAGTCCTTTGACTTTCTTCATTTTATTGATGCTGATTAAATTGCCAATGTTTACATGACATAGTCTCTTATGCCATAACCATGCCTCATCAGTCTGAGCTATAAAGCAAGAAGCATCTTCCATATCTAGATAAAATAGATTACTCCTAGTCTAGTCACCTTTTCCTACTAGGCTTCCATATGAATCATAGATCTTGGCAGTTCTATTTTTAAATTCAACCTTGCATCCCATGTTGCCTAACTATGATACACTTAGCATATTATAATTTAGGCCTTCAACATAGTATGCATTATCACATGATATCTTTTTAATAAGCTTAATTCTACCTTTCCCTTTGATTAGGCATGGAGCATTGTTACCAAATCTAACACTATTTTTGTCATATTGAGTGAAGGAAATGAACTTACTTTTGTCTCCAGTCATGTGATGAGGACATGCACTATTTATGATCCACTTGTCATTCTTGTTCATGCAATTTACTAAGGTAGTTTCTTCATCTACATCTAATTCATCTTTCATAGCCACATAGACTACTTCATCATCATTTACATCCAAATCTTCTTCGACAATGTAGCATCTTTTGCCCTTTTCTTTATAGTCCTTGTTACCATCTTCTGTCCTATTCTTGAATTTTATTCCATCCTTATAATTCTTCTTTTGTGTGCATCTAGTTGCAATGTGACAAACTTCATTGCAATTGAAACAAATGATTGGCAACTTACCTCTGAACTTGCCTCTTCCTCTATGAAATCTTCTTGCTAGCAATGCCTCCAAATGATCCATCTTTTTTAGTGCTACTATAACTTGATACATGTTCCCCTTTTCCATTCTTCTTATTTTTTTGCACCTCCTCATTGTCTCTTACTAACATTTTGGCTTGGAATGTAGATTCAAAGATTTCTAGCTTGTAGTTATCAAAGTTGGATAGCTCAAATGCAGTGAGTCTTCCAATTATTCCTTCAAATGTCAATGTGTTCCATAGCACACACCTTAGCTCTTGGATGGTTGAAACTCTTATAGCATAAATAGGAAGTAAAGCTCTCAAGTATTTTCTACTTAATGTTTCTTCCAGTAGCTAACCTCCTAGACTCCTTATTGAACTTACCACTTCTTTCATCCTTGCACCATATTGAGCATCATTCTCTCCTTATTCCATCTTCATGTCTCAAAATTTCCTCTTAAACTTTCTCTTTTGGCTCTCTTGACATTATCATCTACTCTGTAGATGTTTGGTATAGTTTCCCACATCTAGTGTGTAGTATCACATCCTTTGATATTATCATACATAGCTTGATTGTGCTCCTTCCTTTTGCTTAGATCTTCTACAATGAGGGTTATTGTAGGGGTTACATGATCAATTGAGATTGAGGTTTGCACATAGTCATTTATTGATCCAAGGTGCAACTTCATCGGACTTTTCCATGCAACATAGTTTTCTTTTCTTAGCTTGGGAACTTCTCTTTCAGACATCTTGACCTTCTTGCTGCTAGTACCTTGAAAAAAATTAGTAGAGGGCTCTGATACCAATTGTTAGAATTATTTAGAATAATTGATATGGGGGGTGAATCAGTTATTCAAGGTCCAATAATGTCCAATTCAACTTTTTAATGAAACTATAGTATGCCCATGCATTCTACTATTCATCCAAACTTAATCCTTTATCTTAGCAAGCTATTGTAAATCAACATGTAGCAATGAAAGATAAAGTATCAAACACAAGGATTTATGTGGAAAACCAATTTGGGAAAGCCACTAGTAACATGCTACCTTCTTTTCTCACCCTTCTGAAGTGATGTCCTGTTAAAGGCTACAACACACTATTAAATGTGACCCTATCAAAGGGTTTCAACACCCTGTCAGGAGTGTGCCTTGCTAGAGGACTTAAGAACATTCAACTTGGAATTTCACTCTACTAAAGGATTTACATAAGGCTATTAGACCCACCCAAATCCATGGGACTTTCAATCACCTATACAAAGTCTTTTCCACCTAGCCCTTAAGCTAACCTAGCAATGTAGGATTTCAATGTCTAGTACAATGGTACGAAAGTATTAGAAAGCTTTTGACCTGATAAAGATTGCAACTCAAACATTGTAGATTTTTTATTACTCTTCAATTCTTCTTACTTACTTGGATTTCCTTTCTTGTTTTACAGATGGCGTGTTCACCCTTCAAGATCTATCTCCTTGAGTTTAGCAACTAGTCATGCTAATGCAATTCTCACACTATGGTCACTTGATCAATTCAGAGTCACAATGCTCTATTCCCCCTCTCTATCTCTTTCTCTTGAAACTTCACATTTGCCTTCACTTGGCTTCTTCACACTACTTACTTGTGACCACTCTCCATTCCACACTGATCTTCTAACCTATAGCTTCTTATAAAGAATTTTTTTTCTCCATTTCTTGCTCAATTCTTCCCACTCATCAAATTGAATTGTCTTAAGAAAATGATATTTTTTCTCTCCAAATTGTTTCTTCGAGAAAGATTAAGATAAATTCATCTATATTCACCTAGAATTAGTGGCATAAAACTCTGTGATACCAACTCATCATCTTTATCTTCCAACTAGATCACAAAAAAATAATGTAACAAACTTATCATTACTAATCTGGTGAATCCTTTTACTTTTCAATAATGCAGCAACTTGACATCATTGGATTATTGATGCTCTACACTTACTATGTTACTCGGCAGAAATTGTTATTTACTAATGCTCACCATATGAAGACCTTTTTTTCTTTTTTTTTGTTACTTGGCACATGAAGATTGCTCATCACACACTAATTTTTGGATTTGTTCACCATGAGCTGAAAATCTGCTCAGCTTCAACTAGCTTGCTCGGCACTCACATATTGACTTGGTTGAGCCTTACACTTCTAATGTATCTGAGTGTGTCCAACCTTTGTGTCTCGAAATTTTTCATCAACACACTATTTCATCAATGTCTTATTTGATCCTTATAGTTCATTACAACATCATAACTTCAACCTTTCTCTAGGTGCTCTAGTTACATCTTATTGATTAACTCATCCTTGTTAATCAACTAAGTGATATCACTTGGATCACTTAAGCAATTGTCATTCCTATAGTTGACATCAATGACAAAACATTATTTACTAAATCAATCATTCTTCAATCATTTCCAACCTTATTTCTATTTTGATTATTATTCTATATTAAATAAATAAATGTATTGGTTGAATTATTTTTGTGTTATAGGAGCCTTTTCTCGAAAGGTTTTCTATATTGCATTATCTTTGGCCAAATATTTGGTAACATGACAATTTTTATGATTTATTTTTTAAAATTTTCAAATTTATTTACTTTATGATAAATCGATAGTTTCAAGTTTGGAAGAGATTATTATCATTTGTCATCAAACTTTTAAGCAATTCTAATATTCGTTTCTATAATTTTTTACTAAATTTATGCCAAATGGAAAATAATCAAATAGTTTAAAATGGTTGATTAGAAAAAAAAATAGTTTTAAGCTTAATTTATAGTTTTAATCTATTGGTAACATAAGTAATGAAGATCCTCATAGGTTTTTCATTTTTAAGATTAGGAGGTGAATGAGAAAAAATGAGCTTCTACAAGATTAACTTTTATAATTTTCCTACTCAATAATTATATATGAAAGTATGTAAATGATGATTTATGTTCTAATTTTATTTCTATCAAAATCTATGATTTATATAATAAAGAGTCAATTCTATAATTTTTAATAAATTTATGTTGTCACAAAACAAACGTAGTGATGATACTTAGAATAAGTGAGAAATGTAATATTTTAATTAAATTAAATAGTCTACTCAAATTTTGATTAATTTGTATCTTTACAAGATTATTTTTTTATAATTTCCCTATCCAGTAGTTACGTACTAAGGTAATAAAAACATTAACTTTTTATTTATAAAGAAAATCTATGCTTTGTATTCCTAAAGAGTTACTTTTATATATTTTAAAAGATTTATAATGAAGTGATGATAATTAGAATAACTAAGAACAATAATATTTCAATCAAACTATATATTTTACTAAAATTTCATTAATTTGAATCTCTAAAAGATTATTTTCATAAGTTTTCCATCCAATAGATTTTTATAATTAAAACTAGTCAAAATGGCAGCTCACCCAAAATAACAAGTTGAAAATAGCTGAACTTACTTGCCACACATTCTCGACCTACCCACCCTGTTAATATCAAAGAACCTCACATTAACATGTCTCACTTTCTAGATCTATTATAGCCCATAGTTTGTCTATCAAACTAGAAATTAAAATATAATTAAGCATTATAATGTTCATAACTACAATCTAACAAAGTCCAATTATAAATCATAACTTAAGTCTACCAAGGAAGAGCATTAATAGTAACAAAATGAAAATAAAAATAAATATAAGAGAGAAAACTCTCTTTCTTCTCCTTATCTTGTTTCTCCAGTAGAACATGGAGCCAATAATCTATTAGAAACTTATACATGGAGGTTGTGGTGTCCACAACAACAAATCAACATCACAAGACCATCCTTCTCAACATCTAGTGGGTGAAGTGTGGTGACAATTGAGTGAATCACTTCGATGTTGAAGTTGGTCACCTCATTAAACCTCTAATATAAATTATAAAGTCACACCATTATCTTCTCGATGGTCTCCTCTATTCCACCCCTATTCTCAGAAAATCCTTGAATACAAATTTCTAGTGAAACCAAACTAAGTTACTCCATCTCTTTTTTTACCCTTTATCATTTCGATACACATGGTAGGTAATAGTATCTGGGTCTTTATGTTCATCACCCATTTTGATTGCTTTAATATTATTGGTTTCACCTTTGAGAGTGTTAGAAACATGGGAAGGCATAGGCCTTATTTGGCTATCTATGGAGCTATATTCACCCTTTATTTGAGTGCCCTCACTACTAGTGTCCTCCTCAATTTATTTTCTATGGTCTATCATCCATTTCTACCTCTTGGTGAGATTTTTACTTTTATCACTACCCATAGATTCAAAGAAAATGGTGCACTCCTTATTTTCCTTGGGTTTCCTTGCTTCACATTATTTCTAGGCCTCAATGATATTCTATTTAAATCCATCTCACCACCATAGTTATCCTTGAAACTAAGCATTGTGTATGATAAGTTGTCACTTCTGTCCTACATCACCTTGAGCAAATAGTTAGGCTACACACTTGATCTTTTTTGGTCTCCCATAAAAAAAATAAGGCTACCTTAGGGTTTGATATTGCCACCACCTCCTCATGATCACATTTAAGGGAAATACAATCTCAATCCCTTAGTACCATACCATTTAGGCACCTAAGACATCATTAAACATGATTGCACCCACTCTTCTTTATATTCTATGAAATCTATCCACCCTAGTCATACTTAGGAAAACCACCTTTTTCACTTACACTTCTCATCATCCTTTTTGCATTTCATCCTTGGGGAAGTTATCCTTTCATGCCACCTACCACATGTTTTGGTAAGAACACACAAAAAAAGAAAGATATGAATCCTAGTCATAGTAGTTGCATAGATCAGGTTCAACTATACCCCATAGTTTCAATGATGCCACCGAATCCACCACCACACACCCTTGAAGGGATAGGTTTTTCCATAGATATTGAGTTTGGACACCCACCACCTACCAATATTACAAGCCCTACACATTCTATGTTTGGGGGAAAACCACCATCCATAGGGTCATCTTTCCTTCATGATCTTTTCTCCTCACCCAACAATGCATACCAACCATCACAGAAAGAACCAGCATACCTGAATATACTCTAAACCAAGGTGACTGCTCCCAATCCACAAAACACCCATCCCATCCTCACTCAATCCTTAGTACATACTAGATCTCAACCAAACCCAAGTGTATCATCTACATCTACTTCCACCATCCATCTCCCCACTTCAAAAAATCCCCCTTTTGTACCCAATAATACTACATTTTCCCTTCCATCTCAAAAGACATCCAATCCATTCACTACCGAAATTCCTCCACTAGGGTCAAATACCTAATCTTCCATCCCACCCAACATCACTACCAATCCATCTATTACTAGCCAAAGTACTTCAATCTCATTACTTTTAGGGCCTTAGAATGGCACAAGGGCCTCTCAGTAGCCTCCTTGTCAACACTACATCCATGACCATACCTCAATCATTTTCATTCTTCACTCCTCAAGTCTATTATGTACCACCCCTGACCAACTATTTTTCTATGCCACCCTTAGGCAATAGCCAAATCACCCCTCCACTACAAAATCCCATTATGAACACTCATCCCCACATTAATTATGTTTCACCTATTAATACTCAAATATTTTCTCAAGCACGGGCACAACCAACCTATATTGGGAAAAGTATACATTCCCAAAGCACAACCCATGTATTACTGATATTACCATCTTTTCAACCACAATAATTACACTAATAGTATGCCCCAGTATAAAAATAGAAACGCCTAGTAGGGAAACAACCTCATACTTACCCTCCCCATCCACAATATACCTAACAGATGCATAAGTCTACACAAACTACATTCCAACAACCCATAGCATCCATCCTACCTATCATACAATCTACTTTTCTGTAACCACCACATGATAGTCAGGGTTTCCCATATCAACCTTCAACATCTACTACATATCCCACACTAGGGGCACTTGGACTAAGTGCACTTGTTACACCACCTAAAAACTCTCAATGGGAAGAGATGAAAAATTCTCTTAAAGCCCTCATAGATGGGACAAACTTCGAAAATTTGAAAGTAAAAAATGATTGTCCATATTTATTTGACAAAACCATCACGACTCATGATGACACCCTTTCCTAATCACTTTGAGATCCCCAAGTTTGATAAATTTAGAGGGAAATGTGATCCAGTCACATAGATCAAAAAATTATATATGCATTACCAAGAAGTGACTTATAATGATGTATTTCTCATGCAATTATTTCCAAAAATCTTAGGGGAACAACCCTTGAATGGTTATGTCATATGCCCTAGGGTACCATTAAAACCTTTTCTGATTTTTTTGAAGCCATTGTTGTGCAATATACTCATCTCATAGAGACTAAGTTATCTATCAACAAACTAAAACATACCAAGAAAAATGGAGGAGTAAGCCTTGTAGAATACTTACAACATTGGCAAACCCTCACAACTAGGATCTCATGTACCATCCAAGAATGTCACCTTATCAAAATGTTCATTAACAATGCAAATCCTAGTCTTGCCCATCACATGGTTATGAACTCTGTACAAACATACACAGACATTAGGGAAAAGTAGATGGGACTTGAGCAGGGGATCATCAAAGATGGTGCCATCAAAATTTACAAGGAAAACACCCAAGACAGAGGCCCAAACAATGAAAAACCATAGTATTGGAATAAGAATAAGAACATAGTGATAGACCACATCACCAACACTTGACATGTTCATATCATTGGGGCAGTAGCCAACATACCTGCCCTATTTTGTCAACAACAACCTTACCAACGATATCCACCAATCTATCAATAGCTTCCTATGCAAAACAATCCACATAATGTCCAAATACGCAGCCATCAAAATCAAACTAATGCTATTACACTTTCAGTTGGCCCTAAACCATGTGTTTAGAGACAATCCCATGTATACACCCCATTGGGGGAGCCTCTTGATGTAATCTTTGAGAAACTATCCAAGAATAATCTTATTATACATCCATAAACACAATCCTTGGAACCCAATCAATCTAGAGAATCCTAGTACAAGGATAATGAGTTCTATAAATTCTATCATTTCAAAGGGTATACTTATGTAGTAGCAGAGCGAAAAATATGATAAGTAATGTTTTATGTTTTGTGTGTGTTTTAAATTTAAATGTTTTCAATAATGTCCTACATGTGGTGGCATACCTAGAGTAGCAATTCGATGAGCTCTCCGGATATAGCCACCTAGGACCAGGTGTGTGGATTTTAAAATTAGAATAGTTGTTTTAATTCGTAGTTGTGCTAAATAATTAAAAAGAATTCCATCAAATACTGGTGACAGATAATAGGCAGTTACAAGAATACCCATGATTGCTGCATGGTATTGATGGTAAAGCATCTTTCAGATTCCTATTCTTAGCAGTTACAAGAATACCCATGATTGCTGCATCGTATTGATGGTAAAGCATCTTTCAGATTCCTATTCTTAGCAGTTACAAGAATATCCATGATTGTTGCATGGTATTGATGGTAAAACATCTTTCAGATTCCTATTCTTAGATCGAAAAGAAAACGTTTTTATTACTACTGGACAGCAAGGCTAGTTAGGCTTTGGCTATTAAAAAGCCAATCTTTTATGTAAAAAAAGGATTCAAACTTGGGAAGGAATGTGAATTTTTATGTCTCTTTTGGTCTCCTGTGGCTTTTTTTTCAAGATTATGGTTCTACTGTTATGCTTCATATATTTCTCATGGCAATCAGTTTAGGGAATAACAATTGCAGAAAAATGTACTTTGATGCAAGGTCAATATCTCAGGTTTGAACCATTGGATTTCTCTCAAATTTTTATATGTTGTTTGAAACCTAGTTAGGCAAAAGATCAATGGTTGGATTGAGTAAATATTTTTTGGTTTGAAAGTTATTCATGTCTAAGTGCGGGTCTATTCGAAGGCAGCAAGAACATATTTTGGGGGATTTGATTTTCAAAGTTTTGTTTATTGAATCTGATTTTAGTGTGTGATCCTGAAGGTTGTAGATACCCCTTGAAGCAACTCAGTTGAGTGACTTATTCCTCCTGAGTTTTACAAGGTGTGGCTCTACATCATTTTTGGTATCAGAGATTGAGAGTTGCAGGTTGTGAAGTTATATGTTGAACGCCCTTGATCAAGATTCTTCAATAGGGTCAAACAAGATGGTGACAAATGCAGAGTTAGCAAAGAAAGTCGAGGAGTAAGAAGAACTTCTCCAGAAAGAGAATAGAGAGTTGAAGGGGATCATGGCGGAATTAGCCAGTAAGTTGGAATATATGCAGAATGTAGTTGAGAAGAAAGAAATGAAAGAAGAAATGGAAGAAGAGGAAGACGTACCCGACAGTGAAGAAGATAAAATATCTGAGAATGAGAAGCCATTTTTTAAAGCTTTAAAGGCTTTGGGAGGAAAATCTACTGAGTTACCAATGTTTACAGGAAAGATGGATGCTGAATTAGTATTGGAATGGATTGAAGCTCTAGAGAATTATTTTGAATGTGATAAAGTTTCAGAATCACAGCAAGTTAAATTAGCTAAATCTAGAATGAAGGGAGCAACCTTAGATGGTGGAATTTTGTGCAAGAAGAAAGGGTAAAAGAGGATAAAAGGAAGATTTTTTCATGGAAGAAGATGGTGTCAATGATAAGAGAGACGTATCTCCCTGAAGACTATGAGGTACAGTTGCATCAGAAGAGGCAGAATCTCAGACAAATGGATATGGATGTCTGTACTTATACAGAAGAATTTCAGAAGTTAAGTCTAAGGTCAAAATTTGCAGAACCTGAGTGTATCAAGGTAGCAAGATACCTAAATGGTTTGAGGATGAACATACAAGAAGAGTTGCAGTTGCTGAGTCCTAACACTATAGCTAAGTGCTATCAGCTAGCTTTGAAGGTGGAAGAGAAAATCAAAAGGAGACAAGAAAATAACAACAGAGGTAGAGGAAGGCAGCCATTTAGAGGAAGAGGTACATTTACAGGAAGAAGTCCAAATTTTCAACCACAAATAGAGCTGCATAATGAATTTAACAAGTTTGATAATTCCAAAGGAAGTTTTAGAGTTAGAAGGCCAAATTTCAGAGAAAGATCACCAAGAAGGACGAATGGACCAATAAGATGCTACAACTGTAATCAGGAAGGTCATATGGCACACAAATGTCCAGCAAAAGCAAGCTCTAGTACTCATGGTGAAAAGAGAATACACCTGGCACAAGAAGTGGATTTACAAGAAGATTCGAAAAGTTATGGTTATCTAGAAAAGGGGGAAGCACTTATGATGAGAAGAACACTGTTGAAAATTCCTGTCATAGAAGAACCACCACAAAGGAAGTTCATTTTCAGAACTACCTGTAAATCTGGAGGAAAAGTTTGTAAGGTACTGGTAGACTCTGGTTCTACAGAAAATTTTGTGTCTCTTGAAATGGTGGAAAAGTTAAAGCTACCAAGAATACAACACCCGTATCCTTACAAAGTATCTTGGTTAAATAAAGGACAACAGACTATAGTAGAAGAGCAAGCTTGGGTGGAATTTCAGATTGGAGCCTATAAAGATAGATTATTGTTTGATATTATTAATATGGATGCATGCCATTTACTTTTTGGCAGACCATGGAAATATGATCTCAAGGCACATCATGATGCAGTGAAGAATATGTATACCATTACAAAAAATGGAAAGGTCATTGAATTGATACCTTTAGTTGAGCCAAGTCAAGAAGAATCAAAAGCCGCAGAAGCCAAAGTTATGGTGATGGGTAAGAAAGAATTTTTGAAAGAGGTGAAAGGAAAGAAGTGTCCACTCTTTGTACTAGTTCCTGTACTCAAAAATAAATTACAGAATGATGCTAAAAATTAGACTAAGGAAGAAAATTCAGAGATGGAGTCTTCAAACTTGAAGGTGGAAGTGACAGAAAAGAAGAAGGAAAAGGTGCCTGAAGAAGTGGAACCAATTCTAGACAAGTACAAAGAAATTATAGCTGATGGAATACCAAGAAGTCTCCCACCAGTGTGAGAAATCAGTCATTGTATTGATCTCATACCAAGATCAACATTACCCAACAAGACGACATATAAGCTAACACCAAAACAAAATGAAGAAATGGAAAGACAAGTTGAAGAATTTTCTTAATCTATTAAAGATGTCCAAGATCAAGTCAAGTTACAGCTATAGAATTCAAATCAGAAGTACAAAGAAGTTGTTGATCAGAAAAGAAGAGAAGTACAATTCGAAGTTGGTGATTTAGTATGGGCATATTTGAAGAAAGAAAGGTTACCCCAAATGAAGAATACAAAGTTACTACCTAAGAAGGTTGGTCCTTGTCAAATTCTGGAAAAATATGGACATAATGCATACAAAATTCAGTTACCTACAGGCATTGGTATTTCACCCATATTCAATGTTTGTGATCTCACATCATACAAAGGTTCTGAAACACAAGCCGTACATGAAGATTTAGTAACAGAAGATCTACAACAAGTACCTAAACCAGCACCACCTCAATTGGAGAAAATCCTAGATACAAAAATAAAGAAGACTCACAGACGAAAATACACTTAGTATTTAGTGAAATGGAAGAAAAAACCAGTGATAGAGGCTATCTAGATGGATGAGAAACAAATCAACAAGTATGGTTCATCCATTCAAGATCTCATCTCAAGTGGACTTGAGATTCTTTCTACAAGGGAGTATGCTACAGTAGCAGAGTGGAAAATATGATAAGTAATGTTTTATTTTTTGTGTGTGTTTTAAATTTAAATGTTTTCAATAATGTCCTAAATGTGGTGGCATACCTAGAGTAGCAATTCGATGAGCTCTCCAGATATAGCCACCTAGGACCAGGTGTGTGGATTTTAAAATTAAAATAGTTGTTTTAATTCGTAGTTGTCCCAAATAATTAAAGAGAATTCCATCAAATACTGGTGATAGATAATAGGCAGTTACAAGAATACCCATGATTGTTGCATGGTATTGATGGTAAAGCATCTTTTAGATTCCTATTCTTAGCAGTTACAAGAATACCCATGATTGTTGCATGGTATTGATGGAAAAGCATCTTTCAGATTCCTATTCTTAGCAGTTACAAGAATACCCATGATTGTTGCATGGTATTGATGGTAAAGCATCTTTTAGATTCCTATTCTTAGCAGTTACAAGAATATCCATGATTGCTGCATGGTATTGATGGTAAAACATCTTTCAGATTCCTATTCTTAGATGGAAAAGAAAATGTTTTTATTACTACTGGACAGCAAGGCCAGTCAGGCTTTGGTTATTAAAAAGCCAATCTTTTATGTAAAAAAAGGATTCAAACTTGGGAAGGAATGTGAAGTTTTATGTCTCTTTTGGTCTCCTATTTTTTTTTTTCAAGATTATGGTTCTACTGTTATGCTTCATATATTTCTCATGGCAATCAGTTAAGGGAATAACAATTGCAGAAAAATGTACTCTGATGCGGGTTCAATATCTAGGGTTTTAACCGTTGGATTTATCTCAAATTTTTATATGTTGTTTGAAACCCAGTTACACCAAAGCTCAATGGTTGGATTGAGTAAATCGTTCTGGTTCGAAAGTTATTCATGTCTAAGTGCAGGTCTATCCGAAGGCAGCAAGAAGATATTTTGGGAGATATATTTTGAAAAAAAATGTACTCTGATGCGGGGTCAATATCTCAGGTTTGAACTATTGGAGTTCTCTCAAATTTTTATATGTTGTTTGAAACCTAGTTATGCGAAATATTAATTGTTGGATTGAGTAAATCTTTTCTGGTTTGAAAGTTATTCATGTCTAAGTGCGGGTCTATCCGAAGGCATCAAGAAGATATTTTGGGGGATTTGATTTTCAAAGTTTTGTTTATTGAATCTGATTTTAGTGTGTGATCCTGAAGGTTGTAGATGCCCCTTGAAGAAACTTAGTTGAGTGAATGATTCCTCCTGAGTTTTCCAAGGTGTGGCTCTACATCATATACCACCCTCAAGTGCATGCAACTCAAGGACTACATCCAAGAACTTATTGACTGGGAAGAGATCATATTGGGAGCACAAGCCTCACCCAATGTAGGATTAATGATATTTTAAAATTCTTATCCTCCTCATAACACAAACCTAGGAAAAACACCTACACACACTCCTACCAACAAACCCAGCGATGCTAAAAACAAACAAGGTGATAATTGAGATCAGTCTCAAAACTATACCTCAACATAATTGTACTACAAAAACCTTATTGATCGCATATCACAAGTTGAGCCTTCTATCAATGCTATAAACATCAAAGCACTAGACACCCAATGTGCGATTACTACTTGATGAGCTCAACTCAATATAGCTAGGTCATCTATATCTACATTGTCAAGGTAACCTCCATCAAGAGCACCTTCATCAGGATCATCCCCATTAGGACCACAAAACATAACATCTTGGAACACCTTGGAAACATGCTAGCTCAGATTTTCATTCTAGATCTCTTGTGGACAAGCCCACTTTATCAAGAAATCCTCAATACTACTCTTCATGAGTCATGCATCTCCACTAACATAAATGCCACTAAGTTTCATAAATTAGTTAGCCACCTTTCTACATCATGTGTACTATCCTTCAAAACCTTTGACATCCCAGTAGTTGAACGTTGTCATATACTTCCACTTTGCATATCTTTCATGGTTTTTGACTTTCTATTAAAATAGGTCATGATAGATAAATAAGAAGGATACACTAAGGTAGATATCGTTAATGAGGTAATTACCATCAAAGCATATGAAAACTTGGAGTGCAAAACCAAAGGAACCATCTTGCTTCCTCTTAGAGTTAGCCTAGCCACTCAAGAAAAAAATTGTTATGTAGTTGATCTTAACCTTCCATACAACATCCTCCTTGGACGACCATGGAGTCATGCCATGAAATTTGTTCCATCCACATATGATCAATGTGTCAAACTTCTACATAATGGCACTGAGGTAAACATTCATGTAGATCCTAAACCCTTTTCTTACTGCAATGCAATCAAAGCTTCATACACCAACCATTATTTTGGAATCAAAATTTGCCACACCATGGCTAGTTGCTCTAGCACCTACCACAATATAGATAGCATTTTAGAATACATGGTTAAGATCAACTACCAAGCTTGTGGTGAATATAGTCTCACAGATGCTTTTGTTATCAATTCTCTACCACTTGATTTGCATACTCAAGAGCACCCAAAAAATCAAGGGCTATAGCTAGATACCACCTCTCAACTCAAATAGTTGGGTTCAACCACATTTATTACCAAAGGTATCCTCAATGGAGAGGAAATTGCCCCAGACATTAGCACATGGCTATACAAAGAGCCACCTCCAAAAAGTGAAGAACTTCTTGATAACCTTAAACAAAAATACCCATAGTCACATCACCTTGCCACTGAACAATGGGATTATCAAGGAGGTGGTCTAGGCCATCTACAGTAAGGTATTAGGTATCCTGTAGAAGCATACCAAGAAAAGAAAAAGAAAGGCTTAGGCTACAGACAGCCTGCAACTAGGTGCACTATGAAAGAAGGCCATGCCTTCACAAACATCCAAAATAGTTTCATTAAAGTTGAAGAAATTCTTGAGGAAGTAGAAAAGAAATACTGCAATGATATCTTCCTTGAAAAAATTATCCTAGGAGCTTCTATGTTCTAAAAATTATCCCTAAACCTCATAGAACTCCCACTAGCTCACCTCAAACTTATTGATTGGGACCAACCAAGTTTTGTCCATGTTAAAAAATTCTCTATAGAACACATGCTTCTTTGATTCATAGGGGTTGAAACACTAGACAAATGGTCACCACCACCATTAGCATATATCTACAAACTAGATCCAGTAGGTTACTTTTGGGAGGAGGAAACCACTAGTCCTAGAATTGAGTTAAAAATGAAAGGAAAAGAAAAAAAACAAAAGAAAATTGTCCTTAGGTGAAAAATCCTCTCGAGCACCATTAAATGATTCAAAAAATGAAAAGAAAATAAAGGATGTATCCAGTGGTGAAAACCTATTAGAGGTACCCAAAGATGGTGATTTCATCCTTCCCTTACAAGATCGTAGTCCTACCATATCTTTGATCTTGACAGAGGAAACTAGACTAGTAAAGTTTAATTTGATTGAGATATCATAGATCACATATATTGTGGCATCTCTAGCACCTAAGAAAGTAGACCTTCTCATCAAAGTCCTCCATGAAAATGTTGGTTACTTTGCATGGTCCTATCAAGACATGCCAGGGTTGGACCCCAAGTTATTAGTACACCATTTGGCTAAGGATCCAAAGGCCAAACCTATCTAGCAAAATCTCTATACAATGCACCCTAAAGTTTCTTTACCGGTTAAGGTAGAGTTAGAAAAATTGCTAGAGGAAAATATCATTCACCCGATTGAGTATTCATAATGGATCTCCAACATGATCCATGTCACAAAGCCTTCTAGTGATATTAGGATCTATGTAGATTTTAGGGACATTAACAAGGCCTGCCCAAAAGATGATTTCCCTTTGTTGAACATAGACAAGATTGTTGATCTCACCACAAGCCATGAGCTCTTATCACTCATGGATGGTTTCTTCAAATATAAATAGATTCAAGTAGTAGAGGAAGACCAACATAAGACAATATTTACCACCCTTTGGGAGACATTCTATTATAACATGATGCCATTTGGGTTAAAGAACATTGGGGCAACATATTAGTATGTCATGAAGGGATTACAGGGATGCCATTTTAGTCAAATCTATTAATGCCTTCGATCACTTATCTCATCTTGAAGAAGTGTTTGATCAATTGGCTAAATATCATCTCATGCTCAACTCTGAGAAATGTGTCTTCAGTGTCACTTTAGGAAAGCTCCTAGGATTCATTGTATCATGGTGTGGTATTGAGATTGATCCTAAGAAGATCAAGGCCATCATGGACATGGCTCCTCCTAAGACACTCAAAAAACTTCTTTCTCTTCAAGGGAAGCTACAATCATTCAAATAATTCATCTCATTGGTTGTTGACAAGTGCCAACCATTTACACATTTCCTAAAAAATGATCAGAATTTTAGGTGGGACCCCATTTCCCAATGCAACTTTGAACTAATCAAACAATACTTGGCTAATCCAACTATATTGGTTCTCATACTCTACATCATGGCTACCCCAATAGCACTAGGTTCTCTTATAGCATAACTTGATGATGTAGGCAAGGAAAGGGAAATTTACTAGATCAATCATACTCTAGTGGGATATGAGCTCAATCATACCCCAATGGAAAAGGCTTGCCTAGCTATGGTATTTAGTACTCAGAAGTTGTGTCATTACATGTTAAGCCATAGTATGTAATTCATATCCAAAATTGATCATTTAAAATATTTTTTTTTATGTATGGTGCTCACAAGGCATTTGGCTAAATGGGTCATTCTTCTCAGCAAATTTGACCTCCAATATGTTGACCAGAAGGCTCTGAAAGGACAAGCTATAGTAGATGAATTAGTAGATGCACATTTGGTTGCAGATCACCGCCTCATTATGGAATTTCTAGATGAGAACCTCTACCTCATAAATGAAAAACCCCCCTAAAAATTGTATTTTAAAGGATCCAACACATCCCTTTACTTTGGTGCCAACATACTCTTGGTCACACCTCAAAGAGATTACATTCCCAAATCCCTTAAACTATTGGTCTAGTGTTCTAACAACATCTAAGAGTATGAATCCCTTATTTCATGGCTCAAAATAATAGTTGAATGGAATATCATGAAGCTCCAGGTCTATGGAGATTCATAGCTTATTATCAAGTAGACTCTGGATGAATATTAGACCAAGGATGATAAGTTGTTTCCTTAAAAATAGTTGTTCGATTAATTGAAGTAACAATTTACACAAATTTAGTTTATACAGATACCTATAATACAAACAAAGTAGTGGATGCCATGACCACTATTGGTTCACTTTTCGACATACAACGATAGGCTACACAATATGAATTCTTAGTTGAGAAAATACACAAGCCTACATATGAGAATGATGAATCAACATGGGTATGCATCTAGGTTGGTCCCCAATCTCCATGGTACCATGAAATTCATGCTTACCTACAAAATGGTAGCATATCTTCTCATCTCACACAAACCTAGCACCAAAACATTATTAGCAAAGCATCCTATTTCATTGTTATAGATCAAACCTTATATCATCGTGGCTATCATGATACTCTCTCTTAAAATTTAGACAAAAATGAGGTTGCAATGGCTCTCAAAGAAGTACATGCTGAACTTTCTAGTGCTCACATGAGTGAGATAGTTCTAGCTAAGAAAATCCTTTGAGCTAGGTATTTCTAGCCTAATCTAGAGCATGATGCATGCAAATTTGTGAAATGATGTTTAGCCCATCAACAACATGCTAATTTAATCTGAGCCCCAGCTCAAGATCTACAACCTATTGTTCCACCATGGCCATTTTCCTATTGGTGGTTTGACCTTGTTGGTGTTATCACACCTCTCTCTTTAGAAGAAAACAAGTGGATAATCATCAACACTGATTATTTCACTAAGTGGGTGGATTATTTCACTGCCACAAGAGTTCAAGAGTCCATGTTTATACAATATCATATCATTTGGCATTTTGGCAACCCAGCTACCATTTTTTGACCATGGTCATCATTTTGAAAATCTCAATATGGAGGAATTGTGCACTTCCCTTCATATCCATCACCATTTTTCTAGCCCATACTTCCCATATGGTAATGGTTAGGTGGAGGCAACTAATAAAACCCTAGTCAAAATCCTTAAGAAATTTATCAATGATTCTGACTATGATTGGCATTTATAGATCAACCCCTCCCTATGGGCATATGACACTTCATTTTGTACATCCACAGTTCCTAGTTTATGGTGCTAAAGTAGTATTACCTATTGAGGTTGAACTCCCATCCCTATGCATTTATTTGCGAGTTCAAATATGAGATGAGGATTACAAAGTGGCTAGAATTTAGCTCGACTTACATGATGTAAAAGGAAAGAGGCCTATGACCACCTCATGGTCTACAAAAATCACCTCAAGTGAAACTTCAATAAGAAGGTCCATCCATGCCAATTTCAAGAAGGAGATATGGTCCTTAATGATAACATGAAGGTCTAGGCTAAAAAAGAAAAGAAAGGCAAGTCCAAGCCCATGTGGCTTGGTCCTTATGTGGTCACAATATCTTTTGGCTCAGAGACCTATCATCTATCCATGCTTGAAGGTAAAATCTAAAATGATCCCACCAATATCATTCACCTCAAGAAATTATATGCCTAAAAATCCTCAGTGTATTCTACCCCCTTTTAAGGGAAGGAAATATGAAGAGAAAGTAAAACTTAAAAAAATAGATAAAGAAAAGCAAGCATCCAATGGTGAAAACTTGGCAATTCAACTACCTCAGATAGGTACCCTAGCGAAAAACTAGAAATTAGGAACCAGGTGTACTTAGCTTTTTTATTATCTATTAATGACATACATTTCCCATGTAACCCCTTCACACTTCCTCATCCATCTTCCCATTTTTCGAGACATTACCCATAGTTCCACCTTCACAATCCCAAACTAACTCACGGCATTTTCTTTTAGTATCTATCACTTTAAATAGCCCACTTAGAACCTTTATTATATCTAGAGTTTATTTATCTATCCTATATTTGTACTCTATTACATGTATCATATCAGGTGTATTTTATCCTTGTACTCTACCACTTATATCCTATCAGGTGTAGCTTATCCTTTGTATCAATCCTATGTATCATATCCTTGTAATAATAGCAGTATCCTATGTATCATATCCTTGTAACAATAGTAGTAACCTATGCATCATATCCTTGTAATAGTAGTAGTATCCTCTATATCATATCCTTGTAACCACAGTAGTCCATTATGTACCATACCCATGTCACAATAACTATATTACAACAATGCTATCTCCTCATCCTAAGCTTTCCCTCTTCTTACACATACATCCTATTATATTCTATCATATGTTCCTAAGTCACCCATCCATTTTATATTCATGCTTTAACATTGTTGAGTCTTATCATGAAACCTCATATTACTAGCTAGTCATCTATAAGAACATATTATTGCCCATTTTTACTATCCTAAATATACTTTCGCTAAGTCCTTACCAAATGTTTTGTTCCTTGTACCTATATTTAGCCTATAAATATCCAGTTATCTTGATCTCTTTGGAAATGGGTTAGTTTATCATATATTTGTTCTTTCTTTTTATCTTTGGCTTTTTTCTTATATATTTTCGGAGGTCATTTCCAAGTGATTTAGTTGTTCCCTCCTCATAATCACCATGGTCTTCCATATCATGGTGTGCTTTGACTAGGGCAACTCGAATGCAAGGTTTTGACCATGATCTTTTCCTACTTGTAAGTCAATCAAATATAACCCTTGCATATTTCAAACATGTTTTTATTTATGATCACATGATGCAGTTGGGAAAAATTATTTTCCTGTGATCACCTAGCATTGTTTCTATGCTGATTTCTCTAAGACTCATGTGTGATGCTCAAGCAATCCATGTGTGCTTGTTTCATTTAGTCCTATGAAATATTGGGTAAAATTCCTCAACAATCTTGGTAACCTTGGTAGATCCCTAATATTCCTATATTAAATATAGTGCTCATACTACATTGTGGTACTTCTTTACGAAGTACCCAATTCTCAAGCTTCTTGTATATCCCATCATTCTCACCATTTCTCCCATATAAAGAATTGCATGTTAATATCACACCCAATGCACATTCATACTTACCCCCTCCTACATGTTTTCCTAGCCTCCTATCCTCTCTACCCTTACTTCCTCACAACTCTTATCGCTCATGCCCTCACCTTTCCTTGTCATCTCGATCTCCTATTTTAAACCTCTACACATGTCATGTTTAAAGTTATGCATATTGTTCCTACCCCCTAACCAAGGTCATGACCAATTAGTGATATGTTGTACCATTCTCATACACCCCATATTTATTTCCCTATCACTCTACTCCCCTTTCCTATCATAAACAAAATTCATCCCTACACCCTCTTTAAAAATCTTCTCCTAATTTTTCCCTTGCCTATGCTCCCATCTTCCTTTACATCACCTATCTTTCTCACTCTTTGGATCCTTCCATCATCACAAACTTTCAATTCTATTTCCTTATCATCAAGCATTGAGCTATTTTCATTATCCTATTCTTATAAATTCTACACCCCTAGGCTAAGGTTTCACCATGATCATATTATGCTCTGTATCATAGGTCACTATCCTAGCCCTAAGTTCACCTATCCTATTTCCTATCATCCCATCTATGAGTTTTTTGGTCAATCATTTTCCAACATCATACCCCTAAGAGTCAGTATCTCCTCTATTTTACGTTCATTCTTTATCATAGATCATTATCCTAGTTTAAGTTTTGTTTATCCTATCCCACCATCATAAATTTTCCTATATCTTATTATTACCATCATTGATTATATCTATTTGTTATGTCTCAGCATCCTAAAATTTACCATGTTGTATTATCATAGATTATTTTCATTTATCCTTATCATAATTAAAATTTATCTTATCATATTCCCCTGTCATAGATTAAGTTCATTCATCACATGTTAGAATGTTTCGCATGTTTCATCATCATAATCTTTAGTTCATTTATCATATGTTATGATTGTAACTTTGAGTTTAGTTATCCCATTTTTTTTGTTCATTTAAATTATGCACCATCATCATATATATCACATTCATTTTATCCTAGTTTATGTTCATTTTATTATTATTTTTAACATAGTGTAAAGTTTATTTTTTAGGTCTATATCCATCTTTTTCCCATTTTTTATTTCATCTCTTAGATTATGTTTTATATATACAAATTTATTTCCATCTATCATTTTCACAACTCCAAACACATCGCTTCCATCCCCATTTTTAATTACTTTCCTAGTTATCATAAACACTAATCTATCAAATTCCATTATCAAAAACCACATCATATCCAACACTATCAAAAAAACCCTCACCATAACAACACATCATATCCTGCATCACAAATCATTAGCACTATCATATCTCATCATCAAAGCACATCATATCCTACATACAAACACATTAGTCCCTCATCTACATCTAATCATATATAAAAATCTTCATCATAAACATATGCATGATATCATAAGTCCATACATCCATATTCCACCACAAAGAATACTCACCCCTGCAAACATAATATAGTCCATAATAGTCTAGAAATCCAATATTTGTATTGTACATATACATACATCAAGTCTATGCCCACAATATATATCCACTGGTACATCTATAAAATAATAATAAATAACAAAGTATACCTAGCATATCAGTGGTCTCCCTCATTGGACACCTCCTCTTCATGGCCCTCATAGATGTCCCTTTCTTTCCCTGGCATTGTTGGTGGTGGAGATGGTGGCCTCATCTATCCTCCCACCATACCTAAGCTCTCTACCTCATCCCTCGTCCAACCTATATCCTTATCCTACCTCTAGCTCTACCCGATGCACTGAGACCCAGCTATCCTCTACAATCCCTTCATGCTCCATTGACTCTCTCTACCTCCTCTCTACATGCTTATGTGTGTCCTATCTATCCCTAACTATGTCAGTCATCTATAATGCTCTATCTATTCTACTAGCATTGTTGCATGATACTTCCTTGATAAAATCCTACCCTCTCCCTCAACTCCTCCACCTCTCCCCACAACCTCCTTAGCTCCTCCATCCATCCTCCAACTACCATCTGTGCCCTTAAGGTTGCTACCACCATGACCAATCTATCACACTCCTATTAGATGGTATCTATCCTTTCCTGTACTACTTGCTTCTCTAGGGTTACCACCTCCAACCTCCCCTCCACCCACTAAACCTCCACCCATAGTGTCCCCACCTCTATCTTCACTCTGTCCACCCATCCTTACACCATATCACACTCCTATCATAGTAGATCTCTCTCTATCCTAAGTTGATCTCTCTCATGTTGAGTGTCATAGTTGGATGGTAACATCACATTTCTACTACAAGAATGCATATCAAGCCATGCATCTGTCATCCCCTCCCCCTACCAAAGACCCACCATAATCTCCTCCAACTACTAGCCTCAATGGCCTCTATGACTCCCCCCCCTATAGTCTCGTCTCCACCATTAACCTCTCATCTCCTCTCTTTGACTATGATGCTCTCTCCTCCTACCTCTCTCCCCTCTGGCTCTACCTTGCTGGCCCCTCCTCTTGTACTAAAACCTCTACCCATTATCATATCTCTTTCGCTACATATCTGCCATGTTTGGCTACCCAGGCTATCTCCCCTATTGCTACTACCACTCTTGTCACATGGTTTTAGCCTACTAGTCTCAATCATTCAAACCAATCTTGGTACTCCTATTTGAAGCCTACATCTACCACCCTATAAAACCAATCCCATGGTTGTGGTGCTTACTCTCACTAGGCTTGCAATAATCCCTCTCTCTAGGGTGCTATCCTATACATCAATAGAGGCTCATGTTTGATTTTCTAATACTAGTTCAGCTCCTCAAGTGCCACTTGCATCCATCCAAACTATTACAAGGCCCTATTCAGCTTATACTATTCTATTGTATACTCCCACCACCCAAAAATAAAATAGGGTGATATGGTGTAAGGTAAATGCTACCCCTTCTATGCCCATGGCCCTAGACCCATATATGGACTCCATACCACTACTCTAATCTCATCTACCTAGACTCACCAATAGTCCACATCGTCCATGTGATGGTAGGTCAAAGGCTCCACCCAAATATATGCCATTGACTCCTCTACCTGCTAATCCCTTTGTACAATCAACCTAAATGTTGTGATGTGCTCCCATGGCCAAACCTATTATAATTTCAAGAACCCTATGGTCCTCCCTTTCTATCCTACCCCCTAATAAACTATTTGGTGCAGATCTTGATATAACTCTACAAGCATCAAAGACCCACAAGCTATCAATACTCCCACATCTACTATCTACATAATCATAGCTATTAGTGCTAGCGTGACTCAAGTCCTACCTGTATCTAGGGAAATGTACCCTAATACTAACCCACATACATAAAAATAAATCTACCTCTCTATAGCTACCCAGTCCAAGTGCGAATCCAGCATAAATTGACCCCTCTAGATTCCATATGCTACACCCAGCCCTACTAACCCCTACACCACTATGTCTACAATAATCTCTCTTGTCACCATCACTGCAATCCCCCATACTAGTAATCTAAATATCAGATACACATCCTCCAGTGTCATAGTCATCTCCCCTATTGGTATGTGGAATGTGCTTCCCTTGGTGTGCCACCACTCATACAATGTTGTCACCATCACCATATGGGTGCATGTATGGGGTGATCTTTCCATATATCCTAAGTAAATACCCTCAATCCTCACCCAATCTACTAGCATAAGGTAATCTCTAATGCACAGTATAGAAATCTGTCACCCATGTGACACCAACACATACAAAGACCATTGCACAACAATCTAATCACACATCAATACTCCTTTTTTTTTTTTTTTTCACATCCCCTCACTTAAAATCTACCCCCCTAGCAAATCGTATGTTGTCTACATCCCTTTCCCTTTTCCCCCTTTTTTCTTGCATTCCTACCACCATGTTCATACAAAGGCTAAAACCAGCAATCTCGTGGACCAATGTTTTTATAGGATTGCATTTGAACTTCCCCCTCCCAATTAAACCCTGTCATATTCCCACATTGACCTCATCAAATACCATAGAATCATGTTCCCACAACATGACATACATTTTTTCTAGTAGGATGGTGTTCCTGCTATCTTAATCATGCTCCCAAATCAAATCCCTATCCCAATTCATATCCTCATGAAACCTATTTTCTAAGCCTATTTCTACCCTTACCCCTAGCCATTTTTTCATTTTTGTGATCTCATTGATCCTACTAGTAGTCTTGTTGGACTTGTGTCCATGGGATTGTGTTTTCTAATTCACAAGAATGTTATAATATCTCAAACATCAAAAATGAAAGAATGGTTTTCAAATCTACCAAATGATCTAGTATTTGTTGCACTCATACTCATCATACCATATTCACCTGATGCTCTGGTCATCCCTGCACAACTATCATCTTGTCTAGATTAGAGCTCCTAGCATCAATATCTCCTCCTCCATATCAAAGAAAATTTCCCTTTCTAGCCCTCTTCTAACCCCTTATCGGCCCTTTGGGAAGCCCTGCGTTCCTCTATGATCCCTCTAGTGAACTCTTTTTGCCCATTTCCTTATTTTTCCTTTTCCTTTTAATATCCTTTTATCCTTCTTTTTGTCTTTTTATGCCCTCCTATAGCCCATATTTTCCTACAACTTTTCAAGAATTTGCCATATGTCATTTTCTTTCCCCATCACCTTCTTGAAGCAACATCACACAATCAATTCTCTCCTTTTCTATTCGAGATTGGGGCAACCATGTTTCTTTCAAAGCCTTCTTCATGTCATTTATATTACAACTTCTTTAAATAGTCTTCTTCGAACACTATGTCAAAGAGGGGCAAAATGTAAACACCTAGATCTAATTACACAAATAGGAAATCATATTTAGTCATGTCCTAAGACATTATTGATTAAATATTTATTATTTATAATTAATCATCATCCCATAGTTAAATAAATAATTTAACTAACTATAGTCCAATTTGATAAAATCAAATGATAATCCAAAATCAAATTATCAATTAAATCCCTATTCCTCTATTAAATTAAATAAATTCTCAAATCTATTTAATTTAATTCCATATCCCCATTTTATTTAATAAATCATTTAATAAAATATCCAAACACCTAAAACATCCCTAATACCTACTGTTATTCCTAATCCAACCCATTTTCCTATACTAACCTCACTTAGCCTCATAAATAACCCATCCTATTAGAGCTAAGCCAGTTGCCCCCTAACCCTTTATGTTTGCTATGTCTAATCCAATCCTAAACATGTGCACAACTTTAAGCAAGGGTTAAGACTTGCTAACCCAAGCCAAAGTCAACAAGTTTTCCTTAACCCCTTCCATCCCTATCCAAGAGCATTAATAGCTCTTACATGCCATTAATAACTCTTACATCCCTTTTTATGACCCTTACATCCCTCTTACACACCCATTCTTCCTCATTACTCCCTTTGACCAACCCTTATCTCATCCTCTCACACTCATCCTTCTTTTCAAAAGTATCACTCCTCTATTGGCTCTAAACAAATACAATCCATGTGCTTCCCTTTCAAAGAATCTTAGCCCTCCCTTAGCATTCTTATGTCCTTCCATCTTGACCCTCCATTTCTCTACCCCTTAGCCTATAAATCAAGCCCTTCCCTCTCATAATCCATCATCCACTTTTATGAAAACTTATAATGCTCCAATAAGAACTCCATCATAGCCATTTTACACCATCACCATGCTGAAATCCATCCATACTCCATTGTTGAAACCCTCACCCATACACATGTTGTAATATAAAAATAGGAGGTGTTGAATCAGAAGTAACACACTTTAACCATAAAAAAAATTAACTGAAATAAATTGCATGCATGTCAACATACCAAATAAACACAAAGTAAAGACATGCATCAAGACAAATAATACTAAATTTTGGTCACCCAAAAACCCTCCAAAATGAGAATGTAAAACTCTGGTGGAGATGATACGCACAAATTATCACTATACAAATTTTATTTGACCACTTCTAGTGGTCTATCCTATGAGAGACCTCCCCTATTAAAGGCTTTACAATCTATCAAAAGGGACCTATTCAAAGGATTTATAAACACTTACTTGAATGTTACCCTGTCAAAGGATTTATCACCTTGTTAAAGGTTCTACAACATATCTATTAAGCTAACCTCTCATAATATGATTTTCCTTCCTAATACAATTGCTAGAGAGTATTAGATTGAATTGACATAATGACTTACAATCCTTTACTACTTATTTTAGGCTCTTAATCTACTCACTTTTTCCTACTCCTCTCTAATATGATATATGTATGAAGCTTTGATGCTCTATTCTGCTCAACTGGATCCTGCAATGCTAATCAATATTCTAAGTCTTGACACCCATGTAATTCACTTTCTTCAACTTCTAAACAACTTAACTACTCTCAATCATGGATCTTTACCTTCTTATAAAGGCTTCAAAGAGTTAGGGTTAGGTTTGAATCCATGATCTTCTTTTCCTTCTCAAATCGTTACACTTTTCCTATTGGTTGCATGCATTCTCCATTTTTCTTATTAGCTGCATGTTGATTACATAGGTAATGTAAAAGATTTGATCTTATCTCTAAAAGATTTCACGATTCATCCTAAAAATGATTTATATCTAAGTTTGTGAAGGGATAAACTCATATTTTGATTCTATGTTACTCGGTACTTACTGATTGCTTATGCTTGGCACATATAGAATTTCTAGCTCACTCAATTCTTATATTAATTCTATCTTGCTTGATATCTATTCACTACTTGGCACCAATTGTGACTTGGCACATATAGTTTACTTACCACTTGAATTCACTCGACATCAATTATCACTTAACACATGTATCTTTCTCAGCACTTGAAGTTCACTCGATACCTATTGGATTTTTAACTTAGTACATATTGTAGCTCGACATGTATAGTGTACTCAGCTTTAACTAGAAAGTTGGTTAAGTGTGTTGACACTCAATTATCAAAACCAATTTGAGACCAAAAATCTCCCCCTTTGACATGAGTGTCAAAAACACTTGACTAAGCATTACGTAACTAATTTTATGAGTACAATATACATCCTAGTTGACATATTTACAAAACTTCAAAAACATGTTCAAAATTTTGTATAAGACAATATACCTCAAAATCTTGTAACTCCCCTGAGCTGATGTGCCACATTTTTTCCTTGTCTTGCTATACCTTAACTAACCTATTATGCCTACTCTGGCTTTTCCTATTTTGTACTTGTAAAATTTATTTAGTCTCCCCCTTTCATCATGTCTCCCCCTTTTGGCTATCATAGGGTATGTACAATCTTCCCCTTTTTGATATATTCTCTAAAAATAATGAAATAATGGAACAATATATCTCCCTCTTAGTTATTATCCCTTTATTCACCCCCTTAAGTTATTTTCCCCCTTTAAGATATTCTCCCCCTTTTTGACACTTATGCCAAAAGATCCAAGGGATGAATAGAATACTAAGCCAAAAAAAGTTATTTATTTGTAAAATTATCTTTAGAGCAACATCCCAATTGTCTAATACAATTTTTAGAGCTTTGAGTTGAATAGTTGTCTCTACTACAAGATGAACAATGCCATCTAAAGTTGAAAGATTTGGATATTTCTACAAAACCTTATTAGCATAGGCCTATTTCTTATCGAGTACTTCTATGTCAGGAGTGATAGCTAACTGAATCTATATAAGTTTGGCATTTATGTTTACCTCTTCTTCTATTAATATAGCTAATTCTCTCTATGTGTGAAGCAATTTTGTAAAATGGTTCTCACTTTGAGTTGGATCTTTACGTAGCTGTAAGATAGATACCTTTAGATTTTCTTGCAAACTCAGTATTATTTGGCTTGTTTCCTATGTAAAATGTGAGAAGTTAGACAACTTGGAGTACAATAAGAAAATGTTGTCAAGTATTATTTTGACTTTTTCAATTTTCTTGGCCAGTTTCACTTGAGTTAGTGCTATTTCACTGGATATCTTCTCATTAAGCTTCATTTGGAATTTCCTCTCAAACAGTTCTAATAATTTGACATTTGTGTCAAGGTCTTCATTGTGTACTTGGTCCACTATGTTGGACAATTTATCCATAATGGGCTTGGTATCATCAGGTACTTGCAGGCTGAAGGCATCAAGAAATATGTCTTTGATCTCAATTAGTGCTTGTATTTTCCTCTACTCATTTCTAAGTATCTCCTACTTCCTCCTCTTCTCTAGTGCCTCTTGCACTTCATAAATCTATTCTAGATTCATTTTCCTTGAGTCAAAGCTTAGGATGACAATTAATTCATCAAGTTTGGGGTCTCCATAATGAAGTACCCTTGTCACCTTGGTAGAGCTAGAGCTTGGTACTGATATTTTCAATGGTACTATATTAATGCTCATCTATTTGGTGAGAGTTCTTATTGTAAGAAAATTCACCAATGTTTGTATAGCCTCGTGTTCCTTCTCCTTAGTTGATTTCTCCACTTCCTTGTTCTCTTCTCTCTTCCTTGATCAATGATGGTGATCTAAGGAGGTGCACCTTGTGTTTGTGTTGTAGAATCAAAGATGTCTTTCTGTCCTATATTCTTTGTATCCTTCTCCTTGGTAGTAGTGGTGACTATCATTGTAGAAACAACCATGGCAGTTTCATCTCATTCTTGTTGCTCTTCTTGGTGTCCACTAGTACTTGTAGGAGTTTGTGAAGGTGTTTCTTGTGTGTTCACCTTCTCCTTTGGGATTTTAGCTACTACTTTTTATAACTCTTTCACACTTACCATGACATAATTTAAACATAATTGTGATTGTATATCTATTTGGTGAAGGATATTTTTGAGATCCTCTACAATCAAAGGGTTTATGTTCTGACCTAAAGTGTTAGGAACATCCTTTACACTTACTATCTTTGCATGCATAAGAGTTGTATGTGGAGGATTGGGTGGTGACAGTTGTGTATCTTGGGGACTCTATTTTTGATGCTTTTGATCAGCTATTGCCTTATCATTCTCCACTATTTTCTTTTCCTCCTCTTTCTCTTTCTCTTTCTCTCTCTCTTTCTCTTCTTCTTGTTTTTCCTTATCTGTTTCTTCATCTTATTTCTCTTCCTCCTCTTCCTTTTGCTCCTCTTCTTTATCATTATTTCTATTATCTTTTTCCTCAAAAGGATTTTCCTCTCCTTCTTTCACCATTTTCAATCCATATATAACTTTCCACATAACTATGGACTTTTGAACAACATCTTCAGTATTATTTTACAAAATTTTAATTGCCCTACATTTGGGTACAAATTTGTTCCCATGTTTCTTATTTGCCTTAGTTATTTGACCTTTAGTCAAATCTAGCATCACACAAGCTAAAGTGGATTCCCTAATATACTTCTCCATATTTAAACAATAGTGCCATTTGTTCTCAATTATGGAGTATAGCTCTTTTGGCATTGTGTTGTCCAGTTCAAGAGGAGTGGTTTTGAATTTTTCCATCATAGTGTAGATTGAATCTTCCACTATGTTCTTCTTTTCTCTAGTGAGCTTATTGAAATCAATTGTTTTCAAACCATTGAAATCTGTAATATCTCTAATATTATCACAAATATTTTCAAATTTTGATTTGGTTGTGTGCCTTACTATTCTAAATTGATTAGTGTTTGATTCTATCATTCCATGATTAGGTTCATGTGCTACATAATTCCTCCTTTGTTTCTTCTTTTTTGTACTAGTTCACTCTGTGGCTTTATTCTTTTCTTGTTCTTTCACTACCTTAGTAGTTTCCCTTGTGTCTACCCTAGAGGTTAGCTTGGCTGGGCTCAACTTTGTTTCTTTCTTCTTGGGTTTTGGCTGAGGAGCATGTGGCTTTTGTTGTTTTCTCTTCTTTAGCTCGACCTTGGCTGCATCCTACTTGGCACCTTCTTCTTCTACATCCTTCCCCATTCCTTGTGTCAATTGCAATGGGTCTTTCCCCTATTCATCTTCATCTTCATCACCCTCTTCATCTTCTTCTTCCTCAGCCTCTACTACCCCTTTTCCAAATTTAGCCTTTAGCTTCTTCACCAATTTGTCTTTCTTTTTTGATGGTGGAAGCTATCTTCAATTCCATATCTACTTTGGACCTAACCACATTATAGGTTCCAAAATGAGGTACACTTTTATCAATCTCTTCTGCAAGTAAAGCTATTATTACTACAGATGCCTCTTTTATGTTTATCTCGTAGCCAAGAGGTCTTAGCCATCTTATCCATGGAATGGCTGCCTATATATATGTGTAGCCTATATCTACAAGGAAACAAACATCATTCACATGTTGTTCAACTAAAGAAATAGGAATACTTAGCCTCTGCTTCATAGTCTTTTTGAAGTCCTCAAAATAATTGGTCATTAATGCTTCTAAATTGGTTCCTAGTTTCTCTATGTATTCATTCACTTGGGTAACCACTGACCTATTTGAATTCCATCTAGACTTCCCAAAGGATGGGAATTCATTTTGTACATAGAAGAAAATACAAACCAAAATTGCACCAAATTTACACTGTGCACTCTTGCTTCTCCTTGTTGCTCCTAGGTTTTCATTAATTTTTTGTAGTTGTAGTTCTGCAAGATTAATTTTAGCCCACATCCACTACAATGCATGGAATATTGCTAAGTCTACTGGATTGATAGAATTTATGCGATATGACTCTAATAGAAAAGTTGATGAGGGGATCCTAGATGGTATCTATGTTCATCCCTCATTTATTCCATTTTACTCTAATATTTTTCTCAATAACCTCCTCAGAGTTACTTCTTAGGGTCTTTGGCCAATCTAGGGTTGGGTATCCTATAACACTATACACAACTATTTTTGAAATTTTCACTAGGCCATCTTCTAAGCATAGGCTTCTATCATAAATCTTACTCAACACTAGTCTTATCCATTTTATTTTAAAGACAATGGGAAATTCAAGACAAAAGTTCAAACCCTTGGTTTCAACAATTTTGTACTCATCCTTTAGGGCTCCATCTACACACAACTTATCATATGCTTGCATAATTTCCATATCACCAATGGCTCCTATCTTGCAATTATAACATCTTATTACATCCTAAGCCATTACAAGTTTGGGTGTAGTAATGGATAGGGAAATAGTTGGGTCATTTTTGTATGTAGCTTCTAGGATAGGGAAAAAAATTTAGTTGCTTAACTTGGTTGGACACTAATTGAACCTCAAACAGTCCTTTCTCCTAAGTTTTCCTTGAACTATATGCCATTTCTTCTTTTTGGGGTTTGAATTCAAAGAAAAATAGAGACTACATAACATGACACTTGTATAAATTCCTTTAGATTGATGAATCTATGCAAAATCATAGTTGAAATACACTCAAACGCTAGTTTATTTGCTCATAAATTGCTCTACTCTCTTCTTTACCTTCACTCTTTGGTCAAAATGAAGCAAAAATAGTGAAAATACAATCATATACCCTATATTAGCAGTATTTAATGCTTAATATAATTACATCTATTCACTTGGCTTCCATTGATTTTCAACCACTTAGCATTGACTGAATTTTTTCCTTACTTGACGAAAACTAAGATTTTCATTAGCTTGGCATCCATTATCAACTTGGCTGCAACTAATTACTTAGCAACACCTATGAAAACTTGAAGTTTTAACTTTGCATCTTTACCTATGCTAATTTCATTGTTGTAGTACTTGTTTTTCTTGGAACTTATGTATGTTAAGGCTTTATATATCAGTCCCATACAGCTTCTCTTGCTTAGCTAGATGAAATGTGACCACTTGACCTTTTAGATGAAGTGATACCTCCATTGGATGTACTACCTCTATCTCTTCTTTTCCACATTCTATTCACCTCTCCTCTGATATGTTCAACATCAACCTCTGATTTTCCTTTGTTGAACTCAAAGTTGGCTATCTTGGACTTAGTTGGAAAAAACTTGCTTATATGTCCTATCTTTAAACAACTGAAGCATGTGGTTTGACTCAACAATCTATTTTAGTTTCCACGAAAATGTGTTCTAATGCAGTTCTCAGGAATGTGCACATACTCCTGACAATAGTGATAGCTCGACCTAGTACTATGGTCCCAATTGTAGTGGTGTCCATGGCTTTTTGTCTTTGCTGGTTGGTTTGGTGTCCACATAGGCCTTGATCTGCACTCAAAAGCTCTATGACCATACTTGTTGCAATTGTAGTAGTAACCATCAAATCTTGGTGCCCTTATAGTTTTGGTCCTACAATCTTGTGTCGAGTATCCTTGCTTATTACATTTGTGATAGTGTCCCTTGTTCTTGGGTTTATCTTGCTGATTGGATTTCTTACCCCCAACATACATTAGAGGTGTGTCCCTTTTTACCATAGAAATGATGAGTGGGTTTAGTTTTCTTACCTTTGTCACTTCTTTCCTTTGCATTCTTTGATGACTCTACTTCTTCAATGCTGGTGTAACCTAGTCCTAAAGTGTCATTTTTGGATCTTGGTGATTTTAGCATTTGTTCAAAATGCTTGATGGATTCATTAGATTTGTTCAAACTCTCTACTATCTCCTTCTCTTTTCTCAATTCATTCTACAATTGTTCATTTTGCATTTTCAATGTGGAGATCTCAATGTCCTTGATATTTAGCTCATGATGAGAATTCATCATTTGGCTAAGGATGTCTAACTGCATGTTGGAAACACTTGCAAGCTTTATTGACTTTTCTTCCAACCTATTGGTAAGGTTTCTCTTGTCATCCTCAATTATGGCCTTATCTTCAATGACTCTTTTCCTTTGTTCAGTTATCTCACACAGCATCATAGCTTGTGACTCTTGCTCAATTTTGAGAGATCTAATTTCTTTTGCTTGAGCTCTATTCTTCTCCATCAAATCTACTATTTTGCATAAAGCTCTTGGGTATCTCCATTGGAAAATAATTTTTTTGTGTTAATCTCCTTGTACTGTGTGTCATTTTTAGCTATAGCAATATCTCTTCTTCTCTTTAAGGATTTTCTCAACTCTTCTCTAGCTTTCCCCAAGTTGTGTAGAGGGAGGTGTATGTTAATCACATGGTTCTCTATGAGCTTCCCATGATTTTAGACTTCCTTCTCTAGACATTTTCTCCAAGTTGTAAGGCTTCTCCTTGTGAGAACTCAACTTTGATACAAATTGTTGGAAAATACAAATAGGAAGATTACTTCTAAGAGGGGAGTGAATTAGAAGTAACACACTTTAACCATAAAAATTTTTAACTAAAATAAATTACATACATGTAAACATATCAAATAAACAGAAAGTAAAGAAATGCATCAAGAAACATAACACCAAACTTTGGTCACCCAGAAACCCTCCAAAATGAGAAGGTAAAACTAGGGTGGCCCACATATTATCATTGCAACAATATTGTTTGACCACTTCTAATGGTCTACCCTATGAGAGGTCTACCCTATTAAAAGCTTTATACTCTATCAAAAGTGACCTATTCAAAGGATTTAGAAACACTTACTTGAAGTTTTACCCTATCAAAGGATTTATTACCTTGTTAAAGGTTCTACAAAATAGCTATTAAACTAACCTATCAACATAGGATTTTCCTTCCTTATACAATTGTTAGAGAGTAATAGATTGAATTGACTTGATGACTTACAATATTTTATTGTAGATTTTAGGCTCTTGATCTACTCACTTTTTTTGATCCTCTCTGATCTAATATTTGTATGAAGCTCTGATTCTTTATTCTACTCAATTGGATTTTATAATGCTGATCAATCTTCTAAGTCTTGACACCCTTGTAATTTAGTTTCTTCAACTTCTCAATAAATTAGCTACTCGTAATCATTCGGTCTTTACCTTCTTATAAAGGCTTCAAAGGCTTAGAGTTAGATTTAAATCCATGATCTTCTTTTCCTACTCAAATCCTTACACTTTTCCTATTGGTTGCATGCATTCTCCATTTTTCTTATTGGCTGCATGCTGATTACATAGGCAATGTAAAAGATTCGATCTTATCTCCAAAATCCTTCATGATTCATCCTAAAAATGGTTTACATATGATTTTGTGAAGGCACAAACTCATATGATGATTATGTGTTACTTGGTACATATTGATTACTGATGCTCAACACATGTAGGATTTTTGAATCACTTGACTCCTATAGTAATTTTTTCTTGCTCAAGATCTATTCACTACTTAAAACAAATTGTGGCTCGGCACATATAGTTTAGTCAACACCTAAAGTCACTTGTAATTAATTATCACTCAGCACATGTATCTTTCTTGACACATAAAGTTCACTTGACACCTATTGGATTTTTAACTTGGCACATACCATAGCTTGGCATGTATAGTGTACTAAGCTTTAACTAAAAAATTGGTTAAGTATGTTGGCACTCAATTTTCAAAACCAATTTGAGACCAACAATAGACACTTGGTCAAACCCCCAACTATTGGAAGCTTTATCACACTATGAGAAAACATCCCTTATCTATCATGGCCATAGCTTTGTCATCACAGGCTATGCCCAAGGAGCTTAGCATTCTTGGTTTTCCTTTATTTTCATGATAACCTCATCCTATCATAAGTGTTTACCTACTTGGTTATTGTGAATGGTTTTGTTATTATCAGAATTCCTTTTACACTAACTAGATTAGGTGATTCACTAATAGGGTGATTGAAATCCCTTAACTGGGTCATATTTAACAATGTGTATTGTAACCTTTAATAGGGTTGGCCTTTCACAGGGCATCACTTCAAAAGAGTGAAAAAGGAGTAGCATGTTACTAGTGGTTTTTCCTAAATTGGGTTTCCATATTAAATCATTATTTCAAGTGCATTGATGAATTTGTTATGTTTCATACTTTACATTTCTACAAGTTGTTTTGACAATAACCCACAAGTTTTAGATAATTGCATATTCATTTGGATGCATGCATGAATATGAATTTTTTATGGGTTCACTAATACTGTGAAAAGTTTTATTTGTATATCTAGACCTTGAATAATTGATTCACCCCCATCTTAGTTTTTCTAAAGAATTCCAACAATTGGTGTTAAAGCCATTTGTTTAAGAGAATTAGTTTAAAGGTACTAGAGGCACAAAGATTAAGAAGTCAAAATAAGATGTACCAAAGCTTAATAGAGAAAAATTTCCTACATGGAAAAGTTTGATGAAGCTATGCCTTGGAAGACTTGGAAATCATGCACAATCCACCATCATAGTGGAACATGTTGATCTAGCTAGAGCCTTGACTACTGAAGATATGAAGAAAAAGAAAGAACATAATCAGGCAATGTTTGAGATTACATCTACCCTAAGATATGCCAGATTTGATGATATCAAAGGCTATGACATTGCAAAGAAAATATGGGATGCCCTAACCATCATCTATGGAGGAGATAAAAATGTTTAAATATTTTAATTTGAGAGCCTCAGAGGTAAGTTTGATGACATGAAAATGGAAGAAGGTGAGAATATTACTCAATATGTTGCTAGGAGAAAAGAAGTGGTTAGTGTAATAGGAGGAGGAGATATTGGTCATATAGATGATGATACTAATGATGAAATGGTGTGTGTTGAAGAAGGAGGTGGAATGATTCTAATGAACATGATGGTGAAGTAGTGCATATTGCAATGAAAGATGAATCTAATGAAGATGAGGCAACTACACTAGTGACTTCTGTAAACAAGAATGAAAAATGGATCATTGATAGTGGATGCTTACACCACATGACTGGGGACAAAAGTAAGTTCATTACACTAAGCTATTATTATGGAAATAGTGTTAGATTTTGTAATGATGCTTCATGTTTAATAAAAGTTAAAGGTTCTATAAAATTTCTAGACAATATTTCATGTGACAATGCTTATTATGTTAAAGGACTAAACTAAAATTTGTTGAGTGTGTCACAATTGAACAACTTGGGATGTAAGGTTGAATTTGAAAATAAGACTACCAAGATATATTACACAACTGAGAAATTGATAGGAAAAGGAGATCAAACTAGAAGCAATTTATTTTATCTTGATATAGAAAATGCTACTTATCTTGCTATGAAATTTGATGATGTATGGATATAGCACAAAAGGTTGTGTCATGTTAACTTTGATAACTTGGTTAATATCAATAACATGAAGAAAGTTAGAGGTTTTCCTAAGTTGAAGAAACCTGATAATGTAGTATGTAAAAAATGTCAGCTAGGAAAAATGACAAAAGTAAATTTTAAAAGTAAAGCTTATACTTCTAAAGAAATACTTGAGATTGTTCATACTAACTTGTGCAGATTAGTTGAAGTGCAAAGCTACAAGGGAGATAAGTACATAATGTTATTTGTTGATGATTATTATAGAATGATGACAATCATATTTTTGAAATATAAATTTGATACTTTTCAAATGTTTAGGTGGTACTTAGAAAGAGTTGAAAAGGAAACAAGTAAAAGTTTGAAATGCTTGAGATCTGATAGAGGACAAGAATTCACGTCAAATGATTTTGAGATGTTCTATAATGATAGAGGAATCAAGAGATAGACATTTGCACCTAGAACATGTTCACAAAATGGAATCGTTAAAAGAAGAAACAAGTCTATAATGGACTATGCCAAAACACTCATGATGGAGAAGAATGTTGCTTTGAAATACTGGAGAGAAGTTGTTAGTATAGTTTTCTATACCTTGAACCATGTGCAAGTCAAGAAAGACACTAATTCTACACCTTTTAAATTATGGTATGGATATCCACCCAATGTAAAATACTTTAAGGTATTTGGACTTGAAAATGTTGCATTCTAAAAGATGTTAGGAACAAAAAACTTGATGCAAAAAGTGAAGAAGGTATATTTCTTGGATAGTCCACAAGAAGTAAAGCTTATAAGTGTTTAAATACTAACACTAAAAAAGTTATGGAAACTGAAAATGTGAACTTTGATGAATAAACATAAATACGTGAGGTTGAACCTATGAAAGAGTCAGAAGTATACAAATCATTTGTATATTTTTATGAAGGAATGCCTGCTAAAGAAGAAGTTACAAATCAAGTTGGAAATCAATAGCAAGCTTTAGTGACTACCAAGTCATGCCCTATGAATGCTGAGTTATATTTAGGAATTGAGTTACATTCAGATGTCGAGTTACAAAATGAAGAAATTGTACATTTTGATCCTAACGTTAGTACACATGAAAGAGATGCTGCTATACTTGACAGAGATGCACATACTAATTTTGAAGCTGAAAGACAAAATGAGGGAACAAGATCTAAACAATGATTGCCCAAATATGTCAAAATAAATCAGCTCGTTACTCAAATCATTGGAAACAAATATGTTAGTCTAATGAAAAGAAATAGATTGAGAAGTGAATCATGTTTGCTCAGCATGAAAGAATCCAAGATAGTAAAAGATACATTAGAAAATAATGACTGGTACAAAGCCATGGAAGAAGAAATTGAAAAGATAGAAAATAACAAAACCTAGAGTCTAGTTCCTAGACCAAAAGACAAAAATGTGATTGGCACCAAATAGGTATTCAAAAAAAAGTTAGATGAAAATGGTGAAATCACAACAAGTAAAGCAAGATTGGTTTGCAAATGATATGCACAAGAGGAAGGAATTGACTATGGGGAAAACTCCCTAGTTGCAAGACTAGAAGATGTAAGAACTCTACTTTCTTATGCTTCATACAAAGGTTTCAAAGTCTATCAAATGGATGTTAAATCTGCATTTTTGAATGGCATATTGGAAGAAGAAGTTTGAATAGAACAACTACATGGAGTTGTTGATGTTAACAATAAAAACATGGTATGTAGACTATACAAAGCTCTCTATGGTTTGAAGCAAGCACTAAGAGCATGGTATGAGAGACTGCATAAGTATCTTGTGAAGATTGGATTTTAAAGAACTAATGACAACATTAATCTATGCATAAAGACAGAAAAAGATAAAGGTATTTTGTTATTCGAAATATTTATTGATGATATAATATTTGGAGGACAAGATGCTTTATGCAAGGATTTTGAAAAATAGATGAAGTATGAATTTGAAGTGTCTATGTTTGGAGAAATCAAATTCTTTGTGGGATTACAAGTATACTAGCTAAAATATGGTATATACATCACTCAGTCAAAGTATATCAAGAAAATACTGAAGACTTTTGGACTGGAGGATTCAAAACCAATAATTACACCTATGATAACAAGACAAAACTGTCAAAGAATGATGATTCAACTGAAGTAAAATAAACAATGTATAGGTCTATGATTGGTAAGTTACAATATGTTGTGAATAGTAGACCTAATATTGTGTTATTAGTAGGAATAGTTATAAGATTTTCTACTAATCCAATAAAAAATCATTAATGGATATAAAAATAATAATGAAATATTTGAAAGATATAGAAGAGTTCAGCCTATACTAAAAGAAAAATGAAAAGTTTGACTTTAGAGCCTAGACTGATGTTGATTGGGTTGGAAATATATATGACAAAAAAATCACCAATGGAGGAGCACTTTTCATAGGAAAAAGACTAGTTACATGGACTAGTAAGAAACAATGTGGTACCTCACAGTCTACTACTAAAGCTGAATATTTTGTTGCTACTATAAATTGCACAAACATTGTAAGGATTAAAAAACTACTCAAAGGAATGAATGAAGAGATCACATAACCAATCATACTTTATTTTGATAATACAAGTGCTATCAATATATCAAAAAATCTAGTGATGCACCCTAAGAAAAAGCACATTGTAATCAAGTATTATTACTTGAGAGAACTAGTTCAAGACAAGGAAGTGAATATGGAATATGTTAACTCAAAGGAACAAATTGCTGACATCTTCACAAAATTTTTACCTAAGGATGCTCATGAATATCAAAGAGGTAAGCTAGGGGTGATACCCCTATCAAAGGCTAGCTAATTAGTAGAAGGATAGAACTACATCAAATAACTTGATTATAAAATGTTACAAATTGATGGAAAAGATCAAATGCTAAAAAACTCCTAACCAATCACAAGCAAGATGACAGCGTGAGAGATTAGACAAACTAATGAAACTGCTAAAGTCTATATCTACATGCTCAAGATGTAAAGATGATATGTGTTTGGCATTATTGTTAAAGAGTGAGATATTCTACTAATCAATAGACAAAGAGATTTATTTTTCCAAGAGGGACCAATTACAAAGAGGGAGACATTAAGATAGAAAATCTGAAGAGAGATTGTTATCTCAGATAGAGATAATTGCTGATCAAAAGAAAACACATGTATGATGAGGGATACACATGTATAATGAGGGAGAACATTCTTAATCTACCTAGTAAGACAGAGTTAAACTTGAAGAAACTTAGAAGGAGTTATAAGAAGAAGTTTATAATCTAATTACAAGAACCTAATCATAAGAGGGAGAACTTTTGATATTTTGATATAAATTTTCTTTTTGGTATTATGTTACTATTTTAATATAGTCAGTTTGGTTGAAACAAAGTATTTTACCAGTTAGGTGACCTGTTTGATTAGTTTGGTTTTCCATCAATGCCAAAGAGGGAGATTGTTCAAATATGATTGAATAGATCATTGCTAAAATAGATTATTGAAAGAGGGAGATTGTTGAAATAAATTACTTTTTTCAATCATTTTTTTGTCACTGATGTCAAACTTGCTATTTTTTAGTAAGACAATTGATTATAAGATTTAAGTACTATCACTTAGTTGATTAGTGAGAGGGATTCAATCAATAAGATGTAATAATAGAACCTAGAGGAAACATTGAGTTGTGATTGTATAATGAAGTGCAAGGACCAGTTAAGATAGTGATGACATGATGTATTGATAATATACTTAAGGTCACAAAGATTGGTTACACTTAGGACTTTAGAAGAACAATTTATAAAAAGATTGTCTTCCAAGCTTAACTAAGTGGATAGTAGGTGCCAATCAAAGCCAAACAAAAACTTAGTTGGAGCCAAGTAAAAAAAAATTCTAGTGTATGCTGAGTAAAATAGTTGAAGCCGAGTGAAGTCACAGTTAATGCCGAGCAACATAGTATGTCTCAAGCATTAGTAAAATTTTAGTAGATGTTAAGTGATTTCATAGTAGATTCCAAGCAACACAATAAGTACCAAGCATAAAAAGGTTAATAATGCCAAACTATTGCATTATTAAAAAGATCCAAGATTAACTGAATCTGAGTTGACAAGTTTATTTTGTCAAAATTTGTGAACCAGGTGGAAGATAGAAATGATGATTTGGTGGCACAAAATTCAAGGTAAACTATTTTTAGGAAAATTCAAAAAGGATTCTAGGATAAGCTTCTAGAAGAAAGATGGAATATTGGGTAGATATATTGTATCCTATCTAATTTTTCCAAACCTTAAAATGAATGATGAAAATGGAAAAGTATCATAATATCCTATATAAAAGAATAGCTAGTCATGAAGCAAAGAGAGTGAGAAGGTGAGAGAAGACAAGTATAAAATAAAAAACCTAAGGAGAAAAGTTTTTCTTCATCAAGTGGCCTAAGAGGTGGTTGCATTGGCATACTAAGAAAAAAGGCTTAAGGAGATATATGCTTAAAGGGTGAACAAGCTATCAAAGCTACAAAGAGTCAAAGACAACCAAGATTTAGGATTGAACAAAGATCTAAAATCTACAAGAGAAGTTGTAAGTTGTATTAGATCAATGCTCTGCTATTACTCTCTAACAATTGTATCAGGAGGACTGAATAGAGATCTAAAATCTGCAAGAGAAGTTGTAAGTTGTATTACATCAATGCTATACTATTACTCTCTAACAATTGTATCAGTTTAGAGTGAAATCCTTTGGACTATGGTTGATCTAACAATTATTTGAATATCCTTTAATAGGGTAGAATTCCAAGTGAATGGCCTAAAGTCCTCTAACAAGTCTCACTTCTAACAAGGTGATTAAAATCCATTAATTGGATCACATTTAACAATGTTTATTGTAACCTTTAATAGGGTTGGCCTTTCATAGGGCATCACTTCAGAAAAGTGAAAAAAGAGTAGCATGTTATTGGTGGTTTTTCCCAAATTGATTTTCCAAATTAAATTATTGTGTCTACTATGTTGATGAATCTATTATGTTTCATACTTTACATTTCTACAAGTTGATTTGATAGTAACCTACAAGTTTTAGATAATTGCATATTCATATGGATGCATGCATTAATATGAATGTTTTATTGGTTCACTAATATCATGAAAAATTTTATTTGCACATTTGGACCTTGAATAATTGATTCACCCCCCTCTTAATTGTTATAAATAATTTCAACAATATGTAATGTGTTTTGTCACATCCAATGTCTAATACAAAGTGGAAGTAATGTAATGATTAGAAGAATGGAAGAGTGAATTACATAGGCTACAACAATACACAGAGCAATAAAGATTTATCTATTACAACAAGGTTATTTGTACACTCAAAGGAGTCTCATTCAATAAACCAAGTTGAAAATCAAATATTAGCCACTGCTTCATTCTAATAGGTGGATTAGTCAAATAATTTAACAAGGTAGACCTAACAGTCTTGTGTAAATCTCTTTATCGAGTGCATTATTCATTGTATGTTTGTAAATCCTTTTGCAAGGTTGACCTACAAGTCCTTATTGCTCCTAATATGGAAGATTATCAAAATTGATCATTGTAGGCCTTAAGAGGCCAACTTTATACTATAGTACTAAACCTTGGGTTATCATCCCCACCCTAGTTTTAGTATCTATTTGGAAGGTTTTTGGATCACCATATTGAGTGTCAAAAGTGTTATGAATCCTTTAATGTTTTCAGTTTCTCATGCATGCAATTAGATCAAAATTCACATGAAGGATTACTTGTTAATTAAGGATTAAAATTTATAAGTTACTTATTCACCCCTCCCCTCTCAGTATCTTAGCCTATCATAATATTTCCAAGAATTAGTATAAGAGCTTTATGGTTCTCATAGAAAAGGTTTAACAACTTGAGGAAAGATCAAAGGCAATAGAGATATTTAGACTTGACAAGGCTATTGATAATAGGAAGCTAGATTTGGAATTGGCTATTAGACAACTCAATAAAGAAAAATAGAAACTCTCTTAGTCCATGAAAATAAGGAAAGATTTTGCAATCTAGGTGAATGATCAACTCTACATTGAAGAAACAATTGAAGACATCAATTCAAGAAATTCAGATAAAGTTGATGAAGCAATAAAAGAACTATTAGAAAATAATAGTACTCTTCAAGAAGAAGTAAGAAAACTAAGAAGAGAGCAACAAATTCAGTCAATAAGATTTTGTTAATTCATAGAAGAGAAAAATAAGATAAAAGAAGAGATAGAAAGAAAGAACAATAAAATTCAGCATCTACCCTTTTGGGAAGAAGACTTTATTAATCAACTCACTAATACAAATGAAATAATCATGAATCTAAGATCATATAATGAAAGCTCGTAAATGAGAAAACAATTAGAGGATAATGAAATCTTAAGCAAACTTGAATCAATTGAATGAGCAAAGCCATTACAGAAAAAGGGAAAGTAGAAATTAGATATACAAAAGAAGGTGAATCATCTAAGAATGAAGCTCAAAGGACTCAAAAACCTACTTGTAGTCACTGTGGTAATATGTCATACATCAAAAACAAATGTTGGAGCAATGGGAAAGCAAAATTCAATGGAAATTACTACAATTGTAATTAGCATGGTCATAGAGAAAATGAATGCATAGAAAAGCTAAAATTTGAAGGAAAATGTCACAAATGTATGAAGAATGAGTACAAGTCAACTGAATGAAAAACTAAGATATTGAATCTAGTAGAATAGATTGTAAAAGTTATTTTTGGTTGGGACTACAACACTTGGTGTAGATGTCATTACTATGGAGAATTTGGACACATTGGAAAGAATTGTGAAAATTTTCATTGGTACAGCACTCGATCATCTTGCCAAGAAGATATTTCATTTTTTAGAACTTGGTCATCTTGCCAAGAACTATATAAATACTAGAAGAATTGAAGATGAAAATAAGGAAAAAGAGGATAATATCAAAAAGTAGATGAGACAACAATTGGTTTCAAAATCTTCTAAAAATGCAACTCCCAGTAATGATGATCAAGTCACTCAAGAATTGGGTCACTCCACCATTTCCACTTAATTTCTCAAAGGAGAACTAGAACTAGGATACTGGAGAAGACATCTAATATTAGTTCCAGTTGATAGGACAAAAGATCCATATCATCATTTTAGATGAAAAGGGACCACTAAGTAAGAGATGGTAATCACTATCAAGTTACTATTCTTACATAGAAAGGTTGGGTTATAGACTCTTCCATGAAAGGTTAGAGTAACTAAGTCTTATGTGGTCATCAAGTCATGGAAGACTCTACCAAGTATTCAATGTAAATAAAGTGGATGACAATATTTCTTTTGAGAAAACAATTCTACCAGGCATTTATGGAAATTAAAAGGAGAAATATTGATAAAAGGGAGAAATCAAAGTTATTTCTCACTATGAATTTTTAAGAGCTATCTATGTAGAGAATTTTTTAGAGAATTCAAGTTATTTAAGTTAATTGTTACTAAAAGTTTTTGTATTCCCTCAAATCCTGTCAATCGAAGATGGCATCCTCTAGCAGCAAAGAAAAATGAGGTTAAGACATGTTGGTTCAAGGTATGGAATGAAAGGTGCCAAATTTTAAGTTGACTCTTGCTATTGCATAAACCCTAGATCCAAGTGGAGCACAGTTGAAAATTCTCCAAAGGTAATATTAATTAATGATATTCATTTGAATTTCAAATGTTCTATTCAAGACATCAAAACATTAGAGATGGATGAATATTTGAAGGAGTTATGTGTTGATGGTGTGTTGAAATTAGAGAATTAACATCTTTAGACAAAAGGTTTAACTCAAATTCCTTATATGCCATGGGATCTCCAAATAAAATGGATAATATTTACCCTTAATTATGTGCACAATGGTGACATATAGCTGGATCAACTAGTTTTGATAACTAAGAAGATGATCCAGAGGATCAATGATCTTTTCATGTTGTCAAAAGAAAAAATGACTAAAACTGTAGGTTAGGTTAAACTATAGAAGAAGACCCTTGTTGAGTGGGATGGAAGGGGAATGAAGAAAAGATATATCATTGACATGGAATTGAAGTTTGGCATACATGTTATAGCTCACAAAATCTATAGTTCAAGCAAACTGGTCAGTATATCTTATAAAGTAGTTCATTTGGCATATAGGGTGGTCAAAAATAACTTGTAACTTGGCCTTGATCAATTTATACTAAATCAATTCAACAATAACATGGAGAGCATCAGAACTTCCAAAAATAATCCATGTAAGTTTGGTTCGCTCTTGACTTGTTTATTTTTCTATGTTTAGAAGTTCTTCCCATAAAAAAGAAATATAGTTTAGAGAAAAGATGTACTAGTTCTTTATCAGATTAATGAGTACATTGCTCAAATAGGAAAGAATTATGTAAACATTACATATAACTACTTTGATGGTTGATAATGATAAAGTCTACATTTAGGTAGTTACGTCAAGAATAGCATGGGTAAAACCTCTTAGATATGAGGTGAACATTGATGAAACCAAAGAAATAATTGAGCCATAGATAAATGAGCTTGTTGACCATAAAGTTGTTTACTTTGGCACCTTTGATGAGGCAAAGGCCAAGATAGAATTAGAAATCAAACTTCCTGAAGTAGTCAACAAGAGCAAGAAGAGAATTGCTAAACTAAAAATTGGTTCCACTCTTCTATTGACTGAAGGAAAAGAAGAGGATGAAGAAGCATATGATGAAGAAAAGATAAAGGAAGAAGAGCCATTAAAAAAGAAAGGTAAGGTAATTATTACCAAGCCTACCAAAACATCTACTAGTGTGTTCACTAGCAAATCATCCAAGAAGAAAGTGGATAAAGTAGGATGAGACATAATCTTCAAGAGGTCTCCACCTACCTTTGAGGAAAGAATAAAAGATTTAGAATCAAGATCTAGCATTAAAAATTTGAAGGCACTAAATTATGATACTAGGACTACATAGGAGTAGAATAAAATAGAAGATATATATTAATATCCAAGATGAGTAAGTGGAAGTACTCACCTGAGCATCTAGCTCAGTAAATTCCCAATGCTTTGATGGACAAGATTAAGCCAAGATGGGAGCATGCAATCAAAACTAAAAAAGATATATATGAGTAGACCCTAAGGAAACTTATGCCAAATATGGATGACAACAAGGCTTAGGAATCTATGAAGAAAATTGAAGAAAATATAACTTCCAGATTCAATACTTGTCTTATACTATTGAAAGACATTGAGCATGTTGTGAAGAAGGCTACAAATAGATGGAAGAATGTGTATTTTCTTCACAAGCTGGGTGATTTTGTAGTTAGTATAAGTGACAAGGATGATGATGATGGTGATCAAGACAATGATGAAGAGATTGATAATGAAGAAGACACTCATTTTGATAATGTAGATGATGAAGAGGAATAGGGGTAGGAAGCTACCAAGGAAGATGCACAAGATACTAAGGAGACAAATCTAGTAAAGATTTTCGTAGCTGTCATAGCATCACTTCCTCATTCTCCAAGAAAAACATTAAAAACACCAAGCTCAGAGAAAGCTTCAGCAGGATTGATTGTGACCATCACTAAAATCATAAGCACTCAATCAATCTATGTACCTATCCAACTTAGTACTTCATTGATAGTAGTGCCAAGCACTTCATCTAATGAAAAGAAAGCTCTTCCCACTACATCATTTTTGGCTACATCAGGTTTTTTTCTACTGGTATTTCTTCTACTAGTATTTCAATGAGTGTAGTATCGAATTTTACAGCGAGTCCTACGACATCTACATTTGTTTCCATTCCTAGTATGCTATGTAAGTAATAAGTGCAAGGACAGTTGAGACCAAGCCTCAACTAAACACAAAATTTTTGGGAAAAGGAAAAGAGAAGGAAGAAGATGTAGATCGTGATGAGGAGATTGTCATTCCTAATTTGGACATCTCTAACCTTAATCCTAATCAAATGCATGTTTTTGGAGAACTTCTGCAAAAGAAATCCAAGCAACAAAGACTTAGAGAGGAAAGAAACAAGGAATTTAAGATAATTGAGGATACTAGGAATATTCTAGTAGAGGCTCTAGGCATAGAGGTTGATACTTCTCAACAAATTTTGTATCGATTAGCAAAGGTAGTCCATAAATATAAAGTATATTTGGATGGATAGGATAAATTATTGTAGAAAGCTGAGAAAAAGTTTGAGAATAATGTTTTAGAACTTATTACTCAACAAATTTCCATTCATCAAGTAAAACTGATGGAGACACAACCCAAGAACCGAATGGACACAATACGAAAGGGACACTTTATCAACTATGAAAATATGCTAATACACTTAGTGTAGAGAAAACAAACTCCAAAACATGCCCTATGGGCTTACAATGGTATAAATCTGGAGATAATTTCTTCTCCTAGTACCTCCTCTCAAACTCCACTCTGAACTGCCTTTTACAATTCCAAACTATCCTTATATAGACCCCAAAGGGTTAAAGATTCAGAATACACTCTAGAAAGTGCTAGTTGACATCCACCACCAAAATGAAAGGCTCCAAAAGTAACTTTAGAAGTCAGTACAAAATTAGAAGAATCCAAAAATGGTAGCCAAACTTCTAGGAGGCAAAACTTTTGAACTGTAGCTCCGATCAATAAACTGTTTACATTTCCAAAAAGCTCTCATAGTGCTCTATAGCTCTATGGACCAGCTTCACTCATCCCTCATTTTTTGGCCCTATATGAGGTCATTTAGTGCCTCAAACCTGACTTTGAAGCATTCTTAAAAGGTCTCCAGAAATTCAAATACTGCAATAACTTTCAAATTGTGTAGCCTTTTGACCTGATTCTTTTTCTTGAATGTTCTAAATTACAATTTTAATCCTCCCTCCAATTTACACCTTCTAATTTACCATAATTATGGCTCAATTACATAGTCCTATTTTTTTGGCATTTACACATATCCCAAGGTGCTTAAATACTCTAACCTAGAACACTAATAGTGGAACTGTAAGAGTTGGAACCTTTATTTGACCCAAATGGGTATCTAGAAATGAAAACACATGAAACTGAAACTATTTCTAGGTACATTTTTTGGGGTGACATAGGATTTCCCTTATACATCTAGATGCTCTTGCATCAGACACCCAGGGTAGATTGAAAAGTGAACCTATCACTTTATGGATGGTAGAGGAAATCCCAAATGGGAAACGTCAACTACTAATATCCAAGTTGAGTCTTCTATCGACCATCCTTTCTAATTAACCAGATGCTACACAACTATCTAGAATCTCTTCTATCTCCTCCTTTTTAGAAGTAGGAATTGGACATGGCTCCAACATTAACTCGTCATCTGCACCATCATTATGATACTTTGTTAAGTCTACAATGTTGAAGATAGGAGAAATGTGAATTCCATTTGGCAACTCCACCTCATATGCATTTCTTGAGTCATGTTTCTTTAGAATTTTGTAGGGGCCAAATTTCTTCATCTTCAACTTGTTGTAACTACCTCCTGGAAATCTTTCCTTTCTTAAGTATACCATGACTAAATCCCCTATTTGGAACTCCTTATTTCTTCTCCTTTGATCAAACCTAGCTTTATACTATCGATTCATCTTGATAATGTGTGCCTGGACCTCCTCATCTAGGTGCTTGATATGTTCAGCAAACCCTTCTACTTTAGCACTTGTCCTCTCCCCTTGCTCCATCTTCCTCAATTCTAGTGCAGTCCTTGGAATACTTCCATATATAATTTGGAATGGTGATTTAACAATACTCCTATTTATAGAGTTATTGTAAGAAAATTCCACTTGTGGTAGAATCAAATCCCATCCCTTAGGCTTATCCCCAACTAAACATCTCAGCAAATTGCCTAGACTTTTGTTTACCACTTCTGTCTAGCCATTAATCTGTGGATGATGTGTGGAACTGAATTTCAAGTCTATTCTTTACTTCTTCCACAATGTTCTCCATAAATACCCCACAAATTTAGTGTCTCTATCAGAAACTATACTCCTTGGGAGGCCATGTAGTCTTACCACCTCTCTGAAAAACAAGTCTGCAATATTGACAGCATCATGAGTTTTATGGCATGGAATGAAATGTTCCATTTTGGAGAACCTATCAACCACCACAAATACTGAGTCATTTCCCTTTTGTGTCCTCAAAAATCCAAGAACAAAATCCATACTTATGTCGTTCCATGGCTTTGATGGAACAGGAAATGGCTGATATAGTCCAGTATTGTGAGTAAATCCCTTGGCCACTTGACAAACCTGACAACTCTGTACAAACTTTTTCACATCCTATGAAATCTGAGGCCAAAAGGAATGTTCTCTAAGAATGGCAATGGTCTTATCTAGACCAAAATGTCCTGCCATCCCTCCACTGTGTTTCTCCTTAATCATATTTTCCCTCATGGAACTCATTGGAATGCACAATTTATTTCCCTTCAACAACATACCATCCTGAATTAGATAGTCTAACCACTTGGTTCTATCTATAGCAACAGGTTCTTTACAAGCTGTCCATACTTCAGCAAAATCAAGATCCTTTGGGTACAAATTCTTGAGTTCATCAAACCCAACTACTTCAACCTGCATTACGATAAGCAGCAACTGCCTCCTACTTAATGCATCTGCAACCCTATTAGATTTTCCACTTCTATGCTTCAACACAAATGTATAGCTCTACAAGAACTCTACACACTTCATATGCCTCTGGTTCTATTTACCTTGGCTATTTAGGTACTATAATATCTGGTGATCAATATATTAAAAAAATTCCTTTGGTAATAAATAATGCCTCCATTTCTTTAAGGCTTGAACTATTGCATAGAACTCTTGATCATAAATAGAATATGTATTTTTTGCATCATTCCATTTTTCACTAAAATATCCAATAGGCTTACCTTCTTGGCTTAATAAAGCCCCAATAGCACTTCCATTAGCATCACAATCCACCTAGAACACCTTACTAAAATTAGGAATTGCCAACATAGGTTGTTCTATTACCTTCTTCAGCAATTCAAAACTTCTTGCAGTTGGTGCAGTCCATTTGAACTCTTTTCTATCCCCTCTTATTGTGTCCGTTAGGGGTGCACATATGCCACTGAAATTCTTAATGAACTTTGTATAAAAACTAACTAGACCATGAAATGATCTCACTTCAGTAGCAAACCATGGAGTTTCTTAATAAAGCTACACTTCTTTAGATTAATTAACAGTTTCTCTTCCCTTAACCTTTCAAGGACACTACAAATATGCAATAAATGTTCTTCCAATGTCTTTTTGAAAATTAAAATATCATCCAAATAGACAATAAAAAATTTTCCCAAGAACTTCTTAAGTACCTCATTCATAAGCCATATGAAGGTGCTTGGGGCGTTCGTTAATCCAAATGGTACAGCTAGCCACTCATAAAGACCCTCCTTGGTCTTGAAGGCAGTTCTCCACTCATCTCCTTCTTGTATCCATATCTAGTGATAGCCACTCTTGAGATCTATCTTTGTGAAGTACTGAGCTCCACTCAAGCAGTCCATAAGATCATCCATTCTTGGCAAAGGAAAATGATACTTGATGGTTATCCTATTTATAGCTTAAAAGTCTATACACATTCTCCACTCTTAATCCTTCTTTGGTGCTAGTACTATAGGTACTACACATGAACTCAGGCTCTCTCGAATCAAACCCTTCCTCAATAGCTCCTGAACCTATCTATTTAGCTCCTCAATTTTAGTAGGAGTCATCCTATGAGCAACCTTGTTAGAAAAACTAGCTCTAGGGATTAAAACTATCTGATGATTGATTTGCCTTACTAATAGAATTTATTCTAGAACATTATTAGAGATGATATCTTGAAACTCAATTAATAAATCTAAAACTTCAAGTGGTATTTCACTACTACCTTCCTTATCTTTTCTAGGAACCAAAGCATAGCACATACACTGATGTTTCATGCCATCTAAAAACTTTCTTCCATCAACAAGATAGATCCTAGCACTAATGCATACCTTTTCACCTTCCTTTACAATGGGCTTTAGTTTGTGGCAAGCTCCATCCTTTGTCGGAGAGTATGTGTTTGCAAGACCATCATGTACTGCATGCCTGTCAAATTGCCATGATCTTCTCAATAATAGATGCCAGACATCCATTGGAATAATATCACAGAGAACTTCACCATGGTGACTACCAATTTTGAACTTCACTAAACATTATTCACTAACCAGAACCTTATGATCATCCTTCACCCAAGTGATCTGATAGGGTTGGGGGTGTTTCTCCCTCTTGAGTTTTAGCTTAGAGACCATCTCGTCTGACACCAAGTTGTCAATGCTACCACCATCAATAATCACATCACAACATTTATCCTCACACTTGCACTTGGTATGAAATAGACTCATCCTTTATCCTAGTTTAATCTCACCACTTAGTAGGACCCTTTCATTTACTAAAGTCTCTCCTCTTTTTGCATCCTCTAAATGTGATGATTATGCATCCTCATCCACATGAGCAACCATAGCTTGGTCCTCATCTCTCCTATCTATCCTTCCTTATTGTTGAGGGCATTCAAAGGCATGATGACCTTCTTCATTGCAATGCAAATAGGTACCACAGAAGCCTCCTCTTTCTTGCCCATGTCCTCTACCTCTTCGTCTCTATTCTCCAAAGTTTTGATCATGGGAGAGATTGAAATCATAGTTCCTTTGGTTCTTGCTAGTACCCACATCTCCATTTTTCTTTTGGGTCTCATTTCGACCTCCAAATGACCTACCACTACCCCTTCCTCCTTGATGGCACCCTCTTTGTCTCCCTTCAAACCTTTTATTTAGCTTCTCTTCAACTTGTAGGGCAAATTGGTATGGCTCTTCAATGCTGGTCATTCTTAACAGACATAATTCCTCCTGGATGCTAGGCCATAATCCACTAATATAACGAGCAACCTTCTCCTTATTTTCTTCTACATGCCCTATTGTAATTAGAATTCATTAGAACTCCTTCATATATTCCTGGACTAATTTTCTTGCTTGCTTTAACCCATGCATCTTCTTAAAAAAATCAGGCTCATAGTCAACAGGAATGAATTGCTTCTTTAGTTTGTCCACCATGCGATCCCATCTTGTGATCTTCTCCTTTCCTCTTCTATTTCTTTCCAATTGAACCTCTTGCCACCAAATTTTGTCATGGCCTTTTATTTTGGCGTTTGCAAACTTAACCCTATTTGGGTCTCTTATATCCTCATATTCAAAGTACTCCTCCAATTCATTGATCTAGTCGATCAACTCATCTAGTTTCAGATCTCCTAAAAATATACCCAGATCAATTGTAGGCCTTTTTCCAAACTTAATAATGGCCCTAAATAGCCTCTCTTCCACTTGATTTAGAACTTCCCCTTCAACTTCCCCTTCTGGTCCAAATTCTTCTTCCTCATGGTCGTCCTCACTTTCATCACCTACGGCAACATTTGTTTCTCTATGAAGCTCCTCTTGCAATACTTGAACTTGCCTTTGGAGGGCTCTAACCTCCCTAGGATTAATATCTCTAGCCCTTCCACCACTCTTTTCATGGAGGCATCTTCTTAACTCAAATCCACAACCACACAGTCTTGGTGCAAATTGCCTTGTAGTGGGCGCTCTATCTACACACTCAGGAAAACTTGCTTTGATACCACTTGATGTAGACTCAACCCAAGAACCGAATGGACACAACAAGACAGGGAAACTTTATTAATTATAAAAATATGCTAATACACTTAGTGCAGAGAAAATAGACTCCAAAACATGCCCTATGGGCTTACAATGGTATAAATCTGGAGATAATTTCTTCTACCAGTACCTCCTCTCAAACTCCACTCCGAACTGCCTTTTACAATGCCAGAAATGTCCTTAAATAGACCCCAAAGGGTTAAGGATTAGGAATACATTCTAGAAAGTGCTAGTTGGCATCCACTGCCAAAATGGAAGGCTCCAAAAGTCACTTTGGAAGTCAATACAAAATTAGAAGAATCTAGAAATGGTTGTTGAACTTTCGGGAGGCATAATTTTTGAATCGTTGCTCTGATCAACGAACCGTTTACATTTTCAAAAGGCTCTCAAAGTGCTCTATAGAACTATGGACCAACTTCACTCATCCCCCATTTTTTGGCCCTGTATGAGGTCATTTAATGCCTCAAACTTGACTTTGAAGCATTCTTAGGAGGTCTCCAGAAATCAAAAAACTATGATAACTTTCAAACTGTGCAGGCTTTTGACCTGATTCTTTTTCTAGAATGTTCTAAATTACAATTTTAATCCTCCCTCCAATTTATGTCTTCTAATTCACCATATCCCAAGGTGCTTAAATACTCTAACCTAGAACACTGATAGTGGAACTATGAGAGTTGGAACCATTATTTGACCCAAATGGGTATCTAGAAATGAAAACACATGAAATAGAAACTATATCTAGGTACATTTTTTTGGGTGACATAGGATTTCCCTTATACCTCTAGATGCTCCTACATCAAAAATTATCTACTATTCTAGGCTCTCTAGCAACCTCCTACATCAATGTATCTTTACATTTTGGTAAACTCTATGATACATCTATGTTCACTAAGGAAACAAGAGAAAAATTGTCAAAGATTGATGAGGATATTGAGGCAAGTGCAAAATAGTTGCAACTTGACCCAAATTCAAGCTCTGCCCACTTCAACAAGATCAAAATCCTAATAGATAAGCAAGTAGAATTGCTAAAAGAAGAGGCAAGAATAAGAATAACATTATTAGATATTTAAAACATGATTCTTCCAATCATGGATGCACTATAGAAGAACATTGCACATTAAAAAAACTCATCCATGGAAACAATTTCTCCATTGTAGACCATATGATAGAATTGTTAGTTGAAGTGCAGATTAGGGCCCCGACACCCATTGCAAGCCACTTTTAGACACTACAAGTAGATAACCTACCCTAGACTCATGGAGTCATAAATCACAAAATCACCTCAGTCCTATACAAGTGACTAGAAAAATACTAAAAGATAATCCACAATAAGAACATCAAATCTCCATGAGAAACTAAAAAGAATCCATTGATAATCATCACCACAATAGTTCTCTATTGGCAACTAAGGGTATCAATGATAATCACAATATCCATCAATTCTCAACAAGCAACCATAAGGAATCTCAAAATAAATCACAATATCCATCAGTTCTCAACAAGCAACCAAAAAGGCATCTCAAAGAAAATAATACTAATTGAAGACTTCAAAATGGTTGAGTCAAAACATGTCACAACATGACAACATCAAAAATAAATCAACACTTCAGTTCCATCAATGCGATTGGAAAGAAATCCAAGTATAACTAATCGATAACTTAAAATGATTAGGTCAAGTGTCTCATACACATACATCTTAGCTTCACACATGAAGACTGATAAGCATCACCGAACAGTAGATACAAACATCTCATAGAGCATACCATAACATAACCATGGTTGGGTTATAAAAAGATCAAGACCAGACAACATCAACATGTCATCACATCTCATAACCCCTGAGCCTTTGGTAGACATCCTATGACCGTTCAACAATCTAGTCAAACCCAAAACCCCAAAATAGCAAGCATAGAAGAAACACAAAGTGCAAGTACATGTCTTGGTTTGCTTTTAAAATCACATATTGTCAATTCACAATAAAGTTTCAACCTACATTTCCATGTGAGTTTCCAAATACCAAGGGGTACATTCTAATCCATATAGTTAACCCATTCATTTTGAAAAATAGAATACAAAACTATCCCAATCAAAGTCCCAAAATAATAAAGATACAAATACATATTTCAGTTTGCTCTTGAAGTCACATGGTTATGCCAAGTATGAGGTTTTAGTTTTTGTTTCACATATATTCAAATGCATAATATTTTAACCTCCAAGTCAACATAGAATTATCCCTCCATTATTTTAAAATAATATTCTAAGAATAACTAAAAGATAAACATTTACTTATTAATCATTAAACTAATCTTCATAGACTTTTAATAAAAACATTCACATTATTTTGCTAGAATCAACATTAAAAAAAACTCCCCTTAGATTCCAAGAAATGACTCCCATTATCCAAATCATTGGAATAGTGCTTAACATCTTTCACTAATTAATTTACAATTTCCTTAACAACACTCTAGGGACAATTATCTTCATTGACTTTAAATAAAGTAACTGTCAACCTTATTAAAATCGATCTCATTAATAATTCAATAACTATATCATTCCACTAGACATGCATATTAATAGCTCTTTTAAATTTAATTCACTCTCATTTACAATCCATTTACCTCAATGGACTAATAATTAATTACACTCTTCTATTACTAACTAATTCTAATTAAATTAAATTAAATCAAATTAGTTAATAAATCATATAAAACTAATGCATAATAAGGTTCCATCTTCAAGTAAGCTTTCGAGTAGCTAGGATTCACAATTTACCTTTGCAATTAAACTCCCTCTTATTTACAAAATCATATTGTAACTTACAAGTAACCATAAAATATATCCAAACCCAATAAAAATAAAAAATGAATTTCTAAATGATAAATATAATCAATCATTAATATTTATCATTCATTTCATTTAATTTAAATGTATATTTACATTAACAATTAATAATTAATAATTAATTAATTCGCATCCATTACCAAATTCTTTAGTGACAATATTGTTAATTATAATTAAAAAATAATATTAAACCATTCAATAACTATAGTAATTTAAAATTAATATTAACAATAATCTAATAACATGTTTCAATTTTTTAAACTTGCACTATAATATATTTAGGGAAGGCATTTAAAAGTTTAAGCAATTTAAAAATTGTAGGCTCTTTATACTAATAGTGGCTCATTATGAAGTCGTGCGGCTTAACAAGGCCACTAGCCTTAATACCTCTTGCCACAACGATACAAGCATGCGGCAGGTAGCCACCGATAAAAGGAAGCAAGTTGTTGAGTACAGATAATAATGGATATTCTTTTGTTGGGCATAAATTAAGGGTTAAACTAGCCCATGGAGGTCGACGATTGCCTTCTTCAAGAGATCACTGCACTGACTATGGTGCTAGTGGTGACTGTAGTGGTCGTATTGAAGATCGTGTAGTGTCACATCATTGTTGCTACTCAAAGTTTAGTCATGAGCCCATTTACTATTAAGTTCTAATTGGTGAGAAGACATAATACGCTAATCAGAATTAAACCCCAACCAATAGTCTCTCTACTTTGGAAGGGATGGGCATTGACAATTGCTGCATTGAAATTGAGGGTGGCAATAAAGTGTCTTAGCTAGATGGATCTGCATTGAAATGGGTAGAATGGATAGAGGAAGTTGATACATGAGTCACATTTCCCACACAATTTTAAAGGTTGTGCTTTAAGTTAGACATCCTCTGATCCATTTGAATGTTCTGTTTTTTATTTTCCATAGACTTTATTGAAAACCATTTTAGAAAGAGCACTATCATGATTTCAGAGATTGTCATCCGAGCTTACAATTCTAGTGGGGAGATTAGTGTCAAAAGGAGATAAGTGGACATCGCTCATCTTAGGTTTATATAAAATTGGTACACTGTCTGAGTTTCTAGATAATCTGGGCATTAGAAGCAATATTGAGAAAAGAGTAAAGGAGATGATGGTTTCATTTTGTGAAACCCATGAACATTCGCTCCACACACTGATCTTTTGCACTTAAGTAGATGGATTTAAGAGTCCTTTAACCCATTTTTTGTTTAAGCATATACTTGGCAAGTCATAATTAGTGAGCCTGTCATGTTTTGTTATTTCACAAGGCTCACTTGAAGTTGGTGACATGGACGTTCAGTACAATATTGAATAGTATATGAATAAAGAATATATATAAAGGACACCTTCGAAAATCTTTAGGTTAATGTATTTGAATAGGTGATTGACATTTGATATGAACTAAAAGCTAAATGATGAAGAACATATAATTTTATAAAAACCTTACCTTCTAACTACAAATGGAATATTGGAGCGCAAAGTTTGTATGGGTTGATTGATATGTGGCAGCATAGAATCACATTGTTTGAAGCACCTTCAAATAAGGAAAGATCAATTTTCATCTTTTAAGGGGAGTAGAGGAATATACACATAGGATTAATTTGTGGAAGACACATCAGATCAAAGGAAGGTGGGGGGCGTCAGATAGTTGTGGGCACCCAATTTTCCATAAAGCATCAAAAGGCATACACATTTTCATGCAGTTAAAGACATTGAGGTTGAGCTAATAGGATGATATGTGCATCCTGTGTTCGAAGGTACCCATTACCATATGTCACTCGACAATAAGGAAATTGCATGAGGTGATAAAGACTTAAGACACCGAAATAGCTTAAGGTAATCAATAATTTTTTTATGATTATTCTCACATTGTTATGCATTATGTTATTATTAGATACATAACATATATAGTGATAAAAATATAGAACAATGATATTTCCCAATAATGATATTGTATGATCTATATCATAAGAAATAATTCATGGATATTAAGATAATAATATACATTCTTGTACATCTAATTAATTACCACTTAATGCTTAGAGATGGTGATTACTTCTATATGAATGGCTACATGCCAGTATAGAATTTAAGATCATGTCTACATGAGTGGCAAGATGGAGTCCAAGAGGTTAACATAATCTGCATATGAATGGCTAGATGAGAAATGGTTAGAATAGTAAAATATAATTTTATCGTACAAATTCTAACATTGGTTTCATAGGTATTAATGTCCTAGTTAGTGGGGATATTACAATCTAGCAAACATGATGAAGACAGGAAGAGAAAAAGAATAATAGAGTATGTGAAATAATCATGAGTGCCTACCTAGACACTTATGCTAATTTTCTATGCCTTAGACAATCGTAGAGAAGCTCCTCCCTTCAAAAACCTTCCCCTTTCTGAAAATTCCTTCGTTCTCCAACATTCGCAATTCCTCCAAGAATTGAAACCCCCCCAAAGTGACTAGGAGTGCTTGTATAAGCATATGAGGATGTAGAAGCCTATGAGCTTGTACAAGCATATGAGCTTGTCGAAGCATATGAGGATGTAGAAGCCTATGAGCTTGTAAAAGCATGTGAGCTTGTCCAAGCATATGAGGATGTCCATACACACTAGGAGAGCCTCTATATAAAGGCCTCTAAGATGCATCTAGAATGTGTCTAGAAAGAATTAGGAGATAAGCATGAAAAATAAACACATAACTTCCATGATAAGAAGATAAACATGATGAGATGTTTAGAGTTCTATAGACACAATGTGCTCAAATAATGTGCTAACTCCTAAGTGTAGACAACATGTGCATAATTAGAGTGTAAACTCGTATGTTGTCAACATGACAATTCACAAGAGTTCACATACTCCTGTGAGAATAAATATTAAAATAATGCACATTAATTTATTTAATATTCACTTTATTTATTTATTTATTTGTTTATTTAAAATTAATTTATTAATTTTAAATCTCATGCACTCACTTTATTAAATCCACTTGTTTTATCTTAATATATTTTTAATCACATGCATGCATCATGTGATCTAGAATCTTTTAATAATTTTAATATCTTTTCCACTTTTAAATTTGTTTTCAAAACTTAATTGATAAAATATTTATTAACTTAAATAATATTATTATTTAGCATTTATTTAAAAATGTACTCTAAATATATTAGTATTAAGTTAAATAAATATTATCACATTCCAAATCTAAACATATAACTTTTATCTTCAAATTTAATTCTTTTATTTAATTAATTTCCCAATTAATTAAATAAAATAAATATCAAAATCTCATATGAATTTTTCATTAAATTAAAATATTAATTAAATCTTTTAATTAGGCTTAATAAATAGAAAATTCACCGAGAAAGGGTTTGGCAATGATAACAAAAATGCAAACTAGGGAAGGCACTACACCTCCATTACAAACCCTTACACTCTATGAATAGAGAGCTATGAGCTGCGTTTCGAGACCTCATTTTTGAGTAATCTTGGATATAATAAGTCATAAAAGTGTTCCCACATTTTAGGCATACATTTTTGGCACCTACTATGGGGCAACCCACATTTACTTGCTGGTTGTGGAAATTTTTAGATCTAATCACCTTGTACAAATTTGTTTGGAGACAAAAAAACCCTAGATCTACAAGATTTTTCATATCTCCCAAACAGCTAGGTATTTTAATCTAAATGTTTTTGTGCAAAGTGGCGACACATCATATAAGCTTCAATCCAATTTTTATATTTTTCTAAGGTATTTTCAACTTTTAATAGTTTTTTTCTTAATTTTTCATGAAAAATCATTTTAAGGAGAAAATTAGCACATCTTTTAGAAAAAAAATCAATTTTGAAAAAGGTCTCTTAATTATAAATAGATTTACTTCTTTGTATTTTAATTTTAGAGATCATATTAGGGTTCGATAATTTGATTTGCAAAAACTGGTCTCTTTTGACAAAATGGCTCCCTATGGCACCAATTAAAAGATATTTTTAAAATTCTAACATTTTTGGAAAGCTCTTTGATTTTTGATAGGGGTCACTTTCTTTTATTTAGCATTTTGGATATGAATACATATCATATAGATCCAATCTTGTTGACAAGGTTAAAAATCATGATTAAATTGCACTTTATTGGCACAAATTTCAATGCATGATATGAGTTGTCATTTTTCATGGAATCAAATAGTTCAATATATTTTCATGTTACTTTTCCTATTTCTTCATGATTTCATTGACTATATTGAAGTTTGTGAAGGTAATTTGGAGGTAGAAAGAGTAAAAAAATAGAAAAAAATGGAAAGCATGAAATCAAGGTGCACCCATTCCAAACCTTCTCATTTGAATTATAAAAAGTGATCATTGTGTTATTTTTCATTGTGCAATAATTTTCTTTATTTTGTCAAATTTTTTGTTGTGTCTTCCCAACATTGAAAAGGGGGCTTAATATGAATCATTCACATTTGGATTTGAGCTTAAAATAAAATACCATTTTTTCTTTTAATCCTTAAGATTTTCTTATTGATGATTTCTTCCTGCATCCTTGTTAATGAGTTTGACGGAAATCTAAATAAGGGATCTTGATTTTTTTTTAAGGGGGTCTACCTAGAGAAGTGATCAATCTAGGGGATGACCTCAACTCCTATGTTTTGATGAAGTATAAATAGCATAACTTGAATCTAAAAACAGGTCTCTTGAAAGTAGAAATGTTGTCAATCTTGGCTAAGCCCCAAAGAACTTTGTACCTTTGGGAAGTGAAGGTGAAGATTGGGTTACCATTTCCACCTGGTTGTTTGGTAGTATTCTCTTTCATCTACAGATTTGGGCCTCACTTACCTTGTGTATATGGAGGACATTCCCTAGTTGAGCTTGTACATCCTTATAGAAAACTAAATAGGCTGTTGGTGTGTTTGATGTGCTTGAATGTTTAGAACCTTCCCCACTTTGAACAAACGGGGACACATCCATCAAATTGAGCCTTAAGGATTCTTTCCTTTTATATGTTTTGAAAACCACTATGGGCTTCAAACCCTGTGCTACCAAACCTCAATCAAGTCTAGCTAATTATGAGTTCTCTTGTGCCATTAAAAAGTATCTAGACTTACCTACCAAACCTGAATCAAGTCTAGATGATTATATGAGTTCTCCTCTACCATTAAAAAATATATAGGCTTACCTACTATTTTCTCTTTTTCAAGGTCTGCATTTTCTACTCCAAGACATCAAATGTCTTCATCTTATAGATCAAAGGACATCTTGAGAGAGAAAGTGAGTGATAACTCCTTCGAAAATATGCTAATATTTCATGATGGGCCTATCTTTGACTGGAATGGGAATGAGAAAAATGGTCCTAGCTATACTTTTGAGAGAACTTTTACTCCTTGGTATATTCATATGACATGATGCTTGAGACCTTAGTTAAAAAAAATATCATTACTTTACCATACAAATTTTATACACCTTATGAACTTGAGATAAAACCTTATTGGTGGAGATATGATCATTATTGTGGCTACCATACATGCAAAGGTCATAAAACTGAAGATTGTATTACATTGAAATGTATAATTCAAGATTTTATTGATTACGGAATCATTGATGTTGAAATTCCTAAAGGCCAAGGTAATGAAGATGCTTCTCTTCAGAAAGATCATGTTGATGAATGTATGTCTAGTGATGGTTTCCTTGATACCTCCATTTCTTCCAATACTTATGCATCTCCCAAAACATCAAAGCTATCCAACATTCTTCCATCAAAAAAAGGTCCTAATAATTTTCATGAAATTCCCTTTAGTTATCCTCAAGGGCTACCTCTTAAAGAAACCCAAGCTAATCTACACTTGTCTGAAAACCCTTTTCATGCTTCTAATACTAAACATCCTCAACCTTCATGCGACACTATGTCTACTATGCCCACTTCTGCTTGTCCTTCATTACCCCTTCAAGTTCCTATCATGCAAAACTTATATACTCCCTTCTTCTTAGAAGTGGATTCATGCCAAGAGGACTCTCAAAAAGATAAAATTAAAATTATTAAGAAATATCAAGATCAAGCACCCCTTCATCTCCTTCAAGATGTCACCCTTCCATATCTTATTTCTTATTCACCTCCCAAGTATGATGAGGACACTACTTCCATTATTTCCCTTGAGCTTACTAAAAATTGTGAACAAAGTTCTATGCCTATTTTATCCAAAGAAACTTACCAAGATCAAAGTATTCCTTCTTCTTGTTTTACTTCTTCATATTCACTTCAAAACTATGCTCAATCTCAAATACTCTTATTAAAAGTGTTTCTCCTATTAAAGATACTCATGAGTCTATTGATGGTCTTTGTCACATTTCTCACTCTAAAGATGCTAATACCTCTATTCACTATCCCTTTACATATCCTAAATCTATCCTTGGTCCTTATTCATCAAAGATAAAGCCTTCAAACCTTCCATCTATATTGGGACCTTATGTTCCTCCATATCCTAGTTTCACTCCTATCTCATCTCCTATCTTCCTATCATACCTCGAGATTAACAAAGACACTCCTCCTTGATGAATTCTTATTCATCTATCCATATGAACCAGTCATATAATCCTTATTCATGCACAAATTCCAGGTCTTTTGGAAGCAATTTAGATGATCAATTTAAAAAAAAATGCAAGGATCCATTGAAAAATGAATATCTCTATGTCACATCTAATCAACATGTGAATGAAAAGAAAGAACAATTATTCAAGAGAAAACAAAGCTCTAATAAAAAAAGTGCTAAATTAAAACGAATATGGGTTCCTAAATCTATCATTGAAGAAATACATTCTAAAGCATCCAAAGGAAAAGAAAAATCTAAAGCTATATGGATTCCTGAGTCTCTTTTGAAAGACTTGAATATTGAAAATACTTCAAAGTTGATATCCAAGCTGCCAAAGGCTTCCACTCCATCTCCTTCCAAAAGTTTGTTACTTCCTTGTATATTTGAATCTTAAACTATTCCTTCCATTATTAATCCATCATTTCACAACCCTTCAAGTTGTGTGTCGATGTTGATCTTGCCTACTTTCTCACTACTCTTATGCATTATTTTCAAGCCTACACTTACCTACTATCCATATTCCTTCTATCTTTTCAAAGCATAAAACCTTGTCCTCCATATACATTATCTACCATCTCCTTTTTATCACCCTATGACCATCTTTGAGTATACTTAAATATGGTGTTGGCTTATCATGACTCATATTTCCTATAGGAGCACTATTTAAGTTGAACTAACTTGATCTCTTTCTAAAAATTGAAAAAAAAATTGAAAAAAAGAGAAAGAAAATGAAAATGAAAATTTTGAAAACGTGCCTTGGTGAAAACATGATAATCAAACATCTTGGTAGAAAAATTAAAGAGAAATAAATTCATCCTATGGTGAAAACCACTCCCTTGTGGTACCTTGGATAAGTACCATGATGAAAACCTAACAATCAAGCATGATGAGTAGTTCTTCTACATCTTTCATCCATTGCGTCTTCTCTTTTTGATCTTTACAATGTTGACCTATACAAGAACATTTGGCTATCTTGTGAGCTATCTTATGATGATCTTGTTTTCATTCCTTTCATGTTCAACCTTCATATCTATTTTCCTGTATTCACTCTAGTCTTTTTCTATCCTTTTCCTATTTATCTCTTTGGTTTTGATCTAATAAAAAAGAGTAAAATACAATATTATGAAGTCTCTTGACATGTCTACTCCTTTGGATTGCATCTTTCCCACTTTTACATTATTCCTTCATGAATTATCATATAATGACCATTAATTTCTTGTCCAAATGTTCTCTACATGACAATTTTTCCCTAACTTGGGTACTCTTGAGGAGTTAGTCCTTGATTATCACTTGCACTTGCTTCATACACTCCTTGTTTATCCATCATATCCACTAGCTTGCTACTCCATCATGTCTTCCACCTTTCTATACATTGGGACTACACGATGTGATCTTGCTTGAGAATTTTGTCCTTGCTTTTGTTTGAGGGAATTGTATATTATTTTTATATATTTATTGATCCTGAAAAATACAAAAAAATAATAAATGATATATTTCAAAAATCCAAAAAAAGGATATATTGTGAAAATTCCAAAAATCAAAAAATATCGTGAAAAAATAATCATCTTAGTAATAAGCGCTTTGATGTATCTCCAAAAAAATTATATATTCCAAAAAAAAAGGAATTCCCAACGGTGAAAAATTGGAAATGGGCACTACTTGAGGCCTTTGCACCCCTATTTCTTAGCATGTGTCCTTGATACTTAGCCTTTCTCCATCATGCCTTGTCCTTGTTGCCTTGGTTTGGAATTGGTCTTTTTCTAGGGGCATAACTATGTTCACTTTGGTCTTTTGGATGCATTATTCTTTAGGACACCTCACAAATGGTGTTTTTCAACACCATCCCAATTGTATTTTTCAATACAACCCCTGGCAACGAGTTTTTTTCAACACTTATTGGTTTTCTCTTACCCAATTTAGTCATATGATCTTCCTCGCTTGCAAGCATTTGATTCTTATCCTAAGAAATCAGTATCCGTTAACATACTTAAATTTTTAAACACAAACACTTGATGCTTGACTTATGTCATGATATTTTCTTTGTGTGTTGATTGTTATTGATTTTGGCTGAGTGTCCTTGTCTAATAAGTCTCTCTAGGATTCATAGCTAGAGGATTTGAGGCATGGGGCATGTTTTATTTGTCTTTTTCTTGTGGGTGTGGTCTTTAAACTCTAGAGTATTTCCTGTTGTCCCCTTAAAACACTTAGGAGATTTAAGGTATCATCCTTGACTATTTTTGCACAACCATTCTTATGGTCATCCTAGAATCTATGTTTTGATGTGAGCATGGTTTTACTACATTAAATTTGGTAAGCTAACACCGAAGTCATCTTGACCTTTATGTCTTTGATGCTTATGTTATAATATTTCCACATTCCAATCTGATATAAATTACATTTATATCTTCATAGTTGCGCTTGTGACTAGTAATGCTTGTGAGATTTTTTGATGTCCATTAATAATGACCCAATGATGAAAATAAGTTCTTTTATATTTTATAATGAATGATGAACACAAAATCCTATGTTACAGTTTCTCTTTTGCAAGTATACCTTTGCATTTTTATGTAGCTTGCATTATCAAACTTCATGTTAGTTTACATTTTTGGGCTACATTATGAGTTTGAGAGGGTTCTTCCTTCATCTTTATTGTGGACTTTTAATCAACTATGGTCATGTTTTTATCTTCATTTCCATATCTTCTTTCGTGTTCTCAATCAAAATTTCTATCATAAATAGTTGATTGATTTTTGGGCATTCTATTTTTTATGAGAAAAAATATTTTCTTCTTTTTATTTCTTTCCATATCTTCCAAATTTATATCTTTCATTTTCTTTTACCCCACTTATTTTCTTCTAAATCACCATTTGGGCATAATATTTCATGCTTGATGATCTACCTTGGTTTCGTGATTCTTATATCTTTCATCTGACATCGAGAACTTTATCTTTTATTCAATTTGAACAAATTCATCAATTTTTTGTTTCTCCTCTGTCTCTTATTTCAATTTTGATCATGAGGGGGCACTACATATCAACTTCAATTCTCAATTCAATTTTATCAATTTTATCCTCAACTTATTTAAGTTCAAATTTATTTGTATTCTTTGTCCTTATGTGTTCCTAAATTAACCACACATCTGGGTTGTTTTGTGATCCCAAATTGATCTCACACTTCAATTTCTTTCTTTGACTATGTGTGTTCCCAAATTGATCACACATTAGTCAAAGAGGGGCAAACATATGCACCCTAAAATGGTCACCTAGGCTATGGGGCCCCTTTATTAAATTTGTGAATTTATCAAATTTCTTGAATCAATGGTTTGCAATATTTTATTAAATCAATTCAAATAATTTTTTGTGATCAAATTTTATTATTTTCTAAGGTTGATCATTTTATCCTAAGTCTTATTTAATTAAAATAGAATCTCCTCTTTTAAGTAAATAAAATAAGCCCCCATTTAATTAAAAGAAAACCTCTCTTTTATTTAAATAATTCATCCATATTTAATTAATTAAGAGAAAAATCTCTATTTTAAATTAATTAAATATTTCCTATTTAATTAAGAAATTTCTCCCTTGTAATTAAATAAATCTCTACTTAAAGAGGAAATAAAATAAATTAAAATTAAAATTTCCTCTACAATTAAATACACATATTTCTAAGTGGGCATCCATTTAATTCTTTTCCTATTTTACCATTGGTGGATCTTTATTTCACACAGATCATTCTTCCTCCACCCTTTATTAAATATATTTGCCTCTTAATCTTGATCATCCAATCTTCTTTATAAGGGAGAGCCCTCTCCTCATTTTACATACACACACTCTAGGCTATTGTTATGTTGCAGGTTTGGAGAGTGATTTTTGAAGGAGTTTGAACACTAAATCTTTTTTGTAGAGAACTTCTATTTTTCACGTCTTCTTCTCTCTTGCATCTTTTGCTTCCATCATCATGAGGTTTCATCTTTTCATTTTCATATTAGCTTAGATCTTGCTTCCATAGATTAGATCTTCCTTTTATAAATTAGATCTTGCATTGATAGATTATATCTTACATTGTTATCATATAGATTAGTTTTATCTTCACTTGCATGCATATTGGATATTTGAATCTCTCATTTTATGGTGTACTTGCATGGGTACAATCTAGGTCAAACTAAGGGCCTCCATTACAAATCCTTTCACTTTATGAATAGAGAGTTATGAGCTATCACTCAAGACCTCATTCTTGAGCAATCTTTGATATAATGACTCATAGAAGTGTGACCACATTTTAGGCATACAATTAAGACATCAAAGATTACAAAGACAAAGGAAAGAATTCTTGCTACATTGTTGAAGAGGAAACAAATGATAGATCTAATGATCTTGATGACAACATGGTGTATGTTGTAATGAAGGATGAATCTAATAAGGATGAGGCAACTGCAATAGTGTCTTGTGTGAACAAGAATGACAGATGGATCATTGACAATGGTTGTTTACATCACATGACTAGAGATAGTGTCAGGTTTGGTAATCATGCACCCTGTCTAATAAAAGGAAAAAGTTCTATCAAGCTCATAAAAAATATTTTATGTGACAATGCTTATTATGTTGAAGGACTTAACTATAATTTGTTGAGTGTGTCACAACTGAATAATTCAAGTTGTAAGGTTGAGTTTAAAAATAAAATTGTTGAGATATATGATACTAATGGAAAACTAATTGGAAAAGGTGACCAAACTAGAGTTAATATATTCTACCTTGATATAGAGGATGATACTTGTATAATTGTAGAATTTGGTGATGTGTGGCTATGGAAAAAGAGGTTATGTCATATTAATTTTGATAACTTGGTTAATATTAGTAACATGAAAAGCATCAGAGGTTTGCCTAAGTTGAAGAAACCTAACAATATAATTTGCTAAAAAGTCAATTATGAAAAATGATAAAGTCAAGTTTTAAGAGTAAGACTCATACCATTAAAGGAATATTAGAGATTGTTCATACTAACTTGTGTGGACCAATTGAAGTTCAAAGCTAAAAAGGAGATAAGTATATTATGCTACTTGTTGATGATTATTCTAGAATGATGATAGTTATGTTTCTGAACTAGAAATCTAATTCTTTTCAAATGTTTAAGTGGTACTTAGAAAGACTTGAGAAGGAAATAGGTAAAATTTTGAAATGTTTGAGATTTGACAAAGGAGGAGAATATACATCAAATGAGTTTGAGATGTTTTCTATTGACAGAAGAATCAAAATATGGATATCTACTCCAAAGAACCTTTCACAAAATGGAATTAATCAAAGGAGGAAGAAATCTATATTGGACTATGCTAGGACACTCATGATGGAGAAAAATATTGCTTTGAAATAGTGCAGAGAAGCTATAAGTACAATTTTCTATACCTTTAACCATGTGTAAGTCAAGAAAGGTACTCATTCAACACCTTTTGAACTATGGTATGGATACTCACCCAATGTAAAATATTTTAAGGTATTTGTAAATAAGTTTTATATTATCAAATTTTTTAGGAATGGTAAAATAGATGAAAAAAGTGAAGAAGGTATATTCCTTGGTTATTCCATAAGAAGCAAAGCTTATAAGTGTTTAAATACTAACACTAAAAAAGTTGTGGGAATTTTAAATGTTAAATTTGATGAATATACAGAAGTACGTGAGGCTAAACCTATGAAGGAACTATAAGAATACAAATCATTTGTATACTTTTATGAAGGTATGCCTACTAATGAAGATGTTGTAAATCAAGTTGCAAATGAAAAAAAAGTTTTAGTGAATGTTGAGTCACATACTACATGAATATCGAGTTACATTTAAGAACCGAGCTACACTTAGGTTCCAAGTTATAGAATGAAATTGAGGCACATTCTAATTTTGTGATTACTACGAATGAAAGTGATGTTGAACTACATGACAAAGATTTACATAGTGATTCATAAGTTGAGAGACCAAGTGAAGAAACTAGAGCAGAACCAAGATTGTCTAAATATGTCAAGAGACATCACCCTTCTGTACAAATTGTTAGAGATAAATATTGTAAACCAATGACAAGGAACAAGTTGAGAAATGACACGTGCTTGTTGAGCATGAAAGAACCTAAAATAGTGAAAGATGCCTTAGAAGATGTGGACTAGAGTAAAGTCATGAAAGAAAAGATTAAACAAATTCAAAAAAAATAAGACATGGATTCTAATTCCTAGCCCAAAAGATAAAAATCTGATTGGTACCAAGTGGGTATACAAAAAAAAGTAAAATGAAAATGATGAAGTCAAAAAGAACAAGGAAATATTAGCTTGATATGCACAAGAAGAATGGATAGACTCTGCATACAAAGGTTTCAATGATGTTAAGTCTACATTTTTGAATGGCATATTGGAGGAAGAGGTTTATATTGAACAACCAAAGGGATTTGTTGATGCAAAAAACAAAAACATGGTATGTAGACTACACAAACTTTATATGGTTTGAAGCAAGCACCAAAGCGTGGTATTAAAGGCTTCATAGTTATTCTGTGAAGATTGGATTTGAGAGAGCTGATAATGAGAACAATTTGTACTTAAAGATAGACAAAATCAAACGTGTTTTACTATCTAAAATTTTTTTTGATGATATCATATTTGGAGGTCAAAAAACTTTAAGGCTTTTGCAAATGAAATGAAGAAAGAATTTGAGATTTTTATATTTCGAAGAACATTAGATGAAATATGGTATATACATCACTTAGTCAAAGTATGTCAAGGAGATATTGAAAACTTTTAGATTGGATGATTCCAAGCTAATAAGTGCACCTTTGGTGATAGGACATAAATTCTAAAATAACGATGATTCAATTGAGCTGAATCAATCATTATACAGGTCTATGATTAGAAAATCATAATATGTAGTACAGAGTAGACCTAATATTGCATTATCTATTGGCATAGTTGCAAGATTCTCTACTAATCGCAAGGAGAATTATTTGATGGTAGTTAAGAGAATAATGAGATATCTAAAAGGAACAAAATATTATGGTCTATACTATAAGAAAAATGATAAATTTGAATTGAGAGCCTACACTAATGTTGGAGGAGTAGTTTTCTTAGGCAAAAGACTAGTTACATGGACTAGTAAGAAACAAAACTACATCTCTCAATCTACTATTGAAGTTAATTATGTTGTTGCTACAATAAATTGTACAAATATTGTATGGATCAAACATATACTCAAAGGTATGAAGGAGGAAATCATTGAACCTATGATACTTTATTGTGATATTACAAGTCCTATAAATATATGAAAGAATCTTATGATGCATACAAAGACGAAGCACATTGCAATCAAGTATCATTACATGAGAGAGTTAGTTCAAGATAAAGAGGTGAAGATAAAATATGTTAACACAAAGAGAAAATAGCTTATATCTTCACAAAAGCATTACCTAAGGATTCTTATGAGTATCTAAGAGGTAAACTAGAGCTGATACCCCTATCAAAGGATTTATGAAGCATGGGAAGTGCCCTGAATCAAGTAAAGTTAATTGACCTATGTTATACATTGATGCAGTGGATCTTACTTTAGGAGTTGCCTAAAGTAATCAAAGAGCTAGAGTTACAAACTAGTCACCATCTAGGTGACCAAGGGACAAATTGAAAATGTTCTTATCTGCATATTAAAATGACAAGTCTTTGGCATTTTTTTAAAGAAGGAGAAACCCTATTGAGGGAGAAGAGGGAGAAATGAGGAAAAAATCCTAACTACTGAGGGAGATCAAAGTAAATACATAAGAAATATGAATACTTAGTAAGAGGGAGTTAATGTCAAAGGTGATATAAGACGTAATCCAGAGGGATTCATAAGGATGAGTTGATTGATTATCTATTGATCAAAAAAGAATTTTGTAACCTATTCAGAAGATGAAAGTTGTTGATAGATGGAGGGATTTCAATACAAGGGATTATTTTCTATTTGGTACTTCATTCAGTGACCTAAGAGAAGTAAGAAGGCTTAAGAGTATGGATGCTTGAAGGGTGAACAAGCTATCTGAGCTAAAGTGTGTAAAAGCCAAGTTGAATGGAGGATTGAAACAAAGATATGTAATTTTCAAGTGTGTTGTAAGTTCTTATTAGATCAAACCTTACTATTACTATCCAATCATCGTACCAGTCCAAGGTAAATAATTTGGATTAAGGTTAACCTCACAGTCATTTATAAATCTTTTAATTGACTAACATCACAAGTGAATGATCTAAAGTCCTCTAACAAGGCTCAATCTTAATAGGGTGATTGAAATATTTTAAATAGGTCACATTTAATAGTGTGCACCATAACCTTTAATAGGGTTGGCTTTTCATAGGGCATCACTTTTAAAGAGTGAGAATCAGTGGCATGTTACTAGTGGTTTTTCCCATATTGTGCTTCCACATTAAATCATTGTATGTGTTATTGAATCTGTTATGTTTCATTCTTACATTTCAACAAATTTGATTTGATAGTAACCTACAAGTTTAAGTGATTGTATGATCTAATGGATACATGCATGATGAAAATGTTTTATGGATATGGGATCACTATGTTCTCAAAACTTTTAATTGTACATTTGGACCTTGGATAACTAATTCACCTGCCCCCTTCCCCCCACTCCCCACCCCCAATAGAAATGGTTTCATAAGGAAAACTAAATTAAAATACACCAACTCTAATGATTACCTTGCCCTTCTAGAATTACCAAAATTAAAGGTAAGCTTATTTTGCTTACTCAAAATACAAGCCTCACACTTTCCATATGAATTTACATATTTGGAAAACCTTCAACCTATCTTTTCGTAAACAATAAATTTAAACTGGCAAAGCCAAGATTTCCATACTTGAGGTGTAATAGCTTGGAGGGGTCTTTAATCACACTCCTTAGAGCTGATTTTTGATGTACTATTGTATATTTTTTCTTGGAACCTGGTACACTGCTGCTAGAATCCTCCTACTCCCATCCTTTCTATGACTAACACACTTGTCATTTTCCATCATAACTTTGTAACCATTTTGAATGAGTTGTCCAACACTCATCCAATTTTGCTTCATACCTAGGAAAAAATAAACATTTTGTATCTCATTCTTCTCACCTTGCTTGATAAAGACCATTATATATCCTTTGCCCACAATGATAATAATTATATTATTTCCCATCTTAATTCCAGACTTGAAATTTCTATTAATGAAAGAAAATAAACTTTCATTACCACTCATGTAGTTGCTGCAACCACTATCTAAGTACCATACCTTAGGGATTCCTTCTTTATCAATATTAAACATGATGAAGGCTGTCAGATTGTTTGTATTCCCCATATTCACATTAGCCTCATTTGCACTCTACTTTGTCTAATCACCTTGCTTCTTCCAACATTCACTAGCATAATACCCAAACTTATGGTAGTAGTAACATCCCACATTACTCTTATTTGAGTTGTAAGTATTCTTACCTCCTCTAGAGTTATTTTGAGAGGTTCTTGCTCCCTCTTGATTTCTTGCTCATCCTAAGATTTATACACTAGCATTCCTCTAACCGTTTCTTCCATGACCTCCACTTCTTGAGCCTCTACCAGAGCCATTTTTTCCTCTCACATTGTCTCTTGCATTTTTTTGAGCTTTGAAACCTTTCTCTTCGGAAGATGTAACTGACATGTTAATCTAGTGCTCATGGGTTTGAAGAATTCCCATCAACTCATCCATGGTCAATGTGTTGAGATCCTTTTCTACCTCAATGGTCATCACAATATTTTCATATTTTTGAAGTAAACTTCTCAATATCTTCTCCACTATTCTTTGCTCTGCATACTCTTCTCCACTTGATTTGAGTTGGTTTATCACAGTAAAGATTCTCAAGCTAAATTCTGCAATAGGCTCATTATCCTTCATTTGAAGGTTCTCAAACTTCCTTATGATCATCTATAGTTTCACTAATTAGACCTTATCATTCCCCTTGAATTTTTTCTCAAGGATATCCCATGCTTCCTTTGAGTAATTTTCTGCTACAATCTTGGGGAAAATAGTTTTTGTCATTGTTTCTTCAATCGAACTTAATGTTTTTGCATCCCTTCTTATTAACTTCTTAAGATGAGTAACTAAGATGGGAGAGATGAAAAATTTACTACAAAAATAGATCCCAGATCCCTTAGATGTTGGTAAAAAAATGCAAATAGATAACTGAATACTGTTGAAGCTCAGTAAGCACACAAAATGTTGTAACTCAGTAATAATTGGATTAGCTCGGCAAATGATTAACATATAAACCTTTATATGTTATATGTGATCATCATTACTTTAACTTAGTTTCAAACACATAAAAGAAAATAGCATGAACATATTTGACACTAGGATATAATGTAGAAACCCAATTTGAGAAAAATGACCAATTGCAACTAGTTACTGATTTTCACTCTTCTAAAAGGAACCCTATCAAGAATCAACCCTGTTAAAGGTTACAAAACACACTATTAGGTGTGAACCTATTAGAGGATTTAATCAACCCATTAGGAGTGGCCTTGTTAGAGGTCTTGAGAAAAATTCAATAGAATTGCCACCTTGTAAGAGGATTTGTAAATAGCTATTAAGCCAACTCTATTAGGAGACTTAGATCAATATTACAATGGTTAGAGAGTAACAAGGAGATGACCTAATTTAAATGCAACTAAATTAATGATTACAAATCTCTATTTTGGCTTGGACTTGATCCTTTCTGATCAAGTATATTTTTTCTTCTCCATAAGGATATTTTTCTTATCCTTTAAATTTGCTTCCTCTTCTAATTATTAGATCTTCAATCATATCATCATCTCTTACACTTTCACACTTTGAAATTACAACTTGACCTTATACTTATATCTTCCACTTTATCAAGTTGGCTCAAATACAACTTAGAATAATCAATATTCATCATCTTAGTTGGCTAGAATCAATGGATAAATCAATTAAGCTTAATACAAAAAAATAAGAAAATCCTTTGTTAGCCAACCTAGCTGGGTAGAAACTAACTCAGAAATGATTTCTTTTGTTAACCAATAGAAGCTCGGTTAATGCTGCAAACTTACAAAAATCTTTTACAAACCGAGTGAGCTCAATTAGCACTAGTTCCATCCAACTTTCCTTCATTACCCGAGTGAGCTTAGTTGACACTTCCTTTCTGCAACTTTTCCTTTGATGCATGAGTGAACTTGGTGGACACTACCTTCTAAACTAGGAAAACATAAGAACGCTCGGTAGACACTAAGAACTATCTTTATTATCTGAGTGAGCTTGACATATACTAATTGATAATGATATGAGATTTGTATAACATCAAAGACAACACACAATTAACCAATTTTATCCAACAATCTCCCTCTTTTGCATTGATGGCAACACAACATGTCATAGTATAATGAAATTTTGGATTTTAGACTTGAGAACTCCCTCAGCCACTATGAGCTCTTCCTTTCACTAGATTTTGTCTGCAATAGCTACTACCAAGTTCATTTAGAACTTTCTCCCTCTTTCAAAAAAAATTTTCAAAAAACTTCTCATTCTCTATTTCCTTGCCTTATTCTAGTTCCAAAATTTCTAAGAGATATGATAGTAAACTTCTCACTCTTTGACAACACATGCCAAAGATAATAGTTCTATAAATACCAATGTTCCTTAAGTACTAATTCATCTACAATATTCCCTTTCCAAATTTGTACCAACTTATTGATCTTCAATACATTCTGGTTGATGCATTCACTAAACTTCATTTACTGAATTTCAGATAGGGGAATGACCCCTAACTTACCTCTTCAATACATAAATGCATCCTTAGGTAATGGCTTGGTCAATATGTCTGCAATCTTTTTCTTTGTATTCACATATTCCAATCTATCTTCTTTATCCTGCACTAACTCTCTTAATAAGTGATATTTTATAAAAATATGCTTTTTTTTGGAGTGCATTATTGGATTCTTTTATATATTGATTGCATTAGTGTTATCACAATATATGACAAATGGATCTTTCATCTCTATCTTCATTCCTTCCAATAGTTGTTTGAACCAAAAAATGTGAGAACAATTAATTTCTACTACTATATATTTTTCTTGTGCTATGGATTGAGATATACAATTTTTCTTCTTGTTGTTGGAATATTTAAATGGGAAGAGTACTTTTGAGAGGGAGGGGTGAATTAGAAGTAACTAGCTTTTAATATTTTCAAATCCTTTAAAACACATAACTAAAAGTAAACTACATGCATCAACACATAAACATAAAGTAAAAGCATGCATCAATACATAACACCAAAAATTTGGTAACCCAGAAACCCTCTAGGAATAAGAAGGTAAAACTACGGTGGGGATGATACCCACAAACTCACTATAGGAATAATTCTTTGACCACTTCTGATGATCTGCCTTGTTAAAGGCCTACCTTGTTAAAGGCTTTACATTGTGTCAATGGTGACCTAGTTAAAGGATTTGAAACACTTAACAAGAACTGTCACCCTATTAAAGGATTTACAAAATGCTATTAGGCCCACTTGTTTCCATAGGAATTTTAATCACCTTCTCAAAGGTTCTTCCACCTAGCTATGAAGCTAACCTATCAATATAGAATTTCCTTTTCTAATACAATGGTTAGAAGGTATTAGAATCATTAACCTAATAGTTTGCAATCTTCAATTGCTAGATTCAAGCACTTGATCTGGTCTTTCTAATGTGATCCTTTCTTGATCTGATCTTTGTTTGTATCCCTTCTCCTATTCTGATCAACTGAATGTGTAATTGCTGCTCAATTTACTAAGTCCTTGACACCCCTACTGCTAGCCCTATTATACAATATGCTATTTTCTTATCAACTTCCTTAACAATTCCATTAAAAAATCAAAATTGTGGTGTCTAAACCTTCTTATAAAGACTTCGTTGAGTTAGGGTTTGCAATGAAATCATGAACTCAAATTTTCTGCTCAAATCCTTAGATTTAGCCTATTGGTTGCATGCTATCTCCAATTTTCTGATTGACTACATGTTGATAACATAGGTAAATGCAAAGATTTGATCATATCTTCTTATCCCTTTGTGAATCATCCAAAAATGGTTTTACATCTATGTTTCTAAAGGCACAAACTTATATGTTGATTCCATGTTACTCGACATATACTAAATTATAGGTGTTGGGCACATATACTATCCTAGTTTTCTCCATACCTATTACACTTTGTCTTGCTTGGCACATGTTTCATTTTGAATTTCTTTGCATCAATTGTGACTCGACACCTATATATCACTTTGCATCTATTCATCACTTGGCACCTAATGTCACTTGGTACATGTTGGAATTCTACTTGGGCACATATTGTAGCTTTACATGGATAGTGTATTTGGCATGTATAGGAAAATTAGTTAAGTGTTTTTACACTCTAATGTCAAAACCATTTGTAGACCAACAATCTCCCCATTTGACATGACTATCAAAAACACTTAACTATGTGTTATCATTCTGATATCATCAGTACATTATCTAATCTACTTGGCATATATACAAAATTTCAAAAGAAATTCCAAAATTTTGTAAAGAGAAATATACCTTATAACTCCCCTTGAGATGATTGTGCCTTTTTCATTCTTGTAACCAAAATTATATGCTGATGTGCCTAATACTCTTTGTCTTTTTCCCTATTCATGTATTATGTACCTATTCTTTGTATTCCTATATCAGAGCTATGGAATTTTTGTATTTTGTATCAAACCTATCTTCCATATAATTTCCAAAATTTTGTATCTCCCCACACTTTGTCTTATATCCTATTTTCCCTTTTTTGGCTATCTACAATCTTTCTCCTTAATTCTCCAAAAGAATACATGAAAGAATGTAATCAAAATACATAGTATTCTCCCCCTTAGTTATATCTACATTAAAATACTATATCTCTTCCTATAATTAATTCTCCCCCTTTTTGACACTTATGTCAAAGGTTTCTAAGGAGTAATAAATATTTAACTAAGAATGGACTATTTACCTATATGATCATTTCCAGAGCTACATCCTAATTCTGCAAAGCAATTTCAAGTGACTTGTGCTAGATGGCAGTCTCTGTAGAAAAATGTACAAGTCCATCAAGTGTAGGAAGATTTGGATCTTTCCTTAAAATGGTTTTAGCATAGACTTGTTCTTTGTGGAAGACCTCCATATGTGAGGTGATGGAGGATTGAATCTACATTAATTTAGCCTTTATATTGGCCTCCTCTATTATGAGTGTAGCTAACTCTCTTTGAGTTTGAAGCAATTGGGAAAAATGCTTCTCACTTTGAGCTAGATTGTTGTGTAATTGCATGCTAGAAATTTTAAGATTTCTTTCCAAGCTCAATATTCATTGGCTAGTCTCTTGTGTGAAATTGGAAAAATCACATAGCTTTTTGTATAGTGATAAAATGTTTTCAAGTACAGTTTTGACTTTCTCAATTTTCTTAGCCAAATCTAACTATGCTAATGCTATATCACTTGATATCTTCTTATCTACCTTTCCTTGAAACTTTCTTTCTGATCACTCCATGAGTTTAACATTTGTGTCCTGGTCTTCACTTGTCACCTAATCAACTATATCTGATAGTTTCTCCATTATTGGCTTTGACACATTTATTGAATGCAAGCTAAAGGAATCCATAAAGATTTTATTAAACTCATTCAATGCTTTCTTATGCTTATACTCTTTTTAGAAAATTTTCTATCTTTTTCTCTTATCCAATCCATTTTTCATCTCAGTGATCTATTCAATGGTTTTAGTCTTGGAGTCATAAGGAGGTATAACAATCTCTTTAGTTAGCTCAAGGTCTCCATAATGAAGTACCCTGACAAACTTTCTAGAGCTCAAGCCTAGTGTAGAGATTTGTAATGATATCATCTCGGTGCTTGGCTTTTGAAGAGTTTGTGTAGGAGTGTCTATTTTGGATAATTCAATCAATGTTTTAATTGCAACCTTCTCCTCATCTTTTATTTTGTCCTCATTTTCCTCATCAGACTTCCCTTGATCAATCACAATTATTAGGGGTGTACCTATTACCTATACTATAGGATCAAATGTAGAAGTCTATCCTATTAACCTTGTGTCTTTCCCTTCCTCTATGCTCAACATCTGAATAGTATCACCTGATGTGTCACTTGTTGCAATTGGTGGAGGTAGTGGTGGAAGGAGTAGGATTTGTGTGCTAGTAGTTGTAGAGATAGAAGGTGGTTCTTGTGGATTCACCTTGACTCTAGTTATGTCAGCTATTTCCTTTTGTATCTCATAAAAACTAACCAATATAGGGTTTGTGCACAATGTAGCTTGTTGGGTAGATTGGTCAAGGAACTTGTAGAGATCCTCTATAGTTAGGGGATTGATGTTTTGACATGATTTTTTAGTAACATCCTTGATTATTATGGTTTCTATAGGTGTGATGGCTACATGAGGAGGGTTGGGGGGTGGTAATTGTGTGTCTTACACACTTTTTTCCTCTTGTTTCTCTTGTTCAATTGTTGCCATGTCTTCTCCCTTATCTATTTCCTCCTCTCCTTTTTCCTTATCCTCTTTCGCTTTCTTTTCCTCTTCTCCTTTCTCTTCCTCTTGCTTCTCTTCTTCTCGTTTCTCTTCTTTCTCCTTTGTATTGAATTTTGCCTTATTTTCCTCTTCATCCTTGTTATTAGTCAACTTATATATTGACTGCCACAATTTTGTGGATTTATTTACTACATCCTCAATCTTGTTTTGTAGGATGTTGAAGGCTCTATACTTAGCTATAAATTTGTCACTATGTTAATTATTGGCTTTTTTTATTTGACCTCTTGTTAGGTTAGGCATCACTTAAGCTAAGGTAGATTTTCTAATCTCCTTCTCCATTTTTAGACAATAATGCCATTTGTTTTCAACTATCTCATATAATTCTCTAGGCATGATATTGTCTAGCTCTAGAGGTGTGTTTTTAAACTCTGCCATTACGGTATACATAGATTCCTCTACTTTATTCTTCTCTTCTCTACTAAGCTTATAAAAATAAAGACTTTTAAAATAATTCAAATCTATTTTTTAATATTTTTCACAAATTTTATCTATGGAAAATTTAGGAGGATGGTTTACCACTCTAAATTGGTTGTTAAGCTCTGACTCTATCTTCCCCTCATCAAAATCTGGCTATGCTACATATTTTCTTCTTTTTCTCTATACTTCACCAATCTTCTCAGTGGCTTTCTTCTTCTCTTTCATTTTTTCATTGGCCTTTTATATTGATGCCCTTGTAGTAGCTCTAGTTGTATGTTTCTTTGGTTGGGCTTGTGCTAGCTTGGTTACCTTTTTGGGTTTGGGCTAAGCTAGAGGCTAAGATTTTTCCTTTCTCTTCTTTTCTCAACTTCTGTAGGTGCTTCCTTAGCTTCTCCTTCCTCAACACCTTCCTCCTTGTCTTCTCCTAGGCCTTGTGTCAATTCCATAGGTCATTTCCCTTGTTCTTCTTCTTCTTCTTCTATTGTTGCTCTTGCTACCTCTATACCTGCTCCAAACTTCTTCTTGATTTTTCTCACCAATTTTTCCTTCCTTTTTACTATAGAGGCTATTTTGAGTTCCATCTCAACCTTATAATTCACCACATCATAAGTGCAAAAAGGTTTGGTAGCTTTGTCAATCTCCTCTACAAGTAATGCAGTGATTGCAGCTAATGCTTGGTCAACATCCAACTCATAACTTAATTGCCTAAGCCATCTTACCCTTGGAACTAATACTTGAATATATGTGTAGTCAATGTCAACCAAAAGCATATGTCATTGACATGTTTTTCTACCAAGGAAACTAGTATTCTCATTCTTTGCTTCATGGACTTCTTAAAGTCCTCATAATAGCTAGTCATTTGGGCCTCAAAGTTATCGCCCATCTACTCTATGTACTCATTAAATTGTGTTATTCCAGACTTGTGTGTATTCTATTTTACCTTCCCAATTGAAGGAAACTCTTCCATGACATAGAAAAATATGTAGACAACCACCAATCCAAACTTGCATTGTGCTCCCTTGTATCTTCTAATAGCTCCCAAGTTTTCATTGATCTGTTGAAGCATCAGTTCTACTAGATCATAAGTATGATCTTTCTTCACAAGCTTATAAGCTACATCAAAAACTATGCAAGGTACATTGTTCAATCAACTGGATTGGTAGAATTTGTGAGAAATCACTCTCACTACAATGTCAATAAGGGGTTTGGTTACAGTATCAATGGTCATACCCCTCTTATCCACTTGGCTCTTGTACTTCATTCAATGGCCTCTTTATTGTCACTTCTCAATGTCTCAGGTCAATCTAGGGTTAGGAATCCTATAAACCTATGTACTATCCTATTGGTGATCTTAACTAGTCTTGTTTCTAGCCACACACAACCATCATGAATTTGGCTCAAAATAATGTGAATCCATTCTATCTTAAACACCATGGGAAAAACTAGGGCATTTATCAAACCCTTCTTCTCAACTATTTGAAACTTGTCCTTTAGTTTTCCATTATCACAAAGTTTTTCATAGGCTTGGAAGATTTCTAGGTCACCTATGGCACCTATTTTATAGTTGTAGCACTTCCTAGCATCCTACACCATGACTGCATTGGGTGGAATGATAGATAACATGCTAGTAAGGTCATTTTTAGAAGCTACTTTAGGAATGGGTCTAAACTCAGGCTATTTGACCTAATTGCTAACCAATTGAACCTAATGACTCTCCTTCCTCTTGGTATTCTTCGAACTAGAAGCCATAATATTGAACTAGGGTTTCAATATATAATAAACTTTAAAACTACGTAGCTTGGCACCTGATAAATACCTTTAGATTAATGAAATCATGCTAAAACACTATTGATATCATTGCAAAAGGCTTCAAGGTTGTTGTTTGATCACTTTTGTTCACTTCTTTATTTTTCTCTACATTCAATGGTGTGAAAATGAGTGAAATTTGACCTTATACCCTTTAAAACCTAGCATTTATTGCATAATGCATCCAACTTTAAACTCGGCACTTGAAGCTTTCAACATGACTTGACCCTACTAAATTTCATTCACTTAGCTTCCACTAACATTTCAACTTCACTCAGCATCAACTACCAACTCAATCACTACTGGCAACTCGACATGTATTGGAGCTTTACTCAGCATCTGAGGGCAAGTTGGCAACTTCTATAAAAACTTTAAAATTTTGACTTGGCATCTTTACTCATGCTGATTTTTTCTTTGCAGTACTTATTTTTCTTAGGACTGATGTATGATATAGCTTTGTGTATCAGTCCCATACACCTATCTTTTGCTTAGTTGGATGAGGTGTGACTACTTGACCTCTTCAGTGAAGTGATCCCTCCATTGGATGTACTTGTTCCATCCCTTCTTTGCCATGTCCTATTCATCTCTGCTATGATGTGTTCTACATCCACCTTCTCTTTACCCTTGTTGGGCAATACCTGCCAATATGGCCAATCTTCAAGCAATAGAAACATGTGGTTTGGCTTAACTACCTGCTGGAGTTCCTTCTAAAATGTGTTCTTATTCAATTTTCAGGAACATCACCATACTCCTAATAGTAATGATAGCTCTACCTAGAATTATAATCCTAGTTTTAGTGGTATGCATTGTTGTTTTCCTTGCCGGCTAATTAGGTGTCCACATAAACTTTGATCTAGACTCAAAAGTTCTATGTCCACACTTTTTGTAGTTGTAGTAGTGACCATCAAATCTTCGTCTCCTCATGGTCTTGGTCTTACATTCTTGTGTCAAGTGTCCTCGCTTGTTGCACTTGTGATAGTGACCCTTCTTATTGGGTTTTTTCTACTGATTGGTCTTCTTGCTCCTACATGCATTAGCAGTGTGTCCCTTTTTGCCATAGAAATCACAAGTGGGTTTAGAGTTCTTACCTTTTTCACTCCTTTGCTCAACACTCTTTGATGTCTCTCCTTCTTCAGTAATGGTGAATCCTAGTCCTAAATTGTCATAACTAGATCTTGGTGATTTAAGCAATTGCTCAAAGCACCTGCTTGATGGATTCACTTGATTTGTCGAAGCTTTCTACTATTTTCTTTTCTCTTTTCAATTAATTCTTTAATTATTCATTTTGCATTCTCAAGGTAGAGATCTCAATGTCCTTCATGTTTAGCTCATGATGAGCATTTATCATTTGGCTAAGGGTATCTAGCTACATGTTGGAGATCTTTGTAAGCTCTATGGACTTCTCCTCAAGTCTATTTGCAAGGTTTCTTTTTTCATCCTCAAGCATAGCCCTAACCTTAGTGGCTCTTTTCTTATGTTCAGTTATCTCACATAGCATTATGGCTTTTGATTCTTGCTCCATTTTAAGACATCTTATCTCTTATGCTTTAGCTTTGTTCTTTTCCATTAGTTCTACTATTGTTGCATCATATTCTTTGGAATCTCCATTGGAAAACACTTGTGTCATATCAATCTCCTTGTATTATATTTCATTTTCAGCTATAGCTATGTCCTTACTTCTTTTCAAGGATTTTCTCAGTTCCTCTCTAGCTTCTTCTAACTTGTGTAAAGTGGGTGAATTAGAACACATATTTGAAAGTATACTACATTCATCAACACATAAACATAAAGTAAAAGCATGCATCAACACATAAAAATAGAAATTTGGTAACCCATAAACCCTCCAAGAATAAGAAGGTAAAATTGGGGTGGGGATGATACCCACAAAATCACTACAGTAATAATTGTTTGAGAACTTCTAATGATCTTCCTTGTTAAAGGCTTTACACTATGTCAATAGTGACCTAGTTAAAGGATTTAAAACACTTTACAAGAAGTGTCACCCTTTTAAAGGATTTACAAAAGGCTATTAGGCCCACCTATTTCCATAGGGCTTTTAATCACCTTCTCAAAGGTTCTTCTACCTAGCTGTTAAGCTAACCTATCAATTTAGCCTATTGGTTGCATGCTATCTCCAATTTTTTGATTGGTTGCATACTAATAACATAGGTAAATTAAAAGACTCAATCTTATCTTCTTATCCCTTCATGAATCATCCAAAAATGGTTTTACATCTAAGTTTGTAAAGGCACAAACTTATATGTTGATTCTGTGTTACTCAGCACATATTGAATTACCGGTGCTCAGCACATATACTATCCTAGTTTGGTTAGCACCAATTACACTTTGTCTTGCTTGGCACATGTACATTTTTGGCTCACTCAACACATGTTGCATTCTAACTTTCTTAGCATCAACTATAACTCAGCACCTATATATCACTCGAAATATATTCATCACTCGACACCTAAAGTCACTTGACACCTATTGAAATTATGGCTTGGCACATACTGTAGCTTGGCATGTATAGTGTACTTGACATGTGTAGGAAAATTGGTTAATTGTGTTGACACTCAAATGTCAAAACCATTATGAGAGCAACACTTGCTTGTCCAAGATACTAGTCTTTTACCAAGAAAGAATGCTCCACCACTAGTGCTTTTTTTTTTCATCAAGACTTCCTACCCAATCAGCATCAGTAAATACTTTGAAGTCCAAGTTTATACCATAAACCATAGTCTTTAGTACCTTTTATATATCTCATAATTCTTTTTATTTTCATCATGTGGGTTTCTTTAATATTTTTTTAGAATCTTACCACTATTCCAATTGCTATAGCAATATCAAGCCTTGCGTGTACTACATACTACAATTTTCCAATCATTGATTTGTAAGTGGTCTTACCTCCTTCCTTGGAGTCATCATTTTTGGAAATATTATGTCCAATAGAGATAGGTGTTCCAACTGGTCTTGAATCTTCCATTCCAAATTTCGTTAATATCTCCCTGATATACTTAGATTGAATGATGTAGATACCATTCTTGTTCTGTTGTATTTGTAATCCAACAAAGAATTTTATTTCACCAAACATGGACATCTCAAATTCTTTACTCAATTCTTCTGAGAATGCTTTGCATAAGTCATCATTTCCTATAAATAGAGTATCATCAACAAATATTTCTCCCAACACAATCTTCTTATCTGGTCCTTCATTGATCTATACAAACTAGTGTTATCATTAGTCCTTTGAAACCAATCTATACCAAGTAATTATGGAGTCTTTCATACTAAGCTTTGGGGGCTTATTTGAGACCATATAATGCTTTGTGTAGTTTTCAAACCATGTCTCTTTCTCTAGGATCTACAAAACCTTCTATTTGTTCAATGTACATTTCCTCATCAAGAATTCCATTCAAGAATGTAGATTTGACATCCATTTGATATACTTTTAATCCTCTATGTGCTACATATGCTAGTAAAGTTCTAATACCTTCTAGTCTTGCTATAGGAGAAAAGGTCTTACCATATTCAATACCTTCTTCTTTAGAATAACCTTTGCACACTAATCTTTCTTTGTTTCTTGATTCTTTTCCATATTCATTCAACTTATTTCTAAATACCCACTTTGCACCAATTACATTTTTATGCTTGGGTCTAGGAACAAGAGTCCAACTTTTGTTCTTTTCTATATGTTCTATCTCTTCATTCATTACTTCAATCCAAATTTTATATTCTAGAGCATCTTTAACACTTCTATGTTCAAATTTAGCAAATAAACATATACTTTTTAATTTCCTTCTTGTCATTATTCCATCTAATTTGTCTCCAATGATTTGATTAGGTGCATGATGTCTCTTGAGATATCTTGCTAACACAAGCTCCTTGGTCTTTGAATGAGTTCAACCATCCTCTTTTTGAATTTTATTTTCAAGCTTGGGTCCTTTTACTTGTGACTCAAGTCCATCAAGCTTGATTTGAACTAGCTCGGTAGCCTCTGAATGGGACTCAAGTCCTTGTAGCTCGGGTTGCACTATTTGCAACTTAGTAACTATTAGATTTTGTGGGGACTCGGGAGATGAAGCTTCTTTTCTCTCAAATAGATTTGATGCAGGAGCATCCAGAGGTATAAGGGCAATCCTATGTCACCCAAAAAATGTACTTAGACTTAGTTTATGTTTCATGTGTTTTCATTTTTGGATACCCATTTGGGTCAAATAAAGGTTCCAACTCTCACAGTTCCACTATCAGTGTGCTAGAAAATCTTGAAAAAATAGGAGCATGTAATTGGGCTATCATTTTGGTAAACTAGAAGGTTTGAATTGACTAGATGAATGTAATTGTGATTTAGATCATTCCAGAAAAAGAATTAGGTCAAAAGGCCCCACGGTTTGAAAGTTATTGTAGTTTTTTGGGTTTTGGAGACCTCCTAAGAATGCTTTAAAGTCAAGTTAGGGGCATTAAATGACTTCAAAAGGGCCAAAAAATGGGGGACAAGAAAATCTAGTCTATAGGGCTATAGAGAACTTTGAGAGCTTTCCAAAAATGTAAACGGTTCGTCAATCGGAGATATGGTTCAAAAGTTATGTCTCCCAGAAGATCGGTGACCGTTTCTGGATTCTTCTAGATTTGCACTGACTTCTAATGCAGCTTTTGGAACCTTCTATTTGGTCAGTGGATGCCTACTAGCACTTTCTAGAATGTACTCCTAGTCCTTAACCCTTCGAGGTCTATTTAAGGAGATTTTTGGCATTGTAAAAGGCAGTTCGGGGTGGAGTTTGAGAGGAGGTACTGAAAGGAGAAATTATCTCCACATTTATGCTATTGTAAGCCCTTAGGGCATGCTTTGAAGTTTATTTTCTCTGTACTAAATGTACTAGCTTATTTTTAGTTAATACAATTTTCCTTTTTTTTTTTTGTGTCCTCATCAAGTGGTATCAGAGCTGGTTTTCCTGAGTGTGTAGATAGAGGACCAACTGTGAGGCAGTTTGCACCAGGGCTATGTGGTTGTGGGTTTGAGTTAAGAAGATGCCTCCATGAAGAGAGCGTGGCAGAAGGGCCAAAGCTATTAATCTTGAGGAGGTTAGAGCCCTCCAAAGGCAGGTACAAGAATTGTAGGAGGAGCTCCGTAGAGGAACAATTGTGGCCATAGGTGATGAAAGTGAAGATGACAACGAAGAAGATTAAATGTGACCAGAAGGGGAATTTGATGGGAAAGTTCTGAATCATGTAGAAGAAAGGCTTTTTAGGGCCATTGCTAATTTTGGGAAAAGACCTAGAATTGAAGTGGGTGTATTTTCAAGAAATCTGAAACCAGATGAGTTGATCAATTGGATCAATGAACTGGAAGAATACTTTGAGTATGAGGATATCAGGGACCCAGATAGGGTTAAGTTTGCAAAGGCCAAACTGAAAGGCCATGCCAAAATCTGGTGGCAAGAGGTTCAATTGGAAAGAAACAGAAGAGGAAAGAAGAAGATCACAAGATGGGATCGCATGGTGGACAAATTGAAGAAGCAGTTCATTCATGTGGACTACGAGCTTGATTTGTTTAAGAAGATACATGGGTTAAAGCAAGCAGGAAGATCAGTTCAAGAATATATAGAGGAATTTTACCAACTCTTGATTAGAGCAAGGCATACAGAAGTAAATAAGGAGAAGGTTGCTCGTTATATCAGTGGGTTGCGACCTAGCATCTAGGAGGAATTAAGTCTGGTAAGAATGACTAGCATTGAAGAGGCATACCAGTTTGCCCTACGAGTTGAAGAGAAGTTGAATAAAAGGTTTGAAGGAAGACAAAGAGGGTGCGGTCAAGGAGGAAGGGGATACAGTAGATCATCTGGAGGCCACAATGAAACCCAAAAGAAAAATGAAGATGTGGGTACTAGAAGGAACCAGAGGAATGAGGGTTTCAACCGCTCCCATGATCAAGACTTTGGAAATCAGAGAGGAAGAGGTAGAGGATGTGGACAAGGAAGAGGAGGCTTTCATGGTACCTATTTCCATTGCAATGAAGAAGGTCATGATGCCTTTGAATGCCCTCAACGACAAGGAAGGACAAATAGGAGAGCTGAGGGCCAAGCTAGGGTTGCTCATGTGGATGAAGATGCACAATCATCACATTCAGAGCACACAGAAAGAGGAGAGACCTTGGTAAATGAAATATTCCTACTAAGTGGTGAGATTGAACTAGGACAACGAAGGAGTTTGTTCTGTACTAGATGCAAGTGTGAGGATAAATGTTGTGATGTGATCATTGATGGTGGTAGCACTGATAACTTGGTATCAGAAGAGATGATCTCTAAGTTGAAGCTCAAGAGGAAGAAACATCCCTAGCCCTATCAGATTGCTTGGCTAAAAGATGATCATAAGGTCCTGGTAAGTGAACAATGTTAAGTGAAATTCAAAATTGGGAGTTACCATGATGAAGTTCTCTATGATGTTATTTCGATGGATGTTTTCCATCTATTATTCGGTAGACCATGGCAGTTTGATAGACATGCAGTACATGATGGACATGCAAACACATACTCTCTGACAAAGGATGGAGTTTGCCACAAATTGAAGCCCATGAAAAAGGAAGGTGAAAAGGTATGTAGCAGTGCTAGGATTTGTCTTGTTGATAAAAGGAAGTTTTTAGATGGCATGAAACATCAGCATATGTGCTATGCTTTGATTCCTAGGAAAGATAAAGAAGGTAGTAGTGGAATACCACTTGAAGTATTAGATTTATTAGGGGAGTTTGGAGATATTATCTCTGATAATGTTCCAGATGGATTGCCACCAGTAAGGAAAATTAGTCATCAGATAGATCTGATTCCAGGAGCTAGTTTGCCTAACAAGGATGCTCACAGGATGACTCCTACTGAAACAAAGGAGCTAAATAGATAGGTTCAAGAGCTGTTGAGGAAGGGCTTGATTCGAGAGAGCCTGAGTCCATGTGTAGTACCTGTAGTACTCACACCAAAGAAGGATGGAGAGTGGAGGATGTGTACAGATTCTTGAGCTATAAATAGGATAACCATCAAGTACCAGTTTCCTTTGCAAAGGATGGATGATCTTATGGACTACTTGAGTGGAGCTCAGTACTTCACAAAGATAGATCTCAATAGTGGCTATCATCAGATACGGATTCGAGAAGGAGATGAGTGGAAAATAGCCTTCAAGACCAAGGAGGGTCTTTATGAGTGGTTAGTCATGCCCTTTGGATTGACAAATGCCCCAAGCACCTTCATTCGGCTCATGAATGAGGTACTTAAGAAGTTCTTGGGAAAATTTGTTATTGTCTATTTGGATGATATTTTAATTTTTAGCAAGACTTTGGAAGAACATTTACTGCATATTTGTAGTGTCCTTGAAAGGCTAAGGGAAGAGAAACTGTTAATTAATCTGAAGAAGTGTATCTTTGCAAAAATGGAGTTAGTCTATTTGGGGTTTGTTATATCACCCGATGGTCTCAAAATGGATCCAAAAAAGGTAAAAGCCATCTTGGAATGGCCTACTCCAAGGACTGCTACTGAGGTAAGATCATTTCATGGTCTGGTTAGTTTTTATAGAAAGTTTATTAAGAATTTCAGTGGCATATGTGCACCCCAAACTGATATAATAAGAGGGGATAGAAAAGAGTTCAAATGGACTACAGAAGCTGCGAGAAGTTTTGAATTTCTAAAGAAGGTAATAGAACAACCTGTGTTGGCACTTCTAGATTTTAGAAAGGTTTTCCAGGTGGATTGCGATGCCAGTGGCAGCGCTATTGGGTCTGTATTAAGCCAAGAAGGTAAGCCTATTGCATATTTTAGTGAAAAATTGAATGATGCAAAGAAGAAGTATTCTGTTTATGATCAAGAGTTCTATGCAATAGTTCAGGCCTTAAAGAAATGGAGGAATTATTTATTGCCAAAGGAATTTGTTTTGTATATTGATCATCAGGCATTACAGTACCTAAATAGCCAAGGTAAATTGAACCGGAGGCATATGAAGCGGGCAGAGTTCTTGCAGAGTTATACATTTGTGTTGAAGCATAGAAGTGGAAAATCTAATAGGGTTGCAGATGCACTAAGTAGGAGACAGTTGTTGCTCACAGTAATGCAGGTTGAAGTAGTTGGGTTTAATGAACTCAAGAATTTGTACCCCGAGGATCCTGATTTTGCTGAAGCATGGAAAGCTTGTAAAGAACCTGTTGCTGTAGATAGAACCAAGTGGTTAGACTATTTGATTCAGGATGACATGTTGTTCAAAGGTAGTCAATTGTGCATTCGAAGGAGTTCCATGAGGGAAAATCTGATTAAGGAGAAACATAGTGGAGGGATGGGAGGACATTTTGGTCAAGATAAGACCATTGCCATTCTTAGAGAACATTATTTTTGGCCTCAAATTTCACAGGATGTGAAGAAGTTTGTACAAAGTTGCTAGGTTTTTCAAGTTGCCAAGGGGTTTAGTCACAATACTGGCCTATATCAGCCAATGCCTATTCCATCAAGGCCATGAGAGGACATAAGTATGGATTTTGTTCTTGGATTTCCAAGGACACAAAGGGGTAATGACTCAGTACTTGTGGTGGTTGATAGGTTCTCCAAAATGACACATTTCATTCCATGCCACAAAACTCATGATGATGGCCATATTACAGACTTGTTTTTCAAAGAGGTGGTAAGACTACATGGTCTTCCAAGGAGCATAGTTTCTGACAGAGATACTAAATTTGTGGGGTATTTCTGGAGGACATTGTGGAAAAAGTTGAGAACAAACTTGAAATTTAGTTCCACACATCACCCACAAACTGATGGCCAAACAGAAGTAGTAAACAAGAGTCTGGGCAATTTGCTGAGATGTTTAGTTGGGGATAAGCCCAAGGGATGGGATTTGATTCTACCACAAGTAGAGTTTGCTTACAATAACTCTATAAATAGGAGTACTGGAAAATCACCATTCCAAATTGTATATGGGAATAGCCCAAGGACTGCACGAGAATTAAGGAAGATAGAGCAAGGGCAGAGGACAAGTGCTAAAGTGGAGGAATTTGTTGAACATATCAAGCGTCTACATGAGGAGGTTCAGGTACACATTACCAAGATGAATCAAGAGTATAAAGCTAGGGCTGATCAAAGGAGAAGACATAAGGAATTCCAAGTAGGGGATCTAGTCATGGTGCACTTACAAAAAGAAATATTTCCAGCCAGTACTTACAACAAGCTGAAAATGACAAAATTTGGCCCCTGCAATGTTTTGAAGAAACATGACTCAGGAAACGCATATGAGGTGGAGCTGCCAGATGGTATTTACATTTCTCCCATTTTTAACATTGTAGATTTAACAGAGTATCATGATGATGGTGTAGATGAGGAGCTGGTGTTAGAGCCATGTCTAATTATTGCTTCTAAGAAGAAGGAGATAGAAGACATTCTAGATCATCGTGTGGGTAGGAGTACCAAAACTAGGAAGTATGAAGAGTATTTGGTCAAATGGAAAGGATGACCGATCGAGGACTCAACTTGGATTTCAACGGCTGAGGTTTCCCATTTGGGATTTCCTCTACCATTCATAAAGTGACAGGGTCACTTTTCAATCTACCCTTGGTGTCTAATGCAGGAGCATCCAGAGGTATAAGGGCAATCCTGTGTCACCCAAAAAATGTACTTAGACTTAGTTTTTGTTTCATGTGTTTTCATTTTTGGATACCCATTTGGGTCAAATAAAGGTTCCAACTCTCATAGTTCCACTATCAGTGTGCTAGAATATCCTGAAAAAATAGGAGCATGTAATTGGGCCATCATTTTGGTAAACTACAAGATGTGAATTGGCCAGATGAATGTAATTGTGATTTAGAGCATTCCAAAAAAAGAATCAGGTCAAAAGGCCCCACAGTTTGAAAGTTATTACAGTTTTTCAGGTTTTGGAGACCTCCTAAGAATGCTTTAAAGAGAAGTTAGGGGCATTAAATGACCTTGAAAAGGTCCCAAAAATGGGGGACAAGAAAAGCTCATCCATAGGGCTATAGGGCACTTCAAGATCTTTTCAAAAATGTAAACAGTTCGTCAATCGGAGCTATGGTTCAAAAGTTATGCCTCCCGAAAGATCGGTGACCGTTTCTGGATTCTTCTAGATTTGCACCGACTTCTAACACAGCTTCTAGAACCTTCTATTTGGTCGGTGGATGCCTACTAGCACTTTCTAGAATGTACTTCTAGTCCTTAACCCTCCGAGGTCTATTTAAGGAGATTTTTGGCATAGTAAAAGGCAATTCAGGGTGGAGTTTGAGAGGAGGTACTGAAAGGAGAAATTATCTACACATGTATGCTATTGTAAGCCCTTAGGGCATGTTTTGAAGTTTATTTTCTCTGTACTAAATGTACTAGCTTATTTTCAATTAATGCAATTTCCCTTTTTTCTGTTGTGTCCCCATCAAGATTTGGAAAAGTATCAGGTTCATAATAAACAAATCTTTTGCAATCTTCAGGTTTCTTGTTTCTTTCTTATTCACTCTTTTTTCCAAATTCATCAATTCTAACATGTGCACTTTCTATAATTTTGTGAGTAGACATGTTCAAACATCTATATGCTTTACTTTTGTAGGATTATCTTAGAAATATTCCTTGATCACCTTTTACTTTTGTAGAGGTATCTTAGAAATATGCCTTTATCACCGTTTACATCAAATTTTCCTTTTCAATATTATTTCAATATATAACATTTGCTGCCAAATAATTTCAAGTAACTTACATTGGGTTTGTAGCCATAACATAGCTGATAAGGTGTTTTGTTTAAATCTTTCTTCAATTGAACTCTATTCAAGGTATGAAATGTAGTGCTGATAGCTTCCTTCCTGTATTTGAGAGCAATATTATTTTCAATCATCATGGTTCTTGCACAATACACGATAGATCTATTTCTTCTTTCTACTATACCATTTTTTTATGGTTTACCAAGGGCTGATACTTGTTTTTTGATTCCTCTTTCAATCAAAAATTTATTTAATTCATGGGAAATGAATTCACCACCTCTATCTGATCTTAAGCATTTCAAACCTTTGCAACTTCCTTTTCTACTCTTGCCAAATACCACTTGAATTTTTGAAAGGCTTGTAATTTTTCTTTTAGGTACATTACTATCATCATTCTAGAATAATCACTAACAAAAAGAATGAAAAAAATTTCTCCACTATAACCCTCTATTCCAATAGATTCACATAAATATGTATCAACAAACTAGGAATACCTCTTACTCTTAAATGTTATCTTATTTTGACTAGATTATCAAAATTCACATGACATAACCTTTTGTGCCATAACCAGCTTTCCTCTTCTTGAGAAATAAAACATGAACAATCAATGAGATTAGGACAAAATAGATTACTTTTTGTTTTCTTGCCAAATCCAACCAAATTTCCTTTCCCATCTAACAGTTTGGCCTATGCATTTATGAATTCTACATTGAGTCCAATGTTATTTAGCTATGCCACACTTAGTAGATTATGCTTTAGTCCTTCAACCCAATAAGCAATGTCACATATAAGTTCTTCAGTCAACAAGATACATCCTTTTCCTTTTATGTTACAAGGTTCATTGTTTTCAAATCTTACAATATCTTCATCATAATATTGTATATGCTCAAATTTTGTTTTGTCACCAGTCATATGATGTGAGAAACCACTATCAATAATCCATATATCATTTTTACTAACATGAGAGATACATGCCATCTTATCTCCATCATCATTAGATTCATCTTTCACAGCAATATATACCATTTCATCTTCACTATTATCAATTTTTTTAGCTATAAAACAAAATGTCTTACCTTTGTCCTGTAACTTCTTGTAGTTCTTGGAGTCCTTCTTCCCGTTATGCTTGTTACTTTTCTTTTCATTCTTGATTTCCTTGTTTGGACACCTAGTAGCAATGTGACCAATTTATTTACAAGAAAAGAAGACCATAGGAACTTTACCTTTGCACTTTCCTCTGCCTTTGGAATACTTCCTTCCAAGAACAACTTCAACAGCTTCAAGATTATTGTCTAAACTTTCTTCTAATGAACCGTCTTCTTCAATTCTTGATTGACTATACTTTGACTTTTAACCCTTTTCTTTGAGTGAGAGTTTAGCTTTAAATGCAGATTCAATATTCCTTAAAGTAGGAACATAGTTCTTATAATTGTCTAATTTAAAAGTTGTTAATCTTCCAACTAAAGCATCCATGCCTATTTTATTATTTGGATCACATATCATTTCCTAAATAATAGATAGTCTAATTTCATAAATAGGAATAAGAGTTCTTAGCACTTTACCTACAATAGTTTCCTCCTTAATGTCTTCTTTAGATGCTTTGATTGCACTTACACTGGCCTTGATCCTTTCCACATATTTTTCAATGCTTTCATCTTCTATCATTCTCATTTGATAAAATTTTCCTCTAAGGCTTTTTGCTTTGGCTCTTCTTACATTTTCATCACCTTCATAGATATCTTTCAATTTGTTCCACATTTCAAAAGCAAAATTACAATGTTTTACCTCATCAAATTCAGCATAACTAAGACCAGATGCAATATTAATCATCATGATATTATGATTCTTCTTTTCAGCAATATCTTCAACTAATAATGTTCAAGTGGGAGTTTTATTTTCAGCATCAACATACTTGCAACCTAAATCACTGATGGTAGCTAGATGTAGCTTCATAAGTCCTTGTCATGCTACAAAATTGTCTCTGTTTAGTTTGAGAATCTCTCTTTTGTAAGACATCCTGATCTTTAGCTTAGTTCCTTGAAACCTTTTCTGCAAGCACCAAAAGCTTTGATACAAATTATTTGAAATATAAGAGGAGTAATTGAGAGGGGAGGCATTAATCAGTTACTAAAAAATAAATCCTAGATCCCTTAGATGTTAGACAAAATGAAAATAGATAACTGAATACTATTGAAGCTTGGTAAACACATAGAATACTATAACTTGGTAAATGATTAACATATAAACCTTTAGATTTTATTTGTGATTACCATTACTTTAACTTAGTTGTAAACACATAATAGAAAATGGAATGAACACATTTGACACCAAGATTTAACGTGGAAACCCAATTTGGGAAAAACCACCAATTGTAACTAGTTACTAATTTTCACTTTTCTGAAGTGAGTTCTATTAGGAGCCAACCCTATTAATGGTTACAAAACACACTAGTATATGTGACACTATTAAATAATTTAACCACCCTATTAGGATTGGCCTTGTTAGAGGTCTTGAGAACAATTTAATGGAATTGCCACATTGTTAGAGGATTTGTAAATATTTGTTAAGCTAACTCTATTAGGAGATTTAGATCACTGCTACAATGGTTAGAGAGTAACAATGAGATGACCTAATTTGAATGCAACTAAATTGCTGATTATAGATCTTTGTTTTGGCTTGTACTTGATCCTTCCTAATTGAGTATATCTTTGCTACTCCACAAGGATATTCTACTTATCCTTTAAATTCATTTCCTCTTCTCATCATTATATCTTCAATCACATCATCATCTCTTACACTTTCACACTTTGAAATCACAACTTGAACTTATACTTATATCTTCCACTTTGTCAAGTCAGCTCAAATACAAATTAGAATAATCAATATTCATCACTTTAGTTAGCTGGAATCAATAGATAAATCAATTAATCTTAATAAAAAAAAAGAAAAAAAAAAAAATCCTTCATTAGCTAACCTAGCTCGGTAGAAACTAACTCAGAAATGATTTCCTTTGTTAACCAATAGAAGTTTAGTTAACACTAAAAACTTACAAAAAATCCTTTACCAATTGAGTGAGCTCAGTTAGCACTAGTTTCATCCAACATTCCTTCATTACCTGAGTGAGCCCAGTTAAACACTCACTTTCTGCAATTTTTCCTTTGATGCCCAAGTGAACTCGGTTGACACTACCTTCTGAAGTAGGAAAACACAAGAATGCTTAGTAAACACTAAGAATTATCTTCATTTCCTTAGTGAGCTTAACATATACTGACTGATAATGATATGACGTTTGTGTAACATCAAAGATAACACACAATTAACCAATTGTATCGAATAGAGCCTTCTAAGGGTTTGTGAGGGAAACATATTGTGATGGGTTGGTTACATCATTGAACTCATTCATCACAAACTGTCACAAATCATTAGCAACCATTATGGTTCTCATTCCATTTGCCCATGTATCATAATTTTTTCCATTATAGGACAGTGGTTTTTGCCATGTCTTTTCTACATCTCTTGGCATGTCAAATACCTAAAAAATAAATGCCTAAACTCACAAGGATATGGGTCCTCAAAGCTCTAATACCATGTAAGAAAAACTTCACAACCTAAAATTTTGATTGGCAATCAGTTAATGTCAAGTTACTTGGCACCTTAAGGAACTAAGTTATGGGTAGTGGGTGTCAAGTTGAGGCTTACTTGGCAACAATGGATGTCAAGCTTCTTGGTCAGCAAAGAGAGGTGGAGCTTACTCGGCAACAATGAATGCTGAGTTTCTTTTTCACCAAAGGAAGGTGGAGCTTGATAGTAACATGTGACCAACAAAGATTGAGTAAAATCAGTTAGCAAAAGGGTCGTGTGAGCTTAGTAAAATTTGTAGGGAAGTGAACTAGATAGACTTAGATGTAACTCGATAGGAATGTCAAAATATATAATAGCCAAGTGGGCACAAGGAGGGGTCAGTCAATACATGAACTGTGTGAATCAATAAAAAACTTGTTGTCTAGTCTACTCCACCATTAAAACATAGAGATAATAAAAGAGAAATTCAAAAATACTAAACCCATTATGAAGTCAATAGAAATGAAGACAACAATAGTCAAAACCTAAAGATTCATAATATGCCTCTTTCTTTCTTGCATTCTGTTCAAAAACCAATTCAACCATTACAAATCTAGGAGCAAATGGTTTCTACCAGAAAAAAAATACTTTAACCTACAACTTCTATTTGTAATATAAATTTTTAGCACTGCAAGGTTGCATACAATACCACCTAGAGAAATCACTACTTCATAGGACAATCAACATAACCTTATAGAGAACAAGGATATCAAGACCTATGCTACTGCAACTTCTATTTTCCTGACTTCCTAAACCATTCTTCTATTCTCTGACTTCTCTTCTTTCTTATGTCTTCTTCTATCCTTTGCTCTCTAGTCTAACCAAAATGAATGATACCTCATTCCTTTTGTCTTGTCTCAAAAACTTATCCTCTTTTTGAATTTCAAACTCACTTATTCACTTTAATGTGTTAGATGGGTGGGTGGGCTTTTACCTCAATGGGGCAACTGAAAAATTTCAATAAAATTGTGTGCAAAAATATGAAGCTACGATTGTAAATACAATATTTTTCACCTCTATAGCTTGCATTCATTAGTTGGCATGTGGGTGGTTGCAATTTTGTGTACTAAATATTTTCATGGATCTATCATATTTGAATTTAGGATCCTTCCCTTTGATTTTGAGTATTTTATGCTTAAGCTACTTGGGATTTTGTTGAATTGTTATTTTCATTCTTTGATTAAAGGTGACACATTTTCCTCCACCCCATCTTGAGCCACACTGCACATGTTTTGGAATAAGAGCTTTGGCTTACTCATTTGATCTAGATTCTTATTTCATGTTCAGCTTTGTCTAAATTAGTTAGAGCTAGATCTAAGGTCTTTCATTATTAGATTGTTTGAAACCATTGAGTTACCATCCTTATTGATGATGTATCCATCTTGAATTAAGACACTAACTCATTTTCCAACTTAACCATAAATACCTTAGAGCATCTATTACAATATGTAAAAATTGTAGCTAAGATCACAAATACAACATCTATTTATTTTCATAGTTTGTATACATTCTTTGGCATGAGGGTGATTACAATTTACTCCATTTAAACATTTAATGATTCCATTAAGATTTAAATTTAGGATACCTCTAGTCCTTTGCTCTCTAGTCTAACCAAAATGAATGATACCTCATTCATTTTGTCTTGTCTCAAAAACTTATCCTCTTTTGGAATTTCAAACTCACTTATTCACTTTAATGTGTGAGATGGGCGGGTGCGCTTTTACCTCAATGGGGCAACTGACAAATTTCAATAAAATTGTGTGCAAAAATATGAAGCTATGATTGTAAATACAATATTTTTCACCTCTATAGTTTGCATATATTAGTTGGCATGTGGGTGGTTGCAATTTTGTGCGCTAAATATTTTCATGGATCTATCATATTTGAATTTAGGATCCTTCCCTTTGATTTTGAGTATTGTATGCTTAAGCTACTTGGGATTTTGTTGAATTGTTATTTTCATTCTTTGATTAAAGGTGACTCGTTTTCCTCCACCCCATCTTGAGCCACACTGCACATGTTTTGGAATAAGAGCTTTGGCTTACTGATTTGATCTAGATTCTTATTTCATGTTCAACTTTGTCTAAATTAGTTAGAGCTAGATCTAAGGTCTTTCATTATTAGATTGTTTGAAACCATTGAGTTACCATCCTTATTGATGATGTATCCATCTTGAATTAAGACACTAACTTAGTTTCCAACTTAACCATAAATACGTTAGAGCATCTATTACAATAAGTAAAAATTGTAGCTAAGATCACAAATACAACATCTATTTATTTTCATAGTTTGTATACATTCTTTGGCATGAGGGTGATTACAATTTACTCCATTTAAACATTTAATGATTCCATTAAGATTTAAATTTAGGATGATCCATTTCATGTTGCACTATTCTATCATTAATCTCCCAAAGATCCTGTACTTGGCATGTGTAGTGACCCTACTCAAATCTGACCTAAAAATGCTAGAAATGAAGAATGTTGCAAATCAAACCCTAATATTGCTAGAAGATGAAGACTTTGATTGCACAAATATCTCCAACAATTCCTCCAATTGATACCACCAAAATGTTTTTCTTTACACTGCAAGTGGAAATTCTAAAACAACTTCCTCGACTTTGAATCAATTTGGGTGATCTTCCACACCCTCAAAATTTCATACCGATTGAGAGTTTTTGTTCTCAATGGCCAATTGTGACTATTGTAGAAACCCGAGGCTCCACAATGCACATCAACAAATATCAACAATAAATTTGGATGATAGACAATGATCCCACAATGCCTATTTTTTCTTTTTCCTTAATAGGTTAGCCTCCTTTTTAATTTTTTCTCCGCTTCTTCTAGCAACCTCTAGAACATTATTTTATTAAGTGACTTTATAATATATTTTATAATTCAAATCACTTTATTGAATTAATTAAATATAAAGTTACCTTTGAATTTTTTTTTAATTTGATAACTTTATAAATAATCAACTCCTCCAAAATGGGGACATTATAGGTCCACCCCTCCTAAAATTGCTTGGCCTCAAGAAATCTTAATGTTGGATGGTGCAAAATCACTTCTCCCTCCCAAGTAGCATCTTCAACAGGTAAATCTTTCCACTTAACCAGATACTCTCTAATTACTCTCCTATGAAGCTGCTTCTCTCTACTATCCAAAATGGATTCTGGCACTAAGATCAATTTCCCCTCATCATCCAAGGGAGGTAATATTGTAGAAGGCATCACATTCTGACCCAACACCTTTTTGAGGTGTAATACATGAAACACATTGTGCACTCTACTATCTGTGGGAAGCTCCAATTCATAAGCCACCTTACCAACTCACCTAACAATCTTGAATGGTTCATAATAGCGTGGCTTGAGTTTCTCTATACCACTCTTCTTCAGAGTAGACTGCCTATATGATTGCAACATGAGGTAAACCATATAATCTACCTCAAAACTATGCTTATTCCTCTTCTTGTCTACATATTGCTTTTGTGTGTTTTGAGCTGTAGCAATGTTGTCCTTGAGAGTAGAAACTATATCCGTACTCTCCTATACCTGCATGGGGTACTCAACTATCTCCCAACAACAAATCTAGGAATTTGGGTGCCTCATAACAATAAAGTGCCATGAAGGGTGTCATTTGTATAGTCATATGGTATGTAGTATTGTAATAATACTCACAGAGACATATCCATCTAACCCAAGCTCGTTGTTTATTTGTCACATAATTCCTCAAATACTCTTGCACCCATTTGTTCACAATCTTCATTTGACCATTGGTTTGTGGGTGATAACTGGTGCTAGATGTAAGCTTAATGCCATACAACTAGAATACCTCCTACCAAAATTGACTCATGAAGAAATTGTCCCTATCACTCACAATGCTTCAAGACAAACCATGTAATGTGAAAACCTCCATAAAGAAGACCTTTGCCACCTGAGCTGTTGAGTATGTAGTAGCAATAGGGAAGAAGTGTGCGTATTTTTTTAGCCTATCCACTACCACATAGATACAATCACACTCTTGGGCCTTGGGTAAGCCCATGATAAAATCCATGGAGATGCACTCCCACTTCCTATTAAGAATAGGAAGTGGTTGTAGGAGCCCTACTGGATGAGTGTGTTCTTGTTTGTTCTACTGGAAAACAAGACACTCATGCACATACTACAAAACATCAGCCTTAATCCCCTTCCACATGAACTACTCCCGTACTAACCTGTAAGTCTTGAAATACCAAAGATGGCCTACTATAGGTGAATTATGGAGTGCTCTCAAAATCAACTACTTCACTTTCAATCCCGAGACTAATTAAATCTTGTTCTTGTAAATGATCAAATCATCTACGAGAGTGTATATAGTGCCAATCATTGTTCCCTCCACTATAGCATAGGCCCATGTGTCTCTAGCATATTTTTCTATAATCAAGTGTTGTTGATCCTATGATATCTGAATCAAGAAGTGAGGTGTGGCCTATGGGATAAAGCATCTACAAAAACATTTTGTGTGCCCTTAACATATATGATATCAAAATCATAACCATGTAACTTACTCACCCACTTTTGTTGACTATCATTCAAGTCTCGTTGTACCAAAAAGTGCCTCAAACTATTATGATTAGTTTTAATACAAAATTTGCTACCCATAAGATATTGTTTGAATTTGGCTAGGGCATGCATGATGGCCAACATCTCCTTATCATATATGTTGAATGATCTCTCAAACCCTCTGAGTTTCCTACTCTCATAAGCTATAGGATGCTTGTCTTGCATTAGTACATCACCAACTCCCTCTCCAAAAGCATCACATTGAAGCTCAAATGGCTTCATGAAATTAGGCAATGCTAATACTGGGCATGTAGTCATTATTTCCTTAAAGTGCATAAAATAGTCTTCTGCCTCTCAAGTTCACACAAATGCCCCTTTCTTCAAAAAATCTGTTATGGGTGTTGCATGGCATGAGTAGCCACAAACAAACCTATGATAGAATCCACATAGACCAAGAAACCCCCTTAACTATGTACGATTCACTAGTGGTGGCCAATCAACAATAGCACAAATCTTTTCAAGATCCATCCACACTCCTTCCACACTAATGATGTGTCCAAGATACAACAGCTCTACCATTCCTAAATCACATTTGGACTCCTTGGCATACAAGGACTTCCTCTGTAAAATGCCTAATATTCTCTCCAAGTTCTCTAAATGTTTCTGTCATGTCCTAATATAGACCAAAATATCATCAAAGAACACCAGCAAAAATTTTCGTAACTGATGGTGGAAGACCTTACTCACAGTGGATTGAAAAGTTGCAGGTACATTAGTCAAACCAAAAAGCATGACTATAAACTTGAAGTGCCCATAATGACATCTAAAAGCAATTTTCTCAATATCCTACTCTCAAAATCTAATCTAGTGATAGCTTAATCTCAAATCAATTTTTGTGAAATAAAAAGCCCCATGCAATTCAACTATCAACTCATCGATGCATGGGATGGGATACCTATTCTTTATAGTTCTCTTATTCAACACCCTGTAATCAATACACATCTCTAGAGTACCATCCTTCTTTTTAACCAAAACAATAGAAGATGCAAAAGGTGACTTACTTGGTCTGATGTGTTGCATTGCTAGCAACTCCTTGGCGGTCCTCTTGATCTCATCTTTGAGTCATTTTGGGTGCTGATATGGTGTGATCATGACAAGATTAGCACCTTCCTTCAACTCAATAATGCTCAATGCCTCTATTTGGTGGCCTACCTAGTGGAATCTCACTAAATACCTTTTCATAATTGATTCTCAATTTTTGAATATCATAATTATATTCAGTCTTATGCTACTCCTCCTGGGTGGGCGTCAAGGTGCATATTGCAACCCACTCTATATTACTATGCTTGGCTAATCTCTCCAACTGCCTAAATGAGATAGTCCTGACATCATGATGCAGGAGCATCTTGCATAGGAAAATTATTTTAAATTTAAAAAAAAAAAAAAAGATTTGAAAAAAATAAATTTAAAAAAAAAAAATTGTAGAGGAGAGAGAAAGTGACAAAAATTAGAGGAGAAATAATAAAAATAATAAAAAGGGAAAAAGGAGAAAAGAAAGGAAGGGGATTTCTATTTTTGAGATGCATAGGTGGCATAATAGAAAGAAATAAAAAATAAATGGTTGTAATTCCATTTATCGAGGTGTGTGGGTAGAATTCTAGAAAGTTATGAATATTTTAGAAAGTTGTGGATATTGTAGAAGGTTGTGGAGGAATTCTAGAAGGTTGTGGATAAGTCATGCATTGGGTGGTAAGTGCCTATTTAAGCAAGGCATATGAGAATTTCTAATCAAGCTCGAGAAAGAGAAGCTTTAGAAGAAGGAGAAGCTTGAGAAGTGGAAGCTCGAGAAGGAGAAGCTCGAGGAGTAGAAGCTTGAAAAGTAGAAGCTTAAGGAGTAGAAGCTCAAGAAGGAGAAGCTCGAGAAGGAAAAGCTTGAGAAGGAGAAGCTTGAGAAGTAGAAGCTATGGAAGGTGTGAAAGCTTAGGAAAGTCAAGCTGGAAGGTGTGAAGGCTTCAAGGTGTGAAAGTTAGAAGGTGTGAAGGCTTCAAGGTGTGAAAGAGAAGGAGGAAGTGAAGAGTGATTTTTCTTGAGTCTATGGACAGAGTGGCGAATGTGAGGAAATTTATAGTAGGATTATGGTGGAGTTGAGAGCGTGTAGACAAAGCATTGAACGTGAGGCAGTTTATGCTTGGATCTTGGATAAAGATGGAGAAGAGCTAGTGACTGTGGTTTAGGAACAAGGAAGTTGCTTGGTGGCTTGCAAGCACAAGTTGAGATCTCAAAGGTTTCTACTAGAGTGTGGATCTAGACTAGCTTAGGGTGGTGTGGCCCTTCGTCAGTGGTATTAGAGTAGTACTTCATCAGTGTTATCAGAGCGTACCTTCATCAAGTGGTATCAGAGCAGGACTTCCTGAGTGTACAAGAAGATCGCCGAAGTCTGAGGTAGTTTGTACCAGGACCTTGGTTGGGTGAAATTTATTAGAGTAGGAGTTCTTGAGTGTACAAACAGATCACTGAAGTGTGAGGCAGTTTGTACTAGGACCTTGGTTGGGTGAAGTTTATTAGAGTGGGAGTTCTTGAGTGTGTAAACAGATTGCCAAAGCTAAGGTAGTTTGCACTAGGACCTTGGGAGGACATGCAGATTGATTGATTGATGTGGAGATTAAAGACTAAACTTGTTGAGGCATGATTGTGGAGAGTTGGTGGATTGAAAATCCATTGTCCTAGACTTGTGATGTGGTTCCTGATTGTTTGTGCAAGGTGGCAGGTTGCGATCTGACTTGCAAATAATTTGGGTGTCACAAGGAGTGTGGGAAGGATTTGTTGCAGAGGGTTTAGGAAGATATTAGGAGATGGCTCCAAGAGGATTGGACCCTAAGATGATTGCAAAAATCCATGATATAGTGGAGAGAAATTTTTCTAAGATGTTTGCTCAGTTGGATGCTAGATTTACTGATCAAGCTAAGAAGGTCAAGGCGGAAGAGGTTGGTTTTGCTGATCAGTTTGTGGAGCCTGATGCAGAACTTGGAGAGCAAATAGAGGTTTTTGTTGAGGATATTCCTAACCTTTCTAATGTTGGGATGGAGATTGGTTTTCATGATCAGTTGGTTGAATCTGACATGGAGATTGTGGAGCACTCAGTCATGGATGATCCAATTGTTGTTGGAGGTGAGTTATGTATTGCAGAGCATCTTGTTGTGAGTGATGAGGTTGCTGGTGTTGAGAGTTTGGCATGTGTTTATGGAAATATACATGTGGCTGCTGATGTGGAGCTTGTTATTGTTGGTATGGATTCACTAGTTGTTGATGTGAATGGGATTTCGGTAATGAAGCATTATGTTCAGTTTGTTCCTAGAAGTGAGCATGTCGATTGGATGGTTGAGATTTTGGTGTTTGATAGAGTAATGCAGATGTGGAAGATTTGCATGGTGGTTTTTTTGTCCCCATTGAGATGGAAACCTTTGGTGAAAATGAAGATGGTATTAGATCTTTTTTTTGGTGTCAAAGTGTGGGACACATTTTTCTATCTACCGGGGGAGTCTGATGCAGGAGCATCTTGCATGGGAAAATTATTTTAAATTTAAAAAAAAAATTGAAAAAAATAAAAATAAAAATAAAAAAATTGTTGAGGAGAGAGAAAGTGACGAAAATTAGAGGAGAAATAATAAAAATAATAAAAAGGGAAAAGGGAGAAAAGAAAGGAAGGGGATTTCTATTTTTGAGGTGCATAGGTGGCATAATAGAAAAAAATAAAAAATAAATGGTTGTCATTTCTTTTATCAAGGTGTGTGGGTAGAATTCTAGAAAGTTATGAATATTTTAGAAAGTTGTGGATATTGTAGAAGGTTATAGAAGTTGTAGAAGGTTGTGGAGGAATTCTAGAAGGTTGTGGATAAGTCGTGCATTGGGTGGTATATGCCTATTTAAGAAAGGCATATGAGCATTTCTAATCAAGCTCAAGAAGAAGGAGAAGCTTGAGAAGTGGAAGCTTGAGAAGGAGAAGCTCGAGGAGTAGAAGCTCAAAAAGAAGAAGCTCGAGGAGTAGATGCTTGAGAAGGAGAAGCTCGAGAAGGAAAAGCTTGAGAAGGAGAAGTTGTGGAAGGTGTGAAAGCTTAGGAAAGTCAAGCTGGAAGGTGTGAAGGCTTCAAGGTGTGAAGGCTTCAAGGTGTGAAAGAGAAGGAGGAAGTGAAGAGTGAGTTTTCCTAAGTCTGTGGACAGAGCACCGAATGTGAGGTAGTTTACAACAGGATTATGGTGGAGTTGAGAGTGTGTAGACAGAGCGTCGAACATGAGGCAGTTTATGCTTGGATCTTGGATAAAGTTGGAAAAGAGCTAGTGACTACAGTTTAGAAACAAGGAGGTTGCTTGGTGGCTTGCGAGCACAAGTTGAGATCTCAGAGGTTTCTACTAGAGTGTGGATCTGGACTAGCTTAGGGTGGAGTGGCCCTTCATCAGTGGTATCAGAGCGTACCTTCATCAAGTGGTATCAGAGCGTATCGTCATCACATCACCATTATGGACAACCTTCACCACATGAGTCTTGTCATCCACCCTGAATCATATCTCCATATCCTCTAGTCTCAGGGTAACCTCTTTCAAAGAATGTAGCCACTGCATCCCAAGTACTATGTCCATGTCACCCATGTTGACCACATGATAGTTTTCCTTGAACTCATAGTTGTTCAGGTGCAAAGGCAGATCTCACACCATCTTGTCACAACAAAGAGTATATCCATCAACTACCTTGACTCTCAATCACTCGAACTGCTCAGTAATAAGCCCATATGTCTCCAAAAATCATGCATCAATGAAATTATGCATGGCACCTGTATCTAATAGAGTAATAACCTTTTGTCCTACCAAGACTTCATGGAGTCTGAAAGATCCATCTCTTCGACATGCCTCCTATAAATGTAGTGGAGTCTCCTTTTTCTCAGCACTATCTACCTTCTGTTCACCCTCTACCTCAATAGGATCCACATCATGGTGCTCTAAGCTATTTGAATTTGAACTCTCATAATAAGTCCACATTGCCCAGTTAGCCTTCCCCTTAGGCCTCATAGGATAATCATGACCAAACTCATAGGGACTTTTGCAAAAGAAGCATAGCTTATTCTTACTTAGGTCATTAAGTGTTTACTTATCCAAGGGTGTAGCTGACTTTCCTTTTGAGTCACTAGCCTTCTCTTTACCCTTGTTGTATTCCCCTTTTTTATCTCTAAATGATGAAGAACCCTTCAAACTAAACTAGTTTGCTGGAGCTACAAGTTCCATACTGTAGGCTTTCTTCATGGCTTCTTGTAATGTAGGAGGAGCAAAGGCCTTTACCCACCCCTTGAGTGGTTCAGTTAATCCCTCTATGAATAAAATGACTAGCCTCCATTCTAATATGTCAAGCACCATCACTGCAAGCTTTTTGAAGTCATTCATAAATTGTTTTAAGTTTCCTGACTATCTCCATTGGGCTAACTCCCAGAAACAAACTTTAGGATTTTTTTAATCAAACCTTTCTATCAATCTATCCACAAACTCCTGATAAGTGGTTTCTTGATTGTGTTCTAATGTGATCATGCCATGTGTCCACAAATCATGACCTACCATATCTATGTATAAAGTGGCATACTTGAGTGCTTCAAGTTTTTTAATAGTCTTTAAAGATAGGAAAGTACCCACCTTCTTAATCTAAGCACGAGTAGTCATTTTCCCACTACCATAAAATGTGGGTAATGTCAACTTTTTGGTGACCTATTGCAACTCACTATGTTTATTTGCCTGCTTCTACTTGGCAGTTCTATAGTTTAGGTACCTATCAAATGTCCATCTATCTTGCACATATGTTGGTAATGAATCCCACTCATTCCTCACTTGTTAGAGTTCATCTACAATATCTATTACCATAGCATTAGGTGTGAGTGCTAGAGTTTCTTCCCTAAATGTAGGAAGTGTGGGTCTGTCAGCTATTCTAGACCATGTCCTATGTTGTGATCCTGCTATGCTCCTATCATCTTGGTCATTATTATGACTATTTCTCCTATTTTCCCCAATCAAATGTTGCATCATAGCCATGATTGCCTATGTACTTGCCTCTATTGACTGTAGAATCCTATCCTAACATTGTAAAGCCTCATCATCTCTCATAATTTTGGGTGGGCTTTGAAAATGTCTCTCAACAGTGTTCTCAGATGTGTTGGTTCCCTATGTAGATAGACCCCTTTTGTTTTTGCTTCTATAAACTAAATTGAATGGTGGCTGCATAAACCCTGTTAGGTTGGCAGGAAATCGCTCTGATACCACTGTAGTGACCCTACTCAAATTTGACCTAAAATTGTTAGAAATGAAGAATGCTGCAAATCAAACCCTAATATTGCTAGAAGATGAAGACTTTGATTGCACAAATATCTCCAATAATTCATCCAATTGATACCACCAAAATGTTTTTCTTTACACTACAAGTAGAAAGTCTAAAGCAACTTCCTCAACTTTGCAATAATTCATGTGATCTTCCGCACCCTCAAAATTGTATACCAATTGAGAGTTCTCATTTTCAATGGCCAATAGTGACTACTTGCAGAAACCCTAGCCTCCTCAATGCACATCAACAAATATCAACAATAAATTTGGATGATTGACAATGAGCCCTCAATGCCTATTTATTTATTTGCCTTGATAGGTTGACCACCTTTTTAAATTTTTGTCTACTTCTTCCAACAACCTCTAGAACATTATTTTATTAAGTGACTTTGTAAAATATTTTATAATTCAAGTCACTTTATTAAATTAATTAAATACAAAGTTACCTTTTAATATTTTTTTAATTTGATAACTTTATAAATAATTAACTCCTCCAAAATGGGGAGATTATAACATGTCCATCATTGACTAGACCAATTATACATTTCACCCTCATCTTGAGAGTCATATTGAGATACTAGCTTCACGCACATTTTTTATTGTAAACATCACATTCTATTGACTCATTTCTATATTAAAACTACTAAATAATAAAAATAATTGACCTTTATAATGTATAAGATTGACTATTTTCACATAGCTCTAATATTATTTTTTCATATCATGATAGAATCAACTAAGAGGAAAATGTTTAAACTACTCAACCATTGAGATACAATTCCTCTTGATAATGGATCCATCTCGGATTAAGATAATTCATTTTCTAACTTAAGCACTAATATCTAATCTAATGTCATTTTTTGTTTTAACTGATGGATCCATCTCAGATTAAGATAATTCTTTTTCCAAATTAAGCATTAATATCTAATCTAATATGATTTTTTTGTTTTAACTAAGGATTCATTTTATAGAGAAAAATCTCACTATGCCAACATTTTGGACAAGTATGTTGAAGCATATACTAGAGTTAGCAAAAGCAAAAGAATTGATCCAAGAAAAGTACAAAGATGGGCATATAGTTTTTCACATAGCTATTGGTAGAAACTACATGCATATTATAAGGCAGATAATAAATTTCCATGCACAACTTTGCTATAGTGTTAATGAAAACTAAGAAATAGCACTTTGTATAGTAGGAAAATTGGGAGAGGATCCATGATTTGGAATAGAATAAAGTTTGGAGCTCAGTTGGTTAAATATGGTCTCTTTTGTATTTGTCATTTAGGATGACAAACTTTATTTTGGCTAGACTCTTGGGATGGGCACCCTCCTATTCTTACCACTCGTCCTCAGCTACATGCCTTCTATCAAAATTTTAGTGCAACTGGTTGGGACATAGTTGATTTTTATAAGATAAGGTGTGTTAGAGGTTTGGCTCCTTCCTTTCCTTGGAAACAACCTTCTGAATGGCCTCTAGGAGGATCTAAAGAAGATAGGAAAGAGTTGTTTTAAATTTTACAGTACATGACTGTACTAATTTGGTTGGTAATTATGTTCTTGCTTGGGACAATGAAGATTTGTCTTGAAAATTTTTAGTGTCTACAGGATATTTTGAGCTTCTTTGGTAGACATTTAGATGCAAGTCTGGTAAAAAATTTCTTTGCCCAAATGTAATTTTTTAATGTGGTTGGTGGTCCATAGTCGATGTCTTACATTGGATAATTTATGCAAGTGTGGCTTCCAAGGACCCTCAATGTGTGTTCTATATCAAACTAGTGAAGAAAATATCTCTCATCTTCTTTTCCAATGCTCTTTCACTAGACATATTTGGCACTCTTTGTGGAATGTGTGGAACCAATTCTGTTGGAATGTTTCCTTACTAGAAAAATTCTTTGCTGGGGTAAGACTCTTGTCAAGACTTCATTTCTCCAAGCTTACTAGATTCTTGGAGCCTCTTTTATTATTTGGCATATCTAGTTGGAAAGGAACCATCATATATTTAAGGATGATTGTTTAGAGGTTCCTCACTTATGGTGAAAAATTCTCCATTCTTTAGGGAAAACTATTTCTGCAAAATGTGACACTTTTGAGGCCATGGAACTAGGGGAGAATATTTTCAATAATCATCTAAATATTCCCCCTCACATGGGAAACTACTAAGAAAGTTGTGTAGATATCCTTTGCAAAAGATAAATAGGGTGCAGGAAGTGGAGTTTCCCTCAACAGGGTATTCTTAAAATCAACACGGATAGGTCTTCTAAGGGAAATCTAGGCCTTGCTGGCATTGGTGGTGTTGGTAGAGATAGTAAGGGGGATGTCCAATTTGTGTTTTCTATTTATAAAGGTCATCACACTAAAAACCTAGTGGAGGCCATAGATATTTTGTATGTTGTGAAGAATTCTTGTGACCTTGGTTGGAGAAGGCTTATCTATGAATCTAACTCACAAGTTGTGATACATCTATTGAATCAGCAACATTTTGAAGTTGTTAGTTGGAAATTAGCTTTGATTGTAGACCAAATTCATAATTTGTGTACTTCTTTGGACTCTGTTACTTTCACTTATATTCCTAGGGAATGGAATAGTGTTGTTGATTGTTTGGCAAAGTGGGCTTCTGACCATATGTGTATTTGGAACATTGTTGATTAGAGTCAACTTCTAATGTGATTGTCCCATCAACTTGATCACTTGCTTGATCTTGATAGGGCTGTTTGATGCCCTTTCTTTATTTGTTCTTGTTTTTCTTTCAGCTTTAATAAATTTTCACCCCTCCTTTATTTTGTAATTGTCCCAAAGAAGAAGAAGAAGAAGAAGATCCTTGTTCATATATAGAGTCTTGTTGGTAAATAGATTTGTCACTATAGAATTTTCCCAATGGAGTGTATGTGGCAAACCATTCACAACAGTTGGATAGGCCCTTGGTATGCAGCCTTCCTCTGCATTAAGAGGGGCAACTCCCTCGTATGATAGAATTTTGAAGTTTTTCGAATAAATATGAAATCAAAATTACAAGGCGAGAAAGCTCATGATGACGAATGCACCACATGGATTCATGGCTTTCCTGGACTACTAACTTAAAATTGCTAATAACAACAATCAAGATCTATGCTTGAAAACTATTACTAGCACAATGTTGATCCATAGATTCATAAACATCTACACCACACTGTGAGAATGCTCACTACAAAGAGAATCAAAATTTCTAACAATTTAGGTTCAAAAGGAGGGAACTCAAATTGCACATTCCTTTATTTTCTTGCACCAAGAACTTAAGAGAAATTTTTGATTATAAAGACAAATTATGTACATACTTTCCAAATATTATCTTTTAATCAAAATTTTAGCATAGTGCTCCCTTTTTCCAAAGCCAAAAAGTCCCTTTACAAAGCTCAAAAGAGGCGTTATATAGACACAAAGGTTAATAACCACCTTTCTGTGGTTAGTAAATACCTTGTAAATATGTGATTTGGGTGAGATCAATTAACCTCTGCAAAATTAACCTTAAATGACAAAGATCACTAATTGAAATGTATGACTTGGAACATGTCTTCAGATGGTCAAATCATTGATTTGTTGAGTTATTTGATATGGACCCTTCTTCATGATCATCACCAAATTTGAAAAAGAAGAAATCATTCACAACATCAATTTCTCATGCACTAACTATAGTCTTGATAGTGATACTACAATCTCATTTTCCCATTGATATAGGTTATAGAATTTTCAATCCTTTGTGAGTGATTTTGATGAGCCATTATCATATCCACCTATCAGCCACTGCATGTATGCTGGACAAAAGAACATAATGCCCCAAAATTTTAGTATCTAACTAAAACAAGAATTTTGCCACACGTTCTCCTAATTCTATATTGGAACAAATTCTACAAGAAGCCAGAAAAGATGCCCATACAGTAGCATTAGGCATTACTAGTATATTAGTAATCAAGTTGTATGCCTTTTACAAATAACCAACATGGTTAAAGAGATCAACCATGCAACTATAGTGTTCTATTGAAGGAGTCACATTATAGTATTCATTCATAAAACTAAAGTACTTCCAACACTCATCCACGAACCCTGCATGGAAGCAAGTTGAAAGAACTCCAATGAATGTGATATGATTTAAAGATTTCATCTTCTCAAAGAGATCTAAGGCTTCCTTCCCAAATCCATGAACAACTTTCCCTACAATGATTGCATTCCATGAGACCACGTCCGAAATAGGCATATTGTCAAACATAATCTATGCATCTTCTACACTTCCACATTTTGCATACATGTCTACTAAGGAATTTCCAACAAGAGTGTCGAACTCAAACCCACTTTTAATTATGTCATCATGGACAACCTTCCCATGTTCCAGGGTTTCCAAATTAGCACATATGGGAAGGATGCTCACAAATGTCACTCCATTTGGTTTCATTCCTATCATTCACATCTCTTGAAAGAGTTGCAATGCTTCACTCAAGTTCCCATTCTGTGTATGCCCTACAACTATTAACCCAACCACTAGTGTTTTTGCCTTCTGCATTTTTGGGTATCCTTGCTATCGCCTTCTTGGTAAAGTTTCTCATTGCCATAAACACTCAGAATGAGTTTTCCACTTTGGTTTTTCTCAGAGAGACCCATCGGCACTGATCCATTTAAGTCATTGTCTGATAGATTCAGTTGTTTAAGATTGGAAAGAGTAGCCAGAGCCTTTTGTATTGAACCACTCAAATTATTTCTTGCCAAGTCTAACATAACAAGAGCAGAGAGATTGGCCAAGCTTGGAGGTATGGTGCCATTTAGATGCTTGTTGGATAGTGTCACTATGATAATCCTAGGTGAAGAGTCTTGATTGTAGTCCACCCAATTCCAACTATAATTCTCTGGAAAACAAGGATCACCCATCCACTCTTTCTCAAGATTGAAGTGTCTCACAATGTTAGCAATTGCATTTACATCTTCATTTTTAGTTCCATTGTTGTGTAGTCTCCTATACTTGTAGATATCCAAGGCATTGATAATGGCACCCGTGCTCGATCAATTGGTAGGATCAAGAGAAAATTTGACATTCTCCAAGCTATCAGCTTTTATGGATCCATACTTGACAAAATCGCATCCAGGTAGGTTCCTTATGTTGCAGTACACCATGAATATCCATTGATACTTATATCGAACTCCCGTATTGTATTAACTTTGAGTTCTTCTACTTCAGCAAAGCACATCACAAAATAATATTCACCAGACTTTGGAACACTCGAATTCCATCTAATTTTTCTCACGCTATTATTGCAGCTCACCAAGGTAGTTTCTAAAATAGCTGATGGTATTTGGAACTCCTCTGTTGAAGTAATGAGATCAGTCATATTTCTATAATCTGTATCATTTATATCTCTCTCTACCCATAGTCTATCAAATTCATCATTTCGATATCTTATTGGAGATTTTGACAAAGCTCCATAGTCCATGTATACTGTGCTTGATTAAAGATAGAGAATAGCCTACAACCTCATACATAGTAGGCACTAGTAGGTGAAATTCCAAGGTTGAAATGAAAGGAACATCATCTGTACTACGACTAAAACACAATAATAAAGGGACCTTTGGCCATGGTGTTTATCCCGTTCCAATATATGTGGCTGTTTTATCTAGTATGAAGTTTGACTTCCTCAACAAGTATTTTTAGTTTTTAAATATCTAAAACAACATGCAAATAGTGTAAAGCTGAAGATAAGGACAAATGTCCCTAGACTAAGCCGCTCGTTGTCTCTGTACTTAAGTGAGGCATTCAGTCAAACACTTGGAACATAATCTATGCCTCTATATAGGCACATTGAGAAGAATGCAGGTAGAGCATAATCTACTCATTTTATAAATATTCTACTAGAACTTTGTTCCCTTCAATGTATTTGTAATAAACATATAGTTTTCTCTCCAGTTCTATGACTTTGCATTCTATCCAAAACCATATATCAAATATCATAGAACTGTGTAACCATACACAACTTTCTCTCTCCAAGATTTCGAACTCCTTGGTAACTATTTTGAAGACTCCATCTGTGTGTGATAATGGCGCCAAGTCATCCTATCAAGCAGATGTGGGTCTTCCTACACTACAAATTCTTCAGAGTAGCAGCTTTCTCAGGCCATGCCGTGGTGCTTGGATGCTTGTTTTCTGCTACTTTAAGTGTTTGAAGTGTTTGAAGGCCCATGGCTTTTATCGCTGTGTTCAATTTCCTTGACTATCAAAGATAGATCTACCAACCTCAGTGCCATATTTATGGTCATATGTAAACTCATTACTCAGAGTGATTCCCACATGAACAAGAGTATTAGGAATAGTAGTTTACCACTACAGGGCAATGAACTTATTGGCAACTGCTCTCTCCACCCATGGATATGATTCAGCTCATCCCAGTCGGCAGGTCTGACATACTTAGGTGCTGCTCTTGGTGTAAAACTCTGCATTGAGGCAGCTTTCTCCTCCCAACACATGGGTTCCTTCTTCTTTCCAATAGCAATACTATGAAGTTCTATGAAAGTGTTGTTCCTAGTGGACATCGTGCTATTTCTCAACAATCTCCATTTTATATTCAACATGATGATTTCCTTACTTCTAGTTCTTGACCTTAATCAGCTAAATAGAGAGGTTAATGAATACGTATTTTTGGAGACGTTAATTAACCTCCTCCAAAATACGTAATTTAAAAGTTATCATTAACTTTTTTGAGAGGCTAATGGATAAGTGTTTTTGGAGAGGTTAATTAACCTTTTCCAAAATATGTAATTTGAAAGTTATCATTAACCTTTTTGAAAGGTTAATGGATATGTGTTTTTGGACAGGTTAATTAACCTCCTCCAAAATATGTAATTTGAAAGTTATCATTAACTTGTTTGAGAGGTCAATAGTTAATGATAAACTTGAAAATGCACAATTTGGGTTTCTCCATTAACCTATGATAACTTGGGGCTCAGAAGCTGGATTTTAAAAACTTCAAGTGCTGGGCGGAGTTGGGAATGAGTCGGAAATATGAAGATTTAGGAATTCACAAAAACTAAGAGATAAAATAATCATTTCAACCATCAAAATGGAACGTATTTCACACATAACCATAAGATCAACAAGATAAAAATTGAGGCATTTTGATAACCAGGTAACAAGTCTGTGGACAAGGGAGGAGATACACTTGTGCATATTGCAGCAAGGAACAAAAACTAAAACTTCCATGTAAGTTTCTCTTAATCCCTATCTTTTGTTGTTAGTGTTACCGAATTCATTTCACTAGAATATTTCTCTAATTCAGCTAGTGTGCAATGTTTTCCTATCAATTTTCAGATTAATCTTTCAAATTTACAGTCTAAAGCTATAGTGTTATAAGAATATAAACTGATTGAGTTAATAGGTATTATTATATAGTATATTCTATGTTTTAATTTGTTTAAATGGTTAATCTGAAAATAGATCAATAGTAGATGGGATCTGTTAGCGAAACTATGGGGAAATAGTACACTCCGCAAACCAAAATCTTTGGGACTAATGTTTCTTGTTTAAATGTCAAGTTCAAAATCAAACTAACAGATGGATGCTTATGAAAAAAGAAAGGAGCATTCCATATGAAAGATCTAAAATACTCAAACATTTATAATGTGCATATTAAATCCAAATCTCCCAAAACAAGATTTCTTTCATGCACATTCTTATATAAAGAAAACTATTTATCTCCTAACACTCGTTTAACTCTTTTAATATTATTCTTAAATTCAAGTATATTTCAATGTCACTTTTTGAATTGTTTGAATATTATTTTTAAATTCAATTTTATATCAGTTTATCAATTTTGATCTCAATATATTACAGCAGGGACCAAAAACTTCCATCTATATTTCTTTTCATCCCAATCTTTTACTGTTAGTGTCGCTGAATTCATTTTTCTAGAACCTTCTTCTGGTTTTTGCAGTGTGCAATGTTTTCCTATGAATCCTCAAATTGTATTTGTTCTTATAACTCTATAGTCTCAAGGTATAGTTTTGATGAGTATTTTCTGTTAACCGATAAATTTAAATAACATATTCTAAGCTATTAATTCTTCCAGTAGTTTATTTGGAATTAAACTGATAATTGGGTCCTCTTAGATAAACAATGTCACACAATTAATCTAAACAAATCAAAATTTTAATTGTCTCGTTTAAGATGAAACTTCAAATTAGCATTTTTTGCTTAAGTAGTTACTTTTAAATCAAATTGTTAAATGGATTCTACTAAAAAAGCTACCGCCATTTCATCTGAGCTACTCCACAACTAATAAACTTAGAGTGTGATATTTGACCACAAAAATATTTGTAACTAGTATTTCTTACTGCAAGATAGAGATTTATTCTCCTGTGCATATTTCGTTTTTCAATTTTAAGTTTGGATTCAGTTAAATAAGAATTCTATGAATTGTGGAACCCTCATATCATTAATTTCTTTTACTCCTAGTTGTGCATTTGGTAGATGGTCACTTCCCTGCTGCACATAAAAGGCATAAACAAGTACGCCCTTAACAAGAAAGGGTTAACAGCCCTCGACATTGCAAGAGAAGATACAGAGTACCATGAGTCTCAAAATATAATTGCAGTGTTGGCTGATTATCCATCCAAGCACAAGCCTTTCCTGTACAGCGCCCCAAAGATGAGCGCACAAAAGTACGAGAATGCAATAAGCATGGTGAACAAAACATACGATGACAGGCGCAACTTAGAATTAGTAGTTGCAGTGTTGTTAGCCACAATGTCATTTACAGCAGTTTTCACCATACCAGGCGGTTTTGAGACAGAGGTAAACAAAGGAGAACCAGAGAAAATGTTGGGGTTGCCCATTCTGATAGAATTCGATTCCTTTAAGCTGTTTCTCATTTTCGATCGCATGGCCTTTTTTCTGTTTCTCATTTTCGATCGCATGGCCTATCACAACGGGAGATAAGGTGTTGTTCCTATGTGTCACGAATCTGTTGGTTTGTGCCACCTTTGCATTTACTGCGCATGGTTTCATGGCTGCCGTGTATACAATGCTTGCCCACAAGGTTAACACTCTGGCTTGGGTTGTGCTCGGGGCGTGTGCTCTCATCTGATTTTGCATTTTTCTACTTGGCTGTCAAGTTTTTGGTGAAGATGGCGAGATTTAACCAGCTACGTGGTGTGCATCCATTTGTTCCTGACCGTGAAGTGTAGTATGTGTGGATCAAACTAGAAAGTTGGGGGGCCTTTGCATTTGTTGCGCTAGTGCAAAACAAAGTATCTCTCTCTGATTTATGGAGATCTAATGATGGAGAATGGTTTTGGTAAAAGCGTTTAGATTCATAGACGAAGTCATGCTATTCAAAAGCTGGTTGTACAAGTTTTCCAAATTTTCCTCTGGTTCTCCGTACTATATTTCTTGAAGAGTTTGCTGTATATTAAATGGAATGCATATTTTTCAAAGATTACTTGTAATTTGTAAACGGTAAGAGTGACCGCAGACGTGGTTTGAATAGACTAGCAGATTGAATGTATTTTCATCTTCTTTTGACTGTTCGATGTTGGTAATAGAATAATCACACTTTTGTTTTCAAGAATGTGTTTTTAATTTTTTTTGTTAGTATGTTTGGGATATTGTTAACAAAGGGGACCAAAGTAAATAAAATTGGATATAATCTAAGGGTTCGTTTTGTTGTTTGTTAGAAGAAATGAAATAATCAAGTTTATAGTAAAATATATGTTCATGAATATGAAGTTTTTATTATCTAAAATTAAAGTTAGAAAGTTCTAAATTTATGTATTTTAAATCAACATATAATATGTAAAGAAAAGCTTTACATGAAATTTTCACTTTATTCAAATTCTAACTTTTTCCTTCGCATATTTTTTTAGGGATTGGTCTCACATTCTTCACAAATTTTCTAAAATCTAACATACTTTTTGGAGTACATATTGTGTTCAACATATGAAAAAATATAAATCAACTTCTTTTCTAATTGTTGTATGGATTTCCCATGTTTCACTTTATACTATAACACTGATTTGATTTAATGTGTTAGTACACACCAAAACACAAGATCACAAATTTAGACTTGAGGTGAGTCACTTACCAATGCTTCTTGACAACTAGGATAATGTCTCTAGCACTATTACCAAAGGTCCTCTATCTTTTACATCCTCTTAGGGATGCTCCCCTTCTAGTGTGGCCCATCATGGACATAGTCTCTTTACTTCAGGCAATTGAAAGAAACACTTATAGGATTCTCCTTTGATTGTGAGAAGACATTTTGTTCAATAAGGGTCTATTTGGCAACAAGAATACAAGTGGAATAGGCATAAGTATATTCTTAAAAAAATTTATTCTCTGTTTGGATGCACCAAATCGAAATTGGAATTGGAATAAAATTGGAATACGTATTCCAATTTTGGCCCAAAATTGAGCATTTTCTATTCCACCTAAATAGGTGGAATTAGATTATGTATTCCTATTCCAATTTTTATTTTATTTTTAAAAAATATAAATCTTGGAGTTTGTAAATTTTGCTTCAAATTCTGAGTGAACCAAACAAGAATAAAAATACGTAACCCCATTTTCTATATCAGAATAAGTATTCATATTCCCATTTTTATATTCTTGCAGCCAAATAGATCCTAAGAATCTTTATAGCCTAATCTTTGACACTAAGTCAAACTTCATCACTTGCAAGAGAAACATTAGACTGAGTGGTGGGAGGTTCTATGAATTTGTTTAATTCTAAAAAACTCTATTGTTGGCTCTTGGTATTTGATGTACACACGCAACACTAAAAATAAATTAAATAGTAACATTGATAAGTGAGATCATTTGATAGATACTTTAAATCAGATGATTTAAATTTGCCTCCTCTCATTGTACTATTACCTTTTAAACTAAACAACTTCTATTATGTTTTTGTATTCCAAAGATAACTTATTCACCTATTCTTAATTTCTTTTAATTTATGTAACACTGCTCTAGAAATGATATTATAAACATTTATTTATTAAAATAAAATTGACTAAAAATATATAGTAGTATCTTAAATAATTTTAATAAACTCTTAAATGTAAGTTGCTTTAACTCCTCTCCTAACAATATAGGTTACGATAGACTAGATGTTTATTTTGGACTACCTTTAAAGATCACACACTAATGGAGAAATTAGGCTTGGAAAAGGCTATTTAACATTTCTAACTTAAGAATCAAGTTGTAATGAATGATGTTTAAATCCTCTAATTATCTTAACCTCTACCAAATTAATCTACCCACACCAACTAAGACAAATGAATCCATTTTGGTCTAAACAACACTAGTCAAGTTCATATTTTATGATATTTTTTCATAAATAAAGATTAAGCAATAATATTGATATTCATGGAAACATACAAAATTAAAGGTAAATGCACATTTATAAACCAAGGCAAAGATAGACCTTGTAAGCAAGCAATGGTAGCTGCATTTTCTGTAAAAATTACTCCCTCCAATTAACAAATTCAAGACAAATAGATAAATTTACCTGTTGATGGGCTTCTCCAGAGTGGTGTGTAAAAAGAAAGAAGAGAGGAGGCTAATTACTATTAGGGTGTGAATCCCAATGGTCATATGACCATTCAACTCCTCTAGACTCTTTGGAATCGAAGAACTATTTATAATGGTTGTATGTAGTCCATGTAATTGTATTAGCTATTTGTGAATAATAAATAATTCCTTGCTAGAGTGTAGACATAGGCAAAATTTTGTTGAACTGTGATAAATAGTTGTGTTCTTGTGTTTTGTCTTCTGCATTTAAGTTTATTCCATTTTTGTGTTCATTTTATTATTTACAATTGCTAATTTAGAGCCAACGTGAGGCTAGAGAAGAAAAGGAACATAGTGAAATTGATTCCATTATTAATGAATTTCTTGGGAATTAAAACTCAGTAAAGAGTGAGGTTGTGCATGGAAAGAGAAAAAGAATACTCCATGCACATTGGTGGGATAGCTAGGAAGATATGCTAGAAGCTAAATTGAAAAGAGATTTTATATCTCTTAAAATTGAGTTTAATGTAATTCTTGAATGTGTGGGTAATGGTGATGCACAAAATAAGAAAGTTTTCATGCAATAATTGTAGAAGAGAGCAAAAGGTGACAAGACTAGTGAATTTGTAAAATACTTGGTGTTGGCCTTTTTATGGCATGGCTTCTTTTATTTCTAGCTTCAGACTAGATGATAAAAAATTGCATTCAAAGTGTACAAGATGTTGTAGATGGAAAACTATACATATGTCCCTAGAGAACAAAAATTTGGAACAAACAAGAAATTTTTTATAGAAGAAGATAAAGGGGTGAACAATATGTTCATTATAGAAGAAGATGAAAGGGTAGATGAGAAGTCTGTTATGAAAGAAGATAAAAAGACATGTGAGACGTTTACTATAGGAAAAGATGAAGATGAAAACTAGTAGTTCCCTTTGAAAGAAGGTGAAAGTACAAAGGAAGGGGAAGAGAATTCCCTAAAGATGCATATGAATAGTTTGCGAGATGTTCAATATTACGTGGTAGATTATGGTCCATGAGTGTTTATACCAAACACATTTGATAGTGGAGGATCTCTCTACAAATTTCCTACCACAAAACTATAATCTACAATAGGTCATGATCAAATAATTCAATGTTGTCATGATTCAGTTTCTATAGACATGCATAATTTGCAAGACACTCCTATGTTTGAGAGTAATAGATATCATTCTCTCATTGTAGGATTCATGAAAAGAGGGAAGCATACAACTAAGAGGTAGAGAAAGAAACCCTCTATGGTTTCTAAAGAATATGGACACTTCTATTGGTTGGGAACATTACCAGATGTGGATATGGACATAAATACACTAGATAGGGTTGAAATAAAATCTAGTAGACAAGAAACCTCAAGCCCATTTCTCCAATCAGGGAGACTGTCCAAGAACCCTAGCCGAAGTGATCCAATGGGTCAGGAATTTTGCACCATGTAAACAAATCTTGGAGATAAATTTTCTAGAAAATTAGAGAAAATTGACATTGTTACACCCATGATAGAGGTAGAAGCTCAACCCAAGAATTTGGTGTATGGAAACAGTGCACTTAAGGCTCTCCAAAATGATAAAAGGCACAAAATAGGGATGTTGAATCCTCGGGTTGGATGTCGTCAAAGTCTCCAACATGGAAAAAAAAATTGGGAGGCCATAGGCATGAGACAACATTCTCAACAGCATGAAAGTAGTGTGAGGGAAAATACTATTCCCCATTCTCATTATGTATAGAGCATAATGGACCTCCCCCAATTTTTAATTAATTCAGTGGTCCCAACCACATAGACACTTGTCTTTGATAGCTAGCCAAAAATATTATTGTTTGAAGAACAGATGTTTGATGCACTCATAAATGACTCCACCAATATAAATGGGAAAGACAATATGTAGGAGAAACAAGAAGTGACAGAGTAGGTTGCATAGTTTATGAATTTAAAGATATGGAATATTAAGGATTTGGTGCTTAATAAGTGTGTACACTCAGTGTCCGTCACAAATTTGGTCACACAACATATATTTTGGGGATCCCCAAGAAAATTCAGTATGCTTGCCCAGATGTCCACAACTCTGCACAAGCTTGGAAAGGTTTAGGATGAGATCAAACACACATATCTAGTTATTTTTTCATTGGGAAAAAATAATTAAAGCCAAGGGTTTCCAATTATAGGCATGGTTTGTCTTCCCATTCACAATTTGAAACACAACATTTGATAGATCCAAACTATGAGGGTGGATAAATTGTATTGGAATTTCCTCACCATGTGTTTGGTTTTGTGTTGAAAGGGATCTAGAGGATACTAAGAACTATCAAAAGTGGTCCTTGGTATGGTTCAAATGTGGTAGTGAAAGTCATTTATGAAAAAAAATTATTTTGTACACCTATAGAAAGTGGTGATCCCATATATATATATATATATATATATATATATATATATATATATATATGACTCAAGAGTGGTCCTTGGTATGGTTTAGATGTGGTAGTAAAAGTATTTATGAAGACAAATTATTTTGTGCACCTATAGAAAGTGGTGATCCCCCCCCCCCCACACACACACAGATATATATATATATAGACAAACACAGGCAAGCACGCGCATACATACATACATACATACATACATACATACATACATACATACATACATACATACATATATGTAGGGCCCATTTGCCGTTGCACCAAAAGCCATGACTATTAGTGAACATGGAACACCACATAATTAACCACCTGTGGGCAGGGGAGCGCGTCGCATCACCCAACAATCTCCCCCTCGACATGCATACCAGGTGCTTACGCAGGTCGGGAAGGCACTGGGGAGATTTGAACCCATGACCAAGCCAAAACCAGGCTCTGATACCAATTGTAGGGCCCATTTGCCGTTGCACCAAAAGCCATGACTATTAGTGAACATGGAACACCACATAATTAACCACCTATGGGCAGGGGAGCGCGTCGCATCACCCAACAATATATATATATATATATATATATATATATATATATATATATATATATATATGTATATGTATATGTATATGTATATGTATATGTATATGTATATGTATATGTATATGTATATGTATATGTATATGTATATGTATATGTATATGTATATGTATATGTATATGTATATGTATATATATATATGTATATATGTATATATATGTATATGTATATGTATATGTATATATGTATATGTACATATATACATATATACATATGCATATATATATTGTTGGAAATGAGAGTGGAGTAACTGAGAGGGGGAGGGGCTAAATCAATTACCACAAAAACATTTCACAGTCCCTTAAATGTCTAAAAGCTTGATCTTAGTTACAAATGACTGAAACTTGATAATGCAGAAAATAATTATTATTATTAAGAACTGATAACCAAAAACAATTTAGCAATCATGAACACTAGAGACACCAGATTTAACGTGGAAACCCAATATGGGAAAAACCACCAATGTAACTAGTTACTATTTTTCACTCTTCTGAAGTGAGCCCTGTTAGGAGCCAACCCTATTAAAGGTTACAAAACACACTGTCACCTTGTTAGAGGATTTATAGAATGGTTGTTAAACCAACTCTGTTAAGAGATTTTGAGTTCACTGTTACAATGGTTAGAAAGCAATAATGAAGTGATCTGATACAATATGCAACTTATCTTTGCCAATTACAGATCTTCGTTATTCTTGACCGAATCCTTATTGATCAAATACAACTTTTCAGCTCCTTCAACGCATCTGATCCTTCATTAGACTTTTCTCAACATTCACCTTTTCATTTCACACTATAATGCACCTTCATAACTTTTTCCACACTTCTCTTTGATTTACAACTTGAGTGACCATATATACCTTTCAGATTATCTTAGTCGGCTCAAATTACTTACCAATAAACAAACAAATACAATAGTCGGCTAGACATAATTAAAATTACAAACTAACAAATCCCTTTATTGGCCGACCCTGCTCGGTTAATACTATTCAAAAAATAATTTCTGTGTTAACCGACTGAGCTTGGTTAATATAGTGAACTCTGTGACAACCCTTCAATCGCCAAGAGAACTCGGTAAGTACTGAGTTTCCATAGATGACCGAGTGAACTCGGTGGAAACTACCCTTTGGTGACCAAGTGAAGCTCGGTTAATATCAACTTCTTCATAATTTCTTTGATGACTGAGTGGACTTGGTGAAAACTGTCTTTGCCAAATTCCTTTGTTGACCGAGTGATCTCGGTTAACACTGTCTGCCTCATTTTCTTTGATAATCGAGTGAGCTCGGTTAACACTTGTCTACCTTATTTTCTTTGATGACCGAGTAAGCTCGATTAATACTGACTGCTTCATTTTCTTTGATGATTGAGTGAGCTCGGTTGACACTATCTGCCTCATTTTCTTCGATGACCGAGTGAGCTCGATTGACACTATAGCTGAGCTCGGTTAGCTGAGACTAATAACTGATATGACATTTGTGTGACATTAAGGACAACATTATCCAACAATCTCCCTCTTTGGCATTGATGGCAACATAACATGTCATAACATAATGAAATTTTGAAATAAGTCCAACAAGATAACAGACTTCTCCCTCTTTTAATAGTCTCCTTCTTTTAAGGAACTTCATAGAAGATTTTTCAAATTTCTCAAATTTCAAAAGGATATGACAGTAGATCTCTCCCTCTTTGACAACACATGCCAAAGATAACAGAAGTAAAGTGAATTGCAATGTACCTTTAGTACTGATTCATATGCAATGATTTCTAATTAAACTGCATCAACAGATAGATCTTCAATCTTATATGCATTGATGCATCACTAAAACTTATTTTAGTGAACATCAGATAGGGGAATGACCTCTAACTTACCTCTAAGATACAAAAATGCATCCTTAGATAAGGGCTTTGTGAATATATCAGCAATTTGTTCCTTTGTGTGAACATATTCCAATCTGATCTCCTTGTCTTGCACCAATTCTCTAACAAAATGATATTTGATTGCAATATGCTTGGTCTTGGAATGCATCACTGGATTCTTGGATATTTTGATTGCACTAGTATTGTCACAGAACATAACAATTGGTTATTTGATTTCCATCTTCATTCCTTGTAATAACTGCTTAAACCAAACAATGTTGGAACAGTTTACTACTGCAGCAACATACTCTGCCTCTGTTGTAGATTGGGATGTACAATTTTTCTTTTTTCTTGTCCAAGAAACCAATCTCTTTCCAAGAAAGAATGCTCCTCCACTTGTGCTTTTTCTATCATCAAGATTCCCTGCCCAATCAGCATCAGTAAAAACTTTCAAATCCAAATTACCTCCAAATTTGTACCATAGTCCATAATCTTCAGTTCCTTTCAAATATCTCATTATTCTCTTGATTTCCATTAGGTGAGTTTCTCTTGGTTTTGCTGAAAATCTTGCAACAATACCAACTACAAGAGCAATATCTGGCCTGGTATGAACTACATACTACAACTTTCCAATCATAGATCTATACAATGTTTGATCTACTTCTTTGGATTCATCATCTTTGGTAAGTTTCAATCCAGTACACATAGGAGTTCCAACAGGTTTATAGTCCTCCATACCAAACTTTTTCAATATCTCCTTGATGTATTTTGATTGAGTAATGAAGATGCCATTCTTATTTTGTTGAATTTGAAGACCAACAAAGAATTTTATTTCACCAAACATAGACATTTCAAATTCCTTGTTCATTTGTTCTGAAAATTCTTTGCAAAGATCATCATTCCCTATGAAAACAATATCATGTACAAATATTTCTGCCAAGACAATCTTATTATCTGGTCCTTCCTTTATATACAAACTACTATTATCATTAGTTCTTTGAAAACCAATCTAAATAAGATAGTTATACAATCTTTCATACAATGCTCTAGGGGCTTGTTTCAAACCATACAGTGCCTTGTGTAATTTGCAGACCATGTTCCTTTTATCTGGATCAACAAAACCTTCAGGTTGTTCAATGTAAACCTCTTCATCCAGTATTCCATTGAGGAATGCTGACTTGACATCCATCTGATAAACTTTGAATCCTTTGTGAGCAAAATATGCAAGTAAGGTTCTAACTCCTTCCAATCTTGCAACAGGAGCAAAAGTTTCCCCATAATCGATGCCTTCTTCTTGAGAGTATCTTTTGCATACCAATCTAGATTTTTTTCTGGATACCTTACCATCTTCAGTCAACTTGTTTCTGAATACCCACTTGATTCCAATTATATTCTTATCTTTAGGCCTGGGTACAAGAGTTCATGTCTTGTTCTCCTCTATTTGTTCTATTTCCTCATTCATTGCCTCAATCCAACTATCATTTGCCAATGCATCTTTAATACTTCTAGGTTCAAAATCAGCAAGTAAACAAGTATTTTTCAACTTACTTCTTGTCAAGGTTCCTTTAGATTTGTCTCCAATGATCTGATCTGGTGTATGATGTCTTCTGACATATTTAGCTAATACATGTTCTTTACCTCTTGAATGAGTTTCATTGATATCTGCTTGTGCTTCAATTTCACGTTGAAGCTATTCTGGCTTTGTTGCTTCAGACTCGGTAGATACTTGCTCAGTAGTGTCTGAATGTTGTTGTGGCTCGGTTTGAACTATTTGCAACTTAGTTACTGAAGACTCAGGAGTTGAGGATTCTTGAGTGAACGGTATACTTGGTATAGTATCTGGTTCAATGTAAACAAATCTCTTGTAGTCTTCAAGTATCTTTTTGCTTTCTTCTTCTGATTTGTCTGCAAACTCATCAACTTTCACATGTGCACTTTCTATGACTTTGTGAGTGGATAGATTTAAACATCTATATGCTTTGCTTTTGTAAGAATATCCCAAAAATATTCCTTCATCACCTTTTACATCAAATTTTCCTTTTCTAGATTCTTTCAAAATATAACATTTTCTTCCAAATACTTTCAGATAACTTACATTGGGTTTGTAGCCATACCATAATTCATAGGGAGTCTTGAATGAGTCCTTCAACTATACTCGATTTAAGGTATGAACTGCAGTGCTGATGGCTTCCTTCCAGTATTTGACAGCAATGTTTTTTTCTATCATCATGGTTCTTGAACAGTCCATAATGGATCTGTTTCTTCTTTCAACTATTCCATTTTATTCTGGAGTTCCTGGTGCACCTGTCTTTTAATACCTCTTTCAATGCAGAAGTTATTGAATTCATGTGAAATGAATTCAACACCTCTGTCTGACCTTAACCATTTCAGCCTTTTCCCTATTTCTTTTTCTACTCTTGTCAAATACCATTTGAATTTCTCAAATGCTTCTGATTTATTCCTTAGATACATGACAGTCATCATTCTTGAATAGTCATCAACAAAAAGAATGAAAAATTTTTCTCCAGTATAGCTTTCTATTCCAATGGGTCCACATAAATCAATATGCACAATTTCAAATATATCTTTAGACTGATAGTTTTTACCTTTAAAACTAGTCTTTCCCATTTTACCAATCTGACAATTCTTGCATAGACCAACCTCTGGTTTCTTAATGTTAGGAATGCCTCTTACTTTCTTGAATTTGCTTATTTTTACCAAATTATCAAAATTGACATGACACAACCTTTTATGCCATAACCAACTCTCTTCAATTTGAGCAATAAAACATGAGCATTTACCAAGTTCTAGAAGAACAAGTTACCTTTAGTTTGGGTGCCAGATCCTATCAGTTTTCCTTGCTCATTCAACAGTCTTGCCTTTCCATGCATGAATTCCACCTTGAATCCAGTATTTAGTAACTGTGCAACACTTAGCAAATTATGTTTGAGACCTTCAACCCAATAGGCATTATTACATATAAGTTCTTTGGATAGACAAATTCTTCCTCTTCCTTTTATCAAATGAGGTTCATTATTACCAAACCTTACACTGCCACCATCATAGTCTTTAAACTGATCAAACTTAATTTTATCATCAGTCATATGATGTGAGCAACTGTTTTCTATAATCCATGTATCATTCTTACTTACATGAGAGATAAGAGCCATTTTATCTTTGTCATCACTGTCAGAGTCATCTTTAACAGCAATATAAACAATTTCATCCTCACTATTATCAGAATCCTTAGAATTTTCAGCCATGAAACATGATTTCTTACCTTTGTTCTTGGATGATTTAAAGTCTTTCTTGCCATTCCATTTGTGATCTTTCTTTTCATCATTGTTTTGCTTGTTTGGGCACCTTGCTACAATATGACCAATTTCATCACAAGAAAAATAGATTAGAGGAACTTTACCTTTGTATTTTCCTCTACCTCTAGAATATTTCCTTGCTAGTAGAGCTTCAATCACTTCGAGATCACTGTCTGAACTTTGGCTTGATTCGTTTTCACTTTCTGACTGTGATTCTATCTTCTTCTTCTTTTTCTCTTTGAGTGAGAGCTTGGCTTGAAATGCTGATTCAATGTTTTTGGAGGCTGGAACATAGTTGTCAAAGTTATCTAGTTCAAATGCAGTTAGTCTTCTAACTATGGCCTCAAGATTTATCTTATGATTTGCTTCACACCTTCTTTCCTAAATTGCAGAGACTCTGATTGCATAAACATGAAGCAAGGTTCTGAGAACTTTTCTTACAACTGTTTATCCTTTGATGTCACCTCTAGCTGCCCTGATTGCACTTACACATGCTTTAACTCTTTCAACGTACTTTGCAATATTTTCATCCTCTCTCATCCTCATTTGATCAAATTCTCCTCTTAGACTTTCTCCTTTTTCTCTTCTCACATTATCATCTCCTCCATAGATCTCTTTTAGCTTGTTCCACATGTCAAAGGCAGTTTTGCAGTCCTTAATGTCATCAAATTCTTCATAGCTGAGAGCAGATGCTATGTCTATCATCATATTCTTGTGAGTCTTCTTTTCAGCAATATCATTAATTGACAATGTGCCAGAAGGTTCTTCATATTCTTCTTCAAGGTATTTCAGTCTAGTATCACCAATAGTAGCTAGATGAAGTTTCATCAATCCTTGCCATGCTGAGAAGTTATCTCTGTTAAGTTTTGGAATTTCTCTTTTGTACGACATCTTGATCTTTGGCTTAGAACCTTGAAATCTTTTCCTGCAAGCACCAAAAGCTCTGATGCCAATTGTTGGAAATGAAAATGGAGTAACTGAGAGGGGGGGGGGGGGGGGGGGGGGGGGGTGGTGAATTAGTTACCACAAAAATATTTCATAGTCCCTTAGATGTCTAAAAGCTTGATCTTAGTTACAAATTACTGAAACTTTATAATGCAGCAAATAATTATTATTATTAAGAACTGATAACCAAAAACAATTCAGCAATCATGAACACTAGAGACACCAGATTTAACGTGGAAACCCAATATGGGAAAAACCACCAATGTAACTAGTTACTATTTTTCACTCTTCTGAAGTGAGCCCTATTAGGAGCCAACCCTATTAAAGGTTACAAAACACACTGTTAGATGTGACCCTATTAGAGGATTTAATCACCCTGTTAGGAGTGGCCTTGCTAGAGGTCTTTAGAACAATTCAACTGAACTGTCACCTTGTTAGAGGATTTATAGAATGGCTGTTAAACCAACTCTGTTAAGAGATTTTGAGTTCACTGTTACAATGGTTAGAAAGCAACAATGAAGTGATCTGATACAATATGCAACTTATCTTTGCTAATTACAGATCTCTGTTGTTCTTGACCGAATCCTTATTGATCAAATACAACTTTTCAGCTCCTTCAATGCATCTGATCCTTCATCAGACTTTTCTCGACATTCGCCTTTTCTTTTTACACTATAATGCACCTTCATAACTTTTTCCACACTTCTCTTTGATTTACAACTTGAGTGACCATATATACCTTTTAGATTATCTTAGTCAGCTCAAATCACTGACCAATAAACAAACAAATACAATAGTCGGCTAGAAATAATTAAAATTACAAACTAACAAATCCCTTTACAGGCCAACCTTGCTCAGTTAATACTGTTCAAAAAATAATTCCTGTGTTAACCGACTAAGCTTGGTTAATACAACGAACTCCGTGACAACCCTTCAATCACCGGGAGAACTAAGTAAGTACTGAGTTTCCATAGATGACCGAGTGAGCTCGGTGAAAACTACCCTTTGGTGACCGAGTGAAGCTTGGTTAATACTGACTTCTTCATAATTTATTTGATGACCGAGTGGGCTTGGTGAAAACTTTTTTTGCCAAATTCCTTTGTTGACTGAGTGATGTCGGTTAACACTGTCTGCCTCATTTTCTTCGATAATGGAGTGAGCTTGGTTAACACTTGTCTACCTTATTTTCTTTTATGACCGAGTAAGCTCGGTTAATATTGACTGCTTCATTTTCTTTGATGACCGAGTGAGCTTGGTTGACACTATCTGTCTCATTTTTTTCGATGACCAAGTGAGCTCGGTTGATACTGTAGCTGAGCTCGGTTAGCTGAGACTAATAACTGATATGACATTTGTGTGACATTAAGGACAACATTATCCAACAATATATATATACATATACATACATACATATATATATATATACATATACATATACATACATATATATATATATATATACACATATATATACATATACATACATTCTTGCATTCATGTTTGCAAATTATTTCGTGCATGTTGAGATTTATTTATAAGTTAAATATTCACTACATTACCGAGTTACAACATTTTAATGAATGCTTACTGAGTGACAGTAGTAAGGAAATATTTTGACATCTAAGGGATCTGTGGAATTGTTTTTGTGGTAACTAATTCACCCCTTCCCCCTCTCAGTTACTCCATTTACATTTCCAACAGTAGGTAGCGAAGGATATTTGTTATTATCTTGCTATTCTATTTGAATTTTTTCTCAACATCCATTAGTCTTCTCTCTTTTGAGATTAGTGGTATTTGTTTTTGAATTTTTTGAATAGTTGGTGAGGTGATTCCAAATTAGCATGTCAAAGAATCGTGTTCTTTATGTTTGGTTAAGGTGTAGAGGCTAGAAGAGTATGCTCAATTCCCTTTTAGGCACATCAAAAACTTGGAACCCTTAAATCCAAACCAAGTCCCTATGTGGTACAACTTTGTGAGTCTTCCTTGATTAGAGAGGGCTAAACTAGATTGGACATTCCCTTTATTGGGTCAACCACGTGGATGGTACCTCAAGTGGTAATAGTCATTTTTTATGTGGTAGTAGAAACCACTATATAAATGTCCTTGTCAGAGAAATCCTCAAGGGTGTAGTCTTTTGTTAGACTGTCAGATCTCCTTAGTATCTCCAATTCATTAAATTCTCAGAATATGTCAAAACCTTGGTGCACTAGGATTGGATTTCGCCCACTCTAGATTGCAAAAGTTGCAAAGTTGAACATTACTAAGAACCATAGTGCTACCAAATTTTCTTTTCTAGGGCTATGTGCGTGATTGAAAAACATTTTGAGAACATCCACAATAGTGGTTCTAGGGATTAGATTGATATTATGACACTATTCTTGTTCATGTGCAAGGTTTCTTTGTACCTTGCTCATTGTTTGAAGACATTTTCTTGAAATCCCTGATTGTTTTCTTGCATGCTTGGTTCATGATAAAAAATCTATCGATAAATCTAGTTCAATATTTAAAATGAAAAAAATTTGAGTTCCTGAGTCGAGACTTTACAATCAAACTATTTTGTTGTCCTATTATTTTCAATCTACCTAGGTTGATCCAGTTTAGATAAGGTGACTTACCCCATTTTTAGAAGTTTGTTTACACCTTGGGTTATTGTTTTTTGATCTCTTGAATTAGTAATAATTGATTTCAAAAGTGACCTTGTTTGGAGTTGGTGAGTTAGAGACCATCCTTGTTGAGAAAGATATACCTTGGATTCTTTGATATTATGCTTAGAGAGTCTTAGTAATCTCTTGTCCATCCACTTCCATAAAAATTCAATTTTAATTATTTATAATTTGGGTAAATCATCCTCCTAGTGCATATGTGCTAGGGTATTCACCCAAAATTGTGGACACCTCTGTGGTAGTTTTGGTTTATGCCTATTGCAAAATTCAATATTATCACATCTCTTTTGGAAAAGTGAGTGCTTTTTCTATCCTACTTTGGTACCAACGTTTCTTAGGTTTATCCTATCAACTAGTACCTTTTATTTCATGTTGGTTACAAGTTCTATTACATGTTGCTCAACATTCAAATGAATTCATATGGTATCAAATTTCACAAAATGACTTTTGGTCTTCTTTCTTTTTCATCTTCCATGTCTTTCTAATCTCCCATTTCCACTTCCTCTTCTTCATGTCTTCTTGATTATTTTCCTCTTATTATCATATAGTCTACCTTCTTCTATTCATCCTTTCTCTTCTTCCATGCTTTATTCTTCTTCTTCTTCTAGAACCATGGATCTTGAATATCTTGTTATGGACCCTCACTTGAGAGAAGATGATCTTGACCTTCTTGCTGAATTTGAAAATTGTTGTTACTCCAATAGATACATGGATGCTAACATTGTGACAAAAATGTTTTAAAAAAATGGATAAATCAAACATGTTTTCTAGGATCATGTGCAAGATTAAATCACAATATCCTTCTTCCAAATATTCCTTATCTTCCAAGTCTCACTGTGATTCTTCTAAATATCATTTAGATTCTTCATCTTCTAAGTCTTACCATGATTCTTCTAAATATCCTTCACATTCTTCATCTTCTAAGGCTTATCATGATTCTTCTAAATATCATTCAAATTCATCATCTTCTATGATGATTCTTCTAAATATCCTTCACATTCTTTATCTTCTAAGACTTATCATGATTCTTCTAAATATCATTCACATTCTTCATCTTCTAAGTCTTATCATGATTCTTCTAAGTATCATTCAAATTCTTCATCTTCTAAGTCTTATGATAATTCTTCTAAATATCATTCACATTCTTAAGATTTCAAGTCTTACCATGATTCTTCTAAATATCATTCCTCTAGGTCATCACCTACTTCTACCAAGAGTCATATTCCTCTTATTGAGACATATGATAATGAATAACATGAAAAGTCTTGTGGTATGCCTATCTATAATGACTACAATGACAATGATTATGATGATGATGACTATTATATTCCTACACATCCTAAAAGTCCTTCCAGTCCTATGTTTATGCTTAAAGGGATGAGTCACAAAAAGATATTGATGGGAATCCATATGACTTGAATCTTGAAAACAACATTGATAAATCTGCATTTTTTGATGAAGAGAAAGTATTTTTTTGTTCTGAAATACAACATCAATGGGATAAGAGTTCCTCTTCTAAGAACCCTCATGCTGAAAATAAAGATTACTCTCTTGAGCAAGATCATGTTAATGTTGAACCTTTTTCTTCTGATGCTCCCCTTCCATCTTTTACTTCCTCCACTATCCATACATCCCCTAAAGATTCTAAGTCTCTCAAATCTTCTACCAATCCTTCGTCCAAAAAATATCCTATGCTTTTCATGTGGTTCCCTATAGTTATCCTCAAAGGCTACCTCTTAAAGAAACTCAAGCTAACCTTCACTTGGATGCAAATAATTTTGATGATGCTAAACCTAAAGAGCCTAAGTCTTTATGCACTATAACACCTACTTCATCTAGTCCTTCATCATCTATTCCAAAGTCTTTCATACAATTCCAACATGCTTCATTCTCCTCAGGAGTGGCTTCATGTCAGGATGACTCTAAAAATGATAAAGAAAAGAATATAAAGAAAGATCAAGATCAAGAATCTTCAATGTCATCCAATCATTTTTATGAAATTTGTGATACATTTCATGGTTCTTTTTATCCCTTATGTCCTTTCTCATTCATTTTGCCATGTTTTAAGTCTTCTTCTAAGCAAGATCAAGCTACTACTTATATTGGTGAACTTATTGAAAATCAAAATGACCTTAATATAGTTGTGCCTTCCAAAAATGATAATTTCATCAAGGTTATTAAAAATAGTGTTGCTACTTCTAGTGTTGAGCCTATTGAAAATTTTACACTTATTTTATCCAAAGATCCTTGTCAAGATCAGAGTCATCCATCTTCTTGTTCTAACACTCCATGTTCTTTTCCACTTTCTACTATTCCTAAGTTTTTTCAAGCTTCAAGTAATCCTATCAAAGAAGTTTCCCCTATTCAAAATTCTCATGGTCCTATTGAAAATCTTAATGCTCACTCTAAAGATGCTGATGTCCTTGATTTTCATATAGATGTTAATGAACTTATTGATTACCCTTTTTCATCTTCCACATCCATCCTTGGACCTCCCCCATCGATACTAAATGCTTCACATCTTCCTTACATCTTGGGTCCTTATGTCCCTTCTCTTTCCCCTCCCAACTCTCCTAATTCATCATCCATCTTGGGTCCTTACATTCCTCCCTCTCCTATATTTTCTCAAAATCAACATAGATGTATATCCTTGAATCCTTTTCATCCACCCACTCACCTAAACCAATCATATCATCCTACTTATTCCAAAAGTCCCAAGTCTTTTGGAAGTAACTTGAATGCTCAATACAAGAAAAAGAAGCAATTCAAGAATCCATATAAAAAAGAAGACCAACATGTCTCCTCTAATTGACATGGGGGCATAAAGTCAAAAGAGATATCTAAGAAAAAAATTATAAGACAAGTATGGGTTCCAAAATTCATCATTGAATATATTATTTCTAAATTATCAAAAAGTAATGAAAAGAGGCCTATGCTATATGGATTCCAAAGTCTCTCTTAAGAGAGTCTAATGTTGAATAACAATTTAAGTTGACATTCAAACTTCAAAAGAATTCCACTTCATCATCTTCCAAAAACATTCTTCCATTCCATGTGCCTAAATTGCAACCTCTTCTATCCACTCACCATGTTCCTTCACTTATTCCTTCATTCACATTTTCTACATCCTCTTGCCACCCTTCAAGGTACATGTTGATGTTGATCTTGCCTTCATTTCCATCTTCCAATCTCACTCACTTTGTATAAAGCCATATCCTCCATTTTTGTCTTCTATTTTCCTTTCAATATTAGCATCTTTGGGCATTTCATTTCAACTCTTTTGCATGTCATGGTTTAAAATTTCAAGGAGTATTATCTAAAAAGCTTTACTTCTTCCAAAAAATTCAAAAATTCCAAAAAAGTTGAAAAATTTTGAAAAAAAAGAAGAAAATTGAAATGAAAAAGAAATTGAAAATGTGCCTTGGTGAAAACCTGGTAATCAAGCACCTTGGTTGCAAAAGTAAAGATAAATAAATTTTTCCTATGGTAAAAACCACTTCCTTGTGGTGCCTTGGATAAGTACCATGATGAAAACCTGACAATCAGGCATCATGCATAGCTCTTCTACATCTTTCATACATTATGTCTTCTCTCTTTGATCTTGATAGTGTTGATCTATGCACAAAAATTTGGCTATCTTGTTAGATATCTTATGACGATATTGTTTTCATTCCTTTCATATTTAGCCTTCATATCTATTTTCCTCCATTCATTCTAATCTTTCACTATCCTTTACCCCTTTGGTCTTGATCTAATAAAAAAGAGTAAAATATGATGCTATGAAGCCTCTTGACATGTCTACTTTTTTGGATTGATTCTTTCCCACCTTTACATTGTGTTTTCATATTATTTTATGTTGGCATTTCATTTCTTGTCCAAATGTGTTTTACATGTCAATTTTTCCCTAGCTTGGGTACTCTTGAGGAGTCAGTCCTTGAAGATCACTTTTACTTGCTTCATACACTTCTTGCTTATCCATCATATCCACCAGCTTGCTAATCACTCTTGTCCTCTACCTTGCTAGACATTGAACTAAACAATGTGATCTTGCTTGAGAGTTCGATGCTTGTTCTGTTTGCGGGCATCTTTTTACATATTGATTAATCCTAAAAGAATCCAAAAACTGATATATTTCAAAAACCCCAAAAATGATATATTTCAAAAAAAATTTAAAAAATGATATATTCCAAAAAATAAAATAAAAATGATATATTTCAAAAAATCTAAAAAAAATTATATATTTCAAAAATACAAAATAAATGATATATTTCAAAAAATTTGAAAAATTATATATTGTGAAAATTCTAAAAATTGAAAAATGTTCTGAAAAAATGATCATCTTAGTGACAACCTAGAAATAGGTGCTTTGATGTATCTCCAAAAAAATTACATATTCCAAAAATACAAAAAAATTCAAAAAAGTAAAAAAGAAAAAGACAAACTGCCTTGGTAGCAAAAATACAAAAAAATTATAAAAAGTCTTGAAATTTTTTTTAAAAAAATTCAAGGGGTGAAAACTTGGAAACGAGCACTATTTGAGGCCTTTGTACCCCTATTTCTTAGTGCATATTCTCGACACTTAGCCTTTCTCCATCATGCCTTGCCCTTGTTGCCTTGGTTTGGAATTGGTCTTTGTCTAGGGAGGCATAACTATGTTCGCTTTGGTCTCTTGGATGCATTAGTCTTTAGGACAACTCACAAACGGTGTTTTTCAACACCACCCCAATTGCATTTTTTAATACAACCATTGACATCGAGTGTTATTCAACACTTATCGATTTGGTCTTATTCAACTTTGTCATGTGATCTTCCCTTCCTTCAAGCTTTTGATCCTTATCCTTAGAACTCAGTATCAGTTAGCACACTTATATTTTCAATGCAACACTTAATGCTTGACTTATGTCATGATCTTTTCTTTGTGTGCTAACTGTTATTGATTTTTGTTGAGTGACCTTGTCTGATAAGTCTCTTCAGGATGCATAGCTAGAGGACTTGAGGCATGGGATATGTTTTTATTTGTTTTTTTCTTGTGGGTGTGGTCTTGAACTCTAGACTATTACTTGTTGTCTCTTTGAAACACTTAGGAGATTTGAGGCATCATCCTTGAATATTTTTGCACAATCGTTCTTATGGTCATCTTGGCATTTATGCCTTAATGTGAGCATGATTTTGCTACATTTAATTGGGTAAGCTAAAATCGAAGTCATCTTCACCTTTATCTCTTTGATTCTTATAATAGAATCTCTCCACATTCCAATCGAATATAACTCACATTCATATCTTCATAGTTGTGCTTGTGACTAGTGAGGATTGTGTGATTTTTCAATGTTCCTTAATAATAGCCCAATGATGAAAATAAGTTCTTTTACATTCTTCAATGAATGATGAAACACAAAATCCTATGTTACAGTTCCTCTTTTGGAAGTACACTTTTTTATTTTCATGTAGCTTTCATTATTAGACTTCATGTTAGTTTGCATTTTTAGGCCGCATTTATAAGTTTGAGAGGATTTTTTCCTTCATCTGTCTTGTGGACTTTTAATCAATTGTGGTCATGTTTTGATCTTCATTTTCTTATCTTCTTTTGTGAACTCAATCAAAATTTCTACTTTAAATAGTTGATTGATTTTGGGGCATTTTCTTTTCTTCTTTCTGTTTCTTTCCATATCTTCCAAACTTCTATCTTCCATTTTCTTTTTCCCCACTTCTTTTCCTCTAAATAACCTTTGGGGCATTTCCTTTTCTTCTTTCTATTTCTTTCAAAATATTTCAAACTTCTATCTTCTATTTTCTTTTTCCCCACTTCTTTTCTTCTAATTCAACTTTGGGGCATAATAGTTTACGCTTGATGATCTACCTTGGTTCTATGATTCTTATATCTTTCATTCACATCTAGAACTTTATCTTTTGTTCAATTTGATGAAATTTATCAATTTTTTGTTTCTCCTCTATCTCATTTTGATTTCGATCACGAGGGGGCAATATTTATCAACTTTAAACCTTGATTAAATTTTATCAACTTTAGCTTCGACTTTTTTATGTTAAAATTTATTTGTAATCTTTGTCTTGATGTGTTCCCGAATTGACCACACATTTGGGTTGTTTCGTGATCCCAATTCAACCTCACACTTCAATTTCTTTCTTTGACTAAATGTGTTCCCAAATTGATCACACATTAGTCAAAGAGGGGAAAATGTATGCAACCTAAAATGGTCACCTAGACTATGGGCCCACATTATTCAATTTATCAATTTATCAAATTTCTTGAATCAATGGTTTGCAATATTTTATTAAATCAATTCAAATCAATATTCTTGATCAAATTTGATTTTATTTTTTATTTTAAAGGTTGATCATTTTATCCTAAATATTATTTAATTAAAATAAAATCTCCCTTTTAATTAAATAAAATAAGTCTCCATTTAATTAAAAGAAAACTTCTTTTTTAATTAAATAATTCATCCACATTTAATTAATTAAGAGAAAAACACCTCTTTTAATTTAATTAAATATTTCCTATTTAGTTAAAAGAACTTGATTCCTTTTAATTAAATAAATCCCCACTTAAAGAGGAAATAAAACAAATGAAAAATTAAATAAATATTTTTTAAACTTTCTCTACACTTAAATGCACAGATGTCTAAGTGGGACTTATCTTTATCTTCTTTCCACTTTCTTGTCAACCACTCCTCTTTTCTCATTGGTGGAATTTTGTCTCACATGGATCAAACTCTATTATCCCATATTGGTTGTAAGAAGCTTCTCACTTCCATGTTTTCCTTTATAAGGGAGAGCCCTCTCCTCATTTTAGCCATTCATTTTTATGTTATTTTTATGTTGCAAGTTTGGAGAGTGATTTTTGAAGAAAGAGTTTGAATACTAAAGTTTTTTGTGGAGAACTTCTATCTTATTGTCTTATTCTCTCTTGCATTCATGGTTTCCATCATGAGGTTTCATCCTTGCATTTGCATAGTAGCTTAGATCGATATTTGTTTTCATAGATTAGTATTGCATTGTTATTAGATTTCCTTTCTTGCATTTGTTTTGCATTGTTATCATTTAGATTAGTTTGCACTTCCATTTGCATGCATTTTGGATCCTTGAATATCTTGTTTCATGGTGCACTGGCATGGGCACAAACTAGGTCAAATTGATGGCCTCCATTACAAACCCTTACACTCCATGAATAAAGAGCTATGATTCACCATTCGAGGCCTCATTCTTGAGAAATCATGGATATAATGACTCATAGAAGTGTGTCCACATTTTAGGTATACAGACGTATCTATATAAATTGTCATTGATAGAGTTTATCTACTGTGAAGGATGTAAGTGGTTGTTAAGAAAAATAGAGGTAGAACAAGGAAGAACAAATGATGCTATACTCTTGAACCACTTGTATGGAGCAAGGAGAAACTTCCATTATTTGCAAAATTTTTTAAATGTTCCACACCCCAATGTGTTCAACTTGTCTAAAATAATTATTAGTAGATCATTTGGTAATCTACCATATACCATAGAATTCATCTTCATTTCTTACTTAGTTGAAATTGCTTTCTTAGGAATCTCTCTCATGTATACAAATATTTTGAATTAATTTAAATATTTTTTTCTAGGAGATTGACTATAATCAAATTCATTCTTGAATATCATACACTAATTGAAAAATTGAGCTTAAATAAATGAACCAACTTTAACTATTTAATATTCTTTTTCTAACAATGATACCTTAATGTATGATGTTTAAATCATCTACTTCCTAGAAAAAGAAAAAAAATCACAGATTGATTTCTTCAAAATCTATCATGTGCAACACATTGGCTAATATAGTTGTCGATAGGGTAGTGTTTGAAGAAATGTCTTCATATTTTAAGTGTGGTATTTTTTTTAGGCTAGATAGGAAAATAGTGTTTCATGTTAATGCTTGGTTGTAGTCATAAATGAAAACACAGATGAAATAGAAAACAAAAGATAAATGCTCCAAACTTGAGCACTTGGAATAGTAGGCTCATACATTGTAGTTATAATAAAATACAATGACTACTAAATATGTATGCTAATTAATTACAATAACATCCTCCCTAAATTAATTACAATGGCATCCCCCCTAAATTAATTACAATTACAATGACTACTAATTATCTATGCTAACTATCTAAATATCCCCCCATAATCTACATATGATGGTTCCCAGTTTAAAGCCTTGTTAGGTACCCATTTACAATCAATTATCTCCTAAATACAATGGTTCAAGTGCACAAGAATCCCCTCTTGAGTGACAACCATGAGAGAACCATGTTACTACTCTTAAGTCCAAAAGATATCAAAGAGATACAAAATTTGCTTCACTTAAGGCCTTGGTGAATAAATTGGCAATTTGGTCTTAGGTTTTGCAATATTGTAGATGAATCACTTCTTGTTGAATCAGATGTAAGATATAATGATAATAGATATCAATATGTTTGTTGCAAGCATGAAACACTGGATTGTTTGACTATGAGATGGCACTTTGATTGTCACAATAAAGTAAAGCAAGCCCTGCATGATTTTTCTTGAGGACTAATAGAATATCTCATAGCCAAATGATTTCTTTTACTACTTCATTTGCTACAAAATATTTAGACTTTTTCATGGATAGAGCATTGGTAGACTATTTTTTAGTGCACCAAGAAATGGGACCCACACCAAGATAGAGAACATAACCTGTAGTAGAGTTATGATCATATGCACATCCTACCCAATCAGAATTTGAATGACCAGTAAGGGGAATATCTCCATGTGATGAATAATATAGTCCCATTAGTAAAGTCCCTTTCTCATATCTTAGTATTATTTTAGTTGCTATCCAATGTGGGACCTTAGGGGTACTCAAAAATCTAGAAACAACATTAACTACAAAAGAAATGCTAGGACAAGTGTGTGTCAAATACACAACACTACCAACCAATTGCCTATATAGGGTAGGATCAACATCTTCTCCTTCCATGTCCTTTCTTAACTTTAATCCTAGAGAAACTAGAGTAGACATACTCTTACAATATTCCATTCTAAACCTCTTCAACAAGTCTAGAGCATATTTTATTTGAGAAAGGTAAATACCATAATCCTTTTTCCATATCTGCATGCCAAGAAAATAGTATAGAAAACCAAGATCTATCATCTCAAATATATCTTGCAAACTTAACTTTATGTTACTGATTTGATCCAAGCTATGTCCCGTGACAATAAGATCATCAAGATAAAGCACAATGATTGTGATACCACCACCATAAAATTATTTCACATAAAAATTTGGATCTTGAGGACTATTATGGAAGCCTTGAATTTGAAAATATTCATCAATTTTAGTGTACCAAGCCCTTGGAGCTTGTTTGAGACCATATAAAGACTTCCTTAATTTGCAAACCAAATATTCTTTCCCTTGAATTTCAAATGCTTTTGGCTGAGACATATAAATCTTTTCATCAATTTCACCATTCAAAAATGCATTTTTAACATCCATTTGGTGTAGAGGCCACTTAAAATGAGTTGCTAATGTTATAATAGCCTTGATAGTACTAATATTTACCACTGGGGCAAAATTTTATGTGTAATCAATCCCCACTTTTTGTGAATACCCTTTGGCCACTATCCTTGCCTTATTTTTTTCAATTCTCCCATCTAACATGAACTTGGTTTTATAAACCCTCTTATTTTTAACCACATTATTACCATTTGGAAACTCTACCAATTCCCAAGTTTTAATTTTTATCAAGGAATCATACTCATTTTTCATAGCTTTCTCCCATTCATATTTTCCTTTAGCCTTTTCATATGTTTGAGGGTCATTAGTCTTCATTATGGTGGTCATCAAAGCATAGTTAATTTGATGATTCCTTTGATAAATATCTTGAATACTCTTGGTATTTGGATGAGGACTAGATTCTTCAACTAGATCAAATGTTTCCTTATAACTTTCACCAAAATCATTGGAAGATTCATGACTATCTATAGCCACTTGTGGAATAGGAGAGGATTTTGGCACATCCACAAACCCCTCATTAAACTTGACATCCCTACTTGTAAACACATCTTCCACACTAGGATTATACAACCTATATCCTTTCCTTTGCTCTTTGTACCCTACAAAGATGCACTTAATGTTGTTCTTATCAAATTGCTTTTCTCTAATCTCATTAGGCACAGGAGCATAGGCTTCACATCAAAATTCTCTAAAACACTTGGTTTCTTTCCACTCCATGCTTCTTTAGGAGCAATATTCTACAAAACACTTATGGGAGATCTATTTAAAACATGAGATGCGGTATTAACTACTTCAACCCGTAGAAACAAAGGAAGATTCTTAGATTGTATCAACAACATTCTATTTCCACTAAAGTCTTATTCTTCCTTTTAGCAATGTCATTTTGTTGAGGAGTATATCTAATAGTCATGTCTCCTTTGATCCCATGATGCTCACAAAATGATTTGAAACTATTGTTTACGTATTCTCCACTATTGTCAGATCTAATTCTCTTGATCTTATTTTCACTTCCATTTTCCACAAGAGCTTTAAATAGTCCAAATTTGTTAAACACTTCATATTTTTTCTCCAAAAAATAAACCTAAAATTTCCTTGGAAAATCATCAATAAATGTCATGATATACCTAGCTCCTCCCTTTTATGTTGGATTGATTGGTCCATACAAATCATTATGGATAAGTTCTAGACTTTTCTTAACTCTCCATGTAGACCTCTCAAAAGTGTCTTTGTGTTGTTTACCAACCATGTATCCTTCACACACACTTCTTATCAAAACTTGCTAGAAATTTATATATTCCATCATTCTCAACTCCTCTAGCCACAATTTTTTATCCATCATTAATATTCTTGATCAAACACTTACTGAAAAAAAAATTCTACCTTATAACCATGTTGATTTATTTGACTCATTTAAAGAAGATTCTTGGCCAACCTAGGTACAAAACTCACATTAGTTATTTCCTATTTTTTAACATCATTACCTTTCATTAAAATTGTATATATTCCTTCTATATCATGTGAACTAACATTAGCAAGAAATATTTTTTCACTTCTTGTTGCTTCTAAAGAGCTAAAGATGTTTTTGTTGTGAGTCATATGTTGGCTAGCTCCTGAATTACTATACCATGCATTACTTGAATCACCTTGAGCATCCAAAAAAGATCTCATTAAATGATAATAACCATCTTCTTGAACAAAATTTGATTGCCTTCTTTGATTAAGTCTCTGTTTCCATTTCTTAAAACATTGATCACTTTTGTGCCCTTCTTTTCCACACTTAAAACATTTGATAACACTTTCTCCCTTAAGATTATTATTGTAATTTCTCTATTCATTTTGTGGCCTTTGATAATTGTTCCTATTTTGGTTATCCCTTTGTTGATTCCATTGCCTTTGATTATTTCTATATTGATTCCCTTGATTACTTATTTAATTTTGATATGATGATCCTTGATTGTAATTCTTGTATTTTCCTCTAGCTATAAAAGATTGACTCTTGTTAGACTCAAATTTGTAAAAAATTTAAGACCTTCTTCTTCATTTAAAAAGCACCATACACTTCTTCTAGTTTTATATTTTGAAATTTGTGAGTTAATTCTAAAGTATGAATGAAATGATTATACTCCACTAGAAGACTTTCAATAAAAAAATTCTTAAATCGCACCATTGGAAGTTGATTTCTTAAATTTCTCAATTTAGGAATATGATCATTCGTGTTTTCTCCTACTTCATTTTCAAATGAGTTAGTTTCCTCTTAATATCCATTACTTTTAACTTTCTTTTTCTTTCATACATTGTTTGTAGAGTTTCCCATATTGCCTTTGTTGTTTCTAAACCTTGAACATGAGGCCTAATTAATGGACTAATTTGCCCTAAAAGTGTGGCAAATGGATTCATATCCATTTTATTCCGTTTATCAAGTTCATTTTGATTTGTAGGTTCTTCTTCTATGACTACTTCCCATAAGTCTTTCATTTGTAAAATTAACTCCATTTCACATTTCCAATCAGCATAATTTGAGCCATCTAATTTTTTACTAACCACAAAACTAGACATCTCATTAGTAGCCATAATTAAATTCCAATCAAATACAAACACATGCACACAATCACATAAGTATCAAGTCTCTAGCAAAGACCACGGTTTGGTATTGGCCTTCTTATGAACCAATCAAACAATGAATTAAAAAAAACTTTATCAAATTTATCTTTTCCACACAAAGTTACCCATTTTCTAATCTTATCAATCTCTTCATAATAAATCTTCAATAATGCTTCTTAATCACATAAATTACCTCCACATACATTGAAGCACACACAATTTATATCTTTCCAAAGATACTCTCACTTCTCAATCATATATAAAGATCTCTCAAATATATCATCTAAAAGAAAACACCACCATTTCAGTATATTCATCAAAAAAACAACTTTTCAAAATCACCATAAATTAGAAGAGTATAGAACATGCCCACACATTAACTCGTCCTCAACAATTTCAGATCCAATACTTTATCTTGCCTAGACTAGACTTTTCCAAAAGGAAATAAACTGTACTTCCAGTCTGAAGAAATCTTACCTTCAACTGTTGCCTTTCTTGTCCCTGTTCCACATAGATAGTGATCTCCTTAACAACTTGCAGGCTCTAAAATAGGAAAAGTCTTTTAACAACAAGAGTGTCCTTCAGCACTATTGATTGTCTGATCCATACATCAAATAGATTGTCCTCTCCAATGTGGGGCTGTTCTTCTATCAGAAATCTCTTCTAGTTTTAGTCTCAGCTGCAATCTTCTAACTACCACTCAGAATTTCATGTTCCTAGCTCTAATACCAAGAAAACAAAGATGAAATAAAACACGGCAGATAAATACTCCAAACTTGAGCACTTGAAATAGCAGGCCCATAAATTCTATTTATAATAAAATGGGTTATAAATATACAGAAATTTCTCATGAGTGTAGTTAGTTGGAATATTAATGGTTTCAGTTGAGGTAGAAGGCTACGCATAGTTCTCAAGACTTCTGGAGTTTTTTTTAGTCGGTGCCGATTACTGTAACTAATTTATGTTGACAATAAGTTCCGTGCACAATGTCATCAGCACAAGAAGAGAATTAGCCTATGGGAGTTCAGATATTGTAAATTCAATATGACCTAACTAATATGTATGCACTTTATGATTTAAAAAATGTATTTCCCTATCAAGCGTATGAAGAAAAACTCAAATACATGTAAAGTGTTGTGATATGTTATCTGGATTTGATTGTGCTGTGGGCAATGCCCTCTTCTGTGTTCATACTTTTCACATGGTCAGAAAAGTGTGATGTGCTACTCTTTTGTCTTTTGTATTGTGTATAATTGCGTATAAAAGGATATAAAATCATATATAAACATATAAAACACAAAATGAGAGAAGAACAAATATTTTGTGTGTGATGTTTAAGCTATCCACAATTGATATTCAAAATACAATCTATTTTTTACTACTAAAGAATACAATGACTGCAAGTTTCAAAGTATAAAGCCATCTACAATTTTCATAGAATGATTGAGTATATATGATAAAGAATAATCATATGGAAAATTTTAAAATTTGAGTTCTAATGAGAATGCACATAAATCTAATATTTTAAAATATGTTTGATAAATATTTTCTTAGGAACTAACAAATATTTATTAGAAAATGCTTAACATATATTCATGTCAATTATGTGCTTGAAACTAAATAACGAAGATTGCAATGTAAGGAAATAATTGAAATGTTTTCATACAAACTAATATCTAAGTATACAAATGTTTCATTTTGTAAAAAAAATTGGTGATTGCAAATGTATTTCTATATCTTCATTAGACCTTATAAATGTTTCTAAGTAATATTATAACTTATGTTCCACATATGTTCATATATTACTTAAAAAATTGTAGTAAGAAATAGTATAGATATCTTAAATAAATCGATCTAAAGAAATGCCAAAGATATCCATTGTAAAATAATTACGATTCAATTTAATACATCTAAAATTATTCATATTTCCTTTATCTCCATTTATTTAGTTTTTTTACTAACTTAAGCTTTTTATTTTTATTTCTAAAAAAATGAATAATTTATATAAACAAATGTTTTATGTGGTATCTATTAAATTATTTTTAAAACTATATTCTATTTATAATAAGATTTAAACATTTGACATGTGGATGGTTGTCAAATTTAACCTAGAAGAAATAAAGTTAGCATTAACACGCTCGCACCATCCCATTCCACCCATTCTACCATTGTAGAATGCCTATCGGCATTAATTATATGAGCCTTTGAATGTATAAGAACAAAAAAATAGAAGTATTATTTCTAATCATCTTTCATAATGTTACAATTGTTCATAAATTAGAAGTTAAACACCTTATGAACTACAAGGCAATTGGATTAAGTGTGAAGATAGTTGATTAAATCAATCATAAGATGATATCATTTTAATATGACATTTCTTTCAAATATTAAAAATAGAGTTTATTATATGACCAATTCATTGACACTAAAAGATAGACAAAAAATTATTGGATCCTTTGTATGAAAATGGAGATAAAAATAGATATTAATAGGCTCTATTCACTAAAAAAGGGATTACTACTAAATATTTTTAGTGATTGTCTTCAAGTAGAGGCTTAATTATGTTATCAAATAATTTATAAGATAGCTATTGCAAACAAGTGTATTGATTTGAAATCATCTTAGTACAAAAAATTTAAGATAATGTGAGAGAACTTGAAATAATATAGAAAAACATTCAAAGAACAATAGGCCTTGATGAGATATAGACATTATAGAGACATTATAGAGGGTTAGCATGGATTGCTCTAGACAAGGTTTTCTATCAAATATTTTCTCTACCAACCATCTTGTTTATAGAAATATTTCTCTTAGAATGTGTTATAGCCATGAGGGTATAAATTACAAAAATATTCTTTGGGTTACAGTAGTCATTAAAGTTATTAATATTAGCTATATATTCAGAATTTTGAAAATCAAATAATCAAAAATTCAACATTTCAAAATTTTGCTAAACTATAGTAGGCCCATATATGTTACTATTCATTCAAGCTTTTACCTTTTGTCCTAGCAAGTTACTGTAAATCAATGTGCAATAATGACACACATAGAGTCAACATATAATATAGAGATTTACATGGAAACCCAAATTGGGAAAACCACCAGTAACATGCTATCTTCTTTTCTCACCCTTCTGAAGTGATGCCCTGTTAAAAGCCTGCCTTGTTAAATGTTACAACACACTATTAAATGTGACCCTGTCAAAGGATTTCAACACCCTATTAGGAGTGTTCCTTGTTAGAGGACATAAAAAAATTCAACTTGGAATGTCACCCTATTAAAGGATTTAAAAAAGGTTGTTAGGCCCACCTAATTCCATAGGACTTTCAATCACCTTCTCAAAAGCTTCGCCACCTAGCTATTAAGCTAACCTATCAATATAGGATTTAAATATCTAATACAATTGGTAGAGAGTATTAGAAAGATTTGACCTGATACTATTTGCAACTTAAACTTTGTAGATCTTAGATCACACTTTAGTTCTTCAATCTTTCTTGGCTTTCCTTCCTTATAGTTCTGACAGCTTGTTCACCCTTCAAGATCTATCTCCTTGAGTCTTATGCTTGTTATGCCAATGCATTTATCTACATGTGGTCACTTGATCAAATCGGAGTCTCTATGCTCTATTCTTCTTCACTGTGTCTTTTCCTTGACACTTCTCACTAGCCTTCTCTTGGGTTCCTCTATTAACCACACTCTTCAACACATTGATCTTGATTTGTAACTTGGATTGACTTAGAGAGAAACAATATTACTTTCCCTCCAAATTGTTCCTTCAAGAAACATCAAGATAAATCCACCTGCTATCACCTTGAATTAGTTGGCATAAAACTCTGTGACAGTAGCTCATCTTCCTTATCACCCAACTGGTTCACAAAATTCAATGCAACCACCTTATTGTGTTTGATATGGTGAATCTTTGACTTTTCAAATAATGTAGCAACTCGGCACTGCTAAAATATTGGTGCTTAGCACATACTATGTTACTTAGCATCAACTATATTTTTACTAATGCTCAACACTTGAACAATTTTTCTCTGCATCCACTACAATTCTCTAATGCTTGGCACTTGAAGACCTTTTTACTCAAAACTTGAAGACTTGTTACTCAGCACCCAAAGGTTACTCAACACACACTAGATTTATTATTCTCTTGGTTTCAACTAAGAATTTTCTTAGCTTGAACTAGCTTGCTCGGTACTCATAGATGAACTTAGTTAACCTTTGCAATTGACCTTGTCACAACTTATACTTGTAATGTATCTAAGTGTGTCCATCCTCTGTGTCTTAGAGAATGTCATCAATGTCTCAGTGGATCCTTATACTTCATTACAATAACCTAACTTCAACCTTTTCTCTGAGTGCTCTAGTTACCTCTTATTGATTAACTCCTCCTTGTTAATCAACTAATTGATAATACTTGGATCATGTAAGCAATCGTCATTCTAGAAAATATCAAGTTTGACATCAATGAAAAAATAATGATTGAAAACATTCTTTTCCAATTCTATCATTCTTCTATCAATGATCTTTTTCAATCATTACCAACAATCTCCCTTTTTGGCATTGACGGCAAACCAAACTGATCAATTAGTTAAGCTGATTAACTCAGTTACCATCAAACTTATATGCCAAATAGAAATTTTTTTGTCTTTTATATCTCCCACTTTGTATCATATCTCCCTCTTTGGCTGATACAAATTAATTCCTCTTTTCTACATCTTTCTCTTGAATATTGTATCTTTTCTCTATATGCCTAACTTCTTTTTCTATTGTTTCTTCTTCTATGTTAATGTCTTATAAAATTTTCATCCTCTAATCCTTTGTACCTATTCTCGATTACTTTCTCATCTCTCCCTCTAAATCATATCTCCCTCTGATCTACTATTGATCAGTTTCTCATAAATCTCCCTTTTTGACATTAATGATAAGGATGTAGCATCTTGAATATGCTTGGTGTAAATGTTGCATCTCCAATTTTCTCCCTCTATCATTTGTGACTAATTTGGAATTTTTGTACATGTTAACATCCTCTACATCATTCTTCTAAAATTTCAATGATCAATTTCTTTTGATGCAAGACAGCTTTTATATTGCTCAAATAGCTTCTATTAGGATTTTTACACCTAACTTACCTCTAAGATACTCATAAGCATCCTTAGGTAATGGTTTAGTGAAGATATCAGCTATCTGTTCCTTTGTGTGAATGTATTCCATCTTCACTTTCTTCTCTTCTAATAATTCTCTGATGTAGTGACACTTGATTGCAATGTGCTTGGTTTTTGCATGCATTACTAAATTCTTGGCTATGTTTATAGCACTTGTGTTATCACAATATAGTATCACTGGCTTGGTTATCTCTTCCTCCATTCCCGTCAATAGATGCTTAAGCCATACAATATTTGTGAAATTAATGGCTATTGCTACATAGTCTGCTTCTTTCATGGATTGTGATGTACATGTTTGTTTCTTACTAGTCCAAGTAACTAGTCTTTTTCCTAAGAAGAGTGCTCCTCCACTGGTGTGTTTTCTATCATCAATGTGTACTCCCCAATCGACATTAGTGTAGGCATTCAACTCAAACTTATCACTACTCTTGTAGTATAAACCAAAATCATCTATTCCCTTTAAGATATCTCATTATCCTTTTCATTACCATGAGATAATTTTCTCTAGGGTTTGCAGAGAATCTTGCCACTATGCAAATTGCTAATGCTATATCTAGTCTGTTATGTCTAGTTGACTTTAGTAGATTCATCATTCTTGGATAGCTTGTGTCCAGTTGCCATTGGTGTGATGATAGGTTTGGAATCCTCTAGACCAAATGCCTTGAGTATCACTTTGATATACTTTGATTGGGTGACAAATATACCATGTTTCAATTGATGTACTTGAAATCCAACAAAGAACTTTATTTCTCCAAACATTGACATCTCAAATTCATGTTTCATCTTGTCAAAAAAATCTTTGCCAAGTACTTCTTTTCCTCCAAATATTATATCATCCACAAGGATTTCTGATATAAGGATGTCCTTAACTTCTTCTAATTTAATGTACATATTGCTATTGTCATCAGTTCTTTCAAAAGCTATGTGCACCAAATATTTATGTAGTCTCTCATACCAAGCTCTAGGAGCTTGCTCCAACCCATATAAGGCTTTATGCAGTTTACAAACCTTGTCTATGTTGTTTTCATCAACAAAGCCTTCTAGTAACTCTATGTAGACTTCCTTTTCTAGTATACCATTCAGAAAATCAAACTTTACATCCATTTGGTAGACTTTGAAACCTTTATATGTGGCGTATGTGAGTAAGGTCCTTACTCCTTCCATTCTTGCAATAGGGGCAAAATTTTCTTCATAATCCAGTCCTTCTTCTTGTGCATACCCTTTATAGACTAATCTTTCCTTATTCCTTGTGATCTCACCGTTTTCATCTAACTTGTTTCTAAACATCCACTTGGTTCCAATCACATTCTTATTAGCTGGTCTTCGAACTAAGGTCCATGTTTTGTTCTTCTCAATTTTCTCTATCTCTTATTTCATTGCATTGTACTAATCATCATCTTGCAGTGCGTCGCTCACTATTTTGAGTTCCACTTTGCTTGTCTCACTTCTAATTTTATTCCTTGTCATTGGTCTACCCTCTTTGTTTGTAATGATCTATTCTGCAAGATGGTGTCTTCTCACATACTTTGCTAATCTTGGTTTTGTCTTTGTTCCCATGTTAGTCCTTTCAACATCTAAATTACCATGCATATCTCTATTAGGTAACTCTTCATCTCTTTCATGTGTGTTGTTCTCAGAGTCTAAATGTGTAGTTTTTATATTCTACAACTTGGCATTTACTATTTATGACTTGTCAGATACTGAGTTTTGCTACTAATTTTAATTGTCAACTTCACTTACATTAGGCATACCTTAATAGAAGTACACAAAATACTTCTATTCTTCTATTTTCTTTGTACATTCAACATTTTGAACTTCTGCAAGCTCATCAAATTTTACATTTTTACTTTCTACAACCTTTTTAGTGTTAACATTTAAGCACTTATAAGATTTTCTTATAGTGGGATAACTAAGAAATATTCCTTCATCACTTTTTGCATTAAACTTTTCATTCCTATACTCTTAAAGTATATAGGACTTACATGCAAATATTTTGAAGTATTTAACATTAAGTGAATGACCATACCATAGCTCAAAAGGTGTTTCATGAGTACCTTTCTTGATTTGAACTCTATTGAGCATGCAGACTGCAGTACTTATAGCTTCTCTCTAGTACTTGAGAGCAACATTCTTTTCCATCATCAAAGTTCTGGCATAGTCAATTATTGATCTATTCCTTCTTTCTACTATACCATTCTCTGTTGGAGTCCTAGGTGCTAATGGTCTACCTTTTGATTCCTCTATCATTGTAGAATTCTTTAGATTCTCTTGATGTGAATTCACCTCCTCTGTCAGATTTTAGACATTTGAAGCTCTTTCCTATTTCCTTATCAACTCTGGCCAAATACCATTTGAACATTTGGAATGCATTAGATTTTTGTTTCATAAACATGATTATCATCATTCTTGAGTAGTCATCCACAAATATAATTATGTATTTATCACCTTTGTAGCTTTGCACTTCAATTGTACCACACAAGTTAGTATGAACTAACTCTAATACTTCATTGGAAGTATAGGTATTACTTTTGAAACTAGACTTTATCATCTTCGCTAGTTGACATTGTTTGCATATTGTGTTGTTAGGCATCTTCAATTTTGGAAATCTCCTAATTTTATTCATTTTGTTGATGTTGATCAAATTGTCAAAGTTTACATGACATAGCCTCTTATGCCACAACCATACATCATCTGTCTATACTATAAGACAAGAAGCATCTTCCATATCTAGATAAAATAGATTACTCCTAGTCTGGTCACCTTTTCATATTAAGCTTCCATGAGAATCATAGATCTTGGAAATTCTATTTTCAAATTCTATCTTGCATGCTATGTTGCCTAACTATGGTACACTTAGTAGATTATAATTCAGGCCTTCAACATAGTACACATTATCACATGTTATCTTTTCAGTAAGCTTAATGCTACCTTTTTCTTTGATTAGACATGGTGTATTATTACCAAATCTAACACTATTACCATCATATTGAGTGAAGGTAATGAACTTACTCTTGTCTCCAATCATGTGATGAACGCATCCACTATCTATGATCCATTTGTCATTTTTGTTCATGCAAGTTACTAGGGCTATTGCTTCATCTTGATCTGATTCATCTTTCATAGCCACATATACTACTTCATCATCATTCTCATTAGAATCTTCTTCTACAATGTAGCACCTCTTGCCTTTGTCTTTATAGTCTTTTTTGTTGTCTTCTCTCTTGTTCTTGTACTTTCTTCCTTCTTTTTGATTCTTCTTTTGTGTGCACCTTGCTACAGTATGACCAACTTCATTGTAATTGAAATAGATGATAGGCACTTATCTCTAAATTTTTCTTTTCCTCTATGAATTCTTCTAGCTATCAATGCCTCTAATTGGTCTACGTAATCTTCATCAGCACTACTATCACTAGATACATGTTTACCTTTTTGATTCTTCTTCTTTGATTGCACCTCCTTAGTGTCCTTTACTGTCATCTTAGCCTTGAAAGTAGGTTCAAGGTTTTTTGGCTTGTAGTTGTCAAACTTGGATATTTTGAATGCAACGAGTCTTCCAATTATTCCTTCAAAGGTCAATGTGTTCCCTTGTACACACCTTAGCTCTTGGAAAGCTAAAAATCTTATAGCATAGATAGGGAGAAAAATTCTCAAGTATATGCTACTGATTATTTCCTCTTATAGTTGACCACCCAAAATTCTTATTGCGCTTACCACTTCTTTCATTATTGCACCATACTGAGCAACATTTTCTCCTTCTTCCATCTTCATATCATCAAAATTTCCTCTAAGACTTTCTCTTTTGGATTTTTGAATGTTTTCATCTCCTCCATAGACAGTTCAGTATCACATTTGTCCACATTTTTTGTGTAGTATCACATCCTTTAATGTAATCATATTTAGCATAATTTAGTGCTATCAAGGCAATCTCCAACATTGCATGATTGTGTTCTTTCATTTTGCTCAAATCATCTGCAATGAGGGGTCCTGTAGGGTCTACATAATTTTCTATGATTGAAGTTTGTGTATAGTCACCTATTGATCCAAGGTGCAATTTTTTTAGACTTTTCCATGCAGCAAAGTTGTCTTTGTTGAGCTTGGGAACTTCTCTCTTGGACATTTTGATCTTCCTGCTGATAGTACCTTAAAACAAATCAGTTGTGAGCTTTGATACCAATTGTTGGAGTTCTTTAGAATAATTGAGAGAGTGGGTGAATTAGTTATTCAAGGTCCAATAAGTCCAATTCAAACTTTTGCTAAACTATAGTAGGCCCATACATGTTACTATTAATCCAATCTTTTATCTTTTGTCCTAACAAGTTACTGTAAATCAATATGCAATCATGACACACATAGAATCAACACATAACACAAAGATTTATGTGGAAACCCAATTTGGGAAAAACACCATTAACATGCTACCTTCTTTTCTCACCCATCTTGAGTGATGCCCTGTAATTTAGGCTACAACACACTGTTAAATGTGAACCTAGCAAAGGATTTCAACACCTTGTTAGGAGTGTGCCTTGTTAGAGTACTTAAGAATATTCATCTTGGAATGTCTCCCTATTAAAGGATTTACAAAAGGTTATTAGGCCCACCTAATTCCATAGGACTTTTAATCACCTTCTCAAAGCCTTCACCACCTAGTTGTTAACCTAACCTATCAATATAGGATTTCAATATCTAATACAATTACTAGAGAGTATTATAAAGTTTTGACCTGATACTATTTGTAACTTAAACCTTGTAGATCTTAGATCACACTTCAGTTCTTCAATCTTGCTTGGCTTTCCTTCCTTGTAGTTCTGATAGCTTGTTCACCCTTCAAGATCTGTCTCCTTGAGTCTTCTACTCATTATGCCAATGCATTCATTTCCATGTGGTCACTTGATCAAATCAGAGTCTCTGTGCTCTATTTTTCTTCACAATGTCTTTTCCTTGACACTTCTCACTAGCCTTCTCTTGGCTACCTCTATTAACCACACTCTTCCACACATTGATCTCTAATCTATAACTCCTTATAAAGAATTTCTGTAGTTCTTTTCCCGCTCAATTATTCTCGGTCATAACTTTAATTGACTTAGAGAGAAATGATATTACTTCCCCTCCATATTATTCCTTCTAGAAACATCAAGATAAATCCATCTTGAATTAGTTGGCATAAAACTCTATGACACCAGCTCATCTTCCTTATCACCCAATTGGTTCATAAAATTCAATGTAACCACCTTATCATCTTTGATCTAGTGAATCTTTGACTTTTCAAATAATGCAGCAACTAGGCACTATTGAAATATTGGTGCTCGGCACATTCTGTGTTACTCGGTGTCAACTATGTTTTTACTAATGCTCGGCACCTAAAAAAATTTATTTTGCATCCACTACATTTCTTTGATGCTCAGCACTTGAAGACCTTTTTACTTGGCACCTAAAGACTTGCTACTTAGCATGTAAAGGTTACTTTGCACACACTAGATTTTGTGTTCACTCGATTTCAACTAAGAATTTGCTTGGCTTGAACTAGCTTGATCAACACTCATAGATGAACTTAGTTAAGCTTTTTTAATTGACCTTGTCACAACTTATACTTCTAATGTATCTAAGTGTTTCCATCCTCTATTTCTTAGAGTATGTCATCAATACACTATTTCATCAATGTCTTAGTTGATCCTTATACTAAATTACAACAACATAGCTTCAACCTTTTCTCTAGGTGCTCTAGTTACCTCTTATTTATTAACTCCTCCTTGTTAATCAACTAAGTGATACTACTTGGATCATGTAATAAATTTTCATTCTAGCAAATAGAAAGTTTGACATCAATGACAAAACAATGATTGAAAAAATTCTTTTCCAATTCTATCATTCTTCTATCAATGATCCTTTTCAATCATTACCAACAACTATATATTCTAGTTGGGTTGGGGGCCTTATGAGGCATAACATTATGAGCTTTGGTCTCCCTCTAGTCCATGTGGTGCTAGAGGAAATGTCATACCAGCATCATCAATCATATGAAAAAGTTTGTCAAATACACTACTACTTATAGAGTGTGCTATACACAATTTCTATTGTCTAAAAAAATATAGTATACTATATTTTTTTACTAAAAATGTTATATGTTATTTTAAATTTGTATCGTACTTATGAGAAAAATGCATCACATTCTCAATATAAAAATTAACTATACTTGTTAAACACTAACTCAATGATTATCATCATAATCATAAAGAAAGTATAAAAGTTACTATAGAAAAATTTGGCGCATTGGTGCATGAGCACCTAGGATGCCTAAGGGTCATACCTATATATTCCCTTATTTTTGGCTTGTAGTGATGCTAGCCACATCACTAGTTTAATAATAAGATCAACTCGGTCCTAAGATGAGGTTAGATAGGTTAGAAGAGCCCGACAATGCAATATTGCTCCTAATTGCTCATTTGGCTCAATAGAGAATTTTTGAGTTTTGAAGACCAAATAAGAAAAGAAAGTACTTTAGGGTCCTTATTAGGTGTTTTGGATCCAACTTAATCCTTTTGGAAAGTTTGGCAACAAGTAGAGAAAGTTTGGGTAGAAAATTTGCAAAATTGCTCATTTCTTGCAAAGTTGTCATTGACAACTTTTGTAACTTTTATGCAAAAAGAGAAACTTCTTTGTGGGAGAACATCAACCACATAAAGTAGCTGTGAAATTCCATACCAATTCTATATAAGGTCAAACTCAACCTTTTCAAGAGGTTGGAAGATGGATAAATGATAGTTTACTAATTGTAATCAACATTTTTATTTTAGTACAATAGTTTCTTGCTTTGTGTGTTTTTTCATGCTTTGTAATGATTAGAATTAGGTTTTTCTAAGTTGGAAGTGTTAGTGGTGGTTTTCCTTCATTTCTATTTTTATCTTTGGTGTTCTTATAGAGAGTTTTGTGTGTTCAAATGAATTATTTTGTAAGTTAGTAGGATGTTGTTCTGAATTGGGCAGCCAACAAAAAATGGAGTCTTCGGGCCATTTCCAATCGTATAAAATGTACAACCTCTTGTAATTTTTAAGTAGACTCTTTTTACATTATGTACAAAAAAGGAGAGCCCATGGGAAGCATGTCAACCATTTTAAAACTGATTCCTTAGGCAAACCAAATGTAAGTTGGCTAGGAATCATAGTTGGAAAAATGAGCTATGGAGGGGATTGAGTACTGAAATACTACAATCCACCCACATAGAGAGTAAGGAGAAGGTCTAACCTTGGATCAGTCCAAAAGAGAGGTATTGAAACATTTTCCAAGGTGCTTTTCCATCATAACAGTGATAAAGCAACTGAAGCCCTCATTTTTGGCCTAAAATTGTACTTTAGTTGTATAGATAGCTGAGGGGTTGAAAAATCATAGAATATTGAACTACCCTAAAAATGGTATCCATAAATGTAGTTTTTTGTAGGGTTGTTAAGAATTTTTTAAGAAATCTTGTTGCCATCTATTTAGAAGTGGTAATTCCTAGTAGCCTTTTTGGAGCAATTCGGTGTATTTTCCCTAGTAGATTGAATGAACCTATGAAATCAGCATTATTTAGGGTCATGGACATTAGAAGGAGTCTAAAAAGACCCTAGATGACAAACTAGCACCATTGGGGCTATAGATGGACTTCAGGGTTAGTAGTGGACTCCAGCTAGTTTGTATGAAATTTAATGTTAGTTTGTTGGTGTGCCCCCAACTGAAGGATTAGGATCTCTTGAGCAAGGTCCTAGTAACTTTAGGTTGTGAAGAATCCTTGGTGGGTCTAGTGAATGACATAAGTTAGAGCTGAGAGAGTTTGGGTTTTGGAAGCAAGGTTGGGATGCTACATCAAAGTGGCATCAAAGCAAGTTAAAGATTTGGGAAAGGTAGTGGATGTCTAGAGCTATAGAATTAGTAGGTGAATCCATGATGGTTACTAATTTTGAATTAGTCAAAGAGGTTAATGAACATAGGAAAATAAATTGGCTTCTTTAAGGAGCACTAGAAGAGGTGAAGCAAAAATTTGATGTAGTTGTAGAGACAACCAAGAAAAGAGATTAAGAAGAAGATGGCAAGGGTAAAAAGGTATTAGAGGAAGACATTGTACCTGAACCTAATCCTATCTTGTAGTTGATTCCTTCTTAAAAGCCATCAAAGAACTAAGTTGAAAACCTTTGGAAGTAATACCTCTATTTACAGGCAAGATGGACTTAGATGTTGTCTTGGATTGGATTGAAGGCACATAGAACCATTTTGAGTGTGAAGGGGGTAACAAAGGCTCAGAAGGTGAAGGTGGCAACCTCTACACTTAGAAGAACAATACTTACTCAGTGGAAATATGTCCAAGGTGAGAGGGTTATGAGAGATAAGGCACCCATTGCAAATTGGAAAGCTATTGTGAAGAAGATTCAAAAAAAGTTTCTACTCAAAGACTTTGAGGTTCAGCTACACCAAAGAAGGAAATGACTGAAATAAAAAGAAATGCATGTGGCTTCCTATATAGAATAATTTTAGAGATTATTCTTGAGATCCAAGAAGAAAGAGGAAGAACCAATCAAATTTGTTAGATACCTAAGTGGTGTGAAGTGGAGTATCCAAGAAGAACTCAGCTTGTTGACTCCTACCATAGTCCAAATGTGTCATCAACTATCATTGAAGGTAGAAGAGAAGCACAAGAAGTGAAATGATTCACATTTCAAAGGAAAGTGTAAAAAACAAAGAGGACAAAGCAGAGGTTACCAAGGAAGAGGTGGTGAACCAAAAGGTCAAGCTGAAAGTAAGACCAATTAGCAACCAAATTAAATCTCACAAAGAGGAGGTCATAATAGAGGAAGATGCAATCATAGAAGCTCTCAAAGAGGAATAGGATCAAGTAGATCAAATTCTTATTTAGTAAGCATGAAGTTCTACAATTGCAGCCAACATTGACATCCTGCTTATAGGTGTCCTGAGAAGCCTTCTCCTTCAAACCCAAGCAAGAGAGTGGTATTTTTACAAGATGATAGTTCAAATAGAAAGGTTTCTAATGTAGATCATCTTGAGTCTATAAAAGGAGAGAGTTAGATGTATAGGAGAGTTCTATTCAAATAACCTACCCCTAATGAACCCAAACAAAGAAGGGTGTTTTTTAGAATCAAGTGTAAGATTCTAGGCAAATTATGCAAGGTGGTAGTGGAATTAGGATCCACTAATAATATCATCTCTAAAGAGGTTGTTACTAAACTGAAGTTGACAAGGATACCTCATGAAAATCCCTAAAAGGCCACTTGGTTAAATAAGGGGCAAAGTATCTTGGTTAATGAGCAAGCTTAGGTGGATTTTTCCATCATTGGTTACAAGGATATTTTATTGTGAGATATCTTTCCCGTGGATACTTGTCATCTTTTTCTAGGTACACCTTCAAAATTTTATTGGGAGATGGTTTATGATGGTAGGAAAAATTCCACTTCATTCAAGAAAGGAGGTAAGACCTTTACAATTTAGTATTTACTACAAAAACAGAGAACACATGAAAAGGTTCATAAGGTTTTGTTGTTGTGTAGTGAGAAGGATTTCTTAAGGGAACTTAAACAAAATAAAAAATAGGGAATTTCTATCATCTTGAAGTCCAAAGTAGAGGAAAAATTAGAAAAATAACCTTTGCCTATTAAAATGCAAACCTTGCTTGATAAGTACAATGATATTGTAAGTGATGGTACCCCAGCTACCTTACCTCTAAGGAGACTCATTAGCCATCAAATTGACTTTGTTCAAGGTGTTTCATTGCCCAAAAAAGTAGCCTATAAGCTCATCATAGATCTGAATTTGGAAGTTACAAGACAAGTTCAAGAGTTATTGGATCAGGGCCTAATTCAAAAGAGAATAAGCCCATGTGCAATTCCTATGGTTTTGGTACCTAAGAAGGGAGTAAAATTGAGGCTTTGTACCAAATCAAGAGCAATAAACTAGATCACAATTAGGATAGGTTTTCCATACCCTAGATTGAAGACCTAATGGATTGTCTAGTTGGTGTATGTACTTCACAAAGTTGACCTTGAAAATTGGGTATCACCATATTAAGATTAAGGAGGGAGATAAATGGAAAACATCATTCAAGACTAATGATGGTCTTTATGAGTGGCTTGTAATGCCATTTGGTCTCTCAAATGCTCCAATTACCTTCATGACACTCATGAATGAAGTACTTAAGGACTTCACTAGAAGACTTTTAGTGGTGTACCTAGATGATATTTTTCATCTATAGTAAGACAAAAGAAGAATGTGTCAAGAATGTGGAGGTAGTCCTAAAGAGGCTTCATGAAGAGAAGTTTTCTATTAATCTTGAGAAGTGTGAATTTTTAAAGAAAGAGTTAGTGTATTTGGGTTTTGTCATATCCAAAGGTTCTTTGAGGATGGATATAGAGAAAGTTGCTGCTATCTTGAGTTGTCCAAGACCTACTACAGCCACCAACATAAGAAATTTTCATGGTTTGTAACAATTCTATAGGAAATTCATTAAAAACTTTAGTGGGATTTGTGCACCTTTTCTAAACACTATCAAAGGAGGGGTCAAAACTAAGTTTAAGTGGACCCTAGAGGTTGAAAAACCCTTTGAGTTGTTGAAGAAATAAGTAGCTATCCAACCTATATTTCAATTACCTAGCTTTAAAAATTTGTTCACCTTAGAATGTGATGGAAGTGGTTTAGCCATAGGTGTTGCTTTAAGTCAAGAGGGCATGCCTATAGCTTTTTATAGTGAAAAACTTAGTGAAGCCAAAAAGAGGTATTTATGTTATGACTTTGGGTTGTATGCCTTAGTGCAATGTCTTAGGAAGTGGAGGCATTATTTCTTACCTAATGAGCTTGTGTTTTTTACTAACAACCAAGCCCTCAAGAGAAATTAAGCAATAGGCAGTTGAAATGGATGGAATACTTGTAGGCTTTCAGTTTCACCATTAAGCACAAGAAAGGGAAGCACAACAAAGTAGCAAATGTACTCAGTAGAAGGTTCATGATAGTCCAATAAGTTCAGCTCCATAGCATGGGAATAGAAGGATTCAAACATCTCTACAAAGATGATGAAGATTTTGGTGAAGCATAAAAGGAATGTTCAAATTTTACAAACAATTTCAATAGCAAGTTTTCATAATATACTTTGTAAAATGGGTTACTCTTCAAGGGTAATCACTTCTGTGTTCCCAAGGGATCTATAAGAGAAAATCTCATTCAAGAGAAACAAATTGATAGCTTAAGTGGCCATTTTGGCATGAGCAAAACTTTGGAACTTGTACAAATATTCTACTTTTGGTCTAGACTTGTCAAAGATATTACCAGGTATGTGGAGCAATGTATCATGAAAGCAAAAGGAGGTATGAGTAATGTAGTTCTTTACCAACATTTACCAATTCCTAACCATTCATGGGATTGTGTAAGTATGGATTTCATTGTTGGTTTACCCAAAATCAAACAAGGATTTGATTGTATTTTTATTGCCGTGGATAGGTTCAACAAAATGGCACATTTCATTCCTTATAGGACTACTAATAATGCTATTCATATTGCTGATTTGTTCTTTAAGGAGTTGGTTAGGATTCATGGACTCTCTATGAGTATTGTTTTAGATAGAGATGTCAAATTTATGAGTCATTTTTGGCAAACTCTATGGAAGAAGCTTGGTACTAACATGTCTTTTGGTTCAACTTACTATCCTCAAATTGATGGTCAAACTATAGTGGTTAACCAGACCTTTGGCCACCTCTTGAGGTGCCTTACAAAAGGGTATGGCCAGTCTTGGGATGTGCTGATTTCATAGGTTGAATATGCATACAATGGTAGAAAAAATAGAACAACCAGTAAAATTCAATTTGAAGTGGTTTATGGCATTCATCCTAGAGGTTTGTGTGAGTGAGGACTCTTGAAGACTTGGATGAGAGGAGTGGACAAGCTAAAGACTTTGTTCAAATTATGAAGGAGATTCAAAACCAAGTTAGGGAAACTATCCAAGAGAACACTCAAAAACTCAACGCTAAATTGGATGAAAAGAGGAAAGATATATATAATTTTCTATTGGTGACTATGTCATGGTGCATTTGAACAAAGCAATATTCCAAAAAGGTGTTCCCACTAAGTTATAAATGAAGAGGATAGAACCATGTAAGATTTTGGCAGGGTATGGAGCAAATGCTTACAAGGTGGATTTACCTCATGATCTAGGCATATCACCAATCTCTAATGTTTAGGATTTGGTAGCTTTCAAGGGTGTTATATCCTTGACTACTTTAGATTTTCGTGAAGATGTGGACCTCGCTACAATACCTCAAGTCTTTAAGTTGGAAGCAGAGAAGGTATTGGAAATAAGACCTATGAAGGCAACTAGGCACAAGGTGTACTTGATCACCTTATCAAATGGAAGGGAAAACCTAATTCAAAAGCTACTTGGGTGGCTGAGACTAAGTTCAAGATTCTAGGCATTCCTTTGGACATTCTTCATGCTGGGGTTACTTGAATATCCCTGGGGGGGGGGAGTATGTTGCATGAGCACCTAGCTAGGCTAAGTGTGAAACCTAGGTATTTTCTTATTTTTTGGTTATAGTGATTCTATCAACATCATTATTCTAATAATAAGATCAACATGGTCCTAAGGTGAGGTTAGATAGGCTAGAAGAGACCCATAACGTAATATTGTTCCAAATTGCTTAAAAGTGCTCATTTGGCTCAATAGAGAATTTTTGGGTTTTCAGGGTCAAATAGGGAAAGAAAGTATTTTAGGGTTCTTATTAGGTGTTTTGGATCCATATTAAGACTTTTGGAAATTTTGATAGCAAGTAGAAAAATTTTAGGTAGACAATTTGCAAAATTGTAAAAATTGCTCATTTCTTGCAAAGTTGTCATTGACAACTATTGCAACTTTTATGCAAAAAGAGAAAGTTCTTTGTGGGGGATGTTCAACTAGTTAAAGTAGTTGAAAAAGTCCATGCCAAGCCTATATAAGGTCTAATTAAACCTTTTCAAGAGGTTGGAAGAAGGATAAATGATAGTTTACAAATTGTAATCAAAGTTTTTATTTTAGTACAACAATTTTTTGCTTTGAGTATTTTTTCATGCTTTGTATGGATTAGGCATAGGTTTTTCTAAGTTAAAAGTGTTAGTGGTGGTTGTACTTCATTTCTATTTTTATCTTTTGTGCTTTTATAGAGATTTTTGTGTGTTCAAATAAATTATTTTGTAAGTTAGTAGGATGATGTTTTGAACTGGTCAGCCAACAAAAAATGGAATCTTAGGGACATTGTCAAAACTCTTGAAATTTGGAACTAGAATCCTTTTACATTATGTACAGAAAAGGAGAGCCCATGGGAAACACGGAAAGCATTTTTAAAGTGATTCCCTAGGCAAACCAAATGTAACTTGGCTAGTAATCATAGTTGGAAAAATGAGCTATGGAGGGGATTGAGCACTCAAATACTATAATCCACCCACATAGAGAGTAAGGAGAAGGTCTATCCTTGGATTAGTCCAAAGAATAGGTCTTGCAAAATTTTCTAAGGTGGTTTTCCATCACAATAGTGATAAAGCACTTGAAACCTTCTTTTTTGGCCTTAAATTGTACTTTGGTTTTACAAATAGTTTAGGGGTTGAAAAATCATAGAATCTTGAAGTACTTTAAAAATGGTATCAATAAATGTAATTTTTTTAAGGGCTATTAAGAAGTTTTCCTAGAAATCTTGTTGCTAGCTATTTAGGAGGGTTAATTCCTAGTAGCCTATTTGCAGCAATTTGGTGTATTTCCCCTACTAAATTGAATGCACCTATGAAATAAGCATTATTTATGGTCATGAATGTTAGAAGGGGTCTAGAAAAACCTTGGATGAAGAACTAGCACCCTTGGGGCTATAAATGGACTTGAGGATTAGTAGTGTATTAGAGTTGGCTAGTAAAATATTTGATGTTAATTTTTTGGTGTGCCCCCAACTAAAGGATTAGGATCTCTTGGGCAAGGTCCTAGTAAGAATAGGGTGTGAAGAAGTCCTAATGGGTCTAATGAATGACCTAAGATAGCCCTAAGAGAGATTTTGGTTTGGAATCAAGGTTTGGATGTTACATCATGCATGCATGTGAGTGTTAAAAGAATAGAGAGAAATCATGTATTATTCTAATTATTTAAAATAGTTAGTATTAAAAGGGGAGAAATTATATTTTCTTATGTTAATCATATCTATGTCCTAATATCATGTTGATAACAAAAATATCTCCAAAGTGTTTTACTAATTATACTATTACTTATAGTGACTGAGGCGGTCAACATTCTAGTAAGAATCATAACATATCATAATGTAACATATTAGAAAATTAGTCATCCTAATCCATTTATTCCTTCCATGGATTTGGTGACCATTCTATGTTATGATATATCTTTGAAATTGTTATGGTATATCTTTAGGATGAACTACGTAAATATGAAAGAAATTCATAAATAGAACACTTGTACATGTCACTTACCAATTTTGATAGACCCTTTAATGTTCCATAAAACCTTATATAGTTTAATGACATTGAAACAATATTTATGATAAGGATGAAAATAAAAACTTACATGAAGTGATTGATGCTCACTAGCAATAAAAATGATCATAAGTACAAAATGAAGAAGATGATTTGTATTAGCCATGTCATTAAGAAATAAACTGTGAAACCTTTGATAATTTCTAGTATATTTATTTATTTATTTATTATTTGCAAGCTTTCATTTTCTAAAGATGTGTTAAGATGAATTCATGTAAAAAGAAATATGTGCTGGTTTGGTTTTTAGATGTGATGAGAGGCATGCTTTTTTGAATTTGTAAGTTCTATAATTACAAACTTGTTAGGATTAGAGGTATACAATTGTATAGAAAAAAATTATTTACTATTAATATATCAAGTCGTGTTTTGAAGTGTGATATTTTTATACTAATAATATTTTCCCAATGTATACATTTTCCTAAAGTATTTATTAATTATAGAATATGTTATAAGTTATTCTTATGCAAATCTATTTTATACTAACAAAGGATTACTATGTTTTGGGTACTATCTTCCCTACCTAGAATGGCAAAGAAAGTTACTTCCTACATATAGATTACTTATAGTTTATATCAAAGCATGACCAACCTTTATTTTGTTGTTGAGTAAAAGAGATTTATATATTGATGAATACTTAAGCGTAAAATGATTAGGAAAGGATCTCTAAGATAAACAAAACAAACTTAAGATCTCTATTCCCTTATCGTATCATTGGAGAACAAGAATATGCCTAGCTACTCTCTTTAAAAGAAAACTAGGCACATGAAATCTAGTGAAATAGAGATTTGAACTAAATTTCTCCAATAGTGATATTGAAAAGAACATGTGCTAAATTATATTTTTTAGTCATTCCTTTATAACTATGGAAGTATTTTGAGAAAGAAAACTTCAATAAATAGAAATAATATAAATAAATAAATAAATAATTTTAAAAATAATAATATGATATGCTTTATTTAATTATGCTCTATGTATTGAGATTCTTTAGAAAATTATTAGTAGAGACACAGATTGAGATTTAAAATTAATACGAGACCATATACACTAGTCTTTCTCAATGGTAAATAATGATTTATATATATTTCCATATAAATATCACATGTTTATAAATTGCCTCTATTAATTTGTCAAATTAACTGTAATGCAAGATTACCTAATATTTAACATAAACAATTTTTTTGAAAAAACTTATACATATTTTGTTTATTTTTTCTTATGTTGCACAAAAATGTGGGTATGTGCAGGATGATGGTCAACCAAAAAAAGAAGAAGCTCAAATAGCAATAAAGGAGATTCTTTTGAGACAAGATCCTAAGAAAGCATCAGAGGGTGATAAGAAAGTATGGGACTGGATTAAATCAAAATTGGATGAGAAATAGAAAAAAAATAGACAAACCTTCCAAAATCAAGACCAAACCCAAGAAAGCTGATGAACAAGAGACATATTTCAGAACTACCAAAATTGAATATCTAAAAGAATAGAAATGCTTGCAATGGGAGGTAAAATGCCTTGTAAGGAAGAAAGAGTTAAAGAATGAGATTAAACTTAGGGGAGAAGAAGTAGTGGAACCACAATTAGAAAAAGAAAAATTAGCCTATTGGGAAATGGCCAAAAATATTTATACTTGGAGAATGAAATTTGAGCTCAAAAAACTACTACTAACTCCTTGGCTTTCCAAGAGGAAGAGTTAAATGGGGAGATGAACCTAGTGGAGAAGAAGTAGTGGAACCACAATTAGAAAAAGAAAAATTATCCTATCGAGAAATGGCCAAAAAAATTTATACTTGGAAAATGAAATTTGAGCTCAAAAAAATGTCGCTACCTCCTTGGGTTGCCAAGTATGAGACTGGGTTAAATCAAGATTGGATGAGAAATACAAAAAAGTAGACAAATCTTCCAAAATAAGACCAAACCCAAGAAAGCCAATGAATAAGAGATAGATTTTAGAACTATCAAAACTAAATATTTGAAAGAACAGAAATGCATGCGACAGGATGAAAAATGCCTTGAAAGGAAGGAAGAGTCAAAGGAGGAGATGAAACTTATAAGAGCAGAATTAGTGGAACCACAATTAGAAAAAGAAAAATTAGGCTATCGAAAATGGCCAAAAATATTTATACTTGGAGAATGAAATTCGAGCTCAAAAAAGCGTCACTAATTCCTTGGGTCTTGTTCATTGGCTTTCTTGGGTTTGGTCTTGGTTTTGCAAGTTTTGTCTACTTTTTTGTATTTGTCATCCAATTTTGATTTAACCCAGTCCCATGCTCTCTTATCACCTTGTGATGCTTTCTTACCATCTTTTCTCAAAATGCCCTTAAATGGTAATGAAAAATTAATGAATCAAGGTTATGTCAACTTGGCATGCAATTTCCAACTTGTTATGAACTTTGTATGAAAAAATTGATAGAAAATGATCTCTAGGAAATTGAACTTAGGTTTTTAAACTACTATGCCTAAATAAATACCTGAAATTTTTAATTTTAATGCAATAGTACAAAAATTTTAGGACAAAATTAAGAAGTAGACATATGTCTAACCACCTTAATCAAAACCAAATGATAATATTTTTTAATAAGATTCTAGATATAAGAATTAGACTCATTCATATATATGATGCATATTTTTAGGCATTTTTATTCTGAATGATAAATAATTATTAATTCTCTATTATATTATTTTTTGGAATTAAAAAAATCTCTTGTGTAACCACCTTAACTAATTTAAAACACTGCAAAATTTAAAATTTCTTTTTTTTTTTTCCTTATAGTAGAAGAAGCATAGAATTTGGTGCATCTTTTGGATTTTAAAAATATTGTACCATCTGAAAGTTATTGTTGTTTTTAAATCATTGTGTGAATCAACACTTTATACATAACTCCATTAGAAATTAAGTAATAATTACTTACTGAACTCATAATTTTACATGCATCACATTTATGGAAATCTAAGAACATTCTTAAGAAACCCTTATCATTTGATCAAATTTGGCTGGAAAAAAGTTGTCAACTAATTGTTTGAAGTAAAAAAAGAACACACAAGATCAAGCAAACAACACATTTTCAGGACATTTTAAAAGTTTACCATGTAGGGTTGCTATCCAAAGATATAATAGGCCTTATAAAGGTATTATTTTTGGGTTTTGTTATCATGATTGGTGGGAAAAAAGTTGGAATAGATTTCAAAATTCTTTGAGGCATTTTAGAACTACATAATTTTTAGGTCGCCACTTTTTGGGACTCTATAATCCTGCACATACCCATGTTTTTATTTTCATTTATTATGAATGGAATTTAAGTAGGTCACTTACTCTCTATCACATGTTCTCTTCCAAAAAAAATTCTATAATACACTTTTTTGAATCAAAATTCATGACAATATTTTGTAGATTAGGATATCTACGCACAAGGAAATCATTGGGTACTAGATGCACACATATTGATCTCAAATGGTTTTTTGGGATGTTTGTCATTTCCATTCAGATATATTAACAATCTATACTTCAAAAGTGAATATAATAATAAGATATTTCTATTTGAAATGTTTGGTGATAATATCGTATTTGGAGGACAAGATGTGTTGTGAAAATAATTTTCTAATGAGATCAGAAAATAATTTGAGATGTCGATGTTTGGAAAATTTAATCTCTTCGTTGGTTTGTAAGTTTATCAAATGAAAGGAGGTATATACATTAAACAATCAAAATATCTCAAAACGATACTAAAACCTTTGAAATAGAATATTTAAAACTAGATGGAAACCTTTGGATACTAGACATATGCTTTCAAAGAATGATGATTCTACTGAAGTCAATTAGATATTGTATAGATCAATGATAAAAATGTTGTAATATGTGTCAAAAACTTACAATTGGAAAAATTCTTATTTTGTCATTGGTGTGAAATTTACTGATAAGAAATATTGCTACCTAATCTAAATGTCATATCTATATGATTGACAAAGAGAATGTGAGAAATTTCTCATACTTCAATAAAACCTAGAGAAAATTTTGAGTTATGAAAAGAAAGCTACAATGGACATTTGATTAACTAGACTTTAATAGGACAAAGTGATTTTTTATATCAAGAAAGTTAAGCTAAGTCAAGCAATACTATAAAAGGTTAACAAATTCTGATTGATACTAATGTCAACCAAGCCACAGTAAGTGCCAAGAAAATCTAGTGTTCATCAAGCATGACTATAGACCGAGCAAGATAGTCAATAGTGAGCCAAAAATTTAATAGTGACCACATAATTAAGTGATGACTGAGTATCAAAACTTAGTGATTACCGAGTAATAATGTTTGAGAATGAATTTGAGGAAATCATGAATTCTAGTCGACTTAGTTGATTTATAGGGAGATGTAAACTATGTTGAAGATAAGATTGATAATTTGGATAATTGAATTCAAGGTGAGGATTAGGTTAAGATCTAATAGATGGATTCCAAAGAATTTTCTAGAGGATGATTGATGTAGAAGCATCTAGAGTTGTAAGCGCAATCCTGTGTCACCCAAAAAAAATGCTTAGGAATACTTTCTATTTAATGTGTTTTCATTTTTGGATACCCATTTAAGTCAAATAAAGGTTCCAACTTTCACAGTTCCACTATTTGTGCTCTAGGTTAGAGTTTTTAAGCACCTTGGGCTACGTGTAAATGCCTTAAAATGGGATTAGGTAACTGAGGCATAATTAGGGTGAATTAGAATGTGTAAATTATAGGTATGATTATATTTGTAATTTAAAACACTCCAAAAAAAGAATCAAGTCAAAAGGCTCCACAGTTAGAAAGTTATTACAGTTTTTCAGTTTCTAGAGACCTCCTAAGAGTGCTTCAAAGTCAAATTTGAAGCACTAAATGACTTTGTATGGGCCTAAAAAATGGAGTGCAATCAACGCTGGTGTATAGGGCTATAGAGCACTCCAAGAGCTTTCCAAAACTGTAAATGGTTTGTCAATCAGAGTTATAATTCAAAAGTTATGCCACTCAAAAGTTTAGCTACCATTTCTAGATTCTTCTAATTTTGCACTGACTTCTAACGTGACTTTTGGAACCTTCTATTTTGGTGGTGGATGCCAACTGGCACATTCTATAATGTCTTCCTAATCCTTATCCCTTTGGAGTCTATTTAAGAATATTTCTAGCACTGTAAAAGGCAATTCAAAGTGGAGTTTGAGAGAGGGCAATGTGAGAAGGAATTTTCTCCAGATCCATACTATTGTAAGCCCATAGGGCATGTCTTTCGAGTCTATTTTCTTTGTATTGAGTGTGCTAAGCGATTTTCATAGTTACTAATATTTGCCTTTCCTTATTGTGTAATTCTGGTCTTGGGTTGTGTCCCCATCAAGTGGTATCAAAGCAGGTTTTCCTGAGTGTGTAGACAAAGCACCAACTATTAGGTAGTTTGCAACAAGACTATGTGGTTGTGGGTTTGAGTCAAGAAGATGCTTCCATGAAGAGAATGTTTTGTAAGGGCTAGAGCTATTAATCCTGAGGAGGTTAGAGCCCTCCAAAGGCAAGTTCAAGCATTGTAGGAGGAGATTCGCAGAGGACTAAATGTTGCTGCAAGCGACGAAAGTGAGGAAGATAATGAAGAAGAAGAAATTGAATAGGAAGGGAAAGGTGAAGGAAAAGTCCTAAATCAGATAGAGGATAGGATTTTTGGGGCCATTAATAATTTTGGAAAAAGACCTATAATTGATGTGGGTGTATTTTTAGGAAATCAAAAACTAGATGAGTTGATAGATTGGATCAATGAATTAGAGGAGTACTTTGAGTATGAGAATATCAGGGACTTGGATAGGGTTAAGTTTGCAAAGGACAAACTGAAAGGTCATGCCAAAATCTAGTGGCAAGAGGTTCAACTAGAAAGAAATAGAAGAGGAAAGGAGAAAATCACTAAACAAAAGGTTTGAGGGAAGGTAAAGAGGGTGTAGTTAAGGAGTAAGGGGTGGTGGTAGGTCATCTGGAGGCCAAAATGAGACCTAGAAGAAAAATGAAGATGTGGGTACTAGAAGGAACCATAGGAATGAGGGTTTAAATCACTCCTATGATAAAAACTTTGGAGATCAAAGAGGATGAGGTGGAGTATGTGGACAAGGATTAGGAAGAGGAGGCTTTCATGGTACCTATTTTCATTGTAATGAAGAAGGTCATCATGCCTTTGAATGCCCTCAATGACAAGGAAGGACGGATAGGAGGGCTAATGGACAAGCAAGGGTTGTCCATGTGGATGAGGAAGCATATTCCTCTCACTTAGAGGATGCAAAAAGAGGAGAGGTTCTAGTAAATGAAAGGGTCTTACTAAGTAGTGAAATTGAACCTAGACAAAGGAGGAGTTTGTTCTATACCAGGTGCAATGTGAGAATAAGTGTTGTGATGTGATTGTTGATGGTGGTAGCACTAACAACTTGGTGTTAGAGGAGATGGTCACTAAGCTAAAGCTCAAGAGGGAGAAATGCCCCCAACCCTATCAGATTTCTTGGGTGAAGGATAATCATAAGGTTCTAGTAAGTGAAAAATGTTGGTGAAGTTCAAAATTTGGAGTTACCATGATGAAGTTCTCTGTGACATTATTCTAATGGATGTCTGCTATTTCTTGTTGGGGATACCATAGCAATTTTATAGGTATGTAGTACATGATGGTCATGGAAATACATACTCTCTGAGAAAGGATGGAGTTCACAACAAAGTGAAGCCCATGATAAATGAAGGTGAAAATGTATGCAATAGTGCTAGGATATGTCTTGTTGATGGAAGAAAATTTTTAGATGGCATGAAACATCAACATATGTGTTATGCTTTGATTCCTAGAAAAGATAAGGAAGGTAGTAGTGAAATTCCACTTGAAGTTTTAGATCTATTAAGTGAGTTTGGAGATGTCATCTCTGATAATGTTCTAGACGGGTTACCACCAATAAGAAAAATTAGTCATCACATAGATTTAATCCCTAGAGCTAGTCTACCTAACAAGGTTGCTCATAGGATGAATCCTACTAAAACTGAGGAGATAAATAGACAGATTCAAGAGCTATTGATGAAGGGTTTTATTTGAGAGAGCCCGAGTCCATGTGCAGTACCTACAGTACTAGCACCAAAGAAGGATGGAGAGTAGAGAATGTACACAAACTCTTGAACTATAAATAGGATAACCATCAAGTATCAATTTCCTTCACCAAGAATTGGTGATCTTATGGACTATTTGAATAGAGCTCAATACTTCATGAAGATAGATCTCAAGAGTGGCTATCACTAGATATGGATACAGGAAGGAGATGAGTGGAAGACAGCATTCAAGACCAAGGATGTTCTCTATGAATGAGGTACTAAAGAAATTGTTGGGAAAATTTGTTATTGTCTATTTGGATGATATTTTAATTTTTAGCAAGACTCTGGATGAACATTTATTGTACATTCATAGTGTCCTTGAAAGGTTGAGGGAAGAGAAATCATTTATTAATCTGAAGAAGTGTATATTTGCAAAAAAAGAGTTGGTCTACTTGGTGTTTGATGTATCATCTAAAGGTCTCAAAATGGATCCAGAGAAGGTAAAATCCAACTTGGAAAGGCCTACTCCAAGGTCTGCTACTGAGGTGAGATCATTTAATGGTCTGGTTAGTTTTTATAGGAAATTCATTAGGAATTTTAGTGGCATATATGCACCCCTAACTGACATAATAAGGGGGATAGAAAAGAGTTCAAATGGACTACATCAGTTGCAAGAAGTTTTTAATTGTTGAAGAAGAAGGTGAGAAAAGAACCTTTTTTGGCACTTCCTGATTTTAGTAAAGTGTTCCAGGTGGATTGTGATGCTAGTGACAGCACTACTAGGGCTGTATTGATCCAAGAAGGTAAGCCTATTGCATATTTTAGTGAAAAATTGAATGATGCAAAGAAGAAGTATTCTATTTATGATCAGGAGTTCTATGCAATAGTTCAAGACTTAAATAAATGGAGGCATTATTTAATGCCAAAATAATTTGTCTTATATACTAATCACTAGGCATTATAGTAACTAAATAGTCAAGGTAAATTGAACCAGAGGCATATGAAGTGGGTAGAGTTCTTGCAGAGTTGTACATTTGTGTTGAAGCATAGAAGTGGAAAGTCTAATAGGGTTGTAGATGTATTGAGTAGGAGATAGTTGTTGTTTAAAATAGTGCAATTTGAAGTGGTTGGGTTTGATGAACTCAAGAATCTATACTCTGAGGATCCTGATTTTGATAAAGTGTGGAAGGCTTATAAAGAACCTATTACTATAGATAGAACCAAGTGGCTAGACTATTTGATTCAAGATGGTATGTTATTCAAGGATAGTCAATTATGCATTCCAAGGAGTTCCATGAGGGAAAACTTGATCAAAGAGAAACATAGTGGAGGGATGGCAAGACATTTTGGTTGAGATAAGACCATTGCCATTCTTAGGGAACATTATTTTTGGCCTCAAATGTCATAGGATGTAAAGAAGTTTCTATAGAGTTGTCAAGTATGTCAAGTAGACAAAGGATTTAGTCACAATACTGGACTCTATCAACTGTTTCTTGTTCCATCAAAGTCATGGGAGGACATAAGTATGAACTTTGCTCTTGGATTGTCAAGGACACAAAGGGGGAATGACTTGGTATTTGTGGTAGTTGATAAGTTCTCCAAAAAGGCACATTTCATTCCATGCCACAAGACACATGATGATGTACATATTGTAAATCTATTTTTCAGAGAGGTGGTGAGACTACATGGTCTCCCAAGGAGTATAGTTTCTGACAGAGATACTAAATTTGTGGGGTATTTCTAGAGAACATTGTGGAAAAAGTTGAGGATGGAATCTAAGTTCATTTCTACACATCATCCACAGACTGATGGATAGACAGAAGTGGTAAATAGGAGTCTAGACAATTTGCTAAGGTGTTTAGTGGGAGATAAACCCAAGCGATGGGATTTGGTTCTACCAAAAGCAAAATTTTCTTACAATAATTCTATAAATAGGAGTATGAATAGATCACCATTCCAAATTGTGTATGGAAGTAGCCCAAGAACTACACTAGAACTAAGGAAGATGGAGCAAGGGGAGAGGACAAGTGTTGAGGCACAAGAATTTGTTGAACATATCAAGTGCCTACACAAGGAGGTCCACACATACATCACCAAGATGAATCAACAGTATATAGCTAGGGATGATCAAAGGAGGAGACATAAGGAGTTTCAAGTAGGGAATCTAGTCATGGTACACTTGAGAAGAGAAAGATTTCCAGTGGGTACTACAACAAGTTAAAGAGGAAGAAATTTGGCCCTTGCAAATTTCTAAAAAAACATGACTCAAGAAGTGCAAATGAGGTGTATTTTCCAGATGGGATTCACATTTCTCCTATCTTCAATATTGCAGACTTAATAGAGTATCATGATGATAGTGCAGATGAGGGGTTGATGCTAGAGCCATGTCTAATTCCTACTTCACAGAAGGAAGAGATAGAAGAGATTCTAGATATTCATGTGGGTAGGAGTAGTAGAAATATGCAGTATGAAGAGTACCTAGTAAACTGGAAAGGATGACCAATAGAGGACTCAACTTGGATATTAGTATTACAGGTTTCCCATTTGAGTTTTCCTCTACCATTCATAAAGTGACAAGGTCACTTTCAATCTACCCTAGGTGTCTGATGCAAGAGCATCCAGAGCTATAAGGGAAATCTAATGTCACCCAAAAAAAATATGTTTAGCAATAGTTTCTATTTAATGTGTTTTCATTTTTGGATACCCGTTTGGGTCAAATAAAGGTTCCAACTCTAACAGTTCCACTATTAGTGTTCTTGGTTAGAGTTGTTAAGCACCTTGGGATATGTGTAAATGCCTTAAAAAGGGGATTAGGTAAATGAACCATAATTAGGGTGAGTTATAAGGTTTAAATTGGAGGGATGATTATATTTGTAATTTAGAATAGTTTAGAACAAGAGTCAGGTCAAAAGGCTCCACGGTCAGAAAGTTATTGTAGTTTGTCAATTTCTAGAGACCTCCTAAGATCATTTCAAATTTAGATTTGAGGCACTAAATGACCTCGTATGGGCCTGAAAATGGGGGACAAGTGATGGTCCAAAGGGCTATAGAGCACTCCGAGAGCTTTTTAGAAATGTAAACAATTCATCAATAGGAGTTACGGTTCAAAAGCTATGCCTCTTGGAAGTTCAACTACTATTTTTGGACTCTTATAATTTTGCACTGACTTCTAACGTGACTTCTAGAACCTTCTATTTTGGTGATGGATGCCAATTGGCACATTCTAGAATGTATTCTTAATTCTTATCCCTTTCGATTCTATTTCTAAACATTTCTAGCATTGTAAAAGGTAGTTTAGAGTGGAGTTTGAGAGAGGGTATTGTGAGAAGGAATTTTCTGCAGATTCATACTATTGTAAGACCATAGGGCATGTCTTTGGAGTCTATTCTCTTTGTACTAAGTGTACTAGTAGATTTTCACAATTAATAATATTTCCAATTTCTTGTTGTGTTATTCTAGTCTTGGGCTATGTCCCTATCAATGATAAAAAAGGAGGATAGATATAATGAATCATGTTCAACCTGATTATAAACCTTAAGATCTATGGTGATCATAGAAAATGAAAAAGCATGAATTACATATTTAAAGAGGTATAGAGTTGAATAGAAGATATGTGTAGAAGAGGAACATAGAGAAAGGTGGATTAGAGTCTCACAAGGGTTAACATAAATGTGTGAGAGTGAAAGTGAAGCATAAGGAGATTGCTTGTGCAAATACTACTAATATTGATAAGTGAAACCTGAGAAGATGACTTAATTTTAGTTGAAAGGAGATGATTGATTTCTTAATGAATATCCAAGTGAATCAAGAACAAAGATGACAATTGAGAGCTTATCATTGAATCAACACTTGAACCAAATAGTGATATCAAATTGCAAAGGCAGCTATAATCATACATATCAAACCACTACTATTTTATTTATAATCATTGGAAATGGTTTGTATTGAAATAATTTTAACAAAGGTTAACCTAACAGTCATTTGAGGGACTTAATATTCTATTTAAATCCTTTAACAAGGTGACATTCTAAGTAGAATGTGTTGAAAATAGATTGAAACTGGTAAAAGAGGGAAATTGCTAAGAATAGATTGAAGAAGATTGTTGAAGCATGATCTCTATGTTTCAATCATTTTTTTCACTAATGTCAAACCTATTATTTTCTAATAAGACAACTACTTATATGATTTAATTACTATCACTTATTTGATTGATGAAGAGGATTTAATCAAAAGTTGTAACAATAGTAGCTAGAGGAAAGGTTGGGTTATGCTATGTTAAGGAATACATGAATTAGTTAAGATAGTGATAATATGGTGTATTGATAATCTACTTAAGATTACAAAGGTAGGTTACAATAAGAAAGTTTAGAAGAACAAGTTAGAAAAAGTTTGTTTGCCAAGCTTGATTAAGTGGATAGTAGGTTCTAAACAAAGCTAGTGAAAGCTGAGCAGAAAATTAGTTGGAGCCAAGTAAACTTTTAGTCTAGTGTATGCCTAGCAAAATAGCGGATGTTAAGTAAAGTTTAGCTAATGCTAAGCACCAGTAAACTTTAGTTCATGCCAAGTAATTTTACAAAGTATTTCAAGCCACATAGTGTGTATTGAGCAACAAAAACTAGATAATGTCAAGTGATTGCATTATTTGAAAGACAGTGAATTCAATAGATCTGATCTTACAAGTTTATTTTTTTGGATTATTTGAACTAGTTGGAAGATAAGATTGATGAGCTGGTGGTATAGAATTCAAGGTAAACCATTTTTAGGAGAAATCAAAGGGGATTCAAGGAGAATTTTCTAGAAGACATATGAGGTATAGGGTAGATTCATTGTATCCTACCTAATTTTTCCTAACCCTAAATTAGATGATAGAGAATGAGTGGCTAAAGATCTTAATTTCCTATTTCTAGGAGTGGCTAGTCAGAAGCAAGGGTTATCATGTGCAAGAACCTAAGGAAGACAAGGAGTCAAGGATTTTTCTTGATCAAGTGACCTAAGAGAAGAGTTTTCATTAGCATGTTAAGCAAGTAAGGCTTAAGGATATGAATTCTTGAAGGGTGAACAAGCTATCAAAGCTGAAATGTGTGAAGGCCAAGTAGAATAGAGGACTAAAATAGAGATATGTAATTTAAAAATAGACTTTTAAGTTGTTATCAACTCAAGCCTTACTGTTACTCTCTAATAATTCTATCAATCTAGGGTAAATTCTCTGGATTAAGGTTGAACTAACAGTCATTTGTAAATCTTTTAACTGGGTGACATTCAAAGTGAATGTTCTAAAATTCTCTAGCAAGGCTCACTTTTAACAAAGGTGATTGAAATCCTTTAAAAAGGTTACAGTTAACAGTGTGTATTGTAACCTTTAAGAAGGTTGGCTTTTCACAGGGTATCACTACAGAAGAGTGAAAAAGAGTAGCATGTTACGAGTAGTTTTTCCCAAATTGGGTTTTCACATAAATAATTGTGTCAAGTGTGTTGATGAATATATTATGTTTCATGATTACATTTTTCCAAGTTGATTTGATAGTAACTTACAAGATTTAAGTGATTGCATAATCTAATGAGTGCATGCATGATGATAAATGTTTTATGGGTTCACTAAGATGTGAAATTTTTTATTTATACATTTGGACCTTGGATAACTAATTCACCCCCCCTCCCCTCTCAGTTATTCTAAAGTATTCCAACAAATGGTATCAGAGCCATCTGCTTAAGAGGACTACTTTGAAGGTACTAATAGCACAAAGATCAATATGTCAAAAAGATAAGTAACCAAGATTAATAGAGATAACTTTCTTGCATGGAAAAGTCTGAAGAAGGTACAACTTGTAGGACTTGGAGATCATGCACAATCTACTGTTACCATTGAGTATGTTGATCCTACTAGAGCCCCAGCTGTCGAGGATATGAAAAGAAGAAAGAACATAATTAGGAAATGTTGGAGATTTCCTCTACCCTAACCTATGCCAATTTTGATGATATTAAAGGTCTTGACGGTGCAAATAAAATGTGGGATGCCTTAACCACCATCTACTAATGTTCTAAGAGCCAAAGCTGAAAGTCTCAGAGGTAAGTTTGATGATATGAGAATGGAAGAAGGTGAAAATATTGTTCAATATATTGTGAGAATAAAAGGATTTGTTAATGTAATAAGAGGAGCTACTAGTAAATTAGATGATGATACTATGCTAAGAAAAGTTTTAAGGACACTGCTACCTATATATGCTAGTAGAGTTTCTACAATTCAAGAACTAAAGATGCATACTAGGGAATAATCTCTCATTTGAAAGTTTAGTAGGTAGACTCACTACTTTTGAGCTATCTAACTTTGATAACTAAAAAACTAAAAATATTGAATCTACTTTCAAAGCTAAGGTGTCACTGAAAGAACCTAATGAGAAGAAGAAGAAAAAGGAAAATATAAAGTATGTGTCCATGAATAGTGATATAGATGAGGAGGATGTAGAACAACTCGAAGCACTACTAGCAAGAAGATTCCACAAACGTAAAGGAAAGTTCAAAGGTAATTTTGCAATCATTTATTTTAATTGCAATTAGGTTGGTCATATTGATGCTAGATGTCCAAAGAAGAAGAACTATAGAGGTGGTGACAAGTACAAAAGTAGGAGCTATGAAGATAGAAAGGACTATGAAGACAAGGGAAAAAAGTCTTTCTATATTGTTGAAGATGAAACAAAAGATGAATTTGATGATCATAATGATGAAGTGGTGTATGTTGCAATGAAGCATAAATCTGATGAAGATGAGGCAATTTTAGTTGTGACTTGTGTGAACAAGAATGATAGATTGGTCATTGACAATGGGTGTTCACATCACATGACTGAAGACAAAAGTAAGTTCATTACCCTAAATTGTTATGATGGAAATAGTGTAAGATTCAGTAATGATGCACCATGCTTGATAAAAGGAAAATATTTTACCAAACTCATAGATAAAATTTTATGTGACAATGCTTACTATGTTGAAGGACTTAACTATAATCTCTTAAATGTGTCACAACTGAATAATTTGGGATGTAAGGTTGAGTTTGAAAATAAGATTGCTAAGATATATGACACAAATGGAAAAATTATTGGAAGGGGTGATCAAACTAGATGTAATCTATTCTATCTTGATATAGAAGATGCTACTTGTCTAGTTCTGAAATTCGATGATGTGTGATTGTGGTACAAAAGAATATGTCATGTTAATTTTGATAACATGGTCAGTGTTAGAAACATGGGAAAAGTTAGAGGTTTTCTTCAATTAAAGAAGCATGATAATATAATATGCAAACAATGTTAGTTAGCAAAAATTAAAAAATCAAGTTTTAAGAGTAAATCTCATACCTCTAAAGGAATATTAGAGATTTTTCATACTGACTTGTGTGGACCAATTGAAGTCCATAGCTACAAAGGAGATAAGTACATTATGTTATTTGTTCATGACTATTCTAGAATGATGGCAGTTATATTGTTGAAACAAAAATCTAATTCTTTCCAAATGTTTAAGTGGTACTTAGCAAAATTTGAGAAGGAAATAGGTAAAATTCTAAAGTGTTTAAGATCTAATAGAGGAGGAAAATTTACATCAAATGAGTTTAAGATGTTCTATAATGATAGAGGAATCAAAAGTAAGACATCTTCTTCATGAACCCCTCCACAAAATGGAATTGGTGGGATAAATCTATAATGGAATGTGTTAGAACACTTATGATGGAGAAAAATGTTTCTTAAACATACTAAAGAGAAGTTGTAAGTATAGTTGTCTATACCTTCAATTGTGTGCAAGTTAAGAAAGGTACTCATTCAAGACTGATTGAACTATGGTATGGATACTCACCCAATGTAAAATACCTTAAGGTATTCAGAAGAAAATGTTACATTCTTAAAGACTTTAGGAATGGAACACTAGATGCAAAAATTGAAGAAGGTATATTCCTAGGATATTCCACAAGAAGTAAAGCTTATAACTGTTTAAATACTAACACTAACATATTGTGGAAACTAGAAATGTAAATTTTGATGAATATATAGAAGTTCATGAGGTTGAACCTATGAAAGAATCAAAAGAATATGAATCATTTGTATACTCTTATGAAGGTATGCTTGCTGAAGAAGATGTTGCAAATCAAGCTACAAACCAACAACAAGTTTCAGTGACTACCAAGTCACATACTATGAATGTCGAGTTGCATTCAAGAACTAAGTTACATTCAAATGTCTAGTTATAGAGTGAAGATGAAGCACATTCTAATTTTGACATTAGTGTACATGAAAGAGATGCTGAGATACATAACAAAGATGTACACATTGACTCTGAAGTTGAAAGACAAAATTAAGAAGTTAGTGCTGAACAAAAATTGTCCAAATATGTTAAAAGACATCATCCTACTATAAAAATTATTAGAGATAAAGATGCTAGACTAATGACAAGAAATAGATTGAGAAGTGATATAAATTTACTAAGCATGAAAGAACATAAATTAGTGAGAGATGCCTTAGAAGATGTGGACTAGAATAAAGCCATCGAAGAAGAAATTGAACAAATTGAGGGAAAAAAAAACATGGACTCTAGCTCCTACACTAGAAGACAAACATGTGATTAGCATCAAATGGGTATTCAAAAACAAGCTAGATGAAAATGGTGAGGTCACAAGGAATAAGGAAAGATTAGTTTTCAAATGATATACATAAGAAGAAGGAATTGACTATGGAGAAACATTTTCCCTTGTTGCTAGATTGGAAGGAGTAAGAATTTACATTCTTGTTCAGCATACAAAGGTTTCAAAGTTTATAAAATGAATGTTAAATCTTCATTTCTAAATGGCATATTAGAGAAATAAGTTTACATAAAATAGCCAAAAAGACTTGTTGATGTTAACAATAAGAACATGGTATGTAGATTACACATATATCTATATGGTTTCAAACAAGCACCATGAGCATGGTATGAGAGACTTCATAAGTATCTTATGAAGATTGGATTTGAAAGAAATGATGATAACAAAAATATGTACATGAAGACAGAAAAAGGAAATGGTATTTTATTATCTAAAATTTTTGTTGATGATATCATATTTGGAGGTCAAGATGCTTTATGTAAGGATTTTGCAAATGAGATGAAGCAAGAATGTAAGTGTAGTGCCTGCCCTCATTCACATTTTTCTAGACACATTGTTGTTATCATTATCAGACTATGTTAGACTAGTTTTATGGATTAGTGGTATTTTTTTGAGACTATCAGATATTATTTTATGGATTTAGCTGATATATGATGAGATCATTTAGACTTTACATCTCATGTATGCATGATGATCATTATATTGCTTCTAGTTATTGATGATGCTTAGATAGATGGTTTATTATCACATGTATTTTATTATGGATACTTACCCCATACTTGCATATGTATGGTGTGCGTGTTTACTCATATTGTATGGCATTTTTGATGTGGTTAAGGAAGGGAGTCGTAGTCACCTACTAGTCGGGATCTACACGATGCACCACTTCCTGCCATTGCCTATTTAGCTTAGTAATATATATATATATATATATATATTGTATGTACATGCATAGTTTTTATGCAGGTTGCAGGTACCAGGTATTGACTTCCCTGAATTGCCAGGATGAGCATACCCTATTATATTATCTCAATGATAAGAGAAGGGAGATAAATTCTCAAGTCCAAATCCCAAAGCTTTAAACCATTTGTCCTAATGAGGTAGGACAAGTATCTGGATATTTTACCTTTTGAATGTGTCAGATGACATAATTCGTGATTTTTAACTCTTTAGACTAATTTTGTATGAATTGTTCTATGATGGGTTTTCATATTTTATCTTGGAGGTCTATGGTGAATTTTCTATTAACTAAGTCTTAAAAAATAGATTTAATTAATAAATTATTTATTTTTAAAAAATTAATATAATATCATGATCTTTGATATTTTGATTATAATTAATTAAATGAGAATTAATTGACAAAAAAGAATTAAATAAAAGAAAATTAGAAATTAAAATTAATAATAATTATAAAATAATAATAAATTAATAAATAAATAATAATAAAAAAAGTTATTAAAAAATAAAATGAAAGTTATATATAAATTAAATAGGAGTTAACACACCTTTTTCATTTCTCATATGTCAACAACACGGGGGTTAGTGCACCAATTAAGCACATGGTTTCTAAAACCTTATGAATCATCTAGAAGGTTGGAGAAGACACATGTTTAGTTGGTGACACCTCCTAGTTGTTTCTAGAGACATTCTAGGTGCTTCTTGAGAGCTCTTTATATTCAGGCATTCCTAGAAGCTTAGACATAGCATTTGGAGAGCATTTTGGAGCATTGGAGGACTCAAAAACTTTGGAGAAGGGAGGAGCTTTCTCTATGGGTTTTCTGAGGAAGAGCGAATTAGCATCATAATTCGGGTAGACTCTTGTGATTTTACTTATGCTATTTCCGCATCTTGCACTTCTTGTCTTCTTCGTGTTTTCCATATGTTTTCTGAGGATTTTCCTATTTTGGTTGTATGCATTCTCAATACGGGTAGTAAAAATTTATTTGAGAAACCTTATATGCATAGATCTAAGGAGATTACAAGGCTAGGGTTTAAATTTATAGCCAAATCCATTAAATGAATTATTGGGTAAATTTAGAGATCAAATAGTTTATAAGAAAATATTAAAAATTGAAACCTTTAAATAAATTGTGTATATGTTCATTGTAAAATATACATGTTCATGTTTTTAAATCTCCAAACACACACACACACACACACACACACACACACACACACACACGTGTGTGTGTGTGTGTTTGTGTGTGTGTTTATATGCTGTGATACTTGATAAAACTCTGCATAGATAAATATATGCACACACAGATATATATATATATTTATAAACATATACATATATATATATATATACACACACACACACACACACACACACACATATATATATATACATATATGTATACATATGTATATACATATATGTATACATATATATATATATACATATATATATATATATATATACAGACATATATATATATATATACATATATGTATATATACATATCTATAGATATATATATGTGTATACATATATGTATACATATGTATACATATATATATATATATACATATATGTATATATATATGTATACATATATGACATATATGTATACATATATATATATATATATATACATATATGTATATATATATATATGTATACATATGTATACATATATATATATATATATATATATATTTAATTGAAAAAGTCGAATGACATATATCGTAGCGAACAAATTTATAAAATCGCATCGCGATTCTTATTATATAAAAAAAATGTTTTTATTAAAAAAAATATTAAAAAATATATATATATAGCAAATCGCATGAATGGTACCCATACCCCTGCAGGTCACAGAGGCCTACCGTCACAGGACTGCGACGATAGGGGTACACTATACCCGCTGTCGGCATAGTGCCTACGGCCGCAGGTACTGCGTACCACGACGGGGAGGTGAAAGAATTATATTTATAATTGGTTTTTTTAATGCATGTACGTTGGGAAGTTATGAGGATAGAAATCAAAATTGACATTTTTGGTTTTGTTACAATGTTATAAGATGCTATTATCAATTGTTATAAATTTATGTATATATATATATATATATATTTATATATTTATATATAAGTATATATGTATATATATTAATAATAAATAATTATTATATTATAAAAATAAATGTATTAAGAGATATTTTCTTTAAAAAATAAAACTTATTTTGTAATATTATGGTATGACAATATAGATTTAATTTAATTGATTTGAATTATGAAGAAAGGATGATTAGGAAAAGAATTGGTAATTTCAGATGTCAAAAATTTACAATTTAAATTTGATGGGGGTCGTTTCAAATAATGTTTATATAATAAAAAAATCATTAGAATAATTGGATAATCGATTCTAAGAGTTATAGGGAGAAACTTTTATCTAACAAACAAATACATGGGGCAGGAAAAACATACAAAATGTTCCTCCATCCATTATCCAAACTTGAAAATGTAAACTGAGACCTCTGCATTTAATTCAAAGATGTAATTTTTAGCAAAATCAAAACATGTGCTTGCATTATCTATTCTTTATGCTATTTGTTTTGAGTTTTGGGTTGACTAGTGTTGACCAATTATAGGACGTCTATCAGAGGCTTGGGGATTATGATTGTGATGTCATGATGATGTCTTATTTTCAATCTTTATAAACCCAACCATGGTTATGTGATGGAATTCTCTATGTAATGTTTGTAATTACTAATTGTATAGTTGAGATTCTTATGAGACACTTGACCTAATCATTTTTGTGTCATCGATCAATTATCCTTGGTTTATTTTTTAGTTGCCATGATGGGACTGAAATGTTGATTTATGATATCATGTTGTAACATGTTTTGACTCAACCCTTTTTAGATTCTTCGATTGTTATGATTTGAGATATATTTTGGTTATTGAGAACCAATGGATACTTTTGATTATCAATGATGCATCAGTTGCCAATAGAGAGCTATTGTGGTCATGATTTTCTATGGATGCTTGCTCATGGAGATTTGATGCTTTTATTGTGCATATTTGATGTTCTTATTATGAATTATCTTTGTTATTTTTAGATTTATGATTCCATGAGCTTAGGGTAGGTTATCTGCTTGTAGTGTTAGGAAGTGGCTTTCAATGTGGGTTGGGGCCCTAAGAGGCTGCCAGGGTAACTCATTATAAGTTGTTTAATAAGTGAAAACATTGACACCTAATACTAACTAAATGAACCTAAAAAGATAATTGTTTTGTTCTCGCCCATGCCTCGAGTGCTTGTATAGACTAGGATGGGAGTAGAGAGAATGCATGGTTGTGACCTTGCATTCCATAGTATGCCTTGTCAGTATGAGAGGATACTAGTGGCCGCATAAGGATCAGTAGGGACCCATTGAGTTTAGCTAACTACTAGGGTAACTTCTACATGATATATGCGATGATACTTTCCCACTTGCATAGTAGGTTTCCTACATGTCTTTGTATGCCTCTGAGAATTAGATGTTAGTTTTGTGATTGGAACCTTTGAGTTAGTATACTTTTAGGATTCTTGGACTTATAGTGATTTATGCTTTGTGGTTTTGATAGCCTATTTGGGACTTGAGATTATCTCCTCAGCACGATGAGAGTGGACCACTTAGGTACCATGCGGTCAGGTGGTAATGTTTTTCCACTCTTATCATTTGAGATCCATTTGACACATCGTGGCTAATGCGTCCTTTGTGATGGTGGATATGTATCATTTCATAGATGATTAGCATATGTTAGATGATGTTATTTTATGCTCTACTTTGTATGTTAAATTAATTTCTGCATGTGATGTAGTATGACTTAGGAGTGACATTCCTACTATGTTGATACCGATGATCTCTTTGGTTATTTGGAATGTTATGCACGGAGGGATGGCTAAGATCCATGATGGTCTAATGATGCTATTAATGGTTGGGAGGGACCATGCACTTAGTTTATTATGTTTGATCTTTTATGATGGATGTCTATATCTTCTATGATGATGTATCATGTATGACATGTGATTGTCTTTACTTTGATGTATCATGGATTAGAATAGGATGATGTACCTTATTTCACATATGTATATTCTTTTAAGCTTTTCATACCCTATGACATGTACAGTGGATGATTGAGCATTTGGAAATGTAATGTATAAACATTGGACTTATCATTATTATTTCATGTGGTTGTTGTATTAGATGGATTCAATAATGTTAGTTGATTTAGATGTACTTCAACGTTAAGAGATCCTTATAGAATGTAATCTGTTATGTATGTTATGTTTACTTTTAGATGGTTATTGCTAGTACTTTCATTATTGTGTATAAGTTATATGTGGTATTTACTTTCATGTTTTAAAAAAAAAATGCTACCAAACTTAGTGAAATTCTAGGTTAATTCTTTGGATCCCTTGGCAGGCCATTACAGTAAGATGTTTATGTTTGTAGAGATCAAGTTCTTTGTGAGTTTACAAGCATGTCTGATGAAATATGGTATATACAACACTCACTCAAAATATGTCAAGGAAATAATAAAAACTTTGGGACTGGAGGATTCCAAACTAGTAAGTACACCTATGGCGATAAGACACAAGTTGACAAAGAATGATGATTCAACTAAGGTGAATCAAACATTATATAGGTCTATGATTGAAAAATTACAATATGTAATACATAACAGACCTAACACTGAATTATCTATAGGGATAGTTGCAATATTCTTTGCTAATCTTAGGGAGAATCATTTGATGCTTGCAAAGAGAATAATGAGATATCTGAAAGGAATAGAGAAGTATGGTCATACTAGAAGAAAAATGAGAAATTCGAATTAAGACCCTCAACTGATGTTGATTGGGCTGGAAACATTGATGATAGAAAGACCACCGATGGAGTAACATTTTTCTTAGACAAGAGGTTGGTCACATGGACTAGCAAGAACTAAAATTGCACCTCAATCTATTTTTCAAGTTGATTATGTTGTTACTATTGTAAATTGTACAAACATTATATGGATCAAATAGTTACTCAATGGTATGAAGGAGTAGATCATAGAAGCAGTGACACTTTATTGTGATAATAAAAGTTCTATAAACATATCAAAGAATCCTGTGATACACACAAATATTAAACACATTACAATCAAGTATCATTACTTGAGAGAATTAGTTCAACACAAAGAGGTGAAGATGGAATATGTTAACACAAAAGAGAAAATTGTTGATATCTTCACAAAAACATTATCTAAGGATGCTCATCAGTATTTAAGAGGTAAACTAGGGGTGGTACCCCTATCAGAGGCTATCTAAGTAACAAAAGGAGTTCCTTGCATCATATAAGCTTATTTTCATTTGTTACAAATTCATGCACTAGATCTTACTTTAGGAGTTTCTAAAGTAGTCAATAAGCTAAAAATTCAAATCATTCACAAGCAAGGTGACAAAGGAAGAAGCTGAAGAATCCTATATCTACATGTTATGATGACAAGTGTTTGGCATTGTTGTCAAAGAGGGAGAAATACAAGAATGAATTAAAACTAGTCTTAGAGGGAGATAATTTCTCATCAGAGGAAATACAAGAAAGAGGGAGACAGTTACTAATTAGGAGAATTGGGAGAATAAAGAAAGAGAAATCCTATACATCTACCTAGTAAGAGGGGAGATATAAAAAGAAATTCAGAGGGAGTTTTAAGGAAGGGTCATGTAACCTATTCAGAAGATGGAAGTTGTTGATAGAGGGAGAGATTTCAATACAAGGAATTATCTTTTGGTATTTTGTAGCTCTTACTAGCTCAACCTAGTCAATTTGGTTGGTTAGTTTGGTTTGCCATCAATTCTAAAGAGGAAGATTGTTGAGAATAGATTGAACCAAGTAAAAGAGGTAAATTGTTGAGAATAGATCGAAGAAGTACGATCAATATGTTTCAATTATTATTTTGTCATGGATGTTAAACTTGCTACTTTTTGGTAAGACAACTGCTTTTATGATTTAAGTGCAATCACTTATTTGATCGATAAAAAGGATTTGATCAAAATATTTAAAAATGGCACCTAGAGGAAAGGTTGAGTTATGCTATGTTAAGGAAAACAAAAATTCAAAAAGACAATGATAGCATGATGTATTGATAATCTACTTAAGGTTACAAAGGCTCGTTATACTAAGAAACTTTAGAAGAACAAGTTAAACAAGGTTTGTCTACCAAGCTTGGCCAACTGGATAGTAGGTGCCAAGTAGAAAACCAATTGGAGTTGAGTAAAATTTTATTCTAGTATATGTTGAGGAAAATAGTGGATGCCAAGTAAAGTTTAGTTGATGTCAAGAACCAATAAACTTTAGTCCATGCCAAGTAATTTTATAGAGGATGTTGAGCAACACAATGTGTGTCAAGCATCAAAACCAAAATAATGCCAAGTGGCTACATTATTTGAAAGATAATGAATTTGATGGATCTAAGCTTACAAGTTTTTTTTCTTGGATTCTGTAAACTAGGTAGGAGATAAGATTGATGAGTTGGTAGCATAGAAATCAAGGTAAACCATTGAAAATTCAAAGAAGATTCAAGGAGAAGTTTCTAGAAGAGATATGAGATATGGGGTAGATTCATTGTATCCTACCTAATCTATCCTAACCCTAAATTGGATGATAGAGAATAGGGGGAAAATATCTTAATTTCCTATTTATAGGAATGGTTGGTTAGAAGCAAGGGTTCTCATGTATGAGAACCTAAGAAAGACAAGGATTCAAAGGTTTTGCGTCATCAAGTGACCTAATAGAAGAGTTTTCATTGGCATGTTAAGAAAAAAAGCTTAAGGATATGAATGCTTGAAGAGTAAAAAGGTTATTAGAGCTAAAATATGTGAAGGCCAAGTAGAATGGAGGACTGAAAGAATGATCTATAATTTTCAAATGGAGTTGTAAATTGTTATCAAATCAAGCCTTACTATTTCTCTCTAATAATTGCATCAGTCTAGGGTAAATCCTTTGGATTAAGGTTGAACTAACAATCATTTGTAAATCCTTTAACCGGTTGACATTCCAAGTGAATGGTCTAAAGTCTTCTAACAAGGCTCACTCCTAATAGGGTGATTGAAATATTTCAATATGATCACATTTAACAGTGTGTATTGTAAACTTTAAAAGGGTTGGCCTTTCATAGGGAATCACTTTAGAAGAGTGAAAAAGAGTAGCATGTGACTAGTGATTTTTCCCAAATTGGGTTTCCATGTAAATCATTGTGTCAAGTGTGTTGATGAATCTGATATGTTTCATGTTTACATTTTTGCAATTATTTTGGCATTAACCTACAAGATTTAAGTGATTGCATAATCTAATGGATGCATGCATGATAAAAAATGTTTTCTGCGTTTAGTAAGTTGTGAAAAATTTATTTATACATTTGGACCTTGCATAATTGATTCATGCCTCCCACAGTTATTCTAAAGTATTCCAATAGAATGATCGAAGTCCTCTAACAAGGACACTCCTAATAGGGTGATTAAATCCTATAACATGATCACATTTAATAAATGTATATTGTAAACCTTTAACAAGGTTGGCTCCTAACAAAGCTCACCTTGAAAGAATAAAAAAGTAGTGACATGTTGTTGCTAGTTTTTCCAAATTCGATTTCCACGCAAAATCCTAGTGTCAAATTTTCTTGAATGATTTATATGTTTTATATTTGCTAAGTTTTGCATTTTAAAAATTACATTGTGTTTGGAATAGTAACTTTTTTTATTAATACAATGGAGATCGAGCAACAATACGATAAGAAGAGCGGGGATTTTTTTATGTTTAATTGTTCAAATGGTACTTATTGACCTTGAGTAATTGATTCAACCTCCCCCATCTCAATTATTCTAAACATTTCTAACAATTGGTATTAGAGATCAGTGACTACATAGAAAATTTTGATGGTACTTAAAGTTAAAGATCATGATTCAAAAAAGAGATTTACCAAAGTTAAACAAGGAGAACTTTCTTGCATGGAAAACCTTGATGAGATTGCGTATATAGCCAATATTAGTGATGCTATTTCAACTTTATGGACAATGAGTATATGAAGATAACAACTGCTCCTCTAATAGCTCAACAATAGAAGAAAAATAAAGAACATAATCAAGCAATGTTGAGGATTTCCTTGACCCTCATCTATGCTGAGTTTGATGAATTAAAAGACGATGATAGTGCAAAAAAATGTGGGATAAATTGAAAAATATATATAAAGGTGATGACAAAGTCTTGAAAGCCAAATTAGAAAGCTCGAGAGGTAAATTTAATGACATGAGAATGGTCGAAGGTGAGATTATAGTGCAATACTACACAAGAGTCAAAGAAGTTGTTAATGTTATTTGTGGCACATGTGAAAAAATAAAAGTTGAAACCATGATAAGAATGGTATAGAGGACTCTGATCCCTATGTACACCATTAGAATGTCTAGGTAACACTTTAACCTTGGAAGGTGTAATTGGTAGACAAACTATTTTTGAGATATTTAACTTTGATAACTATACACTTGCTACTATTGAATCTACCTTTAAATCATAATGTGTTCTTATCAAAAGGAAAGGAAAATATGTGAAGAGTGATAATGATAGTTCTGATGATGAGATTGATGAACTTGAAGCCCTCATTGCAAAGTGATTTGAAAGAGGAAAAGGTAAATACAAATGAAAACTACTTATTATCCTTTTCTCATTCAACAAAGTTAGTCATATTTCTTCTCAGTGTCCTAACAGAGAGGATAAGGATGAAAGGAAGGAAAATAAGTGCAAAGGAAGAAGACATAATAGAGAGTATAAGAGAAACAAAGATGAAATAGATAAGAAATCTTTTTATATACCTAAAGAAGAAACTAACAATGAATTACAAAGTAATGGTGATTAAGTTATCTATGTTGCTATGAAAGAACATTCTAATGAAGATGATAAAGAAACATTAATCTCATATATATATAAAAGTGAAAGATAGATAATTGGTAGTGGATGTTCAAATCATTTGACTTAGTGAAAAAGAAAAATTTGAGGATATTGGTCCATACAAAGGTGGATGTGTTTAATTTGGTAACATATTCAATGTGTTGTAAAAGGTAAAGGTACTATTCAACTAAGTGACAAGATAAAATGTAACAATGTTTACTAGGTTGAAGGACTTAACTATAATCTATTGAGTGTCTCATAGTTTAATAGATAAGGTTACAAAGTTGAATTCCATAATATAAAGGCCAAGATACATGATGATGATGGTAAACTAATTGGAAGTGGTGATCAAGCAAGATGTAACTTGTTCTATCTAGATTTATCTAATGAGATATATTTTTTTGCACAACAAGAAAATGTTTGGTTATGACACAAGAGGTTATTTCATGTAAATTTTGACAATTTGGTGAATATCAGTAAAATAAAGAAAGTAAGATGTTTTCCTAAATTGAAGAATCAAAACAATTCTATATGTAACAATGTAAATTGGAAAAAATGACCAAGTCTAGTTTTAAGTCAAAAAAATACACTTCTAGTGATATTATTGAATTGCTTCATGTTGACCTATGTAGACCTATCGATGATGAAAGCTATTGTAGAGATAATTTTTTTTTTTTTTGTTGATGGTTGCTCTAGGATGATGACTATGATGTTTCTCAAAGATAAATATGATGTGTTTATGTTATTTAAGTGGCACTTAGCTAGAGTTGAACAAGAAATGGGGAAGAGTCTGAAGTGGTTGAGATTTGATAGAGGTGGTGAATTTATTTCAAATGAGTTCAATACATTCTACAATGATAGAGGAATTAAAAGACAAATGGTACTACCAAGGACCCCTCTTAGAATGGGATATCTAAAAGGAGAAAAAGTTCAATAATGGTTTGTGCAAGAACATTGATGATGGAGAAGAGTGTATCAAAGAAATATGGAGAGAAATTGTTTGGATTGTTCTCTATACGCTAAATAAAGTACAAGTTAAGAAAGGTACAAATGCTACACCCTTTGAACTATAGTATGGATATGATCCTAATGTGAAATATTTCAAAATATTTTCAAGTAGAAGCTATATACTTAAAGATAATAGGAATGGAATAATTTATGCAAAGAGTGATGAAGGTATTATCCCAGGATATTGCACCAAGAATAAATCTTACAGCTATTTAAAATAGAACACTAAAAAAGTTGTGGAAAGTGCAAATGCTAAAATTTATGAGTTTATAGAAATATGTGACATTACATGAAATGAATAACCTAAATATTATAATACATTAATCTATATGGCTGATGGTGCTCCCAATACTCCAAATGATCAAGAAAATTAAGTACTAGTTTCCTAGTAGACATGAAATGATGTGGTGCAACAAATTGCCAAGCAATAGTTAGTGGGTTGCCAAGAAATAAATTGAAGATGCTAACTCATAGACAATCAATGTTGATCATCAAATAGAAAATGTTAAACATTCAAAACATGAACCAAAACTTGAACAAGAAAGAGGAAATGAGATTTTTCTCATTTTTCAAGATGAACCTATAAAAGAAAGAAGAATGAAATCACTTGTGCAAGAAAATTTCATAAGAAGATATCACAAACCTAAAAAAATCATTGGTGATGCTGAATTGACTATTATGATGAGAAAATGACTCAAAGATGACCCATGCTTACTTTGTGAATTTGAGCCCAAAATAGAAAAGGATGCTTTAGACAATGAAGATTGGATTTAAGTAATTAGGGAGAACATTGAACAGATTGGAAAGAATAATACTTGGACTCTAGTTCCAAGACCTAATGACAAAAATGCCATTGGAACAAAGTTAGCTTTTAGAAACAAACTCAATAAAAATGGTGAACTAACAAGAAATAAAGCAAGACTAGTATGCGAAGGATATGCTCAAGAAGAAGGTGTTGATTATGGAGAAACTTTTTCTCCTATGACAAGACTTCAAGGAGTCAAAACTCTGCTTGCATATTCAGCCTACAAGAATTTCAAGGTATATCAAATAGATGTTAAATGCTCATTTTTGAATGGTATACTTGAGGAAGAATTCTACATTTGAAAACTTGAAGGATTTGTAGATCGAGACAAGAAAATATGGTATGTCAACTAAAAAAAAAAATCCCTTTAAAGATTGAAACAAGCCTCAAAAGCATGGTACGAAAGACTCCATAATTGTTTGGTGAAGATTGGCTTTGAAAGGACAAATGATAATAGTAATCTATATTTGAAGAATGATAAGAATAATGAAGTACTGCTATATGAGATATTTGGTGATGACATTATATTTAGAGAAAGAGAAGCATTGTACAAATTATTTGATGATGAAACGAAGAAGGAATTTGAAATGTCTATGTTTGGTGAAATCAAATTCTTGTTTGATTACAAGTATGTCAAATGAAGTTTGGTATTTTTATTACTCAATCCAAATTTATCAAGGAGATACTATGTTTTTTTTGGAATGGAATATTCAAAACCAATGAGCACACCTATGTCTATAGGACATAAGATATCTAAGAATGATGAATCTTTTGATGTGAGATAGAAATTATACAAATCTATGATTAAAAAATTGCAATATGTTGTTCATAAAAGACCTAATATTACATTAGCAGTTGGGATAGTTGCTAGATTTTTAGAAAATCCTAAAGAGTTTCACATGATGTCAATGAAAAAGATAATGAGATATCTTAAAGGTACATAAGACTATGGATTGTATTACAAGAAAAGTGATATATTTGAAATGAAGGTATTCATTGACTAAGATTGGGTAGGAAATATTGACGACATAAAAAGCACAACTAGAGGTGCATTCTTTTAAGAAAGAGATTGGTTTTGTGGACAAGCCAAAAACAAAATTGTATATCCCAATCAACAATTAAAGGTGAGTATATGGAAGCTATAGTGAACTATTGAAACATTATGTGGATGAAGAAATTATTGAAAGGTATGAAAGAAGAAATTATAGATTCCATATTTATCTATTGTGATAACCTAAGTTATATTAACATTTCACAAAATCCAATAATGCACACTATTATAAAACACATTGCTATCAAGTATCACTACTTGAGGGAACAAGTTCAAGACAAAGAAGTGAAGTTAGAATTGTTGGAAATACAAGAGGAGTAAGTGAGAGGGGTGGGGTGAATTAGTTCCACTAACATAAATCTCAAATCCCTTAGATGTCAGCATAAAACTCTGAAAATATTGATGCTCTATAAATAAATAGTTACTCGGTTTACACTAGTAAATGTTGTAACTCAACAAATGCTTAACATGCAAATCTAGTGATAGTTTATGTGATTAACCTTACTTAACTTAGTTGCAAAAACATAAAAGAAATAAGATGAAGACAAGTGACACAAATATTTAATGAGGAAACCTAATCTAGGAAAAACCATCAATTGCATCTAGTTACTGATTTTCACTCTTTTGAAGTGATCCATGTTAGGAGCCAATTGTTGAGCTGTCATTTTGCATGATGCTTAATGACATTAATCTTTTCAAACTCCCCTCTTGGAAAGCTAATCCATGATCAAATCCAAGGTTCTAGGAAATCTTGAGATCTACTAAATCCACTTAATTGATGATAAATGTGTTTGTTCATGAAAAGGCCTTTGTTGGTTCTAACCAATTTTAGATAAGATGATTAATCTTCTTTTTGTTTCAAAATTAACCACAAAAAGAGATATGTTTTTGGTATTTTCTATTTTTAAATGAATATAATCTAACAATGCAACTATATGAATTCCTAATTTAAACAAGTGGTAATAAAGAAAATAACAAAGCTAAGGTAATGAGAGATGAGCATGAAAGGGAAATTCCTAACAGACATAAACCATGATAACAATACATTAATGAGTTAAATCATTGAAAGATTGGGTAGGAAACCAATGAAAGTAGGAGCACTTCTTCCTCAAATCCACTAATGCAATCATAAATAGGAATTTAGTAAAATTGAAAGATATTTCACTTCTTATCAAATCACAAGGCCACAAAAAGTGTGCTCATGCGAGATGAGAAGCTATGTCGAAAGAATAGGATGATGATCTCTTCTCCAACTCTATTCATTAGCACAATTTGTCAACACACGACAAACACCAAAACTAAAATATCACATAATCAAATCAACACAACAAAACTATTAGTTCCATTAATACCATGAACAAGAATCCAAAAAAATAACATACTCTGACAAGAATAACTACACTTGGAGTGAAAGCACCAATAGCATACATTATTGCATCAAAATAATGACCTAGAAAACATGTTACATTCCTAAATTTATAAGAAATCATCTCCTCAATTTGTGTTGAGAGAGAGATGTCTTCATGCAAATATATGCTTAAATTTAACTATATACAAACTAACTCTCTAAATGGTGATAGGTAGGACTCCACCCTTGTTTATATCAATTAATGGGTGAATGAGCCTTTACATGTCTTAAAATAAATAAATAAGTAGTAGATAAGAAGAGGGAATCTATAAGAGGATATAGGAGTCAATGGAAGCTCTAAAAATGGAAGATTGGCCTTCTCTGAATGTTTCTAGGAGTTAAACTTTCATCAAAATATATTTTGGTGCATGGAAAGCTTTAAATTTGGAACTAGTTAAATGTTGATGCACCTATGACTTCTTCAAAAAAATTGGCATGCATTTGGAGTAGCTCACCTTGCACACCTTAGTGATAGGTTCAAAAATTCTAAAATTTTCCGAAGTGTCAAAACTATATTTCTAGCTTCTTGGTTTTCATCCCCTTTATACTAGAGTGATGTTTAGATGTTTTATCTTGAATTTATCTATAATCTCCATCACTTGGGAAGCTTCCAAAAAATATAAAGCCTCATATTTATGTCTAACTAGTTGCTGATAATTACTTATATCCATTCCAATTTTTCTAAAATTATTAATTCTATTATTAAGTTTCAGCAATACCTCTTCAATATTGAATGCTTGCCTAATATCTTCATCCAATGAAGGATCCTCGAAACTTCTCTAGAATTGTTCAACTACTACTTGCACTGACTTGAGCTTTTTTTTTTAACTCTTTTTCAAAAATATCAAGGAAAATAGCATTGTAATACCTATCTACATCGAAAATTTTCTCTTGAGATTGGCCTTTTAACATTTGAATATCTTCATGAATCTCTTCCATGACCTTATTTTTTGCTAGCTATCTTTTCAATCCAATTCTTAAGTTTATCAATCTCATCTATTGTATAAACTTTTTTGAGTATAAAATACCTTTGACCTTTTATTGTTTGGAGTGCTTGAAGGTCTTTCCCCTAGGTATATACCTCATTCATAAGTGTAAAATCCTAGTCTACTATAAATACAAGTTTTTCCAAACTAAATTGAACATTATGCAACAGGTTCAAATTATCTTGTATTATCTATACACCTTTTTGCTCAAAATTGTCACTCCATTGTTGATATGCTCCCAAAAATAATCAACTTGGCCACTCCCTTTATCTCTCATTTCTAGTGCCACAGTGAGAGTAACCTTTGGGTGATTTTGATCCAATAGACCTACAATTCCATGTAGATAACCTCTTAGAATCTCCTTCTCTTTGTCCAACTTTATCAATTCATTCTTGTAGTGATAATTACTTTATTCATGTCTATTGTGAGCATTCTTAATAGGAATTCTTTAATCTAATAGTCCCGAGGAGTCAAATCTTGGGACTCAGTATGTGGAGGAATGACTATATGATTAAGTAAGTTCTAATCTTTATTCTTCATTATTAAGGTCAATTATTGTGCATCACCCATAGGTGCCTCAGGTCTCTTGATGGCTTATACTAGTGCAACCATACTCTCCTCTTCATTTAGGTTCAATTTCCTCTTTTGTCAAACCACAACCCACCTCTTCATCTAGTCCAATGTAGTACTCATAGGAGACATGTATTTGGTTGAAGAGGAGGTTTTCCCTACAAGCCCTTTTACCTTATCCATGCTTTCTAGAGCCTTCTCCTTTAGAGAGGGATCTAGATTTGGTGTCCTGGTATCTATAGTATCCAAAGTCCTCACCTCTATATCTTGTGAATTTTGTTTAGGTTCTTCAATTATCTATCCTTCCTCTAGTACTTCATTTTCTTGCCTTTTCTCTAGCTCTTCTTCATGTCATGCTCATTCTTCTTCAATAATAGGAGGGAGAGGAGTGGCTAAGCATTTTTCTAAAAATGGAAAATATTAAAATGATGGTGGTGAGGTACCCAAAGATCCTTGTAGTAGAGGTGGTGCAGTTGGTTCCAATCCTCTCCCAAAGGTTGTTTTATTGGTATATATCATATTTTATCACCCATGATTTTAGTTCCCACTAGCATAAATTTGAAATTAGATATGTTGAAAATACTCATTCCTTACCTTTCTTTCCCATCCATTAACTATTGCTACTCTTCCTCTAAAGTTGTAACCTTAATAGGTTGCTTGGGAATAGATGGAGGCATAATGGTGGAGCTTCTCCTTTTCTCTTCCTAGGCAGCCCTAGCCAAGCATGTCCTTTGATTCAATGGGAGGTTTTCTTCTTCATCTTCTTCATCTTCTTCATCCACCTTAGGGATGCTTTCTAGAACTATAGCAATAGATATAACCTTTTTCTATATCTTGTGTCTTCTAGTCCTTCTAACAGTAGGTCCAACGCTAGATTTCTTAGGAGGCAAAGGAGAGTCCATTGTCCCTTGCCCTTGTTGCTAGTAAATACACCAAGTATGATGTCATATAAACCATGGGGTCAACTTTGACTCCTACCAATTGCTTATCTAAGTTTTCACTTAGTATTATGGCCCAATCAATTGGTAGTTTGGCTATTATGATGGTCTCTGTAAAATGTACCATCCAAATGTTAAAATTGCCACCTATCGATATACCCATGACTCTACTTAGAAGTATAATTGAGTGTCTGATGTAATCCTTCATATATCCTCTAGTCATATCTAACTTTCCTTCTCTTCATCCCAAGGGAATCCTATCAATCAAAAATAATGATTTATAATCTATGTAGCCTTCTTTTCAGTATCCCTATACCATCTTTTGGCTTGATGATAGGGTATCTTCACATATTGATCAGCTCTCAAGAGATGGAAAAAATTTTCAATGTTCCTTGGTCCTAGGTCTATGACTATTTCCCCTATGATACTATTAACAAATCTTTCTTCTAACACATAGCTTTCTTCCAATTCCATTACACGTTTTGAAGATTGTACAGATGTTAGATGTAATGCCACATTGACCAACCCTGATCTGATAAGTGTCAAAATCATTTGGGACCTCTCTTTAGGTTAATTGTAGAGCACTAGAAACATGTTCTAGTCTATGTGTCCCAGGTCAGTACCTCTAATCTTTGAATGTCCATCTTGAAAGCATTATTTCTTCAGTGTTCCTTGAAACTTGAAGATAGCTAGTTTTGAAGAAAATTTCTCTCCAAGTGAGGATGATGAGGAATCCATTCTATCTACACATAACATGAAAAACATTAGTCTAGAAATTTGAAATTGAAACCCTAAACAAAAATTAATTACAAAAAAACTAAACCCAGAACATGAAAACCTACCCAAAACCCTCTTTTCTAGCTATAGTATGCAGTTTAGAGAACCTTATGCACCTTGATAGGTGTGGTAGGTGTGTTAAATAAACCTTTACTCATTATTTAGTGTGCAATTGCACACTTATGTAGCCATGCACCCTTCTAGAGTGGACACATGTGCATGTTTGCTACTACACACATGTATCTTTCATGTGCAAAGAGGGGGACTAAGTAGTCTTACAAAGCTAAGGGTACCTTGATGAGTTACACATGTGTGCACCCTAACTATGTGTTTTGTGTTAAGAGCCAAAAAATGGTAACAAGGTGCACATGTGCAGACCATTACCTTAGGTTTCTTAGTTTGTGTGTGAAAGGTGTGCATGTCCACACCTTGGGGAGGTGTGCACATGTGCAACTTTCCATTTTCCTTAGATAAGTTTTAAGAATAGTTTTTAGTGCTTAAATTTTTGTTAAATAAAGGTGAGCATATACACACCTTAGACAAGTGCACATGTGCACACCTTTATGTGACTAACGTGCATTATGTATAGGTTGGCAAAGATTACCACACCTCTACAGGTGTAGATGTGCACTCTATTGAAGCTAAAGGAAGAAAAATGAAAGGAAGGGGGATCCTAGGCTTTTCTATGCTTGAGATGACACATTCCATTTCAAGGTATGCACCTACATAGGTACAGATCTCCAAAGGGAGATAGGAGTGCATTAATGCATCTAGTGCACTTGTACACCTTGGATAGGTGTGCATGTGTGCTAGGTGTGCTAGTGCACATCTTGGCATAGAAAACTCACTTTTCCTCCAAGATTCTTACTTTTTGAGATTTGAGATTTTTCAATTAGGACTAGGGCTTGACCTAGACTTCAGGAAGAGTCCCAAAAAGACATAGACCCTGGACTATGTGTCTAAGAAAACTAAAATATTTACTATTTGGTCCCCATTTTTAGGAGAAATGGGGTGTACATTGTGAAACCACATAAACAACCTTGTTAAAGGTTACAAAACACACTATTAGGTGTGACCCTATTAGAGGATTTAATCACCCTATTAGGAGTGGTCTTTTTGAAGGTCTTTAGAAAATTCAATCTAGAAATGCCACCTTATTAGAGCATTTACAAATATTTTTTAATCCAACTCTATTAAAAGATTTAGATCACTGCTACATGGTTAGAGTGTAACAATGAGATCAGCTAATTTATAATGCAATTAAATTGTTGATTATAGATGTCTATTATGGCTTGTATACTTGATCCTTTCTAATTGAATATATCTTTTTAGCTCCACAATGATGTTTTTTAATCCTTCTAATTCTCTTCCTCTAAGCATCTTCTTTATTTCAATCTTCAACTTGACTTTATACTTATATCATGCACATTATCAAGTCAACTTAAATACAACTTAGAATAATTAATTCACTTGCACATATTCAATCCTCAACTTGACTTTATACTTATATCATACACATTGTCAAGTCAACTTGAATACAACCTATAATAATTAATATTCATCTCCTCAATCAGCTAGAACCAACAAACAAATCTATTAAACTCAATATACCAATATAAGAAAATCCTTCATTAGATGACCCTACTCAATAGATACTAACTCAAAAATGATTTTCCTATTTTAACCAAGTGAGCTTGGTCACTTGGTTAACACAACATCTTTACAAATTTCCTTTGGTAAATGAGTGAACTCAATTAATACTGGTTACATCCAAATTTTCCTTCATTAACCAGGTGAGATTAGTTAACATTCAATATTTGAAAAACTTTTCTTTGTCTCCTGATTGAACTTGGTAGACACTATCTTCTGAACTTGGAAAACTCAAGAGTGCTTGGTAGACACAAAAAACTATATTCATTTCCCGAGTGAGCTTGATATACATTGGCTAGCAAAGATATGAAATTTTGTATAACATCAAAGACAATACACAATTAAACCAATTATTTTCAACAATCTCCCTCTTTGGCACTGATGGAAACACAACATGTCATAATATAATGAATTTTTAAATTTATTCTTTTAGAGAAAAAAAATTAAGGAAACCATCCTTAGTTTCATTTTGATTCTCATCCTTGAGAACTCCCTCTATTAGTGTGAACTCCCTTTGCCTTCAAATTCTCCCTCTGTCAGCAAGCTATGTGTTCAACATCTTCTTCTAATATAAAACTCTACCTCTTTGATATCAAATTGAGTTCATTCTCTATCTTTTTCATCTTCAAGAAAACTCTCCCTTATCGTAGAACTCTCCCTTTATAAAATTTCTTTGAATAAGACAAAAAACTATCCCTCTTTGACATCTCATGCCAAAGACAATATTCAATGAAAATTATACCTCATGTAATAATTTATATGCAATATGTCATTTTTAATAATGCATCAACTAACTAATCTTAAACAAATCTAGTTGATGCATCATTAAACTTCTTTTTAGTGGGCTTTAGATAGGGGAATAACCCCAACTTACCTCTTAGATATAGAAATGCATCCTTAGGTAATGGCTTAGTGAATACATCTACAATTTGTTCTTTAGTATTCACATATTCCAATCTTACCTCTTTATCTTGTACTAATTCTTTTAGAAAATTATTTTTTTATACCAATGTGCTTGGTCTTGGTATGAATCACAAGATTCTTTGATATTTTAATTGTACTAGTGTTATCATAGAAGATAACCACTACATCCTTGATTTCTATCTTCATACCTATTAACAGTTGCTTGAACTCGAAAACATTGGAACAATTAGCTATTGTTTCCACATATTCTACCTCTACTATAGACTAAGAAATATAATTATGCTTCTTTCTTGTCCATGACACTAGTCTTTTACCAAGAAAGAAAGCTCTACCATTGGTGCTCTTCGTATCATCAACACTTCCTGTCCAATCAACATTTATGAAGGCCTTCAAATCAAAAGTGCCTCCTTTCTTGTACCATAAACCATTATCTTTAGTACCCTTCAGATACCTCATGATTCTCTAAATTTTTATCATGTGATTTTCTTTGGGATTTGTTAAGAATCTTGCCACCATACCAACTACTAATGCAATATCAGGCCTTGTGTGCACAATATATTGCAATTTTCCAATCATTGATCTATATTTGGTTTTATCTACCTCTTTGGAATCATCATTCTTTGAAAGCTTATATCCAACAAGACATAGGTGTTTCAACTAGTCTTGAATCTTCCATTCCAAACTTCTTTAGTATCTTTTTGATATATTTGGATTGAGTAATGTAGATACCATCTTTCTTTTACTAGATCTATAATCCAACAAAGAATTTTATCTCTCCAAACATGGACATCTCAAATTCTTTACTCATCTCTTATAAAATTCTTTTCATTGGTCACCATTTTTAGTAAACAATGTGTCATCTACAAAGATTTCAGCTAATATTATTTCTTGTTTGGTCCTTCTTTGATATACGTGCTATGATTATCATTTGTTCTTTGAAAACCAATCCTTACCAAGTAGTTATGAAGTCTTTCATACCAAGCTTTGGGATCTTTCTTGAGTCCATGCAATGCCTTGTGAAATTTACAAGCCATTTTTCTTTTTTCTAAGATCTACAAAACCTTTTGGTTGTTTGATGTAAACTTTCTCTTGAAGAATTCCATTTAGGAATGTAGATTTCAGATTCATTTGATAAACTTTCAATCCTTTATGTGTAGCATAACTGAGTAGAATTCTAACATCTTCTAAGCTTGCAACAAGAGAAAAAAATTCACCATAATCAATACCTTCTTCTTGAGAATAGCCTTTGCATACTAACATTTCTTTGTTTCTAGAAACTTATCCATCTTCATTCAGCTTATTTCTGAAAACCCACTTAGTGCCAACTACATTTGTATCCTTGGGTCTAGGGATAAGAGTCCAAGTCTTGCTCCTCTCTATCTTTTCTATCTCTTCATTCATATCTTCAATCCAAATATCATTATCCAAAGCATCTTTAACTGATCTAGGTTAAAATTTAGTAAGCAATCATGTAGCTTTGAATTTGTTTCTTGTCATTGTTCCATCTAACTTGTCTCCAATAATTTGATCAGGTGCATGGTGCCTTCTTACATATCTTGCTAACATGGGTACTTTGGATTTAAAAATTGTTCCACTAGCCTTATCATGATCTTCTGTATCAAGCTCGGGTCCCACTACATGTGACTCAGGTCATTTAGACTAATTTTTCTCTGCCAATAGCTTAGTAGCTTCTAACTATAACTTGGGTCCTTCAGAATATGACTTGGGTTGCACTGTTTGCAATTTGATAGCCTCTAGAGATTTTGGGGACTTGGGAGCTAAAGTCTACTAGCTTCTAGTTGGACTTTGCAATGTACCATCTTTATAGTAGATAAACTTCCTATAATCCTTAGGTTCTTTGTTGCTCTCTTCTTCATTCTTTTCTACAAACTCATCAATTTTGACATTTTCACTTTTAATGATTTTATGAGTGGATAAATTAAAAAATTTAAATGCTTTACTTCTACAAGAGTATCCTAGGAATATGCTTTCATCACTTTTGGCATTAAATTTACCTTTCTTAGATTCCTTCAAAATATAACATTTTCTACCAAATACTTTCAAGTAACTTACATTAGGTTTGTAGCCATACCATAGTTTATAAAGAGTTTAGTTTGAGTCTTTCTTTAGTTGTACTTTGTTTAATGTATGCACTTTAGTACTTATTACTTCCTTACAGTGTTTGATTGTAACATTCTTTTCTATCATCAAGATTCTTGCACAATCCATGATGGATCAGTTCCTTCTTTCAACTATACCATTTTGTTGTGGTTTACCAGGGTTGATACTTGTCTTTTAATTCCTCTTTCAATGTAGAATTTATTGAAGTCATTGAAAATGAATTCACCACCTGTATCTAACCTTAAAAACTTCAGCTTCTTTCCATTTTTTTCCTACTCTTTCCAAATACCACTTAAACTTTGGAAATGCTTCAAACTTATGCTTCAAAAATATGACAGTCATCATTCTAGAATAATCATCAACAAAAATAATAAAATAATTATCTCCACTATAGATTTCTATTCCAAAAGGTCCACATAAGTCTGTATGAACTAGCTCCAAGACTTCTTCAGAATGATAGTTCTTACTTTTGAAACTTGTCTTGCCCATCTTACCAATTTGATAATTTATTTTCTTATAGTAGAAGAAACATAGAATTTGATGCATCTTTTTTATTTAAAAAATATTGTACCATTCAAAAGTTATAGTTTTTTTTCAAGTAGTGTGTCAATTAGCACATTGTACATAACTTCATTAGAAAATAAGTAATAATTACTTACTAAACTCATAATTTGAGAAACCTTACATTTATGGAAAGATAAGAACATTCTTAAGAAACCCTTTTCATTTCATCAAATTTAGGTGAAAAAAAGTTGTTAGCTACATGTTTGAAGTAAAAATCACATAAAAACAGGCCAAAAGCACATTTTTAGGATGTTTTTAAAGTTGATCATATAGGTTTGGTATCAAAAGATATAGTAGACCTTATAAAGATATCAATTGTTTTTATTTAGTATTAGGGTGGGTGGGAAAAAAGTTGGTATAGATTTTTAAATGGTTTGAGTTATTTTAGAACTATAGATTTTTTAGATCACCAATTTTTGGCACACCATGATCCTACACATACCCAAATTCAATATGTGAAAATAAGAAAATCCTTTTTTAGTAGACCCTTCTTAGTAGACACTAACTTAGAAATGATTTTCCTATGTTAACTAAGTGAACTCGGTTAAGATTGCATCTTCACAAATTTCCTTTGGTAAACAAGTAAACTCAATTAACACTAGTTCCATTAAACTTTTCTTTCATTAACCGAGTGAGCTCAGTTAACACCCAATATTCTATGAACTTCTCTTTGTCTCCCAAGTGAACTCAGTAGACATTGTCTTCTAAACATGGCAAACTTAGGAGTTCTTGGTAGACATAGGAAATTGTCTTCATCACCCGAGTGAGCTTGACATAGACTGACTAGAAAAGATATAAAATTTTGTGTAACATCAAAGAAAATACAAAATTAACCAATTATTTTCAACAAGAATATGTACACACCAATGAACAAATTGCTTACATATTCACTAAGGGTCCGTTTGGTTGCTAGCATAGGAATAGAAAATTAGAATAGAAAAATGGAATGGGAATGGAAATGGGGAATGGGAATAGAAAAGGGAAATTCCAATCATGTTTGGTTCACTTGGAATTCGACTGGAAATATGTTAATGCATTGTTTGGTTGTACAAAAATGGAATAGGAATAAGGTTAAGTTTTGTATTTTTTTAAACATTTGCCTTATTTTTTTTTAGTTTATTTTTATTTTTAGTTAATTTATTCTCATTTTTATTTTATTCATTGAAGTTAATGAGAAATATAATTTATTTCATTTTTTTAAAACAAATACATAAAATGAAAAAAAAAATTGTTATTTAAAAATTTTAAAAAAAAATCAAGAAAAAAACTTAAATTTAAAAAAAAAAATTCAAAAAAGAAAATCAAAATAAATAAATAAATAATTCAAAAAATTCAAAAAATAATTAAATGAAAATTAGATTGGGAATAGAAATGGCCTATTCCAATAATAGATTTTTTCTGGCATAGACATATGCTCATTTTAGGGTAAAATTGGAATATCTCTTCCTATTCCCAATTCTAATTGAGCCTACCAAATAGTGAATATAGAACATATTATAATTTTCTTTTCCTATTCCACTCCTATTCCAACAACCAAATGGGTCCTAAAGCCTTGCCTAAATATTTTCGTGAATATCTTAGAGGTAAATTAGGGGTGATTCATCTAAACAAAGCTACTTAAGGTGATAAGATGCATTGCATCAAATGTGTTAATTAGAAGATCTTACACATTGATGCAACACAATTCTACTTTGGGAAATATTTAAGGTAGATAGTCAAGTACAATATAACATATCACATGAATATCTTAGAATTAAATTAGGGGTGATTACCCTAAACAAAGCTACTTGAGGAGACAAGATGCATTGCATCAAATGTGTTAATCAAAATATCTTTCACATTGATGAAACATAATTCTACTTTGGGAAATATCTAAAGTAGATAATCAAGTACAAGATAGCATATCAATCATAGAAGAGATTGAATCTAAGAAAGCTCAATATCTTTTTCATTATTGTGAAAGAGGGAGAATATACAAAGAGGGAGAGATATACAGAAGTTAGAGAGGGAGAATATGAACAAGAGGAGAATATAAATGTTAGAGTAAATAATTATTTATTTATTATTTATTCTTTTACTTAAGTTTACTGAGGATAATGCATTTAATTAATAGTTGTAACTGATGAGTTGTTGACAACATGAGAGTTTGTTACTATGTAGTCATACTTATCCTCTCACCTTGTTTGAGAATATTGTACCTTTTATGGATGTATTGTTAGTTGTCAACCTTATCTTCTAGCACTTTCTAGCTTGTTCTACAAGCTTCCTTAAGGCCTTTTTATTCGGGGCTCTCCTATTTTATTTTTAACTCATAACTCATTTTCAAGGCATATTTTGTACAACAATTTCATTTTCTCATTGTTGTAATATAATTTATCTTTTTGTCTTCAACTTTGTGTTCCTTCCTTCTTTAGTTTGTCTTCAACAGGTTATTTTTATGTAGGTAATCTTGGCACATTGTGAAGTTGGCTTTCATCAACTTCTACATGGTATCAGAGCCTCCTTGTTGCTTCTTAGCTAAAAGATTTTTGAAGCTATGATTGGGAGATACAAACCCTAATTTGTTTGTGATTTTTTCTTCAATATAGGGGAAAAGCATTTTTTTGGATCACTTTGGGCCTAAATAGATGTTGTCATTGAGTTTAGAAGGCCCATTATAGTCAGGATTCATATAAAAAATTTCAATTTTGGTGACAGGAGCTCTGAGAGGCAAAAAAAATTTAGTTTAGGTGTCGTACGTACCTGTACAGATGAATTAATTTCATTTTTTAATTAAAAATCTTGCACAGACCACCTCAGCATGGCACTACCTAGTAGCCATCGTGTTGCCACCCATGCAACACACTAACACCACTCTAGTAAGTTGTGCAATCATAAAACCACTGTGGTAACAACCCAACCTGATCACTGTCGACAGGCCTCCTACCTACCACCAATAGCCCGCAATGCCACCAATTGTAGCCACCATCATTGGGAGGAACCACCAATCTGTAGCCCACCAATGGTCCTACTACCATTGTAGTTCATGTGGCAATTTTTTGACACTTGGCACCAATTACTGAGCACCACGTGGCATGGGTTCCATGCTACCATCTACCACATGACCCCTACTATGTCACCCACTACATTAGCTTCCTACCATGTGGCTACCATGTAGCACTATCATGTCTCATGCCACATGCCCTCTTTTTTTCTTGTAATGGCTACAAAGCCAACAATTTTAAGCTGATAATTTATTGATGTCAACATGATGTCACCCTACATCAGTACCCCTATAAGCATTCTAAGTCCTTTTTTAACCTACTTGCAATTTTTTTGCCATAAGTTAAGCATTCACAGGTATTTTTCTATTCTAAAAGAAGTGTCAGAAAGCTAATTATTAGGTGGAGACATTAGTGTAGGTATTTTAAGATTTTGATATAGTTTTACTTCCCATTTTTGCAATTGAAGTCCAAAGTTCTATTTTTCACTCTAGTAAGCATATCTTTTACATCCCATATCCATTTTTTGAAAATGTTATATTTTTGAAAAGATGGTTTTTTCAACTTTTCAAAAATGTTGTCCTTCTCTTAAAATTCTGTTGCATGCTCTTTCTATCATGTTTTTGGCATTTTTTCTCCATGGTTGATATCTTGGGTGTTCTAGGTCCGAAGATCATTTTCATGGCATGGAATCTTTTGTTTTGTGTTGTACTATCTTTTATATCAATTTTTTTTTTGATCATTTTTGCTATCATGTGTAAGAATCTTTATGCAAATGCACTAAGATAAAGTGTCACTCTTGCATTTTGGGTTCATGAATGTTGTTTTAAGATAGTTGTACTTGCACTATTTTATAAAGCACCATGGAAGGGAATATTTTTTTAGTTCTTTTGTGCCCTCTTCCTTTTTTGCCCCATGTAGTGTCAGTGATTGTGCCTTTGTAGGTGTATGTACCTCTTTAACTCTCTCATCATTCTTGGCTCTTTCTATAGAGAATTTTGGCCCAAATTTTTAGTCGCCTATCATCTCACCCCATCTACACTAAGGGGGGGTTATTATGCTTTTCTAATGCTTCCTTGGTTTGATGGTTCAATAGTGTGAGTTATGTATTTAGTGGTTGATCCTATATACTAGGCAATTATAATGGCTGGCTACCTATGCATTTCACTGAGATGGATCATCTACTATATAGACACACTTGGTTTGTGCCTTATATTTTCCATGAAGGATTTTTAGATTAGTAGTTTATTTCTGATGACAAAGTTTGCAGCTACTTCATGCTTTAGTGATGCTCTTCATGATCTTCTCTTGTTCTTATTTTCTGGGATAGTTCTCTAATTGGAGGCTTCTTTAGTCCTTCACTAGGTTTTCTTACCTCTTTTTGGGGTAGGGTTTTTCCCATGAGGTTTTATCTCTTTCCCCATTTTTAGAGGTTGCATCTCTTTGCATTGTACATGGGTACCTAACATGGCCTTATTGTCAGGACCTATTCTACATTTTATTTTAGTTTTTGTGAGCTTAAGGAATTCCCCTAAGTTTCACTTAAGGGTGTGTCTTAGAGTAAATAATTGTTTATTAATTATTTATTATTTTATTGAAGTTTACTTAGGTTAATGCATTTAATTAATAGTTGTAGTTAATGAGTTGTTGACAACATAGGATTTTGTTCCTATCTAGTCATACTTATCCTCTCACCTTGTTTGAGGATATTCCACCTTTTGTGGATGTATTCTTAGTTGTCAACCTTATCTTCTAACACTTTCTAGCTTGTTCTACAAGTTTCCTTGAGGCCTTTATATACAGGGCTCTCCTATTGAATTTTCAACTCATAACTCATCTTCAAGGCATATTGTACATCAATTTCATTTTCTCATTGTTGCAATATAATGTCTCTTTGTTGCTTCAAGCTCTTGTTCCTTCTTTCTTCAATTTCTCTTCAGCAAGTTATTTGCATGTAGGTGATCTTGGTGCACTATAAAGTTGGTTTTCTTCAACTTCTATAATAAACATAGGGAGATCTATTATTTCAGAGGGAGAAAACAAGTAAGAGAATCATAGTGAAACTAAGGATAATGATCACTTGTGATAGTAAAATATTTTTGATTGTATGGTAATGAAGTTAGATACATTGAGACATTGAGTTGTTTCTAATATTGAGATGTTGTCATCAATGCAAAAGAGGGAGATAATCTAAAACTTACAATTGGAACAATTTTTGTTTTGTCATTGATGCCAAATATATTCATAAGACATATTCCTACTTGATATAAATGTTATATCTATTTTATTGATGAAGATGATTTATGAAATTTATCATAACAATAGCACCTAGATGTAAGGTTTAGTTATGGAAAGGAGGTTACAATGGACAATTGATTAGTTAGACTTTGATAAGACAAAGTGATTTTTTATATCAATAAATTTAAGGTAAGCTGACAAAATGAGTAAAAGATTAAGGAAGACCAACCGATGCTAATGTTAACCAAGCCATAGTAAGTGCCAAGAAAATCTAATGTTGATAACGCATCAATATCGACCAAGAAAGATTATCAATGCCAAGCCAGAATTTTCATAGTGACCATGTAATTAAGTGATGATTGAGTGTCAAAACTTAGTGATTTTTGAGTAATAGTGTTTGAGAAAGAATTTGAGAAAATCATAAATTATAGCTGACTTAGTTCATTTCTTGGGGGATTTAAACCATTTTGAAGATTAGATTAATGAGTTAGATCATTAAATTCAAGGTGAGGATCACATAAAGACCTACTAGATGGATTCCAAAGAAGTATCTAGAGGATTATCAAGATGGTGGATAGATATAGTGAATCATGTTGAATCTTATTGTAAACATTAAGATCTACAATGATTGTGTAAAATGAAAAACAAAGAATTACATATTTAAAGAAGTATAGATCCAAACAAGAGAGAGGTGTAGAAGATGCACACAAAGAATGGTGTATCAAAGTCACACAAGAGTGAACACAAGTGTGTGTGAGTGAAAACAAATCACAAGGAGATTACTTGTGTAGATGTTGTTAATATTGATAAGTGCAATCTGAGTTGATAGCTTGAATTTTGTTGAAAGGAGATGATTGATTGCTTGAAGGGTTGCCAATTAAATCAAAATCAAAGATGGAAATGGAGAGCTTATTATTGAATCAACAACTCAACTAGATAGTGATATGAACTTGCAAAGTGAGTTGTAATCATACAAATCAAAACCCTATAATTTTATTTCTAATCACTATAAATAGTTTGTATTGAAATCCTTTTAATAGAGGTTGACATAATAGTCATTTGAAGGACTTAATAGTTTATGTAAATCTTTTAACAAGGTGAAATTCTAAATGGAATGATGAAATTCATCTAACAAGGCCACTCCTAATAGGGTGATTAACTCCTCTAACTAGGTCACATTTATAAAAGTGTATTGTGAACCTTAAAGAAGGTTGGCTACTAACAAAACTTACTTCGAAAGACTGGAAAAGATCTGACATGATGCTGGTGGTTTTTCCCAAATTGGGTTTCCACATAAAATCATAGTGTCAAATTTGTGTTGTATGATTTATATGTTTTAAATTTTATAAAGTTTATATGTGATGTTTGGGATAGTAATTTTGTTTATCAATACAGTAGAGATTGAGCAACAATAGGATAAGAAGAATTTTGAGTGTTTTATGTTTAATTGTTCAAATGGTACTTATGGAGCTTGAGTATTTAATTCCACCCCCTCCCCCCACTTATTCTAAATATTTCTAACAATATGTTGTTCATAATAGACCTAACATTACATTAGTTATAGGTATTATTTCAAGATTTTTTGCTAATGGGTATATCCAGGATCCTGGTGTGCCAAAAAGTGGCAATGTGAAAAAAATAAAGGTTGAAAACATCTAAAAGTGTTTCAAAATCTACTCTAACTTTTTTCACCTATCTAGGTACCAAACCTAGAAAGTAAGGCCCAACCCTTATCAGGTATCTGATTTGATATCAGCTACTCAATATTATATGAGATATCAGATATAACATCAGATATTTCATATTATATTGGATACACAATATCTATAAGTGTTATTAAAAAAATAGCACAGCCTGTAGGCTATTTTCATAGCCCTATTTCAAGTTTTGCAACTCAGATATCAGGTTTTCAATTAGATACATGATATAAGGTAGTTTTTTCTTTTTTAATCAATTTTACTATAAATTTAATAAATTTTATCATAAATTTGTTAGTTTTAGTTGAATTTTTTGGAATTTAGAATTTTTATGATAGAAATTGTTAAAATTAAGTTTTTTTTGATATAAATTATGTTTTGCAAATTAATAGGAATGGTTGATCAAAATTATGAGACTGAGGCTAGGAATACTATTCCTCATAACACCCCACCAAATGATCTAGTGCCCCCACAAAATCATCCACCAAATGGTCCTCTACCCCCTCAAAGCCCTCCTTGAATCAAGGGTTTGATAATTGAAAATCTCGCTGAATTGAGGGGTTTGTGAAGAACATATAATAATGTACCCACATTGTCTCCTATGTTATCCACACTAAACACCATAGTGGATAACATTGATACCCTTATCAACAAACAAAATGCAGCTCTTTGTTGGGGTGATGAGATGCATGAGATGTTTGATCATGGCTTGGACAATGATGAGGTTGTGGTCATCAATATAACCAAAGAAGATTTGGCTGGCATTTTTGTGAACCTAAAAACTAGTTTCCTGTCGACAAAAAAAATCCAAACTATCAATTAAATGATGCACAAATGACACCATAGGTGCAAACTTTTGGGATTTTTGGTGGATGGTTTTTCATATCCCTTCATATAGCAATTGAGAGGTGGCATTTTATTTCCTTAGAAAATTGTATGTAGAATTTGTGTTGAGCATCAAGGTGAACTATTGGAACATGAAGCCCAACATGGGTGTAGGGTTGATTTTTCCCCCCTCCTCGAGTGCAAAATCTTGATATTATAGTAGAGGCTAGCTCACAGACCATTAGAGCCATTCATAGACTGAGTAGCCTAATGATATCTCAAGCTAGGTCAGTCCTGCCTCCCCATGGTTATGATGCCAGTGCCAATTCATCATTAGCTAGCTCATCACATATTTGTGTGCTTCACACTTGCATTATGTGCAAGAATATTTTCCTAGGTCCTATAGGTGATCTTCCTAAGTATCATTTTGTAATAGATGAGGATAAACTAGACATACTTGCAGAGGCTATAGACCCTGATATGAGAGAGGAGGGGAATGTAGAGGCATGGACTCCTTCTGTGTCAGTACGTGTATACATTATTTTGGTATGAAATATGTGATTTAAAGTTAATTTTAATAATAGAGTAATTTTAATTTTTAAGCCATATTGACTTATACATGTATGGGATCTTTATTCATGTTTGGTTGATGACTAAAGAGGAGCTAAGATAGGTTGATGATGACATGCTCTCGGCCATTTCATTTGGCCTTAAGACATCTATGGTAAATTATGTTGTGTTCTCATTATTTTTTCTATTTGATATTGTAGTATATATGATTTCTAATATTTTTTTTTATCTTGCAAGTATCACCTGTCCCTAGGGGACAAAGTGCGGGGCATGAGCCAACACCCATTGAGAAAGGAAAGGTAATTAGGTCCTTTCTATTTGATTAAATATTGATGCATTCTTGTAGAAAAATTATGGTAATGAAATTTAATTAAATTCTTTATTATATATAGGGTGTGGCTACTACTAATGAGCCCATACAAATTATGCATCGTAGATGCTCAAGCATTTCCATTTGCACTGAGAGCCCCATTTTATGGATAAGTATCATTTATTTTTTATTTTCCTTATTTCATAAATAAATTCAAAACTAAATTTTTTAATATTAACAACTACTATTTTGTATCTCATAGGAAACTCCTTGTGCACACAAGGTTCGATGGAAGAGTTTTGTAGATTTGATGATGTAGCTGTTAGATTGTGGTGACTGATTAGAAAAGTACTGTACATACTTCATAAATAGTGGGGTTCGGGGCATCGGCCCGAAAAATTTTTTTTTGGGAAGTAGCCGACATGGTAGCCGACATATTATGGCCGACATATGGCCGACATGTTATAACCCTAAAGCGGTTTAATACTTGTATAAAAAGGGCTTAGGGTTGGGTATTTTTATATATGTGGTGATACAAAATTGATTCTTGTGGTAGTATTGAGCTGTAAGGGATTACGAATTGTAATCAGGTTGTAATCACTGGATTGTAATAAGATCGGACTTGCTGTTTGGTGGACGCAGCCCAGGGATTGGGTGAACCACGTCAAATCTTGGTGCCTTGTGTTCATTTTTGTGTGTTCTATTATTTTCTGTTATTGGTTATATTTGCATGTAGTTTTTATTTCTGTCTGTGGTTTATCCTAACAATTGGTATCAGAGCCTAGTTGTCTTTCAGTTATCCTCTGCAGGAAAGTCTCACGGTTAAGTGGGAGTCTCACAGTTGAGTGGGAGCGATGGCAGATGAGGGTAAGTTGAGGGTTGACAAGTTTAATGGGCAGAACTTCTAGTTATGGAAGATGCAAATGGAAGACTATTTATATCAGAAGGATTTATGGAAGCCGTTGGAAGGAAAAGCCAAGAATCAGGGAACTATGTCAGAGGCTGAATGGGATCTTTTGGACAGAAAGGCACTCGAAAGCATTCAGTTATGCTTGGCACCATCGGTGGCATTTAATATTACAAAAGAAAAGACGACAGAAGATTTGATAAAAACCCTAGCGACATTGTATGAAAAGCCCTCCACTTCAAATAAGGTATTTCTCATGAAGCGTTTATTTAATATGAAAATGGCAGAAGGTGGATCTGTTGCAGGTCATTTAAATGAGTTTAATACTATTACTAGTCAATTATCTTCTGTGGGTATCAATTTTGATGAAGAAATTAGGGCTCTCTTGATTTTGTGTTCTTTGCCTAAAAGCTGGAATGGCTTGGTAATGGCGGTGAGTAATTCTATTCCTAGATCTAGTACCCTAAAATATGATGATGTGATCGGTGTTATTTTAAGTGAGGAAACTCGTAGAAAATCCTCAAGTGGATCTACATCAGGAAATGCTTTAAATGCACAAAGCAGGGGTAGAACAACTGAAAGAGGAAGTAACTCTGGAAATCGTGGGAAATCAAGAGGAAAGTCAAAGGGGAGGAGGTCTCAATCGAGAGGACCAAATGATTGCTGGTACTGTGGGAAACCAGGGCACAAAAAGAAAGATTGCTGGACTCGAAATAAAAATGAAGGAGATAAATCAGATGGAGACAAGGAGGCAAATGTGGTAAGTAACAAATCTAAAGAGGATGCTTTGCTTCTATCTTTACAGAGTGTTGATGATTCATGGGTTTTAGATTCTGGTGCTTCTTTTCATGCTACACCTCATAGAGGTTATTTCATTGATTATGTCCAAGGGGATTTTGGGCTTGTTTATTTGGGGGATAATGAACCCTATCAGATTGTTTGAAAGGGAAAAATTAAGATTAAGTTGCAGAATGGGAATCATTGGCTACTACATGAGGTAAGACATGTTCCAAAAATAAGTAGAAATTTAATTTTAGTAGGGCAACTCGGTGATGAGGGTTGTGTAGTTACTTTTAATGATAAAAATGGGAAGGTTACAAAAGGTTCCCTTGTAGTAGCAAAAGGTGTGAAAGTAGGCAACTTATATCTTTGTACAGGTCATATTGTTCCTTCTACTTTGATTGTTTCAGAGAAAAATGAATATTCAAGAACAATTACTGCAGTAGAGCAGGGAGAACAAATAGTTGCTGTAGATTCTGATACAGCGCTATGGCACAATAGACTTGGGCACATGAGTGAGAAAGGTATGAAAGTACTTCATTCAAGGAAAGTTTTACCAGGTCTAAAATGTGTGAATATGGATTTCTATGAAAGTTGTGTGTATGGAAAACAAAAGAGAGTGAGTTTTGTAAAGATAGGGAAGGAAAACAAAAAGGAGAAATTAGAGCTTGTGCATACAGATGTATGGGGACTGGCTCAGGTATCTTCCCTTGGTGGCTCTCATTATTATGTTACATTTATTGATGATGCAACTAGAAAAGTATGGGTTTATTTCCTTAGACAAAAATCTGATGTATTTCAAACTTTTAAGAAATGGAAATGCTTGGTTGAAAATGAGACTGGTAAGAAATTAAAATGTCTCAGATCTGATAATGGTGGTGAGTATTGCAGTCATGAATTTGAAGATTACTGCTCCACTAATGGTATTCGTAAACAAAAAATTGTTCCAAGGACTCCATAGGAAAATGGAGTGGCTGAACGCATGAACAGGACTATAATGGAGCGTGCAAGGAGCATGAGGTTGCATGCTGGGTTGCCCTTACACATGTGGGCAGAGGCTATCAATACTGCAGTATATTTGATTAATAGAGGTCCCTCTACTCCTTTGGGCTATGGTATTCCAGAGGAAGCATGGACTGGTAAGAAGGTGAGTTATTCTTTTCTCAAGACCTTCGGTTGTGAAGATTTTTCTCATATAGACTCTGAAAATAGAACCAAGCTAGAAGCTAAATCAAAGAAATGTGTCTTTTTTGGATATGGCATTAATGAATTTGGTTATAGGCTTTGGGATTTTGAAAATCATAAAATTATAAGAAGTCGGGATGTCATATTCAATGAAAAAGTGTTGTACAAAGATCTGTTGTAGCAACATGAGAAGAAAGAAGATGATTATGTAGTGCTGGATGATACTCCAAAAGCTGATGTTCCAGCCATTCCTCATGATGTGCAACAACTGCAACAACAAATACCACACACACCAATGAATGTTAGACGGTCAACAAGGAAAATTAGACCTCCAAAAAGGTTTTCTCCCTCTTTGTATTCTATTTTACTTACTGATGCTAGTGCACCTGAAAGTTATGATGAAGTTGTGCAGGTGGATACTAAGATTCAGTGGGAGTCTGCAATGAAAGATGAAATGGACTCTTTGCTGAAAAATAAGACATGGGATTTGTGCAAGTTGCCTGCAGGTAAAAAGGCTTTATAGAATAAATGGGTTTACAGGTTGAAAGAAGAGGACGGAGGTAAGAAAAGATTTAAGGCTAGGTTAGTTGTAAAAGGATTTGCACAGAAAAAGGGAATTGATTTTGATGAGATATTTTCTCCTTTTGTTAAAATGACTTCTATTCGTACTATTTTAAGTCTTGTGGCTACTAAAGATTTGCATTTAGAGTAGATGGATGTTAAAATAGCCTTTCTTCATGGTGATTTGGATGAAGAAATATATATGGCTCAGCCACAGGGTTTTGAGGTCAAAGGTAAGGAGAACTTAGTGTGCAAATTGAAGAAAAGTTTATATGGCTTGAAGCAAGCACCTCGGCAATGGTATCTGAAATTTGACAGTTTTATGCATGAGCATGGATATAATAGGTGTCATTCAGATTGCTGTGTTTATTTTAAGAGGTTGGATGATGATAGCTACATTATTTTATGTTTATATGTTGATGATATGCTTATAGTTGGGTCTAACATGGATCATATTAAGGGGCTGAAATGCCAATTAGCACATGCATTTGCTATGAAGGATTTGGGGGCAGCAAAACAAATCCTTGGTATGAAGATTTGTAGAGATAGTAAGAACAGAACATTGACGCTATCTCAAGCTGATTATGTTGAGAAGGTGTTGCAACGTTTCTCTATGGAGAATGCTAAAGCTATCAGCACACCTTTACCTGGTCATTTGAAATTGACTAAGGAGATGTGTCCCAAGACACAAGAAGAGGAGGATAAGATGTCCAAGGTACCCTATGCTTCAGCTGTAGGAAGTTTGATGTATGCTATGGTATGCACTAAGCCAGATATTGCACATGCAGTGGGAGTCATTAGCAGGTATATCAGTCATCCAGGATTTGAGCATTGGAATGCTGTCAAGTGAATTCTCAGATATTTGAGAGGAACATCCAATAAATGTTTACACTTTGGGGGCTCTACTACTAATTTACAGGGCTATGTTGACTCAGATTTGGCTGGGGATATTGATACCAGGAGGAGTACTACAGGTTATGTCTTTGCTGTTGGTGGGGCAGCCATGAGTTGGGTTTCTAGGCTACAGAAGATTAATGCTCTCTCCACTACTGAGGCAGAGTATGTTGCTACTATAGAGGCAGCCAAAGAGATGATATGGCTTCAGTTCTTCTTGGAAGAATTGGGACATCCTCAGAAGGATAATTATTTGTTCACAGATAGTCAGAGTGCCATTCATCTTGCTAAGAATTTAGCTCTGCATTCTAAGACCAAACACATACAGTTGCGGTACCATTTCATTCGGTCAGTTTTGGAGGATGGAAAGTTAAAGTTGGAGAAGATACATAGCAATGAAAATCTAGTAGATATGTTGACAAAGGTTGTAACAAAGGAGAAGCTGAACTCCTCTTCAGCTTCAGTTGGTCTTTTAGACTAAATGTGAATAAAAGAACAGTAGAGTCCAGGGTGGTTTGATCTAGTTGGAGCCCCATGCGGTAGTTGTATTGCTACAGGATCAGTCTCCAAGTGGGAGATTGTTAGATTGTGGTGACTGATCAGGAAAGTACTATACATGCTTCATAAATAGTGGGGTTCGGGGCATCGGCCCGAAATTTTTTTTTTTGGGAAGCAGCCGACATGGTAGCCGACATATTATGGCCGACATATTATAACCCTAAAGTGGTTTAATACTTGTATAAAAAGGGCTTAGGGTTGGGTATTTTTATATATGTGGTGATACGAAATTGGTTCTTGCGGCGATATTGAGCTGTAAAGGATTACGGATTGTAATCAGGTTGTAATCACTGGATTGTAATAAGATCGGACTTGCTATTTGGTGGACGTAGCCCAGGGATTGGGTGAACCACGTTAAATCTTGGTGCCTTGTGTTCATTTCTATGTGTTCTATTATTTTCTGTTATTGGTTATATTTGCATGTAGTTTTTATTTCTGTCTGTGGTTTATCCTAACAGTAGCCACTATATCTTGAGGAGGAGCCTACACTACTAAGTTGTAGTTTGAATTCATGATTAAATATGTTATAAATTTAGCATGCTATGAATTATAATATTATAGTTTAAGTTGTAGATTTATCTAACAAACATATTTGAACATACATAGGCCACAATCAGTGTGGTACAACCATTGTCTATTGCATATGAGAGGACTCCTGACCAAAGGAGGAGGTGGATGAGAGAGGTATTTATTATAAAAGTTTAATAGTAAAAATCTTCATTTAAAAAAAAATCAATATAGACTTGAGCAATTCAATGTTAGATACAAAGAATCATATAAATTTAGTACTCTAACTTTGGGTTTGCCTTTTTTGTTTATGTAGGAGGCATCCAATCCACCTAGTGTAGTGAAGAGGTTACATTTTGATCATCCACCAGTACCCTAGGACAATATGGTTGTCATGGGATGTGTCATGAGACATTTTGAGATGGCATATGCCACATTATTTACAAAAATATTTATATTATACACATTCCTATGACATGATCAGCCACATTTTGTATATGGATCTATGTATTTTGATATATATTTGTGTACTTTGTTTATGGATACATGATTTTTGATATATATTTATGTAATTTGTCTATGGATACATGTATTTTGATATATATTTTTTCATTTATGTGCACAATGATATACATATTAATTTAGTATCTAGTATTGTTCAATTTATTGTGGATCATGTGTATCGTTCATGTTTATGGAATATCATTAATTTTGATCATGTTTTTTATACTCAATTAAAATTCAATAAATTTTTAATAACATTTTAACACCTTTATTATCAAATTTGGATGCAATTTTTAATTTGAAGTGCTATCGTGACATAAACACACTTGTTAACCTCCCACACAAGTTCACATAACCCATATTGATCCACTTAACAAAACTAGCTTCATTAATGCATGATATCATTTAACACCTTATATAGGTATTTCCAAATTTTTATGGTCGTGTTCAAACCCCTAACTGACCTTTTGCACTCATTTACACTTTGCAAGAGAAAGTTGCAAAAGTTGCAATTTTGCAACTTTTGCGACTTTTGCAATTTTGAACAATTTTTTTATAACTTTAAATTCTTAATTAGAGAAATTCACCAAACCTAGTAAGGGGTTAATGATAGCCCTCATGAGCTTTGAGTTACAACCCTATGAAGATTGACCACCTTGGAGACTCCTTAGTATGGGGTGGCTGCGAATGATGGATGGTCTCTACAGCTGGAAAAAGTGTGTCACTAGGGTTCACCCACCAATCTGAAGCTAATGGCACTAAAAATTTGATGCCAAGATCAACAATTTTAGAGTTATGTTGTAGTGCACCTATGAACTAAGGCACACTACAAGTTCTAGCATCAAGAAAGATCATTGTGCTGAATCCAAACAAAATGTGATCCCTTGAAAATGATATAGGTTATTTTAAGCCTCAGCATCACTATCCTATAGAATTTTATGTTTCATCAATAGCCTGCACAAGCTTTGAGTTATGACCCTCAAAATATTGACCTCAAAATGTACTTAGAACACCTTGGAGACTACTCAGTATAGGGTGGTCATGGATGATGGATGGCCTATGTGGCCATAACAAGGGTGTCACTAGGGTTCACGTACCTATGAATTGAGGTACGCTACAAGTTTTGGCATCAAGCGAGATTGCTGTGTGGAATCCAAATGGAATGTGATCTCTCAAAAATGAGATAAGTTATTATAAGCCTTAGCATCACTATCTTGTAGAATTTGGCATTTCATCAATAGCCCTCATGAGCTTTGAGTTACAGCCCTCAGAAGATCAACCATGAAATGCACTTAGAACACCTTGGAGACTACTCAATATGAGGTGGCCATGGATGATGGATGGTCTCCATGGCTAGAACAAGGATGTCACTAGGGTTCACCTACCCAACTAGAGCTAATGGCACTGACGATTTGATGCCAAGATCAAGAGTTTCAAAGTTACACTGTGGTTCACCTATGACCTGAGACACATTACGAGTTTTGGCATCGAGTAAGATCGATGTGCCAAATCTAAATGGAATATGATCTCTCAAAAATGAGATAATTTATTTTAGGCCTTAGCATCATTGTCCTAGAGAATTTGAAATTTTATTGATAGCCCTCATGACCTCCAAGTTACAACCCTTGAAAGATCAACCTCAAAATGCACTTAGAGCACCTTGGAGACTACTCGGTATGGGGTGGCTGTAGATGATGGATGGTCTTTGTGGCCAGAAAAAGGGTGTCACTAGGGTTCACCTACCCATCCAGAGCTAATGGCATTGATGATTCAATGCCAAGATCATTGATTTCAAAGTTACACTGTGGTGCACCTATGAACTGAAGAACACTGCAAGTTTTGGCATCGAGTGAGATCACTATGTTGAATCCAAATGGAATTTGATATCTCAAAAATGAGATAGGTTATTTTAGGTCTTCACATCACCATTCTATAGAATTTTACATTTCATTGATAGCATTTATGACCTTTAAGTTACGACCCTCGAAAGATCAACCTCAAAATGCACTTAGAGCACCTTGGAGACTACTCGGTACAGGGTGGCCGCAAATGATGGATGGTTTCCATGGCTAGAACAAGGGTGTCACTAGGGTTCACCCACCCATCCAATGCTAATGGCACTAATGATTTGATGCCAAGATTAGCGGTTTCAAAGTTACATTGTGGTGCACCTATGAACTGAGGCACACAATGAGTTTTGGCATCGAGGGAGATTGTTGTGCTGAATCCAAATGGAATGTGATCTCTCAAAAATGAGATAGGTTATTTTAGGCCTTGACATAATCATCTTGTAGAATTTGAAATTTCATTGATATCCCTCATGAGCTCTAAGTTACAACCCTAGGAAGATCGACCTTGAATAAAACATAGAGCACCTTGGAGACTACTCAGTATAGGGTGGTCGCGGATGATGGAATATCTATGTGGCTAGAAAAAGGGTGTCACTAGGGTTTACCCACCCATCTAGAAGTAATGGAACTAATGATTTGATTCCAACATCAGAGGTTTCACAGTTTCATAAGGAGTTAATTTCATATAGGCTTTGAGAGTTTCATAAGGAATTAATTGAATGATGAGTTATCTCTAATGTTTTGAAAGTTTCATACATTAAGTTTTTCAAAAGATGGAGAATTTGGTTTTCAAATAAGTGGTCATAAGTTCAAATTTAGTAAAATTATTCTAGATTATAAAATTTTCATTCCTTTCTCTCTATATGAAAATAAAAAGAGGTGTGTCCAATGTTGAAATTGGCAACAACAAAATAAGAAAATAATAAATGAAATTTACTTATTTTATTTATTTTTTCTTAATTGAATATAATATTAGTTCAATATAATGGCTTTGATTTAAATGTTGAAAATTGTTTTTAAAAATAATAATAATAGATAAACTAGCATATATATGGACAACAATACTTGAGTTTATACAAATAGATTAGATAAATGTAGCAAAGCACACAAGTATTTGTCTTATTTGATTAGTTTGATAAAAATGGTTTTAATAATCATAATGTTAGCTCTATGTCAAATAAAAAAAAAGCCAAAGTTGTAATAAGATATCTGCAAGAAATTACCTTTCATTGCCTCCTTGCTTCAATACTCATATAGCTATAAATGCTCTTGAAATTGTTCTTGTAGCCTTCTATCACATGCAAATATGATTTGCAAGAACTTGTTCAATATCTTGCTCTTATAATTCCTTAAAAAGAACCTACCAAAATACAAATTAGGATATGTAATTAATTTAACCTATCTTTTTAATTATTACAAAACCCATATACAAAAAAGACTTCACATTTTACATCATAATACATCATAAATAGTAGGAATTCTCCCCAACACCCCATCCCTCCCCCACCCTGACCCCATCCACCCCCACTCTTCATGATCTACTTACATTCCAATATCATAAAAAATATTAGTAACTTATTGTATTAAACAAGATAATCATCGGTTCACTGAATCATTATGAAGAAAATAAACTAAGAAGTAAATAAACCTAGTCAAGTGTTCCAGTAGGGTCCTCCCTCTATTTTAGGGTCTCCAACAAGGCTTCCTAATCAATATTAGTAATATGAAAAAAATCTTTTACTTTTGGTCTTCCTTGATGCTTCAACAACTTTACATTTTTTTCTATAATAAGATGAAAAATATATGATAACTGTTTTGTGCTTCTGATAGTCTTCGAATGCAAGAATTCCATTCCTTCTAATCATGTATGTTTGCAGCCATGTTCCAGCAACAACCACTGAACCAATAGGATATGTGAATCCATCATCATTTGTGATTAGTTTTGCAAGATTTTTTTTACTTCTTACACAACATGCTAACCAATAATTAGATTTCTCATCATTCCTCTATGGTGTAGCTAAGGCAAAGAGATGTCCCAGCTAAAGAAGGTATGATATATGGTTATGTTCAAGTAAACTTTCCATGTCATCATTTCTCATAGAGGGTATGATAGACAATGGAGTAAGATAATGTGGAACCCATGTTTCCACCCACTCACTCAACTCACAGTCATCCCAATCACACTAAAAATAACTAGGACAAAAGAAGGCTAGTTGTTGTGACCAAATGGTCCATGTACTAGAATCAAAGCTCTGGAATGAGTGCATTTTTTATGAGTCTCTCACTATAGCACAATTTGATCTATCACCTATGGAACCTTCCTCAACCAACCAAAAAAACCTGCGTACCATTGAATCAAGAGTCCCCCCTATGATAATGCTAAACTACAACAATCAACAATGCTACATGCATCAAGAAGTTTTGTTGTTGAAATCTTCAATTGCTCCTTAACTAGAGCTCTCTTCACACATGTCCCTACTCCATCATGTTCCCCTTTCACATGTTCAAACTCACAAAACTCTAAATATGAGGCACCCCCCTCTCTACATGGATCCTACACAACCAATAAAACATGTGAGCATTCTTGAATTGACTTGTATAGTTATCTGACCAAATAATATGTCTATCCATAGCAATTGCATGCTCCTGAAAGAAATCAATAAAAATCTCAAATTAATGTTGCAAAAAATCATGAAAGTGAGATCTATCATCAATCATATAAAAATGATACTCTCTAATAATATTTTGATTATCTTCTGCACTATCAAGGGCATGTCTATATGTCTTATGTGGATGAAAATATATAGCAATTTGAATGGAGTTGTAATACTAAGATTGTGTCTAATTTTGAGGTTGCAATGTGTAGTTCTTAGAAAAATCAAAAACTAATATAATAGTGCCAATGGGAAAATTCTCCTTACACATTCTAAATTGTTGATCCAACCACTAAGACCTATGACTATGTCTTGCATACTTGTAGAAAAATTTTGCCTTGAAATCTCAAATAAAACTAGCCACACTGATTTCTTTTTCAGCTAATTCACATCTAGAGCCCTCACCCCCACTCTTCAATGTTTATTTCATGGTTTCATTTACCATTCTTTTACTATTATCTTTCGAAGATCTTTTTGGCACCCCTCATGGAAACATGTTTCAAACTTGGATAAGCCACCACATTCTAAACACTTCTCATTTAAGAAAGCATTTTTGTAAAAGAAACAACCATCAACTCTATGACATAAAAATTGATCTAGCAAGTCTCTTGATGATTTTGGAAGCCCACTAGCACCACAATTCTCCAACGTTTCTTTACTATGAAAAGTATAATGGATGGACCATAATAGTTCATGGTGCATAGAAAACTTGATATGATATTTCTAACAATATGTATTTCAAATTTTCAGTGGCACACAATAAAATGTCTTCAAAGATTCAAAATTCCTTTGTGATATATGAAGACTTGGATGAATCTCTCTAAATTTTTTGAACAAAATAGTTTTTCTTACCTCTAAATAGTGTTTAGGATGTTGCATATGATCTCCAATACAAATTCTCAACTTTAACACATCTTTAGCATTGGGTGACACTCATGAGCTAGAGTGTCAAAATTGTGTAATTTCTTCCTTCACATCATCGGATAGCTTCTTATAAAAATGTGGAAGTCTCCCACCAAAAGGTCATATTTCATCTTGAAGAGGATCATCAATTCTCTCTCGTCAACTAAGTGCTCTTCTCAAAGTAGTATGATTAAGGTTCAAGTCAATACAAGTTTGTCTCATATATCTACCCTTTCTCAAATGATGACTTATCAAAGAGGTTGTAATAACCCTTCAAGTAGTTCTCTTATCCTTCTTCCTTCTATTTTTCCCAATGCTATTGAGAGCACTGAAAATATTTTTCACAATAATGGCATTTCTTTCCAATTTTTTATTGACATGAATCTTCAATTTGGAAAGCATAGGTCTCATCTTTTTCATCTTTAATAAGTGCATGAAAAGATGAAATTTCTCCACCATTGTCTTGTTGCCAAAAAACATCTTATATATTCTTGAAGCCTGTAACCGAATGGTTCTTTCTGATTTTTTCTCTTCCAAATTGGTAATAATCATTTCATCAATTTCAATTATCCATTTTGGTGTTCCAAAGCCTTCATGTTGATTATAATTAGGAGATATATAAGGTTCCTGTACATTAGGTTCCTATGCATTGTTATGTTTGGAATGGTCAATCATGCAATTTAAATTATGACCTAGTAGCATTTCATCCTCCAAATTTTCATTTCCCAACTGCACATATTCATTATCTGACTCTATTATTTCACCTTCAACTAATTCATCGTCAACTTCACTCACATTTAACATACCTTGTCTTTTCCTTCAGTGTTGTACTTTATCCCTTTCCCTATATGCCTCAATGTCTTCAGTGGATACCTTCCTATTGTATTTAGCCTTTCAAAGACTACTACTACCCATTCAAATGACAATATCAAACACCTAGGGATATATTATCAAACTTTTTTCAATTGTTTAGGCCCCAAAATGTGACTTTTCCTAAAACTTGTGAAAAAGGCACACAAAAAGTGTTGTTGGGTCTGCAGACATAGGAGATATTTTGGGAAAATCATGCCAGTAAAATCAAGTATCTAATTTCAGATCGGATACACGATTTCAAATTGGATATTCAATTTGAAATTGGATATCTAATATTGAGACCAAAATATTGGAGGGAAAAAAGAAATACTTTTAAGATTCTAATGTATACAATGAGTTAAATGTATAATGAGTGATGAGTTATGTATTATTATATTATATTATTATTAAAATCTATAAATATATAATATATATTAATATATATATATGAAATTATTATATTATATTATATTATTATTATTTTTACTATAATATTATTATATATAATAATGTAATATATTATATATGTTATTAATATATATTATTATTATTATTATTATTATTATTATTATTATTATTATTATTATTATTATTATTATGACCTATGATCCATTTGGTTGGTTCCAATGCATCAAGGGGAGTCATAGGTTAACATATGACCCCTCTAGACACATTTCATGACAATCTATGTCCCTAGGGGTCCTAGGACCCCTAGGGACACATTTGTATGGCTCCAATGCATCGAGAGGGGTCATAGGTTAACGTATGACCATGATTGACACATTTCATGATAATTTATGTCCCTAGGGACCCTAGGACCCCTAAGGACACATTTAGTTTTTTATAAAGTGTCAAGAGGAGTCATAGGATAAACTATGACCCTGATCGATGCATTTCATGATATCTTATGTCCCTTGGGGCCCTATGACCCCTAAGAACACATTTGGTTTGTTATAATACGTCAAGAGGGGTCATAGGTTAACCTATGCCCCCACTTGATATAGATTATGATGAAATGCATTGAGAGGGGTCATAGGTTAATCTATGACCCCTCTCGATGCATTGGAACCAACCAAATGCTTCTCTAGGAGTCCTAGGATGTATAGGGACATAGGTTTTCATGAAATGTATTAAGAGGGGTCATAGGTCCTCTAGATGCATTAGAACAAACCAAATGCATTCCTAGGTGTCATAGGGCCCCTAAGGACATATATTATCATGAAATGCATCGAGAGGGGTCATAGGTTAACCTGTGACCCCTCTTGATGCATTATGACCAACCAAATACATCCCTAGGGGCCCTATGACCCCTCAAGACATAGGTTGTGATGAAATGTGTCAAGAGGGGTCATAGATTAACCTATGACCCCTCTTGACACATTAGAACCAACCAAATGTGTTCCTCGGGGACCTAGGACTACTAGGGACATAAGTTGTGATGAAATGTGTTAATCGGGCTCATAGGTTACCAAATGCATCCCTAGGGGTGCTAGGGCTTCGAGGGACACATTTTGTTGGTTCTAGTCCTAGGACTCCTATCAATGCATTTGGTTTGTTCCAATGCATCAAGAGGGATCATTGGTTAACCTATGATCCCTTTAAACACATTTCATCACAACTTATGTCCCTAGGGGTCATAGGGCCCCTAAGCATGAATTTGGTTGGTTCCAATGCATTCCGAGGGGTCATAGTAGATAGACCTATGACCCCTTTCAATGCATTTAATCACAACTTATGTCCCTAGGGGTCATAGGGCCACTAGGGACGTATTTGGTTAGTTATAATGCATCGAGAGGAGTCACACATTAACCTATAACCCCCCTCAATGCATTTCACAATAACATATGTCCCTAGGGGCCCTAGGGGTAGACCCCTAGGAATGCATTTGTTTTGTTATAATGCGTTGAGAGGAGTCATAGGTTAACCTATGAACCGAATCGACATGTTTCATTATAACATATGTCCGTAGGGGCCCTAGGACTCCTAGGGACACATTTTGTTTGTTATAATGTGTCAAGAGGGGTCATAGGTTAACCTATGACCTTGATCAATGCATTTCATGATAAGATATGTCCCTAGGGGACCTAGGACCCCTAGGGATGCATTTGGTTGGTTATAATACATCGAGAGGGCTCGCAAGTTAACCTATAACCCTTCTCCATACATTTCATGACAACATATGTCCCTATAGGTCCTAGGAGCCCTAGGAACACATTTTGTTGGTTCTAATGCATTGGTAGCAGTCATAAGTTAACCTATGACCCCTCTTAATGAGAGGCCAAATTGGCTTGTGAAATTTTTTTTTGGGGGTAAAAGCACATACTTGTGTCACCCTTTTACAAAGGAAAGCGCTAACAAAAGTATAACTATTCACCTTCAATGACATAAATTTTGTATTATTATTTAGAATTTGAAATGGAAGTAAAATAATGAAATGTGTAGAAATGGATGAAGTTTTGGATTATAATTTTTAATAATTATTTTGAAAACAAAATGATATAATTTACTATTTTTAAAGACACCATTTTAGTTGCTAAAAACCAATAGAAATTAGGCGTCATGTTTAGACCACAAAACTACATGGAAATAAACTTATTTACCTGTGATCTTATATTATGTTATACATAACATATGTAGCTAGAACAATCAAAAGTAAAAATTGGCTTTAGACTTATATTTTCTCTTTTAAAGTGATTCAAATTGATGGTTTTCATCTCCCACCACATTTTCCAAAATAGATCTATTCCAAGCTAAAGAAAAATTATATATTCTTCTAAAGGACTCTCTCCTCTAGAACATCATATAATTTTTAATTTTTTCTAATATTATTTAATACTTTTTTCTTTCTCAAAATCAACATCTTCTTGAGTGTTAAAATATGTACTTGTAGACTTTTTTAATTATAATATATTATATCTAATTGAGACAATATGAAATATATATGAGAATATTCTTGATTTTGAGCTCTATAAAATGGTGTTTATATGTTATTAAAAATATATAATAGAAATTAGCAAGAGTTATTGAAACATTAGTTCTCTGAAATAATTTTATTTCCTTAGTAATTGCATACTAACTACTATAAAACATGCATTTAATAGAGATTTCCAATTGGAAAAGTGTAAGACCATATATAACTTAGCTAGAATAAATTTATCAAGATCATGTGTTTGAACAAAATTGACTTTTAGATAGAAATACTCAAACTCTATTTTTTTGATAAGTCGGCCTAAAAGGTGACACAACTTTGTACTTTCACCCTTTGTTTATGCTCCCATGTTTTTTGAAATAGCCACAAGCATGGGATGTCGAAATAGCGATGAAAATGGGATCATATTTAAGAAAAAAAAGAAATTTGAAACACATTTTTCATTGTTCACAGGAGGAGGCAGGTTTGCATACAAAGGCAATAATTTTTTTGGGGTAATGCATTCCAATGCATGAAAAAGTTAAGAGACTCATTTTATATATACTCATAATCAAGCATTCTTTAAAATCCATATACAAAAACCCTGTAGCCTAATTTAGGTGATTTATTTTCTGATTATATATTTATTTTCACATGGAATATCTTTTCTCCTAGTGCAAAAACTTCTAATTTTTATACTGGGCCATAAGTGTATTGTTTGGTAAGGGATCCCCTAAAGATAAACCCAAATGCTACCTTTCCCAACTCATGGGTGAACTTGTCCATCATAATTCTAAGCTCTCTTAAAATAAATGTTGTTTATAGTCAAGGTATGCAATCATACTCAACCTTTTTAAGGGCTCCACAACTACTTCTCTCCACTTATTCCTCGTGTGAGGTGCAGTTTACACAAATTTGAAGAAATCAATTGCCAAAGTAGTGATGTAAGAAGTACAGAATACCCACAAAATTGTAATAGAAAACCCTCACCAAAGAAGAATCCCCACAAAATTGTTCTACTTAAATGCAACAATGGTAACTCAGGGTGACCCAAGAGCATTTCTTTGAAGACTGACTAGAAAAACTTTAATCCAAGGTAACCTAAGAGCATTACACTGTAATATTTCGCATGATTTCATTTGAATAAAGCCTAACATTTGTTAAATATTATGGAGAGGTGTAGATAAATAATTTCCAAGTAATTTTTAGGAACCAATGCAAGGAAAGAATGTGCATATGATTAGTTGAATGTGACTAGTAAACTATCATAGGGTAAGGTTTTTGAGTGTGTGAAGTTATAGCAAGGCTTTGTCCATTAGATGGGTGGTTAAAATATTTATATAATATTGTGGAAATAGTATAATAAGAGTATATTGATGTGTGAAAGATCTGTATTATGTCTGAAAACAAGATTTTTGGATTAGATACAAGAAATTGCAGATTTGGAGTACACTGTCATGACACAGCAAGGTATAAACCTTGTTTTTATTTCATTTGATTAAAGATATTTAGCTTGTCAATATGGTTGGAGTTTTGAAAAATCAATAGAGATTTTTAATAGTGTCTCTCATGGTAGTGGTAAAAGTGTCTTTCATGGTAGGGGTAAGAAAGATACTATATGTTAAGGTTACTAGATGGTTGCATTAACCTATATGCTAATAGGAAAGTGCAAACTTATCAAGTTTGGGTTATGGGCAATGTAAATGCTGATCACATCATGATAAAAGTGTCTTTAATTGTAGGGGTAATGAAGGTACTATATGTTTAGGTTACTAAATGGTTGTCTTAACCTATATGCTAATAGGAAAGTGTAAACTTGTCAAATTTGGGTTATGGGCAATGTAAATGCGGATCACATCATGATTCCTTGTAAAGTATTCCAAAGCTATAGATTTTCATCAAAATGAACTTGTGGAAGGGCTTAGTATCCTCATTAAGTCATGTGAACCCTAATTATATTTGTCATGTTTTGTTGTGAAGGATGATTGGCCTGAAATAGGATACTATTGTGGTAGGTCAAACAAATATGATCATGATGAATGCAAAGAATTAAATAGGGATATGTAGATAATAAACTATGAAAGAGTTTTCAAATTAGATGTTAATGATGTTTTATGTGTCTACATGTGAAGATTGAGAACTTATCTTGTGATAGGGAATATCTATGAATACAAAATCCTTCAACCAAGTGAGACTAATGTTCTTATGTAAGCTATTGGTTGCTAGATACAATGTTAAGGTTTGGTAATCTTATGCTCTTGATTGCAGGAGTTATGGATGATACCTTAAGAAGATAATGTATAAAACTGATTGAGTAAAATTATTATCCATATTTTTATCAAGGGTTGCAATTTATGTCAAAAAATTTCAATTGATATTGAGATTATTCTATTTTTCATTTTGATAATGGATCATTAAATGTGTTTGATTAAATAATGAAAAATTTTAAAAGTAAAAATAATCATATTCTAGTTTATAGATTATGAAAAACTAATATGAAGAATTGTTTAAAAATAAATCATTAGTCCTCTTTCTTTGAATGTATTTACAATCCAAGTTCAAAATTTTGTGCCCTTTGAGAAGCACCTTGATCTTAAACTGAATCTGACATTGGTTCAAACCACTTTGCATTGAGAGTTAGACCAATGCACCCTCTTTGTTTCTCTTATGTGCAAGAAACATCATTTAACTTTTAAGATCATCTAAAAAGTTTATACTTACATTTAAGTCTTAGATGATCCATGAAAAAATCACAAAGGAAGTACCTTTCTCCATTCAGTTAGCCTTCCTCCACAAGTCCTATTTTTATTCAAAATAGAAATTTGAAAAAGTAGGTTGAGATCTTGAAATGTTGCTTGTACATACTGATAGCAATAGAATGGTATAAAAGTATGTTATGAGCAACTATGTAAGGTTCTGTTGAAAAGTTCCCTTTCTTACAAAGAAAGTGAGAAAGTATTGAACATCTTCCTAGAGCTTGGGTGCCAAGGTCATAACCATCGATAGGCAGTTCCCTAGGCTCATTAAATGTGATCCAATTCTTCACTCTATCTCCAAAAGCCTCAAAACAACCCTTTGAATAATTGGAAAAAACATCACTACAGAATGTACAATACAACTAGTATTATAAAATGGTTGAATGAATGAATTGTCATGGGTGAAATTATACACAATGAGTATAAATTTTTAGTATATGTTTATAAAGTGTTATATTATAAATTTTGAAATAATTTTCCTTCCCAAAAGTATGTTCTGCATTTACCTCTTTGGCCTAGAGATGCCAAGATTTACATTTATAGGATTTACTTTCCTGGATATATATATGGAAATTTCTTGTCACAAGATATTCCCCTATTAGAGTACCTAGTTGTTTTTTCTATGTCTTAATTGATTTTGTTGATATATCTATGGAAATTTCCTACCACTTCTCATCGAGGTGTGTTGTACGAAGATTATCTAAATGATTCTTTGGATTTATTTTTTCTACAAATTTCTTCCAAATCTTATAGATGTTGAATATCTTCTTTACCCAATTCTATTTATAATTTTGTCCATACATTCATCCCCTATCTATCCCAATATAGTCTAGAGATTCCATGGAGCTACAATGAACATGATCACCACCTTCAATTCCTTCAACATATATTTTAATATCTAGAATCCATTGCATTTTTTGTTTGTGAAGGAATAGTTTTAGCTAAAAGAATATTATTCTTGACAATTTTTTTTGCTTAGATAGCAATAGATGGAAATAGTATCACCAACTGTATCTTTTTTGGGATCCATCTAGATCATATTTGGGATTCGAAGTCCATTGACAAATTAAAATGGGAGTACTTGATGGGAAAAGGTAGATTGAGGAAAGTGAAAGGTAAATATAAGATGTTATTGTAGTTAATTAATTCTTATAAATCTTCAATATAAGTTGTTTATAATTGGTATTTTTTTAATACAGCTAGTTTAGAGTGATGCAATACATTTGTATATTGTGAACAATCTTTTTATTGGATGACAATATGGATAAAATGACATCAACAAAATGGTTTCTTATTAACATGGGAAGGTGTTGCTTCATTGGTTACAGAAGCTCATCATAATGGAGATTCTAATGTTACACCAATGGTAGATGATCTAGTAAAGGGTTTAAGAGGTGATTAGGTATGTACAAATTTATTAATTATCATCATTCATATGTTTCATATTAACTCATGTTGCAAATAATTGTCACACGCTTCAAAAATTGCAGGTCAAGCACCACAAAACTATGTACTATCATGGTTACAAATTTTGCATGAAAAAGCTAGACGACACTACAAAAACTTGTGATTTTGGGATAACTGCTACTTTTGAGGTCACTAATATATCATCTAGAAATGACATACATCCTCAATAGTCTCAAAATTGATACTATGGCATCTTGGATGATATAATTTATTGTGACTTTAACTCCTTCAAAGTAGTTATATTCGTCATAAAATGATCTAGATAGAACTATTATTCAACATGATAATTGATTTACAATGATTAATACAAGGTCATTTGATCCAGTTGGGGATGAGTCCTATGTTCTTCCAACCCAATGTGAGCAAGCGTTTTACTCTGAGGTTCCACATAAATAGGGTTGGTCATTTGTTGTTAGACATGAACCAAGAGGAAGGCTGATAAAATATAATGTTATTAGAGAAGAAGATGTTGAAGATGATAATGAAGAAGAAGAAGATCAAGATGATGGTGATGATGATGGTGTCAATGATGATGATGATGATGATTGTGATGATGACAATGATGATAGTGGTGATGATGATGATGATGACGACAATGAAAATGACGACAATAATAATAATGATGATGATGGAAATGATGATGAGATAGATGAAGAAGATGATCAATGACATTATTGAAATGTACAAGGTATGTGATCAATGACTCCTAAGCTTTGATCGCTAAGTACAACATACACCAATTTTTTTTTCAAAACCATATTTGTAGATATAAACATTAAGTACAACATGCACAATTTTTTAAAGATATACATGACTCCTAATACGCTCTGATTCTTAAGTACAAGATGCACCAAATTTTTATTTCAAAACCATATGTGAAGATATAAACATTAAGTATAACATGTACAAATTTTTTAAGATATACATGACTCCTAGTAACCTATGATCATTTCACATGTAGGTGTCTTGAAATAAATTGAGTGAAAAGTTCATGTTGTCTTCTAATTTATTTGTAGCTAAGTTAAGATAAATGATTAACATATGTATGAAATTTTAACCCCTTTGGCAAGGATCGTGCTAACATGTATTAGCGGGTATAAGTCAATAAATAAACATAATTTTCTTATATTATTCTTTTTTAAATAAACAAAGAAGAACTACATAGACATGTAATTATATAATCATTTTGAACTTAGTACATTTTATATCTCTCACATATAGGCAAAGAAGAACCATATGCATTGGTCATGACTTGATTACTCTATGTATATTATTTAATTATTATCAAAATTATCTTGTAGTTGAAGCGAGGATGTGACAATATCTCATTTGATGGATTTTGGGGACCACTAAATAGGTACTTATCATATTTATCTACATAAAATGAGGGAAATGAGGGAATGGTAGATGAAAGTTCTACATGTACTATGGCTAAAATGGGGAGATCAACTAAAGGTCAAAAGATTAGAAAACAATTCAATAAACATATGCAATTTTTCCTTACTAAAAGGAGGTCCTATTCTTATGATTATGAGATCAAAGGCGACATCAAGGTGCTCTTTTGGTACACACATATTGAGAAAGAATGGGTACCTAATGAGCTACCTTTAATTAACACTAATTTTTGTGTTAATTAAAGGATATATCGCATAGCTCCATCCTCATTACATGGTTTGGGCCTATTTTCCATGGATGGGATAAAGGTATGTGTTAGTGCTTATAATTTTTCTTGCATCCTATCATGTTTTCAGTCCAGAGTTTCTTTCTGTCTCAAAGTTGAACTTGAAGTTTTAGTTTACCTCATGTTCAACTTCAAGTCCGTCTTAGTCTTTATGTGTCTAATCTGATCTCTTTCCTCAAGTTGGTCTTAGTTTAAGTTGAAGTCAAAGTTGAAACTCGGTCACCCAATTCTTCAACTTCAACTTTAGTGTCAATGTTGCATGCTAACTAAAGTTGTATGCAAGTTTTAAATCTTCAAACCAAATACAGGTGGGTCCCAGTGCAACATTTCACAGACATGCAAAGTTATGAATAAAAAGATTTAAGGTAGTACTTGTTTGGTTATGGCAAGATTTGGTTGAAGGATAAAATTGTCATGTCATTATCACCTAACGTAGCAAGATACGTGCTGATTTGATATAGTATTTAAAACAAAGCACACACAACATCTTTTCAAATCTATGCCGCATGAGTGGGTAATTAGTGCACTTACTTTCCAAATCTATTCTTGCGATCTTTCGCACAATTCTTAATTTAAATGCGTTAATTTTAGCACTTTTCTACTCATTCCATTTGCTTTGAAGAAATTCCCAGTACTGTCGAGTAAGAAGGGTGAGTAGCAGGCTTTGTCTCTATTAAACTGTAAGTACATCTTCGTACCTCTTTGCATTTCAAATTGTGTTTGCTTTGTTTTGAGGTATTTCAAGCCATATATTGTAAATCCTATCTTTATTAGTAGTCATGATGCTTTTCCACCCAAAATTACCTAAGCTAGAGAAACCTTCTTTGCTCAGTTCTTTGCCTAAAATTTGTGACACATTCATGGTAAATAAAAGTTTATCTAAGTTAATTGAATGGGCCAAGAATACCCAGTCAAGCCCCATTTATCAGAGGTTAGTCGATACTGGATTATTAGAAGCCACCACTTTTCCCACTGCTATCACATATCCAGAACTTGTCCTTGAATGTGCAAGCCATTATGATCTTATTTCTGGATGTATCAAAAAAGCCTCAGAGGAAGTGATTGTTAGAATCAATAGAACCAGTGTTCATTCAAACTTTAGAATTCCCCACAAGGAACCCTATGAGCTGTGGACTTTTGAAGAAGCTGAGCACCTATATGCCAAAAATAAAAATAGTTATGATAACAAGATAGCTCAGTCATGGCTTTTGAAACTAGCAGAGGGAGGTTCAAGACTGCCTAAGCCATTGACTATTGAACATTTTATAAAAGAAATTGCAGACATGGTTCTTCTGTTGAATAGGGTCAAAGGAAATGAGCATGCATTCAACTGATAATCCTGGTATACTTTTTCACACAGAAGATTGTTGAAGGGGTTAAATTCATTGATTGGTCTGATCTCATAGCAAAAAATCTGCATAGGGGTTTAATGGTTGTTAACAATTGTGGCCCATTTTTCTTGTCTTCTTATCTAATTTACATCCTAGCTGAATCAAAGGAATGGGACTATCTTCCACATGCACCTTTGGTTAATGACACACCCATTTATCAATGTTACGGTGATCTTCAAGAAGCCATACTATGCAAAGAGTTCATGAGGGTCAATGATGTCTTTATAGGGAAATTGGTATTTGAACTCCGAGTCTAGGAGAATGATAGGATGACAGAAGAAGCTATGCAAGTGGTACAAATCTATGGTTGCTATTATATTCAATTTCCTAGATTTACATATATCAGAGTGGGTGGTTTTTCTAATGAACCTTTAAAGCTTCCATGTTATTGTTTAGATTCTATAGTGTTATCTGAGATGTGTAGACAATTTGTTTCAGTGATTGAGTCCTTTCAAATTTAAAAAAGATCATCTTTGGCATTCTTCCCAATTGAGATTGGACACTATAGATGCCCTAGTATGAAAGAAGCCATATTGTCAACAAAATCATTAGCCTGCTTATGATTTGAACCTTTCATTTCCCCGTTAGATTTTGACTACACCGACTTTATTAGAAACCATGTTAGGAATGCAGTATCCCTAGTTCACTCCCCACAATTAGAGGATTTTTGGGCAAATTTCCTTAACAAACTTGAAGTAAGGAAAAGACTATGGTCTCCTTTAACCATTAAATAGATCACTATGTTTAATGTGGAGTTGGATACTTATGGGATAAAAGCTGATGACTTTGAAGAAGTGTTGGATCAGTTTTACATCAACCAGATTGAACGCATGCCCATTCCCGAAATTGATTGGGAAAAGAAGGAAGAAAATGATGTTTATTCCCGTACCAAGGAAGTAATAGCTAGAACTGCCAAGTGGATAAAGTTAAAGGCCATGGCTACTCTAGATCTTTTTGGGAAATTTTCAAAAAGCAAAGATAAAAGGACTGCTAGGAAGAAAACTAAACGAGGTGTTCTTGATTCTGTTGCAGGTCTAGCTGAAGTTGAAGTTGAAGAAATTCCTAAAAGACTTCAACTTCAAGTTCAAGAAGAAACTCCAAAAGGAAGGAGAGTAACCTGCTCAAGCACGAAGAAGGCGTCAACTATCCACATCAAGAACACCATAACCATAGACTTGGAGATAGCAGAAGACTTACCTATGGCAGATAATGTATCTAAGTCCCAAAATTTACAAATGGCTACCGAGAACTAGGAAAGCAATCTCTCAGTTAAATGTTCCCCCACTACTATAAAATATCAAGCTAAGCCTAAATGGCTGGAGACATCAATGGAAAAGAAAAGAAGCATAGTCCCAATATCTATGCCTATTGATGATCTAGTCAGTAAGTGACTTGGTAAGGCACCTAAAGTAGAAAAAGAAAGGACCAAAGCAAGAATTAATTTTGACAAAAGTTCAGGTCGATGGGCAGTAGAGATAGCTACACCACCAAATGGAAGCTCTCATGATTCTGTAGTGCCACAAGGCTTCCAAATAACAAAGGTTGATTTGGGAAAAGGGAACCATGAAGTAGATATGGAATTCTTTGAAGTTTCTAATAAAAATATTGCACATAGAGTATGGAAAGATGGGCAAGACAAGCAAGAAATGAAGGAAACAATAAAAAGTATGGCGCAGTACATTAACACTATCTTGTACCCTGAAGCAAAAATAATCTGTGAGATGTCAACCATTATTGATGTATCCTCTGCGACTAATTAGCAATCATTGGAGAATCTGCATAAGTGCAAAGCAGTAGCTAAAGTAGCAGGTGAATGGGTTCAGGATGTATTACATGATATCGTGAAACACATAAATCACTTGGATCGTGCTTCAAAGGAAATAGCAAACATTACCAAAAAGGTGGAATCAAGTAATGAGGGATATGAAAAAGAAAAGAATAATTGGGCAAAAGTGGTGATGTGGTTGGAAGATGTGCAAGAGCTTGGCCTACAGAAATTTTAGGCCGAATTTTGTGTAGTTGGTCTAGATGAAAAGACCCTGTACGTCATCAAAGATTGCATTGAATGGAGAAATGAGGCACTCACACAAGCAGTAACTAAAATCAAAGAAGCATTGCAAGAGCTTAGGGTCATACACAAGATCATTCAAAATGATCTTAAGTGGTTTGCCAAATAGTTCATGGAAAGAGAAGATGACTTCGTTGCCCAATCAGATGAAATAATCAAAGAGGTTTAGAAGAAGTTTCAAGAGTGGCAAGATAGAAAGGCACCAGCTAAGCAGGACTTTTCCAACGTGCCACGTATAGAGGCTATGTTGATCATTAATCTAAAACATTTGGAAATGCATGAGGCAAAGGTTGCCAAATTGAAGAAGATGAAAGAAATCTAGAAGCAAAGGTTCACCTACATCGGTTTGCCACATCAATCTATTATCTCAACCTTTTCAACTGCCTACAAAATGTGGAAGATGGCAAAAGAAGTGGCAACAGGGGACAACACTATCTAATCAAGATAGGCGGTTACACTTAATTGCTTAGTTTCTTTTCTTTTCAGTTTCATGTTTCTGGCATTTCAGTTATCAGTTACTTTGGCAAAAGACAATTAATTCCTAGCGGGGTAATTTTGGCAATGGTCCAGCCCTATGCCTATATATATGTAATAATTAGTGTGTAGAAAGGGTTAGAATTCTCTAGTAGATCGATAGACAAAACTATTTTTGCTTATGATTTTCAAGTTAGAAGTAACATTTCAAAATTTCTACAGATACAATGAAACTCTACAGTTTGATTTATGGTTAAAAAGCTTTGTAAGTGGATACTATTATCTGCCTATTTAAATCATTTTTTCTAAAGATATTGTTTAAGCTTTTAGCTATGTCTATTACTTATTTTGAAGTTGCCAATTCATACTTGGATGCGGCGAGAAATTAGTTTTATCAATTTTCCTACTCATAGTTTTAATTTTCAAATATGTGGATCATTTTGATAATTAAAATTGAGTGGTTCTTTTCAATTAAAGTTTATTTTGTATTGATGAGATAAAATAAGTTGATTCAACATTTTCAGTAGATTGTTTTCCTGAAAGGTCTTTCTATTGAGTTATAGATCAAAAATCTCATTGCAATAAAGGTAGCTGCACCTATTTTCAGTGAAGAAATATCAAGTAGAGAATTCCTCAATCACTTCTATAGGAATTAATTTGTTATTTTACATGCTTTTCCTCTATTTTTACATATGAATATATGTGGAAAAAATTGTTTACTAACAATATGTTACAAAAAAGTTGTTGAATTGATGAAGTATGTCATTCCTTGTTACAATTACACTCATTGGATGTGGATTGTTCAATATATAAAAAGTATGCGTAGGCATGTACTATCAAGAAATTATATACAATGCAAAGAAAATTATCAAATTAAAAGATTTTCTATGTAAATTGATGGCAAACCAAAAGTAATAGGTAACATTACAGGTTTTATAAATAGTACGTGACCTTTCTCAACTAATAAGCAACCCAATTGCATTATTGAGGCGCATGAGGGGAATCAAGTTTTTGTATGTATGATAAAATCAATAATTGCAAGGGAAGAACTGCTAATAGATTACCATTTAAATTTCATGGATACAAACAAAGTTACTATTATGAGGGTGGTAAGTACTATATAGCATTTTATTAATAAGTTTTTTTTTTGCTAAGATTAGTGGGCTGAAGTTTTTAGATTTAATCCTTGTCACAGGATGATATGGATGAAACACGGGATAGAGACCACAAGGATGCTCCTCCTACCCATTCTTTGGCCATGGTAAAACTTATTGAAATTATAAAAATTAGATAGTTGAAGAATGTTATATTATTATCAAGGTTGCATGGGGACGAGGGTACTTTGGGTAGTTAGGGTACCAGTACTTGTACTAGTATAGATATTTTTCATAATAGGGGATGTGGGTACTTGGTTATCAAACTTAATTTTTAATTTTTCTTTTATATTCATAGAAAATATGAAATTATGAGCTATGAAAATTTTATTGTAAACAAGAACAATGATAAACTTTGCTAATGTAATGTATTGTTTTTAGTTTTAGATTGTTGTATGTTTGTAATAATAATATATGATAACTATTTAGATGAATAATAGAGAAGGAAGACTTTAAACATGAACAAGAAGATCATAAATCATATGACAATGACATATTAAAAATGACAAACTTTTGACTCGAATAGTGATAAAGTTTATTGTTGATCAATATTATGTCAAAGTTTCAAACTGATTAGGTATTGAACTATCTTCTAATTAAAAAAAGTATTATTTATCATCCAACATTTAACTACATGTTAGTATAAAGACAATTGAGATCTAATCTTATGAGTAATAAATGTGGGAAAGACCAAAAAAATGTATCCTTTGATTTAACTATTATCTTTAAGTGATATCATATTTCGACAATCCATGTTAGAACTATAAATCTAGGTTATAAATGTATCTTTTTGGATGGTAAAAGAAAATATAGAATGAACATTACTTCATTACAATAGTAATGGCATTTCCTTGGATGCTCAAGTTATGGAAAAACACATCAATGCTATAAAATTGAAAAAAAACATCAATGTCTTGAAGACAAGTCATTTTAATTACCATGGAATCCTTTGTGGATGGAAGTGAAGATTTAGACTAAAATTTTTGCAATGGTATATTGGTATCATTTTAACTACCGCAAAATCACTTTGGAATGGAACTGAAAATTTTGTAGCAGGACACTGATGGGTCAAGTCACACCCCAAATAAAATTCATAAATTTGTTACCAGCATCCAAATGTCAAATAGACTAAAATCATAACCACGTTCCATTCTTAGGCATGTAAAAGCATAAATCTCCAATGGCAAAAAAAATTCCACAATGTATCCATTTGGTAGTCAACTTGTAACCACATCAAAAAAAATTAGTTTTCTACACTTGCATACATTAACAAAATAGAAAAATGGCAGAGAACCAATTTAAACTTGAAATGTTGAAGCCCAATAGGATGAGAAATCACTAGTGTTTGAATCATCGATAAATGTTTTCAAGCTATTATTATATAAATAATAATTTCAACCCCCTAATTAATAATTCATTGTAATAACAACCCTTTCCTAGAACTCTCTTGTCAAATGAATACCATAGTAATGCAAAGAGAACTTTCTTCCCATAGAACATAGAACTACAAAACTAAATTATTATGCAAACAAATCATTTCATTCTTTGAACCTATCATAGTGTGAGAAAATAGAACATGTCATTTTGGTCAATTATCAATCTCATTGATAGAGGACAACTGATAGCCTCAAAATTTTAATTTTAAGTGTTGTATAGAAAATCTGAAATTATGAGTCATGAAAAGATTTTTTGAAACAAGAACAATGATAAAGTTTGCTAATGTAATGTATTTTTTTTAGTTTAAGATTGATGTATATTTGTAATAATAATATATGATAACTATTTAGATGCATTATAGAGAAGGAAGACTTTAAACATGAACAAGAAGATCATAAATCATATGATAATGACATATTGCAAATGATAAACTTCTAACTTGACCAATGATAAAGTTTATTGTTAATCAATATTGTATCAAAGTTTCAAATTGATTAGGTAGTCAACTAAGCTTAATAAACAACAAGCTGATACATAAAAAAAAAACCAAAACAATAATAAAAAATTTAATCAACATCCTTAGCTATGATTTTGGAGATTTTAGGAAACTTTTACTAATATTTATGTCATAATTTGATGTTCAGGATTGGGAAAGAGCACTTGCAAGAAGAAATGAAGCTACTAAACCTTCTAATGAGGATATCACAAATGTCCCTAATTTAACATACAATATGAAATTTTTTTCTAAAAATATCAATATAGAAATAATGAACATTTTTATGATTGCTGAGGTTTTTATACTTAATCTTTTTCACAAGACAATATGGATCCACCATAAGATAGAGGCCACGAGGATGCTCCAACTCCCAACCCTTCCTTAGTGACAATAAACCTTATTGAAATTGTGCAAATTAGATAGTTGAAATTTTTTATGTTATTATATTATTTTATTTAGGGTTTTGGAGTTTTTATGAAAGTTTTATTGATATTTCTATCATAATTTGAAGTTTAGGATAGGGGAAAAGTGCTTGCAATAACAGATGAACCTACCCCTTCTAATGACAATATTGTAGAGGTGCCTAATTTAACATATATGATGAGGAAAAAATTGAAAAAAAAAATATATCAATTTAGAAATTATGAGCATTTTCAAAGATCCAAAGCCAATTGAGGTGGTGAAGAGCCAACCTGAATTGATGGCCACAACACATCATTTTTAAGTAAGTAGTAATGAATCTTTAATCATAACAAAATTTCAATAAAGGTTAATTTTATGTTGTGAACTAAAATATGTGTGTTCTTCTTATAGGATTTTTTGCAAACTCAAGTGCCTAGTCTAGGACATCATGGTGAGGCTAGTACTAGCAGAGCTTTGACTACCTCAGGTAAAATAATCCTTATGATGACAAGTTACAAGGAATTTTTTTTTTAATTGAACATTCAAAAACTTCTTAACTCTTACTTTTATTATATCAAAATTTATTTGCTAACAATGTATTTTTTTACTAGGTCATCAAGTGTAGGAGACTCCTAGGAGGTTGATAGAGGTTCATTAGATATTGTCGGTTGCAATGTCGACAACAAGGGCCATGAAAACATCAACACCTTCATAGTTTGTGCCTAGTAAATCCTTTTTTTGCTATATTTGGCTTTTTCTTAATTATGACTTGATAATTTGCAGTATAATCATGGGTGCATCTAGTAGTAAATTCATTGCCAATTTTTGTGACACTAGATACAAATCATAGTAAATGTATTCATGATAATTCACAATCATTTCCTAGATCTACCTGTGTTTCTTGAATGGGATTTATGAAAAAATCATTGCGAATTGACGATAATGAATTGATGCCTTTGAAATTTCCTAAGCTTCTTAGTACTTTTAAATTATTATTTTTTATATTGTAATATGCATTTATCTATTCATAACAAGTTTTGGATTGATGATCCTATGACATTTTTTGCAGGAAATAATTACTTTTATAAGATGCTTTATGAACATGCACTAAAGATATTTAGGCCCACCATACATATAAGGTGCACAAATTTTCTTTTAGTATGTTCAAGGTACATTACTTTAGTTAATGTTTCTATCTAACAATTTTGTGTTTTTTCTTAAAAGGTGGAACTTGCAAGATAAAAAATTAAAAGATTAGTTTATTGTAGATTTAGAGCATGAATTTGGTAAAATTTTAAGGAGAAGAAAATTTTGGAAAAGCTACAAAACATCTAAGCACTCTGAGGGACTCCCATAGAAGGATTCTCATTCACAATCCAAAGTATGAGCGTCCTCCCTTTATTTCAATGAGGGATTGGAATGACTTCATTTTGGATGCAAACGGGAAAAAAAATGGATATTAAAAGAGGAGTTACACCTAAAAATGAGACAAGAAGGTATGCAATAGTATTAACTACCAATACAATGTAATAATGCATTGATTAGGCATCTTTATATCTATATTATCTAACATGTTTCAAACTTGTCATAGGTTGCAAGATACATCAAAGGCAATAAAGGCAGGCTAGAAAAGATTGGGCAACACAAACTTAGCTTTGATGGATATTCAAAAATTAAAGCACAAATTGTAAGTAGGAGTAAATAAATTCCTTTAAAAAATTATTTATAAAATTGAAATGATTTTGTTTAATCAAAAAATGCAAGGTTGTGAATTTAATTTAGAGGCCACAAGAGAACACCAAAAAAATGCTTTTAAGGAAGGCTATCAAGTTGGGGTTGAACGCCTATACCAAGCTTCCACTGGACCAACCCAAGAGCCCCCTACATCATGTGAATAGGTAAATATGCAAAAAAATAAATAAAAAAAAAAAATTAGAAATTGAATACTTGACCAACAATCTATTTGATAAAAATGTGTGCATGATATTGCAATGCAGCTTCCTAATTGTTCATTATACACTACATTAATGAATCCCCTAATGTACATTGTAGTGTTCATGGAGGTTTTTATTTTCTATTTAAAAATAATTATGTAATTATTAATACAATTGAAAATATTGATTTAAACTTGGTGTAACTTTTTTGTGTATATTTTAGAGGATACAAAATGTCTTGATGAACAAGTGTCGAAGGATGTACATACTAATCACCATGTAGATCATGTGGCACATTTAGGTAAAGAAAATCTATGTTTTGTTAATTTAAATAAATATTATGATTTATTGTTCTTTTACTTAATTAAATATATGTAATTCACTGCTATAAATGGTTCAAAGTTAACTCATGATGCAATTTTTTTTGTAACAGACTCTCCTTTGCTGAAGCAACCACATCTTCCTGAACAGATGAGGAGGAGACATGTGTTGGCATTAAAATCAGTAGAGGAGAGGAATGATGAGGACATTGATATTCATCTTAAAATATACTTTAAAAAATGGACATTAAGAAGTCCAAAAGTAAATGATGTTAATGAATTTTATGGGTTAATGAAATATTCGTGAATGTTTTGTGTTAATGAATTTAATGTGGTAATAAAATATTCACGAATGTTGTGCATTAATGAATTTTATGTGGTAATGAAATATTCACAAATGTTGTGTTTTAATGAATTTTATACATTTTAATGAATTTTTTGTGTTCATAAATGTTATCATGTGATTATAATGATTCAATGTTATATTTCAAAAATGGTTGAATGAATGAATGTTATTAGATGTTAATGAATTTTATGTGTTAATTAATATTATCGTGTGATTATAATGATTGAATGTTATATTTTAAAATGATTGAATAAATGAATGTTATTAGGTGTTAATGAATTTTATGTGTTAATCAATGCTATCATGTGATTATAATTATTGAATATTATATTTAAAAAATGTTTGAATGAATGAATGTTAATGAATTTTATGTGTTAATGAATGTTATCGTGTGATTATAATGATTGAATGATATATTTTTAAAATGGTTGAATGAATGAATTTTATTAGATGTTAATGAGAAATTTAGAGTGATGTTGTTGCAGGGGGGGAAATGAGCTTTCACCTTCAAGTGGTTTGCCTTGTTAAGTAGAGAATATTAAACTATTCTTGAAACCAAGTGAAGCTCAAACTAAATTAAACATAAATTAAATTTATATGGCTAGCTATATATAATATATTGATAATAGATTGAAGAAGCTAATCAAAGAAGGAGATTGTTGAAGGGGGGAGATTATATGCTTCAATCATTGTTTTGTCACTGATGTCAAAGCTAATATTTTTTGGTAACACAAGTACTTATAAGATTCAACTAGTATCACTTATTTGATTGATGAAGATGATTTTATCAAAATATGTAACAATAGCACCGAGAGGAATGGCTGAGTTATGATTATGTAATGAAGTACAAGGATTAGTGAAGATAGTGATAACTTGATGTATTGATAACCTTATTAAGCTTACAAAGGCTAGTTACACTAAGAAAGTTTAGAAGAACTAGCTACACAAATTTTTTGTGCTAAGCTTCATCGAGTGGATAGTAGGTGCTAAGAAAAGTCAATGAAAGCCAAGGAAAAACTTAGTCGAAGCCAAGTAAATGCTTATTCTAGTGCATGTTGAGCAGAATAGTGGATGCCAAGTAAATTTTAGTTGATGTTGAGCACTAGTAAACTTTAGTTCATGCCGAGTAATTTCATGGTGGATGTCAAACACTGCAGTATGTGTCGAGCATCAAAAACCAAATAATGCCAAGCTACTACATTATTTGAAAGATTGTGAATTTGATGAATCTAAGCTAAAAAGTTTATTTTCTTGGATTATCTAAGCTAGGTGGAAGATAAGGTTGAAGAGCTAGTGGCATAGAATTCAAGGTAAACCATTTTTAGGAAAATTCAAAGAGGATTCTAGGAGAAGTTTCTAGAAGAGATAAAGAATGTGGGGTAGATACATTGTATCCTACCTAATCCATCCTAAGCCTAAATTGGATAATGGAGAATGAGCGGTTAAAGATCTTAATTTCCTATTTATAAGAATAGTTGGTCAGAAGCAAAGGTTGTCATGTCTGAGAACCTAAGGAAGATAAGGAGTCAAGGTTTTTTCTTGATCAAGTGACCTAGCAAAAGAGTCTATAGTGACATGTTAAGCAAGAAGATTTGAGAAGATGAATGATTGAAGGGTGAACAAGTGATCAAAGCAATAATCTATGAAGGCCAAGTAAAATGGAGGATTAAACAATGATCTATAATATGAAAATGAAGTTGTAAGTTGTATCAAATTAAAGCCTTACTATTTCTCTCCAATAATTGTATCAATTTAGTGTAAATCCTTTTGATTAAGATTGACCTAATAGTCATTTGTAGATCATTTAACTTGGTGACATTCCAAGTGAATGGTCTAAAGTCCTTTGACAAGGCTCACTTCTAACAGAGAGATTGAAATCCTTTAATAGGTTCACATTTAACAATGTGTATTATAACCTTTGATAGGGTTTGAAACTTCCCTTTACTGATTTTACATGGTATTTCCAGCCTCAAATCAGATCTTTAAAATCAAACAACCAATATTACAAAGATCTACCAATTTCCCAATAAAACCCAAATCGGGTATGTCCAAATTAGTGCCAAAAAACTTAACAACTTCACAACTTACTAATAAATCTAAGAATGGAAATTTTTACAGAAATTTCAGCAGCATAACAGCCTACAAAATGAAATTTCCATATTTGTATAGCCTTTACACAACAGCTCACAAATGTAGGACAAAACTATGCTCAACCGGGCTCCCGAAATTAACACACAATGCTCGGAAACACCACAAAAACATTCATAAACTATCTCAGAAGTTTAATCACAACCCAATACATATATTCAGATGTATTTTAACATATTAAAGTCTGAAATACAGCAGCAGCACAAACTGATATGAAACACTCAACTGAAAACACCAAACTCAAACCAAAAACAACCCCAAAAACCCACAAATCGGCACTATTCAGCACAAAGGCAAACTTTGTATGAGCATGCACATGGAATGGCTTCAAACTCCCATCTTTAGCCTTCTTAGAAACTTGAAAACTCTCGTTCTTGGGTCTCCTTCTCCACAGGTTTGGCAGCCTCTAAAGAACAACAAGAAAATTAGCAAAAATCAAGTTCTGAAATCAACCCAAAATGCCTCCAAACCCCTTTTAAAGAGGGCATAACCCTAACTCACGTCCAAGAGGGGTTAATAAAATATAATTTAATAATAATTTTTATTTATTAGTCCATTGGTTTCCAAAGATTAGCCCCTTTTTTTGAAATTTCACCTTTTTGGAGCCTGCCTGCCTTAACAAAGTTTATTTTTTTTTAATTATTTGAATAGGGGACATGACAAGTCCTCCCCTCCCAAATATTGCTTGTCCTCAAGAAATGAAGGTTGGAATTCTCAAGAATATGTGCTCCTTCCCAAGTTGCATCCTCTAGTGGTAATCCTTTCCATTTGACCAAATGCTCTATGATGCTCCTATTTCTCAACCTTTTCTCTCTTGTATCCAAAATCTCTTCTGGTATCAAAACTAATTTCCCTTCATCATCAAGAGGTGGTAATTCTATAGATACTATGGTTTTCTCTCCTAGAACCTTATTTAAGCAAGATACATGAAAAATATTATGTATTTTTCTGTTTGGTGGGAGCTCCAATTCATAAGCTACCTCTCCTACCTTCTTGATGATTTTATAAGGCCCATAGAACCTTGGCTTGAGTTTCTCTGCCCCACTCCTCTTCAAGGTGCTTTGCTTATATGGCTGCAACCTAACAAATACCAAATCTCCCACCTCAAAAGATCTTTCAATCCTTTTCCTGTCAGTATATATCTTTTGTTGGTTTTGTGCATGTTGTAAATTATCCTTGAGGGACCTTATTATGTCTTGGCTTTGCTTGATGAAATCACTTGCTGCGAGTACTCTACTATCGAAAAGTATTAGATCAACAAAGGAAAGGGCATAATAACCATAAAGAGCATGAAAAGGAGGCATACCAATAGACATGTGATGAGATGTATTGTAACAATACTCCCCTAGGTGTAACCATTTCACCCAAGCATGTTGTTGATTTGAAACATAGTTCCTCAAATATCCCTCTATCCATTTATTAACTATCTCTGTTTGTCCATCTATTTGAGGGTGATAGCTAGTACTGGGAGTGAGTTCAGTTCCTACCAAATGAAAGAGCTCCTTCCAAAAAGAGCTGAGGAATCTACTGTCCCGGTCACTAACAATGTTTCTAGGCAAACCATGTAATCTAAAAATTTCCTTGAAGAACAATTCGGCCACTTGTGATGGCTTGAAATCAGATGTGATAGGAAAGAAATGTTCATACTTAGTTAGTCTATCTACCACCACATATATGCAATCCTTACCTTGAACCTTGGGCAACCCAGTGATGAAATCCATGGAAATACTTTCCCATTTTTGTTCAAGAATAGGAAGTGGCTGCAACAACCTTGCAGGAAAATTTTGCTCAGTCTTGCTTTGTTGGCATACCATACATTCCTTAATGTGTTTAAGGACATCCTCCTTCATACCCTTCCATGAAAACTGCTCTCAAATTTGCCTGTATGTCTTAAAGTATCCTTGATGACCAGCCAAAGGTGTGTCATGAAAGGCCCTCAATATCCTCTCCTTAGTTTTTGACCCTAGCACTAAGAAGATCCTGTTCTTGTAATAAATCAATTCATCAACATCCTTGTACCTATTATCATCCACTAAATTATCCAAAATCTTGGTGGCAAATGAATCTTTAGCATACTCTAAAATTATGGAGACTTTCCAATCAGCAGAGATAGATGATAAGGAACACAAAGTGGGCTTTCTTGAGAGAGCATCAACAACCACATTATTCTTTCCTTTCATGTATTCAATATCAAAATCATAAGCTTGCAATTTTCTTACCCATTTTTGTTGGCGATCATCCAAATCCCTTTGGTTCAAGAAGAACCTAAGGCTATTATGGTTTGTCTTTACAATGAATCTCCCACATACCAAATATTGTCTAAACTTATGAAGTGCATGCATGATTGCCAACATTTCCTTATCATAGATGGAGTACCCTTTCTCTGATTGATTTAATTTTCTACTCTCAAATGCTATTGGATGTCCCCTTTGAGTCAGGACAGCCCCTATACCTTCTCCAGAAGCATCACATTCAACAACAAAAGGTAAAGAGAAATCTGGAATTGCAAGCACAGGGCATGAACTCATTACCTCCTTAAGCTTATCAAATGTTTTTTGTGCCTCTTCTATCCAACCAAAAGCTCCTTTCTTTGTCAAATCAGTCAAGGGGGCAGCAAGCTGAGAAAATCCCTTGGCAAATCTCCTATAGTAGCTACACAACCCGAAGAAACCTCTCAACTGTGTAAGATTAGTGGGTGGAGGCCAATCCAAAATTGTCTGGATTTTTTGTTGATCAACCTATACTCCTTTAGAGCTTATAATATGTCCCAAATATAGGATCTCTGTCAAACCAAACTCACATTTAGATAGCTTAGCATAGAAGGATTTCTGCTCCAAGATTCCCAAAACAGTGTCTATGTGCTTTAGATGCTCTTCCCATGTTTTACTGTGTATCAAGATATCATCAAAAAATACCAAAAAAAAATTTTGAAGATGCTGACTGAATACCTTATTCATACAAGATTGGAATTTTGCAGGTGCATTAGTGAGTCCAAATGGCATAACAAGAAATTCAAAGTGCCCATAGTGACATCTGAAAGCAGTCTTTTCCACATCTTCACTCCTCATTCGGATTTGATGGTAGCCTGATCTTAAGTCAATTTTTGAGAAGTATATAGCACCATGTAACTCATCAATGAGTTCATCTATGCATGGTATGGGATACCTATTTTTTATGGTCTTCTTGTTTAGAGCCCTGTAGTCTATACACATTCTCATTGTACCATCCTTTTTCTTGACAAGTACCACAGATGATGCAAATGGACTAGAGCTAGGCCTTATGAATCCCATGTCCAGGAGTTCTTTAATAGTTTTATCAATTTCTTCCTTATAACCTCTTGGATGGCGGTATGGGGTTGTTACAACTGGTTTGGCACCCTGTTCTAACTCTATAACATGCTCAAAACCTCTATCTAGTGGTAATCCTAGAGGCAAATCATTGAAAACTATACTATGCTTATCAAGAATATTTTGAATTTCAAAATGGAAATTACCTTGATTCTTTGGAGAGCTTGTTGGTTGGATTATGACTCCTTCTGCCCATGTTACTTGTCCTCTTCAAAAAGTCCTCTCCATCCTCTTTGCAGAGACCGCCTTAGGTGCTCCATTCGATAACTCTCTCAATATGACTTCTTTTCCATTGGAATGAAATTTAAACTCCATAGTTTGATGGTTCATGTAATAGCCTCCAGTAGAGTGCAACCATTGAACACCCAATACAAGATCTGTCTCCCCCATACCAACCACATAAAAGTCATCACATAACTCATAATCTCCTAAGGTCATCTTGAATTGTTTCACCACCCGTGTGCAAGGTATAGTGAATCCATCAGCTATAGTAACATTGAATCCCTCAAAATCTTCTACTTTAAGCCCTCTTTTCATGACAAATCCCTCATCAATAAAATTGTGAGTTGCCCCACTATCAAGAAGAACAGTCAGCCTTTGCCCTGCTAGTACCCCTCGAATTCGGAAGGGATGGTATCTTGGGACTCTTGATACTGCTACTAAAGTTCCATCCTTGTTGATTTCTTTTACTTTCTCTTCTTCTACCTCCTCCTTAGTATCATGAAATTCCTCATGCTCATCTGAATCAGATTCTGAAGCAACTTCAATATAGTGCACTTGACCTTTCCCCAAACATCTATGTCCTGGAACCCATGGTTCTCTACAAGTAAAAAAAAGCTTTTTCCTTCGTAATTCACTCCTAGTCTCTTCATCTACCTTCTTCTTTGCCACATTTGTCACATCTTTTGGTGGTAGTGTTGACAAAGTCTTTTTCTGAAAATTTCCCTTATGTTGCCAAAGATTTGGGGGTTTTTGATTAGTGATTGATTTCATAGGCACACAAGTTTCAAGTTGCAAGCTTCTTTTGATAGCTTCCTGTAAGGTTGAGGGTGAGAAAGCCTTAACCAAACCCTTAACAGAATCTTCTAAACCATCAAGAAAAAGATAAATGATCCTCTTTTCACTCATATCAGGTACCATAATAGCCACCTTTTGAAATTCTTCTATATACTCATTAACTGATTTGGTTTGCTTCAACTTTGACAATTCTTTAAAGTACTCTTCATCATCCTTGAGGTCAAATCTATCTATCACTCTTTGACTGAAATCTTCAAATGTAGTTACCTGATCATGACCTTGAGTAGTCATTCCATGATACCACCAATCATAGGTTGCATCTTCCAAGTGTAGACTTGGAAATTGAACAGCATCACTCTCTTTCATGGGGTTAAGTGTGAAGAAAGTTTGTAATTTTTGTAGCCATGCTCTAGCTGAAATTTTATTTGTTCCATGAAAAGTAGGTGCTATAAAATTGCTTATTTTATTTTTGAGCTCTCTTCCACTTGTGTCATGCTCCCTCCTGTTCTCTTTCTTGGGCATCAAAGTGTTCATTATATCCACATATTCTCTAAAAGGAATTGAACTACGAAAGTCATCATCTAAGCCATTATAAGTAGCTCTTAATGTAATTAAGTTACCTGTAACCTCTTGCACTGGATTAATGGTTGGATTTGGTACTGGTGGCTCATCTGCAGGCAAGAAAATAGTTTTGGTTGATTTAGATGGTGTGGATCTCCCATTTCTTGGCTCCTCTGAAGTGCTCCCTTTCTCATTAATAGATGCAACTCCTTGTAATTTTTCTGTCAATATTCGCAAAGCCTCTCTAGTTTTTGTCAAACCATCCACTATTTGCTTCTGATTATTTTGGATGTCTTGAAAGAATTTCTTTACCATCTCATCTGGATCAGCCATACTTTTTTCTTCCTTGGATTTTGTACTTTTGCTTTCAACTGGGGGTTTGATCAAAATTTCTTTATTCTTTTCTCGCTGCAAATATCTTTTTTCTCCTTCACTTAGTTGCATGCGATCATAAATTTTGACATTCAACTAATTAGAAGCAACATGCAACCATAAAATATGACATGCAAGATCTGGGTAGTTGTCAAAACTGACATGCAAGATCTGGGTAGTTATTAAAACTAACATGCAACTTCTACAAACCCTCAGGCTAGCAAGATCACGGCTCTGATACCACTGAAATGTCCCTTTACTGATTTTACATGGTATTTCCAACCTCAAATCAGATCTTTAAAATCAAACAACCAATATTACAAAGATCTACCAATTTCCCAATAAAACCCAAATCGGGTATGTCCAAATTAGTGCCAAAAAACTTCACAACTTCACAAATTACTAATAAATCTGAGAATGGAAATTTTTACAAAAATTTCAGCAGCATAACAGCCTACAAAATGAAATTTTCATATTTGTATAGCCTTTACACAACAGCTCACAAATGTAGGACAAAACTATGCTCAATCGGGCTCCCAAAATTAACACACAATGCCCGGAAACACCACAAAAACACTCATAAACTATCTCAGAAGTTTAATCATGACCCAATACATATATTCAGCTCTATTTTAACATATTAAAGTCTGAAATACAGCAGCAAACCAAACTGATATGAAACACTCAACTGAAAACACCAAACTCAAACCAAAAACAACCCCGAAAACCCACAAATCGGCACTATTCAGCACAAAGGCAAACTCTGTATGAGCATGCACATGGAATGGCTTCAAACTCCTATCCTTAGCCTACCTGGAAACCTGAAAACTCCTATTCTTGGGTCTCCTTCTCCACAGGTTTGGCAGCCTCTGAAGAACAACAAGAAAATTAGCAAAAATCAAGTTTTGGAATCAGCCCAAAATGCCTCCAAACCCCTTTTAAAGAGGGTATGACCCTAACTCACGTCCAAGAGGGGTTAATAAAATATAATTTAATAATAATTTTTATTTATTAGTCCATTGGTTTCCAAATATTAGCCCCTTTTTCTGAAATTTCACGTTTTTGGAGCCTGCCTACCTTAACAAAGTTTATTTTTTTTTAATTATTTGAATAGGGGACATGACAGGGTTGGCCTTTTATGGGGCATCACTTTAGAAGAGTGAAAAGAGTAGCATGTTACTAGTGGTTTTCCCCAAATAGGGTTCACACATAAATCATTGTTTCAAGTGTGTTGATGAATCTTTTATGTTTCATGCTTTACATTTCTACAAGTTGATTTGATAGTAACCTACAAGTTTTAAGTAATTGCATAATCTTATGGATGCATCGATGAGTATATATGTTTTATGGATTCACTAAGCTGTGAAATATTTTATTTATAAATCTAGACCTTAGATAACTGATTCATTGCCCCCCCTCTCGATTATTCTAAAGTATTCCAACAATTGGTATCAGAGCCATCTTCTTAAGAGGACTACTTTGAAGGTACTCGATAAAAGTACAAAGATGTGTCAACTTTTAGGCTAACTTATCAAAATGACTAAATTTGATTATTTTTATTTAAAAATAATATTTTTTAAGCATATGATCTAAGATAAATTCAGTCTACCTAAGTTATATATTGTGTCACAGTTTTTCAATTGGAAATGCCTATTAAACGTATATTTTATACTAGTTTATGTCCAATTACTAAAGAAATCAAATTATTTTAGAAAAGAGAAATTTCAATAAATCTTACTATTTTTTATGATTTTTTTTAATAACATATAAACACATTTTTATAGAGCTTAGAGTCAAGAATATTCTCATACAGAGTTTATAGTTTTTTAATTAGATATAGTATGTTGTAATTAAAAAAAATCTACAAGAATGCATTTTAACACTTGAAAAGATGTTAGTTTTGAGAAAGAAAAAAATATTAGATCATATCAAAAAATCCAAAAATTATATGATGTTCTAGAGGAGAGAATCCTCTTGTAGAATGTATAACTTTTCTCCTAGTTAGAATAGATTTATTTTGAAAAATGTGGTGGGAGTGGGATTTCAGGTCAGTTGAAATTTCAATCATGATAAAAGAGAAAATATAGGTATAAAACCAATTTATTTTTATTGTTCTAGATATGTATGTTATCTATAACGTAGTCTAAGATCAAAGGGAAATAAGCTTATTTCCATATAGTTTTGTGGTGGGAACTATACCCCTAATTTTCAATGTTTTTTAGCGACTAAAAAATTACCTATAAAAATTAGGTAAATATATAAATTCTTGTTCTAAATAATTATTAAAAATTATAATCCTAAACTACATCCATTTCTACACATTTCATTAGTTTACATCATTTTCAAATTCAAAATAATAATACTAATTTTATATCATTGAAGGTTAACACTTATACTTTTGTTAGCATTTTCTTTTACAAAATGGTAACACAAGTTTGTGCTTTTAGCCTACTAGAAGCACAAAGATCAAGATGTTTAAAAGAGAAGTACGCAAGCTTAACAAAGATAACTTTGTAGCATGGAAGATTTTGATGAAGCTACACCTTGGAGGACTTGAAGATCATGCACAATATTCCATCACCACTGAGCATGTTAATCTTGCTAGAGCCCCAACTGCTAAAGATATGAAAAAGAAGAAAGAACACAACCATGCCATCCTTGAGATTGCATCTACCCTAAGCTATACTAAATTTGATGATATCAAGGGCCTTGATAGTGCAAAGAAAATGTGATATGCCCTAACCACTATCTATGGAGCAGATGCAAATGTTCTAATAGCCAAAGCTAAAAGTCTTAGAGGTAAGTTTGATGGTATGAGAATGGAAGAAGGTGAGAATATTGTTCAATATGTTGCTAGGATAAAAGATATTGTTAATACAATAAAAGGAGCTAATGGTAAATTAGATGATGACACTATACTAAGTAAAATTCTTGAGGACACTACTACTCGTTTATGCTATTAGAGTTTTTGTAATTGAAGAACTAAGATGTATTCTAGGAAATGATCTATCACTTGATGGTTTGGTAGGTAGGCTCACTATTTTTGAGCTATCTAACTTTGATAGTTATATACTTGAGAGTATTGAATCTACTTTCAAAGCTGAGGTATCATTAAAGGTACTTGAAGAGAAGAAAAAGAAGAAGTATGTGTCTTGTTGGTCTGATTTTTTACAATGTGAAATCTTCCTAAGTGTTAGGTGTAAACAAATAAGATAAGTTCTATTTCCTGCTTGTTAGGATTTGGTTTTTTGGCTTTGCAAAATTTTAACCCTATATAAACCCTACTAAAGTAAGTCTTGTGTCCCAAATAAATGTGCTAGGTCCTATATATTTTAAATTTTTAGTGGGTAGGTAGTTGTTTTGAATTTGTAATATTCTCTTGGATTTGTTTAAATTTCCACTTTTCCTCTTCTTATTCCCAAAGTTATTTACACCATCAAATCTTTGCAAGATCCATAGTGGTTGTTATGTCTCATAAATAAAATGCGAGGATCTTAGCCTATGCAACATAGCGACTACCACAAAATAGAAAGATGGTTTCGTAAAGTGGAAACTGGGCACCAAATTTTTTAATTTCTCTAAAATTTTTGGTGATGTGACTGGTGTCAGAACTGTCAGTACTGAAGAAGGGACCAACTAGATTTTTTTATAATTTGCATCACCGTCTTTTTGAAATATGGGAGGTCACTATGTCATGGCCAGAAAGTTCTTGTTTTCTATCGGTAGCGACATAACACCTTGCTGGAAATTAACAAAGGTGGGAGATTATGAAATGGACGAGTGCCATAAAGTTCCTTGTTGTTAATGTGGTTGTGTAACTTCAATTCTTTTTTAGAAATATTTATTACAGTAATCATGTTGGAAATGTGCATGTTTTCTTGATACCTGAATTTCAAAAGCTTTAAGGAGGTCACTATGTCATGATCGAGAAATGAAGGAATCCCATCAATAGAGACATAGCACCTTAATGGAAAAAGGGAAAGTAGTTACAATTCTAAAAGGTGGGTCTCGTGTATTTTCTTCATCTGTAGTAAGCCATGTAATTTCCTTGACACGTTGGCATTTTTTTAGCATGTGTGTATCTTATGCACTAAAATTTGCAAGTAATATAGAAGGTTGCTATTTCACAACTGAAAAGTTCTTGTTTTCTATCAGTAGCAACATAACACCTTGCTAGAAAAGATGAAACATGGTGGGGCCCAATTTTATGGTGTTACCAAAAGGATTAAAATATTAACTATTTTTTCAGTCTATCAAAATATTTCCAAGTCACATGTAACATGGAACCACACTCAAAGCAAAGGGTGGATAAAGAATCATGATAGTTGGATTAAAGTTAAATCAATGATTGTTTCCAAGTTGCTACTAAGAGTTGTATGCTATTTATTTAGCATGACATAGTGACTAAGGGAAAGAACACATGGACCCACCACAGTTGAAGTAGAATAAATGCATATTCCTCACCATCAGATCAAATTCACATCAATGGTGGGCACTGCATCATTATGAGGAGTTGCTTATTTTTAAGGGTAACAAAATAGTGACCAAAGGAAGAGAAGGAGGGACCCACAATAGTCATATTAAAATAATGATCAAATGCATATCATTAGATTGAAGTGGAAATGACTAATATTGTTATGTCACATAGACAAACTGCTTACTTTTTATGTATAGCAATATAGTGACACGGTGACACATGTCCTCAAGTGCTAGTGGGTCCAGTCCAAGCCAGTACTAGTATAAGAAAAGCTTATGCGAAGAAAGCTTATTGGATTGATTTCTAGCTTAGAAAGTGAAAGATGAGTCATCCCTAAGTTTCGTTACTGGATCATCAATTTTTTGGAAATCAACAGCATAGCTTTAAATCCAAATGTGGTTCCACCATGTTTGCCTTACATTTTATTTATGAAGAATAAATGTTCCTCATACAAAATAGAGGAATAATATATTGCCAAAAATCTTACTATCTATTCATATGAAAACAAATTTTTAGGCATCCAAAAGAATTTAAAGATATCAAAAACTTACACTTGGGGTGATCATGATGTGAAAGAATTTCCACTTGTTCATAGAGCATTATAGAATTGCAAAAAAGGGTAGCAGAGAATCAAGTAAGTCCTTGTTCTCATTGTTTATATTATAGTTTTCTAGTTTTTGCAAAGATGTTCACCATACATCCAAAGAAAGTTTTTACAGGTCAAGAGGATTATTTGGTTAGAAATGTTCATGATGACCTTCTCAAATTATTGCCTTAATCCATAAATGAGACTATCAACATGAAAAAGTTAATCTCTCTAAACCCTTGACTAAAGATTGCTATCAAATTGTTTGATAAAGGAAATTAGGTTAGTGATGCTAATATTACTCAAACAAGGATCATCCTTTTTTTTAAATGGTTCTTAGAAAGGAAATTGTTTGCCCCTCATGCCAACATTTGGAATTTTGACTTGGGAAAGCTAGTGTTCCCTAGAGTCTTCATGGATGCTAATTTATTAATGACTATTGCCAAAGGATATGACCCAACAATCAAGCTAGTAAGAAGAATAGATGGTCAATTCCTTATAACAATAAGTCTTAAGGAAATTAGGGAATTATTTGGCATGGTACCAATATCAAACTATCATACACCCATTGACCTACAAGGTCTAGGAAAAGAATGTTTGTCTAAAAGGGATAAGATTAGGTAGGGTGCACTGAGGGCACATATAGGCACAATTGGAAACTTTCTAGTGATTACAGCCTCCTTTAGGGAGCCTTTCAAAAATGAATATTTCACTTCCTGTGCTATGGAAATATACATGACTCTATGTAGGGTTTTGGTGAAGATGAACAAAATTTTATGCCTATAAATTTCATGTGTATGATAGCTAATATTTCTTCTTTAAGTGTTGATATTATTTTTGATTTCACCTCCTATTTAGGAGAAGAACTCCATACATGCCTAGTTGGAATGGTCAAATGTAAGATTAAAAAAACTTTTGGTCATTATTCTCTACTAATGCACATTTTTTTGTTCAAAGGAGCAATATATTTTGGTAAACGCATGGACTTGAATAGAGAAAATGAGGGAGAGGATCTGCTAGTTTAGTTATGTAGCGCAAACATGACTTGGGATGCAAAAAATGCTAGTTTTTTCAGGTTTGATAGGTATTTTTCCTCAATGTTGAGGTTCCTTTTATTAAGTGACAATCCTAGAGTTCCTAAGGCACTAGTAAATTTTATTAGACCCATGGATAACCCATCTAGGTTGAAAGTATATCATAACTGGGGAGACATTATACCATACCCTATTTCTATTGTTATTAGAGTCTATGGTTTTCAAGAGACTCCTTGTTGAAATTATTTAGAATAATGAATCAGTTATTCAAGGTCCAATAATTCCCAATTCGAACTTTTAATGAAACTACAGTAGGCCCATGCATTCTACTATTCATCCAAGCTTAATATTTATCTTAGCAAGCTACTGTAAATCAATACACAATAATGAAGCACAAAGAATCAACACATAACACAAGGATTTTATGTGGAAAACCAATTTGGGAAAGCCACTAGTAACATGCTACCTTCTTTTCTCACCCTTCTGAAGTGACACCCTATTAAAGGTCTGCCCTCTTAAAGGCTACAACACACTATTAAATGTCACCCTATTAAATGATTTCTACATCTTGTCAGGAGTGTGCCTTGTTAGAGGTCTTAAGAACATTCAACTTGGAATGTAAACTTGTTAAATGATTTACATAGGACTGTCAAACCCACCTAAATCCATGGGACTTTCAATCACCTTCTCTAAGGTATCTCCACCTAGATATTAAGCTAACCTAGTAATGTAAGATTTTAATGTCTAATACAATGGTAAGAAAGTATTAGAAAGCTTTTGACCTAATAGAGATTGCAACTCAAACCTTGCAGATTTCAAATCACTCTTCAACTCCTCTACCTAGCTTGGCTTTCCTTCTTTGGAGTTTAGAAAGCTTGTTCACCCTTCAAGATCTATCTCCTTGATTTCATCTACTCATAATGCCAATGCATATGATGGTCACTTGATCAATTCAAAGTTGCAATGCTCTGTTCTTCCCCACTGTGTCATTTCTCTTGACACTTCACACTTGCCTTCACTTGGATTCTTCACATACACTTCCACATGTAACCACCTTATGATCTTTGACCTATAACTTCTTAAAAAGAAGTTCTATTCTTGATTTCCCGCTCAATTCTTCTTGCTCATCAACTTGAATTGACTTGAGAAAATGATACTATTTTTTCTCCAAATTGGTTTCTTCTAGAATCATTAAGATAAATCCATTTCTATTTTCCTGGAATTAGTTTGCATGAGATTCTGTAGTACCAACTCATCATCCTTATCTTCCTACTGAATCAAAAAAATTAATGTAACAAACTAATCATTACTAATCTAGCATATCATTTGACTTTTCAAATAATGCAACGACTCGGCACCATTGGATTACTGATGCTCAACACTTGTTGCATTACTCTACTCTAATTGTATTTTACCGGTGCTTGGCATCTAAAGAAATTTTCTCGACACCTAAAACATTTTTGGTTCACTCGGCTCTTAAAGACTTCTGCTCAACACTTAAAGGATTGCTCAGCACACACTAAAATCTGAACTTGCTCGACTTTAATTGAGAATTTGTTCAGCTTCAACTAGCTTGCTTAAAACCCACATATGAACCTAGTTAAGCTTTACAAATTGACTTAGCTAAATCTTATATCTTTAATGTATCTAAGTGTATCCATCCTTTATATCTTGGAATATGACATCAATGCACTATTTTATCAATGTCTTAACTAATCCTTATACTTCATTACAACATCATAACTTCAACCTTTCTCTAAGTGCTCTAGTTACATCTTTTTGATTAACTCCTCCTTGTTAATAAACTAAGTGATAGTATTTGGATCACTTAAACAATTGTCATTCCTACAAGTAGCAAGTTTGACATCAATGAAAAAATAATGATTGAAAGAATTCTCTATCATTCAATGATCTTCAATTATTTCCAACAATCTCCCTCTTTGGCATTGATGGAAAAACTAAACTAATCAATTGATTAAGCTGATCAACTTAGTTACCACCAAACTTATATGCCAAATAGGAAACTAGTTGTCCTTTTGTATCTCCCTTTTTGTATCATGTCTCCCTCTTTTTCTGATACAAGCCAAATCCTTTTTTTTGTTTCTCCCTCTTATTTGTTGCATCCTTTCATTATATCCCTTATCTTTTGCTACCACTTTCTAATCAATTTCTTGTGTCTCTTAAATTTTCTCTTTTACATCTCCCTCTAACTTGTTATTGATCAATTTCTCATATATCTCCCTCTTTGACATTAATGGAAAATATGTAGCATCTTCAACATGCTTTGATTTGAATTATTTTTATCTTAGTTTTTATTCCTTTTTCACCATGCTTGTGACTAATCTAGAATTCCTATTCTTGTTACCATCCTCTGCATCATTCTTTTAGTATTTCAATGTTCAATTCCTTTTGATGTAGGAAAACTTCACTATTTCTTTAGATAGCTTGGGTTAGGGGTTTTACCCCTAATTTACCTCTAAGATACTCATAAGCATCCTTGGGCAATGGTTTAGTGAAGATTTTTTCAATTTTTTCCTTAGTGTGAATGTATTCCATCTTTACCTCCTTGTCTTCTACTAATTCTCTAACATAGTGATACTTGATTGCAATATGTTTTGTCTTTGCTTGCATCACTAGATTCTTGGATATGTTTATTGCACTTGTGTTGTCACAATATAGTATTACTGGCTTAGTTACTTCTTCCTTCATTCCTTTCAATAGATGCTTGTGCCACACAATGTTTGTGCAATTGATTGCTACTACTACGTATTCTACTTCTGATATGAATTGTGATGTACATGTTTGCTTCTTACTACTCCAAGTGACCAATCTCTTTCCCAAGAATAGTGCTCCTCCACTTGAGCTTTTTTTGTCATCAATATTGCCTCTCTAATCTACATCTGTGTAGGCATTGAGCTCAAACTTGTCATTCCTTTTGTAGTATAGCCCAAAATATTTTGTAACTTTAACGTATCTAATTATTCTTTTGACCGCCATGAGATGATTTTCTCTAGGATTAGTAGAGAACCTAGCTACTATTCTAACTATTAATGCTATATCTGGTCTACTATGTACAACATATTGTAGTTTTCCAATCATAAATCTATACATTATCTAATTGACTTCAGTTGACACATCATTCTTGGATAGCTTGTGTCCTATTTCCATTGGTGTGTTGACAGGTTTGGAGTGTTGTAATCCAAATTTTCTAAGTATCTCTTTGATATACTTTGATTGGGTTACAAATATACCATGTTTTAGTTGATGTACTTGCAGTACGACAAAGAATTTTAGTTCTCCAAACATAGACATCTTAAACTCATGCCTCATTTTGTTAGCAAAGTCTTTTCTAAGCACTTCTTTTCCTCCAAAGATTGTGTCATCCACAAAGATTTCTAATATAAGGATGTCCTTACCTTCTTCTTGTTTGATATGCATTTTTTCATTGGTATCAGTTCTTTCAAATCCTATTTGCACTAGATACTTGGTGAAGTCTTTCATACCAGACTCTAGGGGCTTGCTTTAATCCATATAGAGCTTTGTGAAGTTTGCAAACCTTGTATTTGTTGTTTTCATCAACAAATCCTTCTGGTTGATCTATGTAGACTTCCTATTCTAGTATACCATTCAGAAATGCAGAATTAACATCCATTTGGTAGACTTTGAATCCTTTTTAGGCTGCATATGCAACTAAGGTCCTTACTCCTTCCATTCTAGCAATTGGAGAAAAAGTTTCTCCATAGTCTAGTCCTTCTTCTTGTGCATACCCTTTATAGACTAGTCTTTCCTTATTCCTTATGATTTCACCATTTTCATCTAGCTTGTTTTTGAACACCCACTTGGTCCCAATCATGTTCTTATTAGCTGGTCTTGGGACTAAGGTCCATGTCTTATTCTTTTCAATTTGTTATTTCTCTTCTTTCATAGCATTGCACCAGTCATCATCTTGTATGGCTTCACTTACTATTCTTGGTTCCATTTTTCTGAGCAAATATGTCTCACTTCTAAGTCTACTCCTTGTCATTGGTCTGGCCTCTTTGTCTCTAATAATCTGTTCTATTGGATGGTGTCTTCTTAGATATTTTGCCAATACTGGTTCCTTTCTTGTTTCTATTTTATTTCTTTCAGTATTTGAATTATCATGCATGTCACCATTAGAAAATTTCTCATTTTCTTCATGTGTGATGTCTATTGAATCTAGATATGCATTGTCTATATCCTGTAACTCGACATCTGAATGCATTTGTAGTTCGACATTCACTGTCTGTGACTCGACAGATACTGAAGTTTGTTGCTACCATTATTTTGATTTGCAACTTCTCCTTCATTAGGCATACCTTCATAGAAATATACAAAGGTCTCTTATTCATCTTTTTTCTTGGCATTTTCATCATTTTGGACTTCTACAAGATCATCAACTTTTACATTTGTGCTTTCTACTACTTTGTTAGTATTGACATTTAAGCACTTATAAGCTTTGCTTCTAGTAGAATAGCCAAGAAATATGCCTTCCTCACTTTTTGCATCAAACTATCCATTCCTAGATTCTTTGAGTATATAGCATTTACATCCAAATATTTTGAAATGTTTGACATTTGGAGGATGACCATACCTTAATTCAAAGGGTGTTGCATTGGTACCTTTCTTGACTTGAACTCTATTGAGTGTGTAGACTACAGTACTTATAGCTTTTCTCTAGTACTTAAGTGCAACATTTTTCTCCATCATCAAATTTTTGGCATGGTTAATAACTAATCTATTCCTTATTTTTTCTATAACATTCTGAGGTGAAGTTCTAGGTGTTGATGTCTTCCTTTTGATTCCTCTGTCATTGCAAAATTCTTCAAATTCCTTTGATGTGAATTCACCTCCTCTATCAAATCTAAGAAATTTTAGGCTCTTTCTTATTTCTTTCTCAACTCTGGCCAAGTACCATTTGAACATTTGGAAAGCATCTGATTTATATTTCAGGAACATGACTTTCATCATCCTTGAGTAGTCATCCACAAATAGCATTGTATATTTATCTCCTTTGTAGCTTTGCACTTCAATTGGACCACACAAGTCAGTATGTACTAATTCTAATACTTTAGTGGAAGTATAATTCTTTATTTTGAAACTTGACTTGGTCATCTTCCCTAGTTGACATTGTTTGCACATTATGTTCTTAGGCTTCTTCAACTTTGGTAGTCCTCTAACTCTCTTCATTTTTCTGATGTTGATTAGGTTGTCAAAGTTTACATGACATAGCCTCTTATGCCATAACCATGCATCATCTATTTTTACTATAAGACAAGAAGCATTTTCCATATCTAGGTAAAATAGATTACTCCTAGTCTAATCACCTTTTCCTATTAGACTTCCATGGGAATCATACATCTTGGCAGTTCTATTTTCAAATTCTACCTTACATCCTATGTTTCCTAACTATAAAACACTTAACAAATTATAATTCAGGCCTTCAACATAGTATGCATTATCACATGATATCTTTTCAGTAAGCCTAATGCTACCTTTCCCTTTGAATAGTCAAGGTGCATTGTTACCAAATTTGACACTATTTCGATCATATTGAGTGAAGGAAGTGAACTTACTTTTGTCACCAGTCATGTGATGAGAAAATCCATTCTCTATGATCCACTTGTCATTCTTGTTCATGAAAGTTACCAAGGCAATTGCTTCATCTTTATCTGATTCATCTTTCATGGCCACATAGACTACTTCATCATTATTGTCATTTGAGGCTTCTTCAAAAATGTAGCATCTCTTGCCTTTGTCTTTGTAATCCTTGTTACCATCTTCTTTCTTGTTCCTGAATTTGCTTTCATCCTTGTAATTCTTCTTTTGTGTGCATCTGGCTACAATGTGACCATCTTCATTACAATTGAAAAAAATGATTGGCAACTTACCTCTTCCTCTATGAAATTTTCTTGCTAGCAATGCCTCCAATTGATCAACATCATCTTCATCAGTTCTACTATCACTTGATACATACTTTCCTTTTTCATTCTACTTCTTTGTCTGTACCTCATCATTGTCTCTTACTATCATCTTGTCTTTGAATGTAGATTCAAAGTTGTCTGGCTTGTAATTGTCAAAGTTGGATAACTCAAATGCAGTGAGTCTTCCAATTATTCGTTGAAATGTCAATGTGTTTCTTGGTACACATCTTAGCTCTTGGATGGTTGAAACTCTTATAGCATAAATAGGAAGTAAAGTTCTTAAGTATTTTCTACTTACTATTTCTTCTAGTAGCTGACCTCCTAGACTTCTTATTGAACTTACCACTTCTTTCATTCTTGCACCGTATTGAGTAGCATTTTCTCCTTTTTCCATCTTCATATCATCAAACTTTCCTCTCAAACTTTTCTTGGTACCTGAAGCATTTCTGGTTCACTTGGCTCCTGAAGACTTCTTCTCAACACTTAAAGGATTGCTTGGCACATACTAAAATCTGAACTTCCTTGACTTTAACTGAGAATTTTCTCATCTTCAACTAGCTTGGCACCCAATTTGAACTTAATTAAGCTTTACAAAGTGAATTAGTTAATTCTTGGAATATGACATCAATGCACTATTTCATCAATGTCTTAACTAATTCTTATACTTCATTACAACATCATAACTTTAACCTTTCTCTAGGTGCTCTAGTTACATCTTATTGATTAACTCCTCCTTGTTAATCAACTAAGTGATAGTATTTGGATCACTTAAGCAATTTTCATTCCTACAAGTAGCAAGTTTGACATTAATGAAAAACAATGATTGAAAGAATTCTCCATCATTCAATGATCTTCAATCATTTCCAACACTCCTCATGTTTTTCCTTACCAAGTGCCACTCAAAATAGGAATAGCTAAGGTGTTATGGCAACTGGGAGGACTAGAAAAAACCTATTTGGAGTAAAGAAATATAGGCTCAATTTTCCCAACTTGTATTGTAGCCCATCATTTTGTTATTACAAAGGATGGTTGGTTATTTTTATACAAAATTCTAGATCAATATAAGATGGCAGTGTCTCATGCCCATTTTTCTGATATAGAGGTTCTTTTTAACCAACCTATTAGAATAAGGGTTAGATTTGGTGTCATTGATCATGAACCATATTACCTTGAGGATGTAATTAGAAATGAGCTCTCCTTGTAGGAGCAAGAGAACAAGAAAGAAAAGTGGAGGGTTTTCTCAAGGGTTTTGAATTTATTCATTGTTTTGATAAGGATTATAAGCCTCTTGATAATGCAAAAATAGAGGCAGATAGGATCAATAAATTCATGTTTACTTTTCCTAAGACAATGGAAGCCATGAATGAGAAAAAAAATTTTTTTATTAATGCATATCTAGACAAGGCCGAGAGGTTATGAAGAGATTGGCATTTACTCCCAATATGGGAACAACAAAATTGATTGTACAAAAAAAGGTCAGATTATAATATGATACATAATAAGAAGACCACTATGGATAAAGGAAAACAAATAATGGCATCCACTAGTGTTGTCTTCAAACAAAGACTTGATGAGCCTTCTCCTAAGAGGCAAAGAATAATGAAAGAAAATAGTCCTCACATTAAGGAATATTCACCTACCCAATCCCCTTTACAAATTGGAGAGGAGCAGCTCACTAGAGAAAAAGTTGAATAGCTAGGGTCCCAAGGGGGAGTTTTTATAACTCAGGCAGAGTTGGATGAGGGAAACCCTCAAGAATCTCTTGCACCAAGCCTTGATTTCATAGTGGTAGATTATAGGGGAAGGTAATTGGACCCTGTAATAGAACATTCTTGCCATGGCTTTTTTTTCTGATGATAGTTTTGCTAGAACATGAGCCTTTTATCAATTTTCATGGAGAGAAAATATGAAAAAATAGGAGGAAAGGTGCAATAAGTTGAGGACTAAGCACCTAGAAATGGAGGAGGCAACCATTTAGAATCAAGTGAAAGATGAAATGATGCAAGAATTCCAAAATATAACCATTGAAGAGGGGAGACAAATGGTGAAAACATCAAATATTCTAATGCTACCTAATTGGGATATAGTAGATGCCCTAGTTTTTAACTTTTTTTCAAATAAACTAGATTAACATGATCAAGATAAGAAAGAAATAAAAGGTGCCACCTTTAGTGAAGACCAAGATGCCTTAGTTATTTGGTCATTAAGGAAAGGATCTAGGGCTATATTATCACATCCAGATAACACTAGTTTAATGGGGAGTATCATTGTGAAGAGAGTGGCAGATACAACTCATGTGGAGGGTGCACATTTAAATGTTGGTACATCTAATTTAGTTTTGGCCACTACAGAGAAAGAAGAAAGGGAAATGCTTGAATTGTACAATAAATATGAAAAGGTTCTATAAGTCTACAATAAAGAAGTTCAAAAAAGGATTGAACTTGAAAATAAGATGTTAGGATGGTCTACTAGACCAAGGATCACATACCCTCACCCACCAGTGGAGCCTTTTAAATCCACTCCTCTTATTGAAATGCTAGATACTCCACAAAGGCCACAATACTATATAGTTGAAGATTTTGAAGAAGAGAAAGAAAAATATGGGCACTACTTGTAGAGTTAAATGTGTAGTATGAAGACAAATTAAGGAAAGCTCTTATGTATCTAGTTGAAAAAATTGAGTGGCCATTGTTCTATGATCAATTAGCTAGGGTATTAAATATATGGGAAGAGATAAAGGAAAATGAAGAGACTTTGAAGTCCATTGTCAATAAGTGGGATAAGAGGAGAAAAAAAATTACATTCTTATGTTACTCTATTATAAGGTCATCACATGACCATATTGAAAAAACTTATGATGTTAATCATGATCTATCAGAGTTTGATGACAACAGAGTTGAATTGTAGAGGAAAATTGTTAGTTTTTTGAGCACGTATAAAAGTGAAAAAATTTACTTATTCCCATTGGCCTTGGATAAAAAGAATAAAGTGAAAAGTAAAGATGAGTGGGCCAATGAATTAGATGACTTATTTTTTTTAGGAATGAATGAAGTCAAACAAAAAAGGGCATGCATGGTGGAAAAGCAGAATAGAATAAATAGTGAAGGCCCAATCATTCTTTGATTCTTTAAAAAAAGATTTTGTTAGCATTGATAAAGAGGCAAAATATGATGATGACAAGATGATGACAAATATTGCTTCTAATGAACAATTGGAAGAAGTTGAGAGTGATGATGATGAGATACATGAAGATGAAGTATCAATCATTGATACACTCCCACAGGATCTTTATCAGTTCATGATGAAGCCAGCAGGGATCCCAAAGTTGAGGTTAATTTGCAATTATTAGAATAGGACATAGTATTAACTAGTTTGATGGCTACATATTATAAGGAATTAGAGTAGCACAAGAGAAAATCATGGAATTAATAGCATTTGGAAATGTAACAAAACTGGGTCCTACCAAAGAAATGCCTTATGTATAAATTTTTTGTTACATGCACTTTTGTCTCTTAGCCTGAAGCTTGTTGCATCTGGTAGTATATAAGTGAGATTCCAAGGCTAGAGAAAGGGTCTGATCTATTATCTTTCAAAATTATTGATAAGTCTATCGGTCCGATTTTCTTGATGAACACTTGGTGATATATTTTTTCTACAAATTTATGAGAATTGTGTCAGTATGACAAGATCTTAATGCTTAGTCTTTATTTATTCTGAGTATTGTTCAATTATATGCAAATATTTCAAAAGAAATCAATGCAAAGATGAGCTATCCCCACATCTTTTCTAATTGAATCATGTCTCCACTTGCATTATCTAGTTGTCTTGAAATTTTATGAGCAAATCTTATTCAATTGAATGCAATTATATCAGATTGTATGTCAAATTAGTATTGCTCTTAATTCAAAGAATCAATTAAATTATTCAATAGACTTCATAAGATTACCATGATAATAGAAATGATGTCTATAAGAATGATTTTTAATTAGAATTGTTGATAATATTGATTGTAATGCAATTAGTAAGATCTAGTAATTAAATAGACTCTAGATCCCAATAGATTTGGCATTGATCTGATTACTTTGATCTGTAGAAGGAAATATCATGAAGAAACATCAAGCTTAAATTTGTAATCAATTTCAGTTTACTATTTTGAAGATCATCAAAGAGGGTCAGCACTAATTTACATTTGATCTCTAAGTCTTAGATAGCCACTATTGCCAGAAATATTTGTAAACCTAAGGAGAATTGTGACTAAATCTGCTTATAAAGGATGTATATCATCTTAAAATGGCAAGGAATGAAAAAATTATGTATATGTTAGAGATTGGAGATGAGAATCAGAATGAAACTAAAAATATCTACATATAGTAGCATTCATTTGAACCATCCCTCAGGTATACCCACCTTGGTTCTCAGAGCCTAAAGAGTAGAAAACCATTCTTGGTTTTGTTGAAGTTGGATCCAAATAATTTGCATAAATAATTGTTAAGGGGAAGTAGCTAATCCCTAGCTTTGTGAGTATTATTATCTTGGTATTGAATTTTGATTGTTTAGTAGTTGAAAAAATCCAACAAAATGGTGACTCTACTGGGGATTTTTTTAAGACACGTGCATGTGTAAAACATATGACAATTTCTTTCATCCTACTATGTACATCTATGTCAGATCATTGTTTTGTACTACTTGTGGTCATAATAGGCGTATTTCAATTACAAACCTTGAGAATTTAAAATAAAAGGAGAAATGACCCTAATGCCATAGGTGTATAGTGACCCACACAACGTTTATAAAGTGTCTTATATATCAAGCAAAAGTTGCTATCATGTTTTTATGTGATTGGTCCCTTATTAGTATAAAGTATTTTGGTATTTTCTTTTACTTTAGCCTTTGAAGTCAAAAGTTATCTTACTATCATATTTTCCCTATAATAGGGTAGCAACTCAGTCAAGGTTTTGAAGCTAGTGCTTATTTAACAAGAATTTTCATCTAATGGCTGACAAGAGGAAGAATATAAGAACTTACACAAGGGCCAATCCTAATGTACCCTTCTATACTAATTTTCCCCTAGGTGGTAGGAAGAACCAAGGAAAAAAGAAGGCAAATCTGAATCCCACCTAGAAACCCAATAGTAATACATCGGTATATCCTCACTATCAACTTGTGGTAGGAAGGGAGTCCTCCTCATTAAGTTTTTTTGATTCAAAAAGATAAGGTTTTTGGGAGAAATATTTAGTACTCCATTGAAAGAAAACCAAATATACCATGGTAAGAATTTTTCCTCAGTAGGAGATATTTTTCATATATCAGATATGAACCATAGGCTAGCATATGGGAATGTCATGAAAGATCTTAGAACAGTTCCATAAATGGAACCTAATCATATAGACGTTGATGACCCTATTGATTCAGAGGCAACTTCTATAGATCCTGAGGAAGTATGCTTAGAAATAGAAGTTTCAAAGAAATGGCTCATAGAGGAGGAGGCCAAATGTATCCATTTGGAGAAAGAAAGAGAGCAAGCCACCATGAGCGCTATTATTGAAAGAGATAACCTTCTTAGAAGGATGGTTGCCTTGAAAGAAAAAAATAAGAAGTTGGAAGAAAGGACCTCAGTTCTTCATGCTGATGTTTCTAGGATATAAATACTTTAAGATGTAAGGTTCTAGAACAAGAAAAGCTCATGAGCTAAAGGAAAGAACCGATCATTTCGCAAGTTCAAGCTTACAAGCCTATCCAAGAAAATCTTGTAGAAACTATTGTAAAACCCATAGATAAAGGAAAGGAAAAAGCTATAGGAATTCAAATAAGTGAACCCCAAGCTACATTAAGCAAATATGTAAATCCTCTCATGTCTGAACTAGACCTTGATCTTGAGTGGGCTAGGAAAGAGAAAGAAGATTTGGCAAAGGAACTTGAAAAGGTTGAGAATGAAGTTCAAGAAGCAGAAACCAGGAGAAAGGTTCAATTCATATAGTCTAACTTTTCTTTAGCTACCTAGCCCAACTTGTCTACTCCAGTAGAAACTATTGTGCCTACTTGTGGACTAGAAATATCTAGTTAGGCTATGTCTCTGTCTGCCTCTATCTCTTTATCCACTACTCGCATCTCGATCCCTACTGTTAAAATATAGCAATCTCAAGCCAATGTTTCTCAAATTTAGGCCAATATAGAAAGCACATCCAATGCTGCTAGTTTTTTATAAAAAGACCATATATGGAAAAATTTAGACAAATATCATTCCTAGGGATTCCTAGTTTCCCTCATCCTAAATCTTTTGATCAAGAGATAAAGTAGTCAAGTTCTATGGGAACAATGCTATCACTAGACAGGAGCACTTGAGAGTCTTTGTAGACATGTTGAATGACTTTGAAGTTGAGCATGAAGATGTGGTGATGAAACTATTTGTGAGTTCATTAATAGAAGATGCCATAGATTGGTTTAGGAGATTACCTGATGATTGCATTAGTTCATAGACTAATATGGAAAAGTTGTTCAAAGAAAAATATGGCAACAATACCAATGTTGGTTTTATGTTGAATAATTTCAATAATATTAAGAAGAAGCCTAATGAATCTAGGATTGATTTCAATATAAGATTCCAGAACGGAATGTACAAGTTGTTTCTAGTCATGAGATTGAATGAGGATGTTTGTCTTACAACATATCTTAATGCTTTTGATAGCAAGATGGCTTATCAATTGAAGGATAAGGAACCTATGACTTTGATGGATGCCTTTAGAATTGTAGTAAATATTGAAAATAATAGAAAAGCATTTGGTAAGTTTAGAATGAGAGATGATCCAAATCTATTAAATTCCAAAAATAACAACAAAAGGGAAGTTGATAAAATCCCTATAGGTAAAACACCTAAAGAACCATCAATAGGTCAAGTATTAGATTTATTAACAAAGATGGATCTATTATTGGTGAGAAGGCCCTGACAAATAAAAACCATTTCAATAGACATCCTAAAATGCAAAATTAGCCCTACACCACTCAATGGAAGGATGGTAAACCAATTCCCAACCAAACCTAAAATGTAAAAGATAAGGGTACATGAAATCCTCTACAAAGAAGTTCTATTAATCTGAATGATGATGTACCATGGTGCATCATATGTCAGTCAGCCCACTCTATAGATTATTGTGCAGTTTCTCGATCATTTTCTTCAGATCAAAGTGCACAACATGAAGAAGAAGAAGAAAAGAGCCATGATGATGTGAGCTATAATATGGTATGTATGTTGGATGATTGTGTAGATTCTGATTTAGAGTAACATGAGAATGATGTTGCAAGCCAGAGAATTGCATACCTACAACTACATCATGAAGAAATATTCTCAAATGATGAAAATTATGGTAAAGACAAGGTATATAATGTATCTTAAAATATTGAGAATATAAATTTGAGAACTCCTTTGAAGGAGGAGATTGACAAAATCACTACAAAATATATTTCTCAAGTGCATGGTAGCTATAACCTAAGGAATAGGATAATTGGAAGTGATGTTGGCAAATCTTTTGGTATATTCATCAAGTATATTGCACATAAGATGAAGGATGAGAGTAGAAAAACCCATGCTAAGCCAACAAAGGCCAAAGATAGAAAAATTAAGAAGTGGGAGCCTAAAAATAAACTATAATTTCAAACAAATGATACCCCTAAAATAGTACTGCAAGAAAAGAATTTAGCATCCAATTTAGCCAAGTAGATTGTATATCCTACTATTCAAAGGACTACCACTCTATGTATGCTTATGGAGCCTATTGTGTCAGAACCTTTTGATATGATATCTATGTTGTCACAAATTACTATCAAAGTACCTTTTTTTGAATTATTTAGAATTGAGGAGTAGAAGAGTAAGGCCTCATCATGGTTGCGACGGATAGGAAATCATAGTAATATGGTTGAACCAAGTAGTATTCAGAAAACCCCAAGAGTGGTAGAAGATAATGGTATTATATCCCAAATCCCACAAATGTTTTTGGATAATTCATTAGTAGCCTACATAGAAAATATTGAACCATTTTTCTTAGTCTAATTATAAGAGGAAAAACCCTAAAGAACTACATGATAGATTTAGGAGCATCTAACACCATCATGCCTTTCAAAGTCATGGAAGCTTCAGGTCTGAAGGGAGATACCAAAAAAGGTAGATGTAGAGGTATGGATGCTAGGGAAGTCCCTGTTATAGGCACCATTAATGCTCTACCATTCAAGTTAATTTCCTATCCTGATGTAGAATTGACCATGTCAATCCTTGTGGTTAACATTTCTCGACATTATGGGATGTTGCTCTCAAGAAAATGGAGTGTAGCTATGGAGGGTAGTCTACAATGCGACATGTCTTATTCTAACTTCCATATAGGTGAAAAGGTTGTTAGAGTAGATAGGGAGCCAAGGTTAATAAGTTTCTACAGGAAGGAATTGATAAGTTTTCAAATTGCTTTCTAGACACTGGTATAAATGCTTTTAGGGTAGAATTAATTATTTAGGAAGTTGAGAATTTTTCTACTATGATTGAATGTGAAGTAGAATGTTCTATGGATTCACTATTTTTATGGACTATGTATTTTGATGGGGCTAGTTCCAAAGAAATTTTAGCAGTAGGGGTAGTCTTTGTATCTCTTGAGAAGAATAACTTTAGGTACTCATTTACTCTAAAAATTTCTTGCACAAACAATATAGCAAAATACGAATCCCTGTTGTTAGGACTGAAAGCTACTACCAATCATGGAATCAAGAAGTTCCATGTCATAGGTGATTCTGAATTGGTCATTTCACAAATAAAATAAAATTATGATTTGAAAAGAAAAGGTTGAAACAATATAAAAATATAGTTTGGGATTAGATAGAGTTTTTTCATGCATTTGGTATTTCATGGAGAGATATAAGTTAGAATAAAATGGAAGACCTACTTGTAAATGTAGCAATCAAGCCTAAGGAAATGTCATTTAAAGGAATCTCACAAATGGAATTTCAAAATTGACCTTCAATACCTAACAATATTGAAAATTGGCAAGTTTTTGAAGATGACAAGGATATTACAAACTTCATGCTAAGTGAGGAAAAATAACATGGTCAAGAAATGGATTGTAGTGATCTAATTGAAACCATTGATGGTAAGGAAACTATTTTTGGCCAGGAGATTGTGTAGTTGAAAACCAATAAGGTACATAAGGGGTTAGTGCTTTGGAGAATATTTTTGATAACCAAGATAGAACAAAACTTGGGACTAGAGATTCAAAGCCTCAAGAATTGGAAGAAGTAAATCTTGGTACTATTGAGGCTCCCAAGAAGGCTTATATTGGCCAAAACTTACCTATTGAAATTAGGAAAACATTGATTGATTTTCTAAGGAAGTACATACATGTTTTTGCATGGTCATATGATGACCTCAAGGCTTATAGAGAAGATCTATTCTGCCACGTCATACCATTAAAAGATAATGTAAAACCTTTTAGACAAAAACAAAGACTAGTAAATTCCACCATATGCCCCAAAAGGAAAGAGGAGTTGATGAAGCTAAGGGTTGGAGGGATAATTAAACCTATTAGGTATTCTACTTGGGTTTCAAATCTAGTGCCTATCAAAAAAGAGAATGGAGACATTAGACTGTATGTAGATTTCAAAAACCTAAACATCGCCTCTCTAAAGGATAACTATAGGTTGCCAAATATGGAGGCCATGTTACAACAAGTGACTGGTTCTGAGTTGATGTCTATGATGGATGGATTTTCAAGATATAATCAGGTCCTTGTGAAAGAAAATGAACAATTTAAGATAGAATTTACAACTCCATGGGGAACTTATGTGTATGTAAGAATGCCATTTAGGTTGATAAATGTTGGTGCAACTTTTTAGAGGGCTATGGATGTAGCTCTTCATGATTACATCAACAATTTTATGGTAGTATACCAAGATGAAGTTATAGTATACTCCAAGAAAGTTGGTGATCATTGCAGCCATTTGGAAAAGATCTTTATCAAGGCATTGGAATAGGGGGTACCTCTAAATCCAAAGAAATGTACCTTTGGTGTAACAGAAGGTAAGTTATTAGGACACATAGTATCAAAAGATGGTGTAAAGATAGATCCTAAAAGAGTGATAGCTATTGATAAGGTACCTAAGGAAAAATAAGTGAAGGGAATACAATCTTTCTTTGGGCAAGTTAATTTTCTAAGGAGGTTTGTTACAAACTTTGCTGAAATTAGTAGACAAATTTCAAAAATGCTTAAGAAAGGAGCTACTATCAACTAGGATGGTGAACCTTCATAGCCATTTCAAGATATTAAGAATGCCATAAATAATGCCCCAGTCCTTAGGACTCTAGATTATACAAAACTAATGTACATATTCTCTTTTGCATCTTTCCATACTATAGTTGTAGTCTTGTTGCAGAAAAATGAGGAAGGATATGAATAAGCTATTTCTTTCTTTAGTAAATTTTTACAGCTTGCTGAGCTAAAATATGAGATAAAAGAGAAAGAGGCATATGCTTTGGTGAAGGTTGTTAAAGCTCTTAGATATTATTTATTAGGTGCTATTGTTATTTGTTTCATACCTAGTGCGATTATCAAGGACATATTTTCTCAAGAAGAGGTCTCAGGTAGAAGGTGTAGGTGGATCAATAGGATCCAAGAATTTAATATTGAAATTTAGATCACCAAGTTGGTAAGAGGTCAAGGACTAGCCAAGCTTATGGCTCAATCCTACTCAGATGCCAATCAGATCAACGTAGTAGACAACCCAATATCATTCTTTTGTGATATGGACCAATGTGAACGGTATGGTAATATTATTCATTATTTGCAACATATAAAAACCCCTTTCCATTTGAATATGACTAAAAAAGGACTACCAAGTTACAAGCCATTAGATATATTGTAGTCTACAATGATTTATGGTGGAGGAACTTTAAAGGACTATTGCTAAAATGTTTTGATCAAGAAAAGTCAAAAGAAATCCATTCTAGAGTATGTGGAGGACATTACATGGGAAAGACCACTACACACAAGCTAATGAGAGATAGAGTCTAGTGGCCTTCTCCTTTTAAGGATGCTCAGTTGATGGTAAGAAAATGTGATGATTTGCAGGTAAGCTAAAAAATTTAGGAAACACTCCATTAAAACTAGTGGAAGTTCAAACATAATTCCAACAATGGGGAATGAATTTTATAGGTGAGATTTATCCCAAATCTAGCACGAGTTAATCTTGGATATTAGTTTCTTCTGATTACTTTATAAAATAGGTGGAGAAAATACCTAAAAGAAATGCAACTAATAAGGTTGTTAACAATTTTACTAAATAACATTATATCAAGGTTTGGTTGTCCTCAAAGAATTGTGGTAGATAATGTAATGTGTTTGATATCTGAGTAATTTACAAATTTTTGTGATAAATATGGGATTACAAGATCAGTATCTTCACCCTATCATCCACAAGGAAATCAACAAGATAAGTCCACAAATAAAAGCTTAAAGAACATAATAAAAAGGACATTAGATGATAATAAGAAAGCATGGGATTCTAAATTGCAATTAGCAATATGGGCTGACACGGTGACTATAAAGAAGGCATTAGGAGTAGCACCCTTTCATATTATGTATCAAATCCAAGCAACGATGCCTTAGAATAATCTAGTGGGACTCTATAACTACATCCAAAAATATGATGAGGATATCATTGATGACATGCAAGAAATACTAGATGAGCTAGGAGGATTGACAGAGACCAAAAAATATGCATCTCTCAGGAATTAGAAGTTACAACTACAGATCAAAACACTTTATGATAAAAAAAAATGAGTAAGAAATTTGAAATTCAAGATCTAGTCCTAATGTGGAATGGTAGGATTAAGGAAAGGGGAAAACATGGAAAATTTGACCCTATATGGTTGGGTCCCTATCAAATTGAAGCTTCACAGGGAGAGGATTCTTATTTACTAAAGGATTTATCAAGCAACATTCTTGAGCTACTAGTTCATGGATAGTTCTCAAAGAGTTATTTTTGTTGAAATACTTGTTTTATCCATGATCAGTATTTTGTACATTTGTATATCCTTTTTTCTTTGTATTGATTCCTATGCATAGCCTTTTCCCTATTGTTATTGCTCTCGCAAAGTTGTCAAGTTCAAAAAAAAAGGTTTGGTTTGTGGTTTTCTTATCCTAGGGCTTCTGAGCCCTCATTTGAATTTAGTGTATTCAATGTCCCCAGACAAAGCCTCTATTTGTCTGATTTTTCACAAGGTGAAATCTTCCTAAGAGTTAACTATAAAAAATCATATAAGTTCTATGTCCTTTCTAGGGTTTGGTTTTTTAGCTTTGCAAAATTTTAACCCTTTATGAAACCCTACTAAAGTAAGTTTTGTGTCCCAAATAAATGTGTTAGGTCCTATTTATTTTAATTTTTTAGTGGATAGGCACTTGTTTTGAATTTGGAATATTCTCTTGGATATGTTTAAATTTCCACTTTTTTGCTTCTTGTTCCCAAAGTTATTTAACACCATTAGATCTTTGCAAGATCCACGATGGTCATTATGCCACATAAACAAAATGTGAGGATCTTAGCTTATGTGACATAGTGACTACCACAAAATAGAAGGATGATGTTGTAAAGTGAAAGTGGGTGCTGAAATTTGTAATTGCTCTGAACTTTTTGGTGATGTGAGTGATGTTAGAACTGTTAGTATTAGGGAAGAAACAAGTTGGAGTTTGCTATAATTTGCATCACCACCTTTTAGAAATATGGGAGGTCACTATGTCAGACTAGAAAGTTCTTATTTTCTGCTAGCATTGACATAGCACCTTGCCAGAAATTAAGAAAGGCAGGAGATTATGAAACAGATGGGTTTTGTAAAGTTCTTTGTTGTTAATGTGGTTGTATAACTTTAATTATTTGTCAAAAATATTGATTGCAGTAATTATGGTGGACACATGCATGTTTTCTTGGTACCAGAATTTCAAAAGCTTTAAGGAGGTTGCTATGTCGTGATCATCAAATGAAGGAATCTCATTGATATCGACATAGCACCTTAATGGAAAAAGGAATGTAGTTACAATTACAAAAGGCAGGTCCCACATATTTCCTTCATCAACAACAAGCCATGTAATTCCCTTGACACATTGACATCTTTCAAGCATGTGTCTATCTTATGCATCAGAATTTGCAAGAAATACAGGAGGTCACTATGTCACGATTGGAAAGTTCTTGTTTTCTACCAGTAGTGACATGGCACCTTATCAAAAAAGATGAAACATGGTGGGGCTGAGTTTTATGGTGTTAACAAAAGGATTAAAATATTAATTAATTCTCTAGCCTATTAGAATATTTCTAGGTCACATGTAATATGGAACAACACTCAAAGAGAAGGGTACATGAAGAATCGTGATTATTGGATTAAAGTTAAATCAATGATTGTCGCCAAGCCACTATCAAGAGTTACACACTGTTTACTTAACCTGACACGGTGACTAAGGGAAAGAATGCATGGACACACCATAGTTGAAGTAGAATAAATGAAAATTCGTCACTGTCAGATCAAATTCACATCAATGGTGAGCATTGTATCATTATCAGGACTTGCTCATTTTTAAGGGTGACTTAGCAACCAAAGGAAGAGAAGGAGAGACCCACCATAGTCATATTAAAACATTGATCAAATGCATATCATCTAATTGAAGTGGAATCAACAAATTTCATTATGTCACATAGACAAACTACTCACTTTTTATGTATGGCAATGTAGCAACATGGTGGCAAGTGTCCTCAAGTGCTAGTAGGTCTAATCCAAGCTGCTATCAGTATAAGACAAGCTTATGTTGAGAATGCTTACTAGATTGATTTCTATCTTGGTAAGTGGAAGATGAGTCCTCCCTTGGTTTTATTCCTATATTGTCAAAGTTATGGACATTGATGGTGTAGTTTTAAATCTAAATGTGGTGCCACCCTATTTGTCGTATAGTTTATTTATGAAGAATGAAGGCTCCTTGTGCGAACTAGTAACAAAATATATTGCAGAAAAATTTTCTATCTTTTCATACACAAAAAAATCTTCAATCTTCCAAAAGAATTCAAATCTATCAAAAACTTGCACTTGGGGTGATCAGGATATGAAAGAATTTCCACTTGTTTGTAGAGCATTACAAAATTATAGAAAAGGGTAGTGGAGAATCAAGTGAGTCCCTATTCTCACTATTTATATTACAGTTTTTTAGCTTTCACAAAGATGTTCACCATGTCTCCAAAGATAGTTTTTTCAGGTCAGGAGGATTATTTGGCTAGAAATATTCATGATGACCCTCTTGAATTATTGCCTAAATCCATAAACAAGATTGTCAAGGTGAAAAGTTAATCCCCCTAAACCCTAGACTCAAGATTGTTGAGGGATTGTTTGATAAGGGAAATTGGGTTAGGGATTCTAAAACTCCTCAAATAGGGCTCACCCTTTTTTTTTAAATGGTTCTCAGAAAGTAAATTATTTGCCCCTCATGCCAACATCTAGAATTTTGACTTAGGAAAGCTAGTGGTCCCTAGTGTCTTCATGGATGCTAATTTATTAATGATTATTGCCAAAAGATATTACCCAAGAATCAGGGTAGTAAGAAGAATAAATGGTCAATTCATTATCATAGTAAGCCCTAAGGAAATTAAGGAAGTATCTGGCCTGGCACCACTATCAAACTATCATACACCCATTGATCTACAAGGTCTAGAAAAAGAATATTTGTCTAAAAGGGATAAGATCAGATATGGTGCACTAAGGGCACATATAGGAACAATTGGAAACTTTCTAGTGATTATAGCCTCCTCTAGGGAGCCTTTCAAAAAGGAATATTTCACTTCCCAAGATGTGGAAATATATATGACTCTATGTAGGGTTTTTGGTGAAGATGAGTAGAATTTTATGCCTATAAGTTTCATGTATATGATAGCTCAAATTTCTTCTTTTGGTGTTGATATTATTTTTGATTTCACCTCCTATTTAGTAGAATAACTCCATATAGGCCTGGTTGGAAATGCCAAAGGTAAGATTGAAAAAATGTTTTGTCATTATTCTGTATTGATGCACATGTTTTTGTTCAAAGGAGCAATATATTTTGATAAAGAGATGGATTTAAATAGAGAAAAAGAGGGAGAAGCTTTGCCAAATCATTTGTGGAGTGCAAAAATGACTTGGGATACAAAAAATGCTAATTATGTGAGGTTTGATAGGTATTTTTCTCAAAGTTGAGGTGCCTTTTATTAAGTGACAATCCCAAAGTTCCTAAGGCACTAGTAAATTTTATTAGACCCATGGATAACCCATTTGGTTTGAAAGTATATCATAATAGGGGAGACATAATACCATATCCTATTTCTATTATTATTAGAGTCTATGGTTTTCAAGGGACACCTCATGTTTTTCCTTACCAAGTGCCACTGAAAATAGGAATAGCTAAGGTGTTACGGCAACTAGGAGGACTAGAAGAAACCTATCTGGTTAAAAGATACAGAGACTCAATATTCCTAACTTGTATTATAGCCCATCATTTTTTTATTACAAAGGATGCTTGGTTATTTTTATACAAAATTTTTGATTAGTATAAGATAGCAGTGTCTCATGCCTATTTTTGTGATACAGAGGGTTTTCATAACCAACTTTTTAGAATAAGGGTTAAATTTTGTGCCATAGATCATAAACCATATTACCCTAAGGATATAATTACAAATGAGTTCTCCTTGCAGGAAAAAGAGACCAAGAAAGACAAGTGGAGGGTTTTCTCAAGGATTTTGGAATTTATTCATTGTTTTGACAAGGATTATAAGCCTCTTGGTAATACAAAAACAAAGGCAGACATGATCAATTAACTCATGATTACTTTTCCTAAGAAAATGGAAGCCATGAAAGAGAAAAAATAATTATTAATACATATCCAAACAAGGCTAGAGAGGTTATGAAGAGATTGTAATTTACTCCCAATATGGGAACAAGACAAGTGATTGTCCAAAAAAGGTCAAGTTATAATGTGCTACAGAATAAGAAAACCACTATGGATAAAGGCAAACAAATAATGGCATCCACTAGTGTTGTCTTGGAAGAAAGAATCACCTTCTCCTAAGAGGAAAAGAATAATGGAAGAAAAAAGTCCTCAAATTGAGGAGTATTCACCTACCCAATCCCTTTATAGAGTTGAGAGGAACAACTTATTGGGGAACAAGTTGAATAGCTAGTGTCCTAAGGGGGATTTTTTATAACTCAGGCAAAGATGGATGAGGGAAACCTTTAAGAACATGTTATGCCAAGCCTTAATTTGACAATGGTAGATTATAGGGGAAGGGAATTGGACCCTATAATAGAACAAGCCAACCATGAATTTTTGTTTGATGATAGTATATGAGAAAATATGAGGAAAGGTGCAATAAGTTGAAGACTAAGCACCCAAAAATGGAGGAGGTGGTCATGCAGAATCAAGTGAAAGATGAAATGATTCAAGAATTAAAAAATATAACCCCTAAAGAGGGCAGGCAAATGGTGAAAGCATCAAATAGTCTACTGCTACCGAATTGGGATATAGTAGATGCCCTAGTTTTTAACTATGTTTCAAATAAAATAGATTAACATGATGAAGATAAGAATGAAATAAAAGGTTCCACCTTTAGTGAAGACTAGGATGCCTTAGTTATTTGGTGATTGAGGAAAGGATCCAAGGCTATACCATCATAGAGAGATGACGTAGGTTTAATGGGGAGTATCATTGTGAAGAGAGTAGAAAATACAACTCATGTGGAGGCTAAACATTTAAATGTTAGTATATCTAAATTAGTTTTGGCCACTATAGAGAAAGAAGAAAAGGAAATGTTTGAATTGTAGAGTAAATATGAAAAGGTTCTAGAAGCCTATAATAAAGAAGTTCAGAAAAGAATTGAACTTGAAAATAAGATGTTGGGATGGTCTACTAGACCAAGGATCACATACCCTCGCCCACCAGTGGAGCCTTTTAAATCCACTCCTCTTATTGAAATGCCAAATGCTCCACAAAGGCCACAATACTATATAGCTAAAGATTTTGAAGAAGAGAAAAGAAAACTATGGGCACTGCATGTAGAGTTAAATCTATAGTAGGAAGACAAATTAAGGAAATCTCTTATGTATCTAGTTGACAAAATTGAGTGGTCATTGTTGTATGATCAATTAGCCAAGGTAATAAATATATGGGAAGAGATAAAGAGTTAGCCAAGGTAATAAATATATGGGAAGAGATAAAGGAAAATGAAGATCTCGACTTTGAAGCCCAAATTCAATAAGTGGGATAAGAGGAGAAAATAAGTTATATTCTTATGTTACTCTATTATAATGTCTTCACATGAACATATTGAGAAAACTTATGATGTTTCTCATGATCTATCAGAGTTGGATGATAGAAAAATTGGATTACACAGGAAAATTGTTAGTTATCTGAATAAGTATGAAAGTAAAAAAATTTACTTATTCTAATTGACCTTGGATAAACAGAATAAATTGAAAAGTAAAGATGAGTGGGCCAAGGAATTAGATGACTTATTTTTTTAAGAATGCATGAAGTCATAAATGAAAAAGGACATGCATGGTGGGCAACCATAGTAGAAAAATAGTAATGGCGTGATTATTCTTTGATTCTTTAAAATAAGATTTTGTTAGCATTGATAAAGAGGCAGAATATGTGATTAAGAAGAAAAATAATATCCCAAAATTTAACCGGCCAAATGACACACTTTTTGACAAGTGGATGGTGAATATTGCTTCTAATGAAGAATTGGAGGAAACTAAGAGTGATGATGATGAGATACATGAAGATGAAGTACAAATCATTGATAAACTCCCACAAGATTAGAGGAAAGAAGAGGATAAAAGAAAGAAACCAATTTCAGTTACTAGTTTAGAGGCCCTCACTAATGACATGGATGATGAAGAAACAACAATAAAGGTGGATTTATTGATTCATGATGAAGCTAGTGGAGATCCTAGAGTTGAGGTTGATTTGCAATTATCAGAATGGGACATAGCGTTGACCAGTTTGATGGCTACACATTTTGAGGAATCAGAGTAGCATAGGAGAAAATCATGAAATTGGTAGCATTTGGAGATGTAATAGAATTGGGGCCTACCAAAGCAATGCCTTATGTATAAGTTTTCTATTGCATGCACTTCTTCCTTTTATGAAAGAATAATGTAAATATCTTTTTTCTTAAGTGATAGTTGTCATTTTCTCTTAGCTTGAAGTTTGTTGCATCTCACAGGATATAAGTGAGATTCCAAGGCTAGAGAAAGGGTTTGATTTGTTATCTCTCAAAATTATTGTTAAGTCTATTGGTCTAGTTTTCTTGATGAACACTTGGTGCTATATTTTCTTTGCAAATTTATGAGAATTATGTCAGTATGACAAGATCTTAATGCTTAGTCTTGAGTTATTCTAAGTATTGTTCAATTGTATGCAAATATTTCAAAATAAATCAATGCAAATATGAGCTATCCTCACATCTTTTCTGATTGAATCATGTCTCAATTTGCATTATCTAGTTGTCTTGAAATTGTATGAGCAAGTCTTATTCAATTGAATGTGATTAAGTCATATTGTATGTCAAATTACTATTGCTCTTAATTTAAAGAATCAAGTAAACGCTTTAGTAGAATTGATAGGATTACCATGATAATAGAAAGGATGTTTATAAGAATGAGTTTTAATTAGAATTGTTTGTAATATTGATTGTAATGCAATCAATAAGATCTAGGAATTGAATAGACTTTAGATCCCAATAGATTAGGCACTAATCTGATTATTTTGGTCTATAGAAGGAAATATCATGAAGAACCATCAAGCTTAAATTTGAAATCAATTTCACTTTTCTGTTTTGAAGATCATCAAAGAGGGTCAGCACTCATTTACATTGATCTCTAAGTCTTAGATAGCCACTATTGCCAGAAATATTTGTAAACCTAAGGAGAATTGTGACTAAATCTACATATAAGGCATGTATATCATCTTAAAATGTCAAAGAATGAACAAACTATGTATATGTTAGAGATAGGAGATAAGAATCAGAATGAAACTAAAAATATTCTCATATATTAGCATTCATTTGAATCATCCCTCAGGTATAGCCACCTTGGTTCTACAAAGCCTAAAGAGTAGAAAACCTTTCTTGGTTTTGTTGAAGTTGGATCGAAATAATTTGCATACATAATTGTTAAGGGGAAGTAGTTGATCCCTAGATTTTTGAGTATTATTATCTTGGTATTGAACTTGTTAGAGTAATTAGATATTTTCTAATTAACTCTTGTTGCTTAAGCTAAACTTTGGGCATCTTATAATTAATTTTTTTATTAATTATTTTGATGCAACCTAGGATAGACCTTTTTTAGGGTTTTAATCTCCTTCATAAGGATGATCTCTCATTGTAAACATAGAGAACTTGAGATAATTCATTCATTTTTGCAATCTCCTTTTTGCTCATCAAGAATGTCTTGTCTATGGATCTGGCAATTTTTGCCTCCATAGCTTCTTGCCTCTCTCTTCTGTGATAGGTGTTTGCATGTAGGTGATTCTTGGGAGTTTTGGGGTTGATCATTCATCAACTTCAACATGGTATCAGAGCTCTAGATCTAAACATGCCCCTATTCTATTATTGTCAAATTTGACATTGGTTTTCAAATCTAAGCTTTCAGCGGTTACTTTATTAGATTTGGGAGTTCATTTTTTTGTAAACTTTGAGCCCAAACAGACATCATTCTTGAACTTAGAGGACTTGAAAATCCCCATTTCCATATAAAATATGTCTAATTTAGACGTTGTTGAAATTTGAGGCAAATTTTTTTTGATAGACCTACATGCGGGCTCGTACTTTTGCCTGCAATTTTTTGGCTGGTGGAAATCATTGGTGATGATTTTTTTGTGCATGGAGATTTTTTTTTTTTGGGTGATGAGAATTTTGGAGATCATGCCTTTTTTTTGGCACCCATGTTGTCTACCCCAACTATGCTTGCAGCACATTTGGTTCTTGGGTCTCTAGCAAGTTTCGGCCTCGACCCTCTTTTGGACACAACCCTTTTTTGGGTTTTTTTGCCTCCTTGAGATATCCTTTGGGATCTCTTATCTCTTCTCAGCAAGGCCCTCTTCATGTTTTTTGAATTTAGTATGAATTCTTTGGTGGCTTGAAAGTTTTTTTGCAACCCTGTGCGACAATTTTGATGGATTTGCACACACAATCAACGTGCCCTCTGTCTCCCTATGCTTTTTTGGTGTATACCACATGTTGGATTTCATAGAGGTGTCTACCATTGGAGATCAAGAGACTTTATTGAAAAAAATTTCCCTCTTGCATGTCGCAGACTAGGCATTCCCACCTTCAGCCATGTCACTTTTTCCTCTACACTGGAATTAGTTGTTTTTGAGGGTGTTTGATGGGTGATTCAATCTTTCTCTGGCCCCTATGCTTGGATTCCAGTCACTTGGAAAATTTCCCTACATTTTTTTTGGATCACAACATGTATGAATTTTTTTGGTTCCATTGCCACCCACAATCCATGTCATATCAAAGACGTACTTATGGTTTCTAGCACATAGCTTGATTTTTTGCACACTTCATCCTTTTGTTTTGGAGGTCTGATGCATGAATTTTGGAAAGAGGTTCATCTTTTTTGGAATATGAGCCATGATTTGCGCACACTTTCACCATGATTTGGGGCATTTTCTATGTCTCATGGATCTCTTGATGGGTTTCCTTGTTATTGGAAGTCAACACGCGTATGTTATGGGATTGTGCTTCACCTCTTATTGAAATTACTACAAGTTTGGGAAGCATTTTTTTTTTGTGTGATTCTTTGTTTGAAAATGCTGCAAGTTTTGGTGGGAGATTGTTTTTTAACTAGATGCCAATGACTATGGCCCTCAATATTTTTCCCCCAATCAGTGGCTTTCACAATCAAAGGTGCAATTATTGATTGGTTTATTTGGGCAATTTATTCCCAAATCAAAGATTGTACTTATTTACATGGAAATTTTCATGCAATTAACATGGTCTCCAAGTTCCTATGATCCTCAATCAGTGGCATTGATGGCTCTTTCTTCTTTTTTAATAATGGAGATCATGATGGTGGTGTTTTCTTTTTTAAACAAATGCTTATTTCTTGGTCACCAGTTTTTAATTTGGCACCAGCCCTTTGTTCAGCTTTTTTTTCTACTGGTTGAATTTTTGTTTCAACAAGGGCCATTTTATGGCATTTTTTTTGCCTTGAAAGTCTTTTGACCATCAACTTTGGGCTCGTCACCTATTGATGTCAGCACTGCATCACTTCTTCCTATCACCTCCTCTGCCTCTATTTGGACCTACCTTCGGTTTTTTACTCATATCTCATGCATACAAAATCCATTTTTTGCAAATGAGATATCACTGGAAAGCTGGTATTGAGACCATTATCGTGGTATAGTTAATTTTCAGTTTTGATGTAGTTTTGATGGCTTTCTTTGCTATCAAATTCCAAAGTTCAATTTTGCACTCTAGGAAGCATATCTTGAGCGTTTGATTTTTGATTTGGGAATTCTTTGTCATTTGAAAGATTTTTTCAAGCTCTTTCTAGTGATGCTGGTTGTTTTTCTAGATTTTTCTCCAAGCACATTCTATTTACTCTTCTGCATTATTGCATTCTGGTGGATAACTTGGTTGTTTCAAGTCTGGGGATCGATTTCTTTTCTTCAAATGATTCGTCATGACTTGTTCCATCTTTGTATTTGTCATATGCCTTTTCTAATCTTTGTAGACATCATTTGTATGCATTCTTGCAAATGCACTAAGATAAAGTGTCATATTGCATCTGTATTTTCATTTTAGTTGTTTGCCTTGCTTTTCCTTCTGATTCGTGTAATGTCAATTGAGGACACTCGTACAGATTATTGTATTTTTGGGATTCATCATATCTTGTGCCTTATTGTACATGCCCTACTCTAATAAAGTGCCATGGGGGGTTGATTTTTTCCTTTGTTTGCCATCTTCCTTTGTCCAAGTGAGTGTCCCTTCCATGACATTAGCCTCATGATGTGTCTGAGATTGATTGGCTCAGTACACACATATGTATTTTTTTGGGCATCTTGATCATGGTTCCTTGACTTGCAATTCTTTTTGGCCCACTTTCTTAGTTTCCTGTCACCTCACCCTTTTCTACATTGGGAGGGTTCTTCTATTGTTTCTCATGCTTCCTTGGTTTGATTGATCAACTCTTTAGGCTTTAGTAATTCATTCCATCTTTATCTTCGAGTTTAGTTGTTTGCCTTTGTGTGCCTCCTGATTCGATACAAATTATAGTCTTCTCTACCTAATCAAGTTCTATTTCAGTGAATGTTCTTCAGATCAATAGTCATCTTTTGATAGAGCCTTGCAGCTTCTACATGCTTTAGTGGTGTTCTAGATGATCTTCTTTTTTCCTATCTTTTGGGACATTCCCTAGTTTGAAGGCTTCTTTAGTCCTTTACTAGTTTCTTTCAGCATATTTTCCATCTCTTTTTGGAGTAGAATTTTTCCCATGTGGTTTTCTCTATTTCTCCTATTTATAGAGATTTGGTTGTGCTTGGGTACCTCATTAGGCTTTGTTTGTCGAGACCCATTTCTACTTTCAATAGTAGTTTCTAAGTTTTTAGCTACTCTCTTAGTTTATTTGAATGAGGGGTGTTAGAGTAATTAGATATTTTCTAATTAACTCTAGTTGCTTAAGCTAAACTTTAGGCATCTAATAATTAATTATTTTATTAATTATTTTGTTGCAACCTAGGATAGACCTTTTTTAGGGTTTCAATCTCCTTTATAAGGATAATCTCTCATTGTAAATGTAGAGAACTTGAGATAATTCATTCATATTTGCAATCTCTTTTTTGCTCATCAAGAATATCTTGTCTATGGATTTGGCAATTCTCGCCTCCATAACTTCTTGCCTCTCTCTTCTATGACAAGTGTTTGCATGTAGATGATTCTTGGGAGCTGTGGTGTTGATCATTCATCAACTTCAATCTAACTTTGATTGTTCAGTAGTTCAAAAACTCCAACATGTCCAGTGATATAGATGAGGAGGATGTAGAATAGCTTGAAGTATTATTGGCAAGAAGATTCCACAAAGGTAAAGGCAAGTTCTATTGGTCCAAAATTTTGCCTAATAAAATTCCTTTGTCTAGGAATAGAAAATTCAGATTGTATCCATTAATGGTGAGTAGGGTTCCTAACTAAGTCATCCTTTTGTTAAGCCTTTCAAAATTTTTGTGAAAACCATACATTTCATTCCTTTCATAAATTTTTAGGCACAAAATATTTAAAATTTCAAATAAGGTGAATATTTTTTTGTCTTTTTTCGCGCCCCTGAGCTACCTTTCCTCTTAGATGTCTCATCGTCTGATTTAAGTAGATCGACTGTTGTCATTACCTCACTATGAAAACATGAGCACTTTTTATGTATAGCAAGGTAGCAAGTGCCAAAAAGTTTATAAGACAGGACCGCAAAATCGATACATGGTGGTCAGAGATTTGTCTTTTGGCCGACTTGTCAGTTACGTATACTGTGCAAGTACTATCAGAGCAAGAAAGGGGACCCAATGAAAGTAGTCAAAAGCTGGTGTCAGAGTGAGGGTCTTTTCTAATGCTTCACTACCTTGCTATAAGAAAATTTGAACATCTCGCCATTAGCAAAGTAGCGAGGTGCCATGAAAAGAACATCTAGTGGGACTTCAAGTGACGTGGATGGTGACTAAGACTAAAGTAAAGACTTTGTTGGGTGCCAAAAGTGTAGAGCTTCCTATGTAATCAATGTCCCAGATCTACACTCCATTCAAAAATCACACAAGGAATCCTGATCATCAAATAAAAATAGAATCAATAGTCCTCGCTAGCTCACTATGGAAAATTGCGAGTTGTTTAATCCATGGGACATAGTGAGTATGGGACCCACCACTCTTCATGGTACTTGGTGCAATTTCTCCACCTTTGATGTAACCTTAGATCAATGACCATCACTGTGTTGCCATACAAAGTTGCTCGAATGATACATATAGCAAAATAGTGAACGAGGGCCCACCACTATCTTCTAAGTAGTACAAGCAATATATCATCCGTAAGATCAAGAATGAATCGATGGCTATTGTTTCTTCAATATGGCAAGGTGCTCATTCTTTATTTATGGTGAAGTAGCGAGCTATTGACACGTGTCCTTATTCACCAATGGGTCTAGGAGAAAATGCCATCAAGGAAGGCCTTGTATACATGATCAATTTTTATTGGGTTGACTAGCCAACTTGTCAAGTGGAACGCCAAGTTGTCTTTCTCTATACCCCATGATCGTATGATTTTTAAAGATCGACAGTGTAGGTTTAAATACTGAAGGTAGTGGCACTCAGCATATTAATGAAATTTGAAAAGTTTCATGTGTGAAAGAAAAAATAAAGTGTAACTTATAAGATTTTATTACTTGCACCTTATGTGAATAAAGATTTTGAAGTCTTTTCTAAATAGGATCATTTACTAAGAGGATTGTGTAGATTTTGGAATGAGTGCCAAATAGCATAAAAGAACTCCAGATAAGAGATTTTCAAGTGTGTATTTTACTATAGTCTCTGTAGTGTTGCAGTCTTGCATGGTGTAGCAGAAATGGCTCCAAAGAATTCACTAACTCTTAGATTGTGGATAGCAAAAGGATTACTTGACAATAGTATTTGGATCCCTAGTGTTTCTTCCTCTCGAATGGGTTTAAGTTTGTTTGAAAGGTGGTTTACAGAGAGAAAGTTGTTTTTCTTGTATGTTAGTATATGGAATTTTAATCGAGGAAGACTAGTAATCCAAAATGTTTTTATGGGTTGTTACCAAGTTACTAAGGTAATGAGGGGAGAAAAGAGTGAACTTGATAAAATAAAAACCCTATCAGTAGTAACACCTTTCTCTAAGGAAATTTTCAAGATGGCACACTTGAATGCTAGGGCAAAAGAAATATGTAGGACCCTGTGCATAGTTTTTGGAGAAGATGAAGAAGATTTTATACCCATGGGTTTCATGTGAATAGTCCCTCTGACTTTTTTTGAGTGCATGTATTTTTGTGTCAGTAGGTGAAAAATTTTGGTTGAAAGATGGTTTTGGATGTAGACATGGTTGGTTAAGAAAAAATTGCTCATTTTGTTATATTTGACAGCCACATTGCTTCCATGCTCAAGTGTTATTTCTTAAGTGTTAATCTCATTATCTTAAGGAGTTGTACTAATCAGTGAAGAGTGGGAAGTAAGGGTGTTTCTCCCCATACCTTAATGATGGTAAAACCCATGGGTTAAGTCAGTTTGCAATCATCAGAGTAGATTTTGTCATGGGCAAGCTTAGCAGTTACATATACAATAGAATCACAGTTGGAGCTAAATCGAAAAAAAGCTGTGATAGATAGAAGCTCACAAGAGATTATATGATTTACATAACTTCCTATTAATCATTTTCTTTTCTAGGAGATGTATGCATCTTCCTCTTGTAAGGGACACCTATCAGTCACATTTGCCCTTAGCTTGTTGCATCTCACACTATATAAGTGAGTTTTCAAGGAAATGTGAGGGTCTAAATTATATTTTTCTAGGTGATCTACTTAGTCTATTTTAGGTCCATTGTTTTTGAGCAAGCTTGTGTAGTATTTTCTCTATCAGATCTTGAGAATACATGAATATAGAATGATCTGTGTTTCTTCTGAAGGTCATTCTGAGTCTACTATAAATTGTATACAATTTCCAAAGAAAATGAATACAAATTATGAGCTTTCCCCATATCAGCTCTTTCTAAACTTTGTCTCTTTTTGATTATTTGGTTATCTTGATGTTGTATGAGTAAAGGCTTGTGCAATTGAATGCAATTCAGTTAGGTTGTATATCTATTCATCATTGCTATTAATTCAATGGATTAAGTAAAGGCTTTGATGAATTTGATAAGGTTTCTATAGTAGTGGAAAGGATTTTTGAATGATGAATTCTGATAAGAATTGTTGATAAAAAAATTTGTAAGCAACAAATTAGATCTAGAAATTTTTTAGTAGACTCTAAACCCCAATGGATTAGGCACTAGTCAAATTAATTCAGTTGAAGGAGAAATGTATCACAAATGGTTGTCAAAAATGTAGAATTATAATCAATTTTACTTTTATTTCCTATAGATCTTCAAAGTTGACCAGTACTTGTTTGCATGGAATGTTCTAGCTTCAATTAGCCACTATTGTTGAGAACACCTGTAGATCTATAGAAGAATTTTGGCCATATCTGTTGTATGGGATGTGATTACCAAATTATCAAGAATTATGCATGTATTTGAGGATTTGAGATGAGAATCAAAATGAAACTAAAATAATCCTCATACAGTATTTCCTAGTCTTGAATCATCCCTGGGTATACCCACCCTGGTTTTGCAGAGCCAAAAGAGTAGGAAACCATCCTTTGGTTTTGTTGAAGTTGGGTCCAAATGGTTTGCACATACAATTGTTGATAGGAATTGGCTAGTCTTTAGATTGTGTGAGTTATATCATTTTGGTATTGAGCATTTTGTTGCTTAGTAGTTTTAGGTTTTCTTAAAACACCAACAAAATGGCGACTATGTTGGGGATCTATATTGAATCTAAGTTATAGAAAAACCTTGAGAATTTAAAAGGAGATTCAATATAGTAGGACAAGTGTGTGAGAAGATTGTAGCAGTAAGTTAATTGATGTGTTCTCCAGTTTCCTTACTCAAATATCTTACAGCCCAGTGATGCTTTATCCAAAATAGCAGTATATTTGAAGAATTGAGTGCAGATTGTGTTGCTATTAGATTTTATTTCCTCTCAATTCAGTTGATTTTGGTTTTCAAAGTACTGCTATAATTTCAGAGTCAGAATTGGTGAAAGATGTTTTCTCTCTTCAAGATGTTTAATGTTTTGCAAAGTTCTACAAGTTGAACATCCAGTTTAGATCTATTGCATAATGATTTATGTTTTAAATCATTCTCATAATTATGAATTGTGACTCTCTAAAGGATCTCTATACTAGTGTAGATTAGTTATGTGTAAATGTTTTCAAGAGCTTTTAGTTGAAACAAGCAGATCTGAAAGTTGTGTCAAAACTTTGAACAAGAAGAGAGATATATATACATTCTTGACTAATAAGTTTTTAATGTGTTGTTTGATCTATTGTCATAAGATTTTTGAATGACAAAAATGAATCACAGTAGTGATTTCATTTAATTCTCCTCAAGGAGATGGTGACTCTATAAGGATATGATCAGCGGTGTGAGAACTTGAGTTTGGCTCTAGGGAAACAGTAGATCAATTTTTTCATTCAACAACACTAAAGGTATTCCCATTTTCATGTATTTTCATTTCATGAAAATTGATTGTGAAAAGTTTTCTCCATCAAGTGATTTTTAGCACCAATAGGAGGAGAATAGTTTGAAAGAGTTGCAGACACTTCATTGATTAAGTTTCAGCTTGTTGTATTTAAGTTGTGAAGTGTATTTGAAGAGGTGAAATTGGTAGGAGGTTGTATAGATCTATTGCAAATTATACAATTAGACTTATTAGTGAATGAGTTTTGTATCTTTCAAGAATGTCAAGATTCATTTCACCTAAGACACAGCCAGTTAATGAAATTCCTAGATCCATTTCTACCAAGTAGTATATGCCATTGTGTTTTAATGGTATTCATGGTTTCTCGAATCTCATTCCTAGTGATGTTAGAAAAATTTTGCCTATTATTAATGGGAACCATCTTGTTTCAGCTAGTCATCATATTGAGTTGTTTGCTGACTTGACGGGTGACTATGAGATTTCTCATGAGGATGTGCACATGAAGTTATTTGTTCAAACCTTAGAGGGTGATGCTAGAGACTAGTTTTCTTTTCTACCAGCATGTTCTATTTCATCTTGGGGTGAGTTGCATTCTACCTTCATGGAGCAATTTGGAGAAAGGGTAAGCATATCTGATTCTTATGACAAGTTCTTGAAGATTCATATTCAAAGTGATGAACTTGTCTCTCAATTTAACATTAGATTTGCAAGAGTTTTGAATGAAATACCTAAGAATTATAGACCTAATGATCAAATGTGTTTAGTAGTTTATATTGATGCATTTGACAAGAAAATGAATTATCTACTAAGGGATAAATAACCACAGACATTATACTAGGATTTTGTGACCACTAGGGATATTGAAAATAATTTGAAGTACAGATTGACTAGAGGTCATTTTTCTATGTACGATTACCAGTATAATGTATTTGAAAGAAAGGATGAATGTGGTGTAGATGCTTCAGCTTCAAGTAATCTTATCAATGCCCCGGTTGTAAGTTTTAATCAAGTAAAAAATTCAGATCAGAATGTGTGTGTAGAGAAGAATGAGTCTATTGCAGATAGAGACACATATGCTCATGATGCTACAATAGTAAGATGTTTTACAGACTTTGAAAGGGTTCAGCATTGTGTTGACTTTATGAATTTTGGTTTAGTTACTGCAATAAGTTCTTCTCATAATAATCATATGTACAATGATGTAACAAATGTTTCAAAATTAGAAGTTGTTGTACATATATCTCAGTCTTGTGCAGCCGAGGAGGTGGTAAGTTATCTCTCTGATCATGACCTTGATGTTGCTGATCCAACATACCATGAAGAGATAACACAAAATGATGAGCTTGAGTCATATTCATTTCAATCACAGTCAGAAAAACTAAGCTCACATTTTGATAATGTCTCAGCATTAGATGATAAGATAGATTTAGTTGTTTAGCAAGACATGCAAGAAATGAATTATCTTGTTGAGAGATTACATTATGTTGACAATGTTTTAAAGGTTGAAGTGGAAAGATATGCATCTCTACATGAGGATGAAGAAGTTGGAAGTCATCTTTCAAATGATGATAATGAAGTTTTTGATCCAGTGTATTATCAAGAAGCATTATATGAAGGAGATGATGAGAGTGGTGACTCAAATCACAGTGAGGAAAATGACACAATATGTTCAACTTCATATGAGTATAATGTTGACTGGGAAGAAGAAAGCAATGATGATAGTGAACATTCATTTGAAGGTGAAGGTATGAATTCTTCTTTTGAATCTTAAAAAAAAAAGTGCATCGAATTTTTTGTGTTATACAAATCAATTAGCCAATGAAAAATATGAAAGTGATTTATCCACAAAGTATGAAGATAAAGAGACGGTGAAGTTAGTTGATGCTAATGAGTGTGAATATGAATATTTTAGGGAAGAGTTGTCAAGTGTTTTTATATTAGATAGTAAAGATTTAGCATATAGTGAGATTTTTAGGAATGAATTAGGGTCTATTTGTAATAATTATCCTAAACAAGCTGATGAAGAGGATGTAATTATGGACACTATATGTTTGGTAGAAGAAATAGAAAGGGATTCTTCATATAGTTCTAACTTTTCTTCATATGCTGAAAATTTCCATGAAGACAAAATGGGTAATTGTTTTGAATTATATACTAATGCTTTGTATGAGGAAAATCCTGATGATGAGCAATCCATTTTTTGTCAAGATGTTCAAAAGGGATCACTGCATGGAGTTATCAACCCTCTATTTGAAGAGCAAATGGAGGGTTTGGATTTAGAGGTGAATGAGTTTAATGATGATACATTATCTTACTTTTGTGAGAGATCAGATTGTTCTTCTTCTGGATATGATGGTGAAAGTATTGATGAGATTGCATCTTATGAAATTGATAACAAGGTGTTTGATGAAGGTGTTTTTGAAAATCAGCATGCACCTTGTAATGAATTTTATGATGAATATTCTAATGAGATGACTAACCCACTTGCTGATCTCAGAGAATCATTTGAAGATCTCATATTAGTTTCAGTTTCTAACATTGATGACATGTGTGAGTACCAGTTAGATGGTTCTTTAGAGTACCATTGTGATATGCACAAGGATACACAATTTGAAGGTATGAGTGATCCTCTTCCCCAAGTTGAATATGAAACTTTCAAATTTGAGATTGATAGCATGCATACGTCATTAAATGAAGAGAATTTTTAGTTTCAGTCTGATATGTTTGAAAATGTTGATCAGAACCTTTATAATGAGCACGTGGTTGAAAGTGAATTTAGTTTTTATATGCATTATGAAGGTGAAGATGTAGTTTTAGTTTTACCAAGACAATTGATTCATAATGCTAAACTGATTGGTGAAATTGATAGAAAATATATTTTTTATTTTATTTTATTTAGGAAAAAGTGGCAAGCCACTATATTATATTGATAAATCTGGTTCAAAAAAGGTCAACTAGGAAAGAACCAGTAAGAAAACCTAGCATCATCCCTTATATTTACATCGATCATAATTATTGGATTTACAAATAAGAAAATATGCTTCCTCCATTGAGGGATTGACTCATAAACCAGTAGTAAGCATATTTCTTTTACAACATCATTTCAATATTTCAAAATAACAAAATTGACACAAAATTCAAAACATGATCTTTCACTGATCATTCTTCCATGTCATTGCTACCTTTGAAGTCCCTGCACACAGCATCTTTAGAATCATTACCAACCATTGAATATTAATCCTTTCTAATAGTAATCGAAGCATCACATTTCCAACATGTCTTGTGATAAAAGGTTAGGAAGAGCCTAGTCCATGCTTTGATATTCCAAACTATCAAGTTCGCTTATGTGGCCCTTTACTCGGATATTGCTATACAGATGATATAAGCTCCAGGGCCATCCTTACGTGCAAGGGGTTGACTATAATCATATGAAATCCCTGGCTACTACTGAGTAAAATAAGGTTGAATCTACCCACCTCCTCCATTGGAGCAGTCTACCATTAGACAAATTTTCCAGACTTAATGCAACTCCAGTAGGCAACTTATGACTTACTTTGAATCAACTTAGATCTGCTATGACTGGTTGTGAACTTCTACAACACTCTTCTCAGCATCTTTAACCTGCTCAACCCCTATAATCTTCCTCTAAATTCAAATGGCTTAGTTCTTTGCTAAACCAATCTTGTATGACATGAAACACTCTTCCCAAATGCTACAGAAATCTCAAAAATAATATGCCCGATACTCTATTGTTACACAAGTGGAAATAGTTTACTATTTTTGCACAAGTGCTGCCATAGACATAAAAATTTGGTACTCTATTTTTGCACAAGTGTTGCCACAGTCCTCCCTTAATGAGATCATATCTCATAACATGTCATGCTATTTATTGTTTTTCTTATCCATATCAACAAGCTTTCTTAATCCCTCAGAAATATTTTCAGTTTAGCTCATGCATGTTCAAATGAGAATCAGATTTATGACAGAGGTAAAAAATTTTGTTGAATTTTTGATGGCTCGAGGCCATTGTTTATACATAATCTTAGTGGTAGCTTCTTTCTTTCAGTAAAGCTATTCAAGAGGAAAATTTTGCTTTCAGGTTTGTGGTCTGCTTTCCCTAGAGATTTGAATCCTTGCCATGCCTACAAGGGACATGCATCCCTAGACAGAGCCACTGTTGGTCCAAATTTTTTCTTGATAAAATTCCTTTGTCTAGGAATAGAAAATTTAGATTGTATCCATTAATGGTGAGTAGGGTTCCTAGCTAAGTCATCCTTTTGTTAAGCCTTTAAAATTTTTGGTGAAAACCCTACATTTCATTTATTTCATAAATTTTCAAGCACAAAATATTTGAAATTTAAAATAAGGCAAATATTCTGCTATCTTTTTTTGTGCCCCTAAGCTACCTTTCTTCTCAGATGTCTCATCATCCAATCTAAGTAGATCAACCGTTATCATTACCTCGCTATGAAAACATGAGCACCTTTTACGTATAGTGAGGTAACAAGTGCTAAAAAGTTTATAAGATGGGACCACAAAATGGATACACGATGGGTCAGAGATTTTTCTTCTGGCCAACTTATTATTTACGTACGTCGTGTAAGTACTGTCAGAGTAGGAAAGGGGACCAAGTGAAAGTAGTCAAAAGCCAGTGCCGTAGTGAGGGTTTTTTTCAATGCTTAGCTACCTTGCTATCAGAAAAATTGAACATCTCATTGTTAGTGAAGTAGTGAGGCACTGTGAAAAGAACATCTAGTGTGACGTCAAGTGATGTGGATGGTGACTAAAACTAAAGTAAAGATTTTTTTGGGTGCCAGCAGTGCAGAGCTTCCTACGTCATCAATGCCCCAGATCCACACCCCATTCAAAAATCACACAAGGAATCCCAATCATCAGATCAAAATAGAATCAACAATCCTTGCTACCTCACTATGGAAAATTGCGAGTTGTTTAATCCATGCGACATAGCGAGTATGGGACCCACCACTCTTAAGTGTACTTGGTGCAATTTCTCCACCTTTGATGTAACCTCAGATCAACAGTTGTCACTATCTTGCCATAAAGAGTTTCTCAAATGATATGTATAGAGAGATAGCAAATGAGGGTCCACCATTGTCTTCTAAGTAGTAAAAGCAATATATCATCCATAAGATTGAGAATGAATTGATGGCTATCATTGCTTTGCTATGGCAAGGTGCTCATTCTTTATTTATGATGAAGTAGCAAGCTATTGTCATGTGTCCTCAGTCACCAATGGGTCCAAGTGGAAATGCCATCAAGGAAGGTGTTGTATACGTGATCAATTTTTATTGGGTTGACTGGCCAACTTGTCAAGTGCAATGCCAAGTTGTCTTTCTTTGTACCCCATGATCATATGATTTTTAAAGATCGACAGTGCAGGTTTAAATACTGAAGGTGGCACTCTGCATATTAATGAGATTTGAAAAGTTTCACATGTGAAAGGAAAAATAGAGTGTAACTTATAAGATTTTCTCACTTGCACCTTATGCGAATAAAGATTTTGAAGTCTTTTCTAAATAGGATCATTTACTAAGAGGATTGTGTAGATTTTGGCACGAGTGTCAAACAACATAAAAGAACTACAAATAAGAGATTTCCAAGTGTGTATTTTACTATAGTCTCTGAACTATTGTAATCTTGCATGGTGTAGCAGAAATGGCTCCAAAGAATTCACTAACTCTTAGATTGTGGATAGCAGACGGATTACTTGACAAGGGTATTTGGATCCCTAGTGTTTCTTCCTCTTGAATGGGTTTAAGTTTGTTTGAAATGTGGTTTACAGAGAGGAAGTTGTTTATCTTGTATGTCAGTATATGGAATTTTGATCGAGGAAGACTAGTAATCCCAGGTGTTTTTATGGATTGTGACCAAGCTACTAAGGTAATGAGGGGAGCAAAGAGTGAACTTGATAAAATAAAAACCCTATCAGTAGTAACACCTTTATCAAAGGAAATTTTCAAGATGGAACACTTCAATACCAGGGCAGTAGAAATATGTGGGACCATGTGCAGAGTTTTTGGAGAAGGTGAAGAAGATTTTATACCCATGGGTTTCATGTGAATAGTCTCTCTGACTTTTTGTTAGTGCATGTCTTTTTGTTTCATTAGGTGAAAAATTTTGGTTGAAAGCTGGTTTTGGATACAAACGTGGTTGGCTAAGCAGAAACTACTCATTTTTTTATATTTGATAGCCACATTGCTTCCATGCTCAAGTGTTGTTTCTTAAGGGTTATTCTCATTATCTTAAGGAGTTGTATTAATCAGCGAAGAGTGGGAAGTAAGGGTGTTTCTTACAGTACCATAATGATGGTAAAACCCATGGGTTAAAGTCAATTTACAATCATCAGAGTAGATTTTTCCATGAGCAAGCTTAGCAGTTACATATATGACAGAATCACAGTTGGAGCTAAATCAGCAAAACGATGCAATAGACAAAAGCCCACAAGAGAATATATGATTTGCATAACTTCATGTTAATCATTTTCTTTTCTAGCAGATGTATGCATCTTCCTCTTGTAAGGGACACCTATCAATCACATTTGCCCTTAGCTTGTTGCATCTCACACTATATAAGTGAGTTTTCAAGGCAATGTGAGGGTCCGAATTCTATTTTTCTAGGTGATATACTTAGTCTATTTTTGGTCCATTGTTTTTTAGCAAGCTTGTGGTGTATTTTCTTTGTTAGATCTTGAGAATACATGAATATAGAATGATCTGTCTTTCTTCTAGAGGTCATTATGAGTCTACTATAAATTATATACAATTTTCAAAGAAAATGAATACAAATTATGAGCTGTCCCCATAGCAGTTCTTTCTAAACTTTGTCTCCTTTTGATTACTTGGTTAGCTTAATGTTGTATGAGTAAAGGATTGTGCAATTGAATGCAATTCAATTAGGTTGTATATATGTTCATCATTGTTATTAATTCAATAGATTTAGTAAAGGCTTTGATGAATTTGATAAGGTTGCTATAGTAGTGGAAAGGATTTTTGAATGATGTATTCTGATAAGAATTGTTGATAAAATTTGTTGTAAGGCAACAAATTAGATCTAGAAAATTTGTCATAGACTCTGAACCCCAATGGATTAGGCACTGGTAAAATTTAATTCAGCTGAAGGAGAAATGTGTCACAAATGGTTGCCAAAAATGCAAAATTATAATCAATTTTACTTTTATTTCATGTAGATCTTCAAAGTTGGCCAGTACTTGTTTGCATGGAATGTTCTAGCTTCAATTAGCCACTATTGTTGAGAAGACCTATAGATCTGTAAAAGAATTTTGGCCATATCTATTGTATGGGAATTGATTATCAAATTATCAAGAATTATGCATGTATTTGAGGATTTGAGATGAGAATCAAAATGAAACTAAAATAATTCTCATACAATGTTTCCTAGTCTTGAATTATCCCTATGTATACCCACCCTAGTTTTGCAGAGCCAAAAGAGTAGGAAACCAACCTTTGGTTTTGTTGAAGTTGGGTCCAAATAGTTTGCACATACAATTGCTAATAGGAATTGGCTAGTCTTTAGATTGTGTGAGTTATATCATTTTGGTATTGAGCATTTTGTTGCTTAGTAGTTTTAGTTTTTCTTAAAACACCAACAAGTTCAAAGGTAAGTTACCTATCATTTGTTTCAATTGCAATGAGGTCGATAATATTTTTGCTAGATGTCTAGAAAAGAAGAACTAAAGAGATGGTGACAAATACAAAAGTGGAAAAGATGAAGACAACAAGTACTACAAAGATAAAGGCAAGAAGTCTTGCTACATTGCTAAAGAGGAAACAAGGAATGATTCTGATGAATATGATGATGAAGTGGTGTATGTTCTAATGAAGGATGAATTTGATGATGAGGCAACTACATTTGTGACCTATGAGAACAAAAATTATAGATGGATCATTGATAGTGGGTGTTCATATCATATTACTAGAGAAAAAAGAAAGTTCATTACTTTGAATTGTTTTGATGGAAATAGTGTAAGATTTGGTGGTGATGCACCATACTTGATAAAAGGAAATGGTTCTATCAAAGTCACAAATAAGATCTTATGTGACAATGCTAACTATGTTGAAGGATTTAGATATAATTTGTGGAGTGTGTGACAACTGAATAATTTGGGACATAATGTTGAGTTTGAAAACAAAATTTATAAGATATATTACACTGATGGGAAATTGATTGGAAAGGGTGATCAAACTAGAAGTAATATATTTTATCTTGATATAGAGAATGCGACTTGTCTTGTTGCAAAATTTGATGATTTATGACTATGGCACAAGAGGTTATGTCATGTTAATTATAATAATTTGGTTAGTATTAGTAACATGAATAAAGTTAGAGGTTTTCCTAAGTTGAAGAAGCCTAATAATGTAGTATGCAGACAATGTCAGTTAGGAAAAATAACAAAGTCAAGTTTTAAGAGTAAAACTTATGTCTCTAAAGAAATACTAGAGATTATTCATATTGACTTGTGTGGACCAATTGATGTGCAAAACTAAAAAGGAGATAAGGACATTATGTTGTTGATGACTACTCTAGGATCATGACAATTATGTTTCTAAAATAGAAATCTAATGCTTTCCAAATGTTAAAGTGGTAATTAGCAAGAGTTGAGAAGGAAATAGGTAAAATTCTAAAGTTTTTGAGATTTGACAAAGGAGGAGAATTCACAAAAAATGAGTTTGAGATGTTTTGTAATGACAGAGTAATCAAAAGATAGACATCTTCCCCTAGAACACCTCCACAAAATGGGATTGCTAAAAGGAGGAATAGATCTATAATGGACTATGCTAGAACACTGATGATGGAGAAGAATGTTTCTTTGAAATACTGGAGAGAAGTTGTAAGTACAACTATCTATACCTTGAACCATATGCAAATAAAAAAAGCTACTCATTCAACACCTTTTGAACTATAGTATGAATACTCACCCAATGTAAAATATTTTAAGGTATTTGGAAGTAAGTGTTACATTCTTAAAGATGTAAGGAATGGTAAAATTGATGCAAAAAGAGAGGAAGATATATTCCTAGGATATTCCACAATAAGTAAAGCTTATAAGTGTTTCAATACTAACACTAACAATATTATGGAAAGTGCAAATGTAAATTTTGATGGATATATAGAAGTGTATGAGGCTGAACCTATGAAAGAACCAAAAGAATACAAATCATTTATATACTTTTATGAAGGTATGCTTGCTAAAGAAGATGCTACAAATCAAGCTACAAACCAATAGCAAGTTTCAATGACTGTCGAGTCACATCCTATGAACGTCAAGTTGCATTTAGGAACTAAGCTACATTTAGATGCCCAATTACAGAATGAAGTAGGATTACATTCTGATTCTAAGACTAGTGTACATGAAAGAGAAGCTAAACTACCTGACAAAGATGCACACAGTGATTTTGAAGCTGAAAGATATAATGAAGAAATAAGAGTTAACCCAAGACTATCTAAATATCTGAAAATACATCATCGTGTTGCTCAAATCATTGGAGATAAAGATGCTAGACCAATGACAAGAATAGATTGAGAAGTGATACATGTTTTTTGAGCATGAAGGAAGCCAAATTAGTGAGAGATGCATTAGAAGATGTCTATTGGAGTAAGGCCATGAAAGAAGAGATTGAACAAATTAAGAAGAACAAAACATGGAATCTAGTTCCTAGACCAGAAGACAAAAATGTGATTGGCACCAAGTGGGTCTTTAGAAACAAGTTACATAAAAATGATGAACTCACAAGGAACAAAGAAAGATTAGTTTGCAAGGGATATGAACAAGAGGAAGGAATTGACTATGGAGAAACATCCACTTTTGTTACTAGATTGGAAGGAGTAAGAACTCTACTTGCTTATTCCGCATGCAAAGGTTTCAAAGTCTATTAGATGGATGTTAAATCTACATTTCTGAATGGCATATTAGAGGAAGAAGTTTACAAAGAAAAACTAGAAAATTTTTTTATATTAAAAATAATAGCATGGTTTGTAGATTACAAAAATATCTATATGGTTTGAAACAAGCACCAAGAGCATGGTATGAGAGACTTCAAAACTATCTTGTGAAGATTGGATTTGAAAGGACTGATGATAATAGCATTCTATACATGAAGACAAAGAAAGACAAAGATATTTTGTTATCTAAAATTTGTGTTGATGATATCATATTTAGAGAACAAGATGCTTTATGTAAGGATTTTGCAAATTAGATGAAGCAAGAATTTTAGATGTCTATGTTTAGCGAGATCAAATTCTTTGCGGGTTTGTAAGTATATTAGATGATATATGGTATATAAATCACTCAGTCAAAATATGTTAAGGAAATATTAAAAACTTTTGGATTGGAGGATTCCAAACTAGTAAGTACACCTATGGTGATAGGACACAAGTTGTCAAAGAATGATGATTTAGCTAAGGTGGATCAAACATTGTATAGGTCTAAGATTGGAAAATTACAATATGTAGTGCATACTAGACCTGATATTGTATTATCTGTAGGGATAGTTGCAATGTTCTCTACTAATCCCAAAGAGAATCATTTAATGGCTATGAAGAGAATAATGAGATATTTGAAAAGAATAGAAGAGTTTTTTCTATACTATAAGAAGAATGAAAATTTTTAATTGAGAGCCTACATTGATGCTAATTGCACTAGGAACATTGATGACATAAAGAGAACTAGTAGAGGAGAATTTTTCTTAGGTGAGAGAATGGTTATATGTGTATATGAGCAATGTTAGTATGCTAATAGAAACCAAATTTAAATAAAGCTTCTACAAACTAAAAAAAATTCATAAACCTCAAGATAGACTAAGATGAGCTCTCAATTGAGAATATGAGCCATTAATGGGCTCTCTCAATGAGAAGCTCTCTTGTTGAGTAGCTTTATCTAAATGGATAGGATGTATGCTCAATATGCTTCCAAAGGCTTCAATGGATGATTATGAATTTTTGGTGTGGATAGATGGCTTTAGTATGGATTTGGCTCTCAAAATAGCATTATAACTTTACTTCATGGATTGTGTTAAAATGGCTTAGGAGATGATTCCTTAAATAGGCAAAGGGCTTGAGGGATCAAGGGCTAGGATGCAAGGATGGGAAAAAGCTCATGGAGGGCTCAGATTGCATGAGAGGAGAGCACATGGATTGTGCTTCCTTACAGCCAATCAAGGAGTGACACATGTCACATGGTGAGAGGATGGAGGAAAGGGCAAGGATGAGTCAAAAAAGGAGGCTCAAGAGATAAAATCTTCATAAAGACCCTCATAATGACTTGTAAGAGCAATAAAAGGGCTTGGAAGACTCATTTATGGCCTAGTGGGCTTCATAAAGTTTTATGGTTGAGATATTTTGAGGGTGATGAGAGAAATTTTGACTTGGACTTGATTAGGAAGGTTTTAAGCTTGTTTAGGCTTGTGCAAATGATTAGAGGACGGATTAGGATGGTTTAGGATTAGCTTAGGGATAGGCAAGTGGATGGCATTTAATGAGGGTGGGTGAAGGAGGAGATATTTGTTAACTTTGGCTTGAGTTAGCAAATCTTAACCCATGTTTAGAGAATGTGACAAGGTTAGGAGGGGATTAGGATTAGGTTTAAAGACATCTTCTAGAAGAGTCTAGACTTTGGATGAGGATAAAGACTTTCTAGAATAGTCTAGAATTTCCTAGGATGAGGATGAAGACTTTCTAGAAGAGTCTAGAACTTCTTAGGATGAGGATAAATTAGATTTTTTGGAAATAAATAAAGTTTTATTTATTTCAAGGGTTTGGGTTGAGGAGATATTTATTAAAACTTTTTTAATAAACATGAGGATTAATATTTAATCTTAATTAAATATTTTGAGTTGGGATTAGGGGTAGGAAATGATGGGATTAGTCTTTAATCGAAATTAAAGAAGGATTAGAAGATTTTGGAAGAGGTTATTGGTCATAAGAAAATTGGCCAAGTTTTGGGCAAAAAATAAATTTTTTATTTATTTTAGGATTTTTGGTCAATTTATTAATTAAATAATTAATAAATAAAGAAATAATGTTTAAATAAGATTTAAACATTTTTGGGAGGGATTCCTTAATTAAATATTTTTAATTAAGATAAAGGGATTTAATGGCATAAAAATTAATTAACTAATAAATGATGATGTCATCAGGGATTTTTTCAAAAAATAAAAATACTTTATTTTTTAAAGAATTTTTAGGTGTCTACATTTTGCCCCTCTTTGATGTGATGCCACAAGTGGCATGGCATCAAAGATAAGAAAACAAGATGCCCAAGGCTAGAGCAGAAGAGGAGAGAATGGACTGTGAGATGCCCCCTCAAGAAGGCGATGGGGAGAGAAAGTGAGGCTCGATGACTTCTTGAAAAGTACAAGAATCCGAGATGAGCAAGAAGACTCAGATTTTCTTAAGAGAAGAGGTTTGGTTAGCTCAAACTCTCACTATAGGAGAATGATAAAGGGAGAATCAGAGGCACAAGAGGAAGCAAGCTTAAGATCTCAGGGATTGCAAAGGATGAAGGAGCGGAGTGCTATAAAAGGAATCCAGTATGGGGAGATGGATGAGGGGATTAAAAAGCTGATGCAACAGGATTTCAAATTGTCAGATTGGCGGAAGATGGGTTTCGAAGATCCCTAGGACTAGGATTGTGGATCTTGAAAGATGAGGCTTGGTCGATTAATTTGGATTAGTGGATCCCTAAGACTAGGATTGTGGATCCCTAAAGCTAAGAGTGATGAGTGATTCAAAGAGATATTGATGCATCAGCTGGGGTAGGAGAGACGGATGCTGGATATGGATGGGGGATAATGGAGATGAAGGAAAACCATTGAAGCTTTTTGAGTGGGGGGATACTTCAAAGAGAAGTACCACCATTTAGTTGAGCACTAGATTTGCTATAGGACTGTTGGTTAATTGCCAAGGTTACCAAGAACATCAAGGCCTTTTCACCAACTATCCAGAGGACTGACAAACTAACTCAAAACAAACACGCAAGGATTTCCCTAGTATCACACATGAATCCTAGAGGAAGCAGTGTGGAAACAACACTGGGTAACCCACAAGCAGAAAAGAAAAACAAACAAAAGACTTGATCAAGACCTTACGCTTAGATTGCCCCATTCGTAGCATACCATGATATGGAAGATCGTGGAAACCTTGAGGAGGAAACAAAAAGATTGCTTGGAAAAGATATTTCAAGACCCAACAAGGAAGAGTCCAAATCAAAAGAAAGCAAAAATCCAAAAGAGAACCGTTTGCCAACGAGATGGGTAGGACGAGGTACTAACGGACCAAGATCAGACATGAGGAAAGCTATATCCTACAAGGACCTATCGAAGAGCACCTAAGCTGGTGGATTTGGATGAGTGATGCATCTGGCAAGCTGAACTAAGAAAGATAACACTTTGGTGATAGGAAATCTAGCTAAAGGATGCATTGGAATAGCTAACCAAGATGTACGATGTGTGCAAGATGTTGATCAAGGAGGAACTAACACAAAAGCTAGATAGATACAATGGTACTAAGCTAAAGAGTACGTACAAGTTGACAGACCAAGATATTTACAAGCAAGCTAATCAAGATATGGTACAAGCTAACAGACCAAGATAGTTACAAGCAGGAAAAAGCTTAGGATGATAGGATAGCAGGATGGTTCGATGTTATGCAAGATGCAGAAACTAACGATGAGGTGATAGCGTAAGATATGTATTTGGAAGGATGCATCCAATGATGATGATAGATGTGCGACCAAGGATGGGAACAATGCTAAGGTTGGTGGTAGCTGAGCTGATAGATAGTGCTAGAGTGAATGGCTAATGAGAGGATGACATTGGATTTGCATGAGGATAGCCTAGAGCGAGGTACCAATGACAAGGGAGGATGGACAAGACAAGATCTCCAAGGAATACAGTACCCCCAGTTAGAAGATGACATGCGGAAGGAGGTCTTACGATGGATGTGATAAGATTGAAGCTAGGATGGAAAAGCTGAAGGCGCTAGGGAGATGGATGATAACTAAGATGATGGGGTGAAGCTGCATAAGATTAGTGGATGGTGTGAGATGGAAGCTGGAGGATGGAGGATAGGTGGATAGATTGGAAGATGGAGGTGGATGTCAAGAGATGACCAAAAGCATGAGGGTGATAGGCTAAGCTGGGGATGGCAGGATTACACATGATGCTTGTTTGCCAAGTTTTCATCATGGTACTTGTCCAAGGTGCTTGAATTGCCAAGTTTTCACCAGTGGACGCTTTATTTTTCTTTTCTTTTTTTGACTTTTTGACTTTGGACTTAGCTGGAATGATTTTGGCTTTCTTCAGCTATTTTGGCTTTTTTGGGATTTTTCACTGGCTGTTGGAATGTTCAATTTTGTTGCTAGTTGTTGGTACACCGGATATGTGATTTATGCAATAGATCGGATTAGATGGGATTGATCGTAGGAGATGGAGGGATGAAAATGCTGGAAAGGAGCATGAGATGGGGATGCTTGCAAGAGCAACATTGGCACATGTTGGGATGGGTGTGAAAAGAGCATATGGGGGATAGATGGTAGATGCGGGCATGATGGAGGATTTGTGGAAGCGTGCTTGGGGATATAGGCACCCAATATGGAGTTAGGACATGGGGGACATGAGTCACTAGATGGGGGATTAGCAATGGTGGATGCCATTATGCATTGGGTTTCAACTTTTTTCTTGGGGATCCACATGGTTTTGGATTTTCTTTTCATAGGCTTTTGCATTGTTTTGCATTCTTTGATTGGATTTTGCCTTTTTGGAGTATGTCTTTTAGAATAGACATATGATTGCCTAGGATGTGGATTTTTAGCTTTATGCATTTTGAAGTTGGCATTTACATTGTTGTGGTAAGCTTTGGTAAGATGGTTAGGAGAAGCTTTGTGAGATGGAGAGGATATGAAAGAGCATGTAGGGGGATGATGATGGATGATGTGCCCTGATATGTGCCTTTGTTGATCTTGCATAGGAATGGATGGAATAATATTTTTATGATGGCTAATAGGAGGATGGAGGATGGTAGATTTTGGGACATAGGGACCCAAAATGGATTTAGCGGATGAAGGGAGGATATGGTAGGTTGTTTTGGGTTGCAAATATGGTGGAGGGGGGATGACATAAGATTTCTTGAAGGAGTGATGGGAGGCTGGCATGGTGGGCTTGGAGATAGGCTTGGTTTGGGGGTGTGGTGTACCAACACCTTTAGATGGTGAGCCTTTGGATACATATCCAAGACCATGAAATCCTAGATTTTTTTGTGCAATAATAGGCTCTCTGATTCCTTGCTCTTGTGGTCCTAAACCTTGACCTTGATAATGCCATCGATTGAGCATTTGAACAAGTTGAGGAAACTTTTTTCTTGCAAAAAATGGTAGAAGTGATTTATTAGGTGTATTGCAATGGGGAGATACTGTTCTCAATTCTTCTGCTGAGAGAGGGCCAACGTGGATGAATGTAAGTGAACCAAGAGGGTAGATTATAGATGGTGGAATAGCTTGGATAGGTGGTAAGATGGAAGCATGGAGTGAGGGAGATGGAAGGATAGGATCTTGATGTAGCTGGTGGGATAAAAAAATATCTTGTAGTGGAGGAGATATGGCTTGAGGTTTTGGAGATGGAGGAGATGGTGACTGCACTATGGATGGAAGATATGGTACGATGATATCTTCATTTATGCTTTGGGGGATGTCAACATGCTTTTGGGCAGGATCTTGATAGGATTGGTTTGGAGTGGATGGTGCGATAGGAGGTGAAGGTATGGATTCTTCAAAGGTAGCGGATGGATAGATGGGAGATTCAGTAGTGGAGATGGGTGAGTAGAAGATGGATGCATAAGGGTCATTACGAGAGATTTTGGAAATGCTTGGAGGCAATGTGGATAGGATTTGGAGGGATTTGATAGGTGGTGGGATTTTGATGCTTGCGGGAAGTGGAAGGATTTTAAGCAATTTGATGGATGGTATGGGGATGATAGCTATGAGAGATGGAGGTGATATTATAGATGGGAAAGCTTCATCACTGACTACTTCACATGGTTGGATTAGATGACATTGCTTATCGACTGTTGGAGGAAACTTTTCTTGTATTTCCTCTAGGAGATTCCTTGGAGACTCATGTGTCGAAGGTGGAGGTGGATTGACAGGAATAGCTAGTGTGATGGGGGTGGAAGATTGGATGCTTGGTTGATGGGGTGATGGAGGGGAAGCTGGAATATCAGATGGCATGACTAGATAGTTTGGAATAACTCTTGGATTTTGGTGGATGCTTGGGGGAATGTTTCTAAGGTTTTCAATATACCCATCATAGTCAACAAGATTTTCATCATCATTGGAATAGGAGGTGGCGGGAGCAAGGACAATGTGACCAAACACATCATGATAGGATTGGTACTTCATGCTTTGATGATGAGTTTGATGGGGATGGGGTCTTGCATATGGATGAACACGGAAGCTCATGGTTGGATTTGGATTAAGCATAGATTTTGGATTGGCTGATGAAAGATTTCCTTTGGAGAGTCAAAGCTGCATGACAGACCTAAGGAGGATTGGCTAGAGATTTTTGGCTTTCCTGTGGATGGAAGACTTCAAGGGCATGTTGTCAAAAGGTGAGAGTTTTGCTTTCCTATGCGCTAGATTTGGTGGTGGCTGTGTCAACTTGAGGATAGACTAATGATCCTATGGGCATGACACGAGATTGACCACTTGTGGATCCCAACCTTAGCTCAAGGTGATGAGGGATAACAAGTGACAAAGCTAGATTACCCTAGACAAAGCTCTGTCAAAGGGATAACCTTGGTGAGGCTGCTGGATTGGTCGGATTGATTGGATAGCAAACTCTGGCAGAGTAACAACAACTCTTTAAAGGCTTGGGTGATTTTGGATTGGGTTTCTAGCTAGTTGGGGGGATGATTTGGATGGACTTTGGATTTGGGATTGTTCTAAGGCAAAGAACTAGATAGATTTAGTTGCAGCGGGGGAGCTTGGACGATTTTCTGATAAGGCAGTGACTACGCTAAGTATGCCTTGAGCTGGGAGATTTCTGCTTTTCTGGGATTTTGACCAAAATTGGCAAACATTCATTCAAAAGCTATGAACAAAAAAGAAGACAAAAGTTTTGATCAAGCACATCAAACACACCAACATCTTAGGAAGCTTTCTACAAGGATGAAATTTGGTTTAGCTAGGGAGTCCTCGATATACACAAGGTACGTGAGGCTCAAATCTGTAGATGAAACCAAAAAGATGTCACACAGCCGAGAGGAGCGATAATCCACTTCTCCTCTTTCACTTCTCAAGGGTATAAAGTTCCTTGAGGCTTAGCCCAAGTGACAAAATTTTGAACCCAAGAGAGGTGTCTTTGGATTCACCTCCCGATCTTTATACTCCGCCAGAACGCTGGAGTTGAGGTCGTCCCAAGGGGTGATGAAATCCCCAAGCAGGCCTCCTAAAAAGCTAAGACAAGATTTTGGATCCTAATCTTATGCACCCAAGATGGCCTCGAAAGACGACAAGGGGAGAGAAGACTTGGATGATCTTGGGCTAAAAAACACGCTTTTTCTTTTACCAACTGACGCTTAAGTTTTCTGATCTAGACTTTGCAAGCACTCATGTTTAAGATACAATGTTTATTCCAACTTTGAAGCGTCGACAAAAATAAAATTGATCGAAGAATGCGAACAAGAAGAAGAGTTAGGGTCAACAAGAAGGTAAACCCGTGCGCCCGGAGGCCCTCCACGTCAAGTATCGATTGATTTTTCTTTAAGGCATTCAAGATTGAGTGTGAGTTTATTTTAAGCCCAAAACAAAGGTGTGTGAGATTTGATTTCAAACGCGCGCTCGGAGGCCCTCCACGTCAAGATTTGTCCAATTTTCATGCCCAAATGAAGTGTGAGCGAGATTAATGCGCATTCAAGGAATTTTCTAACTTAGAAAAACCACTAAAAACCCAAGTGAGTGGAGTTTGATTTACGTGGAGCACTTAACACCCTCTTAGGTGGACCCATCCCCATAGATGGTACTGAGATTGCAACCAATGGTTAAATTGATGGATGATTAAAGAGGGTGAGTCCAATGAAAAACTCACTCAAAGTATTTTTATTTGTTTTTATAACTTAAAAGATTACAAAAATGTAGATTCTTTTTATGCTCCAAAAGATGATTATTTGATCTATGGCATTCAAGATTGGATTTGTTGTTTTAATCATGCATTCATAAAAAAACAAACTTTTATTTTAATCCATGGCACTCAAGAGTGATTTTACCAACATGCATTCAAAGACAAGTGATTAAACATTCAAGTTTTTTCTCTTGAGCATTCAAGATTGAGATTTTGTGTGTTGTTTTAAGAACTTTGAAGTGCTTTGTTTTAACCTTAGATCATTCAAGATTGTTTTGGACTCAAAAGTGAAAATGACTCTTTGGACTTTTCTTTTCATTCAAGATTTTGTGTTCTAGTTTGCATGTTTTAAGCCCAAAAATGATATTCCTAGATTGTTTTGATGCATAAAAAACCTAAGAAACATTCAACATTTTGCAACAAGACATTTGTTTGGAACAAATAACAAAGCTTTTTAGGACAATTTTGGAAACCATTTAGGACTCTTAGTTTTCATGAGATTTTTAAAAGAACTTTAACATATTTGCAAATGAGGTTCATTTTATCCTTGATTGATGCTTTGAGTTTGATTTAGATTTTAGTGTGCACTTAGTGTTGATTTTGAACCTTTTGAAATGGAAACTTGAAGTTCTTTTTAAATTTCCAAAAATGAAGTGTTCCTAACTTTGCATGAATGCATCTAAAACCTTGATGTTGCAAGGATGCAAATGATTAGATTGGTTTAGTTTCACTTGTTAAAAGATTTTTTCTTTTTTGCAAATTTTTAATTTTTTAATGGATTTAAGTATGATTTGGGGGTTTATTTTAAGCACTAAAAAGAAGTGTGTATGATTTTGCTTCCTTAAAAAAAAAAAGGCCAAGATCTCCCACAAGAAGAAGAAGAAGAAGTAGATGGAATAAGAAGAATATAGACAAGAAGAGGAAGAAGAATTCCAAGTGCTTTGTCCACCTATAAGCTTGAAAAATCTGCAAATACTATGAGATAGACTATGAGTTCCTTTGTCTTCTTCATGCTCATGTGGACCTACAAAACCAGTTTATACAATCCTACCAATCACAAAAATAAGCAAAATTAGCCAAAATCAGCAAATGACATACAAAACTTGACTAAAAAAGCTAATGAAGATGACCCATGCGGGGTCCCACCGGGCGTGCCAAAATGTATATGAGCAATGTTAGTATGCTAATAGAAACCAAATTTAAATAAAGCTTCTACAAACTAAACAAAATTCATAAACTTCAAGATAGACTAAGATGAGCTCTTAATTGAGAATATGAGCCATTAATGGGCTCTCTCAATGAGAAACTCTCTTGTTGAGTAGCTATATCTAAATGGATAGGATGTATGCTCAATATTCTTCCAAAGGCTTCAATGGATGATTGTGGATTTTTGGTGTGGATAGATGGCTTTAGTATGGATTTGGCTCTCAAAGTAGCATTATAACTTTACTTCATGGATTGTGTTAAAATGGCTTAGGAGAGGATTCCTTAAATAGGCAAAGGGCTTGAGGGATCAAGGGCTAGGATGCAAGGATGGGAAAAAGCTCATGGAGGGCTCAGATTGCATGAGAGGAGAGCACATGGATTGTGCTTCCTTACAGCCAATCAAGGAGTGACACATGTCACATGGTGAGAGGATGGAGGAAAGGGCAAGGATGAGTCAACAAAGGAGGCTCAAGAGATAAAATCTTCATAAAGACCCTCATAATGACTTGTAAGAGCAATAAAAGGGCTTGGAAGACTCATTTATGGCCTAGTGGGCTTCATAAAGTTTTATGGCTGAGATATTTTGAGGGTGATGAGAGAAATTTCGACTTGGACTTGATTAGGAAGGTTTTAAGCTTGTTTAGGCTTGTGCAAATGATTAGAGGATGGATTAGGATGGTTTAGGATTAGCTTAGGGATAGGCAAGTGGATGTCATTTAATGAGGGTGGGTGAAGGAGGAGATATTTGTTAACTTTGGCTTGAGTTAGCAAATCTTAACCCATGTTTAGGGAATGTGACAAGGTTAGGAGGGGATTAGGATTAGGTTTAAAGACATCTTCTAGAAGAGTCTAGACTTTGGATGAGGATAAAGACTTTCTAGAATAGTCTAGAATTTCCTAGGATGAGGATGAAGACTTTCTAGAAGAGTCTAGAACTTCTTAGGATGAGGATAAATTAGATTTTTTGGAAATAAATAAAGTTTTATTTATTTCAAGGGTTTGGGTTGAGGAGATATTTATTAAAACTTTTTTAATAAACATGAGGATTAATATTTAATCTTAATTAAATATTTTGAGTTGGGATTAGGGGTAGGAAATGATGGGATTAGCCTTTAATCGAAATTAAAGAAGGATTAGAAGATTTTGGAAGAGGTTATTGGTCATAAGGAAATTGGCCAAGTTTTGGGAAAAAAATAAATTTTTTATTTATTTTAGGATTTTTGGTCAATTTATTAATTAAATAATTAATAAATAAGGAAATAATGTTTAAATAAGATTTAAACATTTTTGAGAGGGATTCCTTAATTAAATATTTTTAATTAAGATAAAGGGATTTAATGGCATAAAAATTAATTAATTAATAAATGATTATGTCATCAGGGATTTTTTCAAAAAATAAAAATACTTTATTTTTTAAAGGATTTTTAGGTGTCTATAATATGGACTAGCAAGAAACAAAACTACACCTCACAATCTACTGCTGAAGCTAAGTATTTATGGCTATTGTAAATTGTACAAACATTGTATGGATCAAACAACTGCTCAAAGGAATGAAGGAAGATATCATAAAACTAGTGATATTTTATTGTGATAATACACGTTCTATCAATATATAAAAGAATATAATGATGCACACAAAGACTAAGCACAAATTGTTGCAATCAAGTATCATTACTTGAGAGAATTAGTTCAAGATAAAGAGGTGAAGATGGAATATGTTAACACAAAAGAGAAAATTAACATCTTCATAAAAGAATTACCTAAGGATGCTCATGAGTATCTAAGAGGTAAACTAGAGGTGATGCCCTAATCCAAGGCTATCTCAGTAACAAAAGGAGTGCCCTGCATCAAACAAGTTGAGTTTCATATGTTACAAATTGGTGTAGTGGATATTACTTTAGGAGCTTACTAAAGTAATCAAAGAGCTAAAACTTCAAATCAATCACAAGCAAGGTGACAGAGGTAGAAACTAAAGAATTAGAAAAAGCTTAAATCTGCATGGTTAAGATGACAAGTTTTTGTCATAAGTCTTCGCCATTGTTGCCAAAGAAGGAGAGATTCACTGATCAAGAAGGGAGATATCAAGAGATAATTATCAAGAGAGATTCACTAATCAGAGTGAAGGAGAGATTGTTGATCAAGAGTTACTAAGAGAGATTTACTAATCAGAGGAAGAAATTAAAATGCAGGAAAGAAGAAGAAATCCACAAATTGCCTAGTAAGAGGGAGATACAAGAAGAAAACTCAAAAGGAGTTACAAGAAAGGGTTTTGTAACCTATTTAGAAGAAGGAAGCTACTGATAGAGGCAGAGATTTTAATACAAGTTTTCTTTTTGTATTATCTTACTATTTTAACCTAGTAAGTTTGGTTGAACAAAGGTGTTTACCATTTGGTTGATCTAGTTGATCGGTTGGTTTGTCATCAATGCCAAGGAGCGAGATTGTTGAGAATAGATTGGAGGAGCTAATCAAAGAAGGAGATTGTTGAAAGAGGGAGATTGTATGCTTTAATCATATTTTTTTTCCACTGATTTCAAACTTGCTATTTGTTGGTAAGAAAACTCCTTATAAGATTCAAGTACTATCACTTATTTGATTGATGAAGAGGATTTGATCAAAAGATGTAACAATAGCACCTAGAGGAACAATTAAGTTATTATTATGTAATGAAGTACAAGGATCGGTTAAGACAATGATAACATGATGTATCAATAACCTACTTTAGGTTACAAAGGCTGGTTGCACTAAGAAAGTTTAGAAAAATAAGGTACACAAAGTCTGCTTGCCAAGCTTGAATGAGTGGATAGTGGGTGCCGAGCAAAATCAGTGTGATGTAGGAGCATCCAATGGTGTAAGGGGAACCCTATATCACCAAAAATATGCTTAGTGTTAGTTTTCATTTAAAGTTTTTTCATTCCTAGATACCCATTTGGGTGAAATAAAGATTACAACTCTCATAGTTTCACTATTGGTTTTCTATGTTAGAGTTTTTGAGCACCTTGGGATACATGCCAATGCAAAAATTAGGTTATTTTGCAATTCAACCATATTTATAATGAGTAAGAGGGTGTAATTTGGGGGGATTATTATATTTTCAGTTTAAAGCACTCCATAAAAAGAATCAAGTCAAAAGGCTTTACAGTTTGAAAGTTATTACAATTTTAATTTGCCTTGAGACCTCCTATGAGCACTTCAAAGTCAAATTTGAGGCACTAAATGCCCTCATACAGGCCCAAAAATGGGGGAAATAAAATTTTTTGGTAGTAATATAGAGAACTTAGAGAGCTTTCCAAAAATGTAAATGATTCATCAATCAAAGTCCCAAATCAAAAGTTATGCCTCCCGGAAGTTGGACTACCTTTTCTCGATTCTTCTAATTTTACACCAACTTATGACATGTTTTCTAGAACCTTCTATTTTCTTAGTGGATGCCAAATAGCATATTCTAAAATTTATTCTTAACCCCAAGCTGAATTTGGGTTACTTAAGGACATTTTTGGCATTTTAAAGGAAATTTTTGGTGGAGTTTGGGAGAAGGTACAATGAGAAGGGTTTTCTCCAAAATCCGATAACATTGTAAGCCCATAGGGCATGTCGTGGAATCTTTTTTTTTTGTACTGGATGTAATAGCATATCATGTGTGATAATAATATTCCCCTTTTCCTGTTGTGTTCATTTTTGTCTTGGGTTTTTTCTACATCACAGTGCAAGCTGAGAAAAAAATTAGTTAGAGCTAAGTAAATGCTTATTCTAGTGTACATCGAGCAGAATAGTGGATGCCGAGTAAAGTTTAGTTGATATCGAGCAGCAATAAACTTTAGGTCATGCCAACTAATTTCATAGTGGATGTCAAGCAACATAGTATGTGTTGAGCATCAAAAGCCAGATAATGCTAAGCTGCTGCATTATTTGAAAGATCATGAATTTGATGAATCTAAGCTAACAAGTTTATTTTCTTGGATTGTGTGAGCAAGGTGGAAGATAAGGTTGATGATCTAGTGGCATAGAATTCAAGGTAAACTATTTTTAGGAAAATTTAAAGAGGATTGTAGGAGAAGATTCTAGAAGAGATATGGAATATGGGGTAGATACATTGTATCCTACCTAACCCTAAATTGGATAATGGAGAAGGAGAGGCAAAAGATCAAGTAATTTCTTATTTATAGGAATGACTTTTCAGAAGAAAAGGTTTTCACATGCAAGAACCTAAGGAAGATAAGGAGTGAAGGATTTTTCTCCATCAAGTGACCTAGGAGAAGAGTCTACAATGGCATGTTAAGCAAGAAGGCTTAAGGACATGAATGCTTGAAGGTGAAGAAGCAATCAGAGCTACAATGTATGAAGGCCAAGTAGAATGGACTAAATAGTGATAGGAAATCTACAAATGAAGTTGTAAGTTTTATCAAATCAAAGCCTTATTGTTACTCTCTAGAAATTGTATTAGTCTAGGTAAATCTTTTGGATTAACGTTGACCTAACAATAATTTGTAAATCCTTTAACTAGGTGACATTCTAAGTGAATAGTCTAAAGTCCTCTAACAAGGCTCACTTCTAATAGGGTGATTGAAATCCTTTTAACATTTAACAGTGTGTATTGTAACCTTTAAAAGGGTTGACCTTCCATAGGGCATCACTTTAGAAGAGTGAAAAGGGTAGCATGTTACTAGTGGTTTTTCCCAAATTGGGTTTCCATGTAAATCATTATGTCAAGTGTGTTGATGAATCTGTTATTTCTCATGCTTTACATTTTTGCAAGTTGATTTGATAGTGACCTACAAGTTTTAAGTAATTGCATAATATTATGGATGCATGCATGAGTATAAATGTTTTATGTTTTCACTAAGTTGTGAAATTTTTTATTTATACATCTAGACCTTGGATAACTAATTCCTCCCCCCCCCCCCCCCTCCCCCCTAGTTATTCTCAAGTATTCCAACATAATCATATATACCTTACTAGGCAGAGGATGTTGATTATCTTCAATGCATGCACTTTGCAGCTTATAATTAACCAGTAAACTCTTTTCTTCTAGTTGATCACCATTCTCATCAAATTTAGGTACATATATGGCATGGCAAGAAAATAAATTTTTGTATTATCTAATTTAGATTTTTGGATATAAGATTAATGATTTCTTTTGCACATAATTCTTGCTCTTTTCTTTTCATCAGGATATAGTTGTCTTTTCTTCTTGAAAGAATTGGCATCCCATCAGGCTATAATTTAGTCATAACTACCTTCAAGATTCCTCATATTTGTGAAGGTATTTATTTAAACTATTTCAAATAAATCCTACTTGATTTTTCCCAATTTTGATTGTACTTCATTTTGTTGGTTCACTAACCAAATCTACTTCATTGGGGTCAAAGAAACTTTGCAGGTTTGCAAAGGAAAGTTCAGGAGAATAAGCATAGGATTCATTAAGTTGTGAGGTTGTGCCAATAGAAAACATTATTTTAGTACCCCAAGGTCCTATGGAATAAGGTATGAAGTTCCACCATTACGATTATATTCTTCTTCTTCATCTGAATATTTGTTTATAGAGTGCAATGATAAAGGTTGAAAGTTGTAAATCATTAGAGTTATTTTCAAATGGGGATTACATGTTTCTTAAGGCTTTGAGTAAGAAAATTCTATCTATATTTTTCTAGTGATGCATCTAAAAATAGTTTAAATGGAACAATACTTGAATTGCTCGTTAGTTTGACAAACTTGAAGAAACTGTGAGTATCTCATTCAAATTTTTAAATTGTGCACTCTCTATTTTCCTAGTTTTTCTACAATTTTATATGTCAAGGGAATTAGTTTACATGCTATAGAACTTAGGTAGATGATAGTGTTTCTTCAATTTGAATGTCTTACAAATGAAACATTGATTTTAGTGACATGGAGAACAATGACCTCAGAGGATTAGTGCCCACAGTTTTGAAAACTAATAAGAACCTGACTCTCACGTGAAGTCAAAAAAAATTCATTTTGAATAAGGACTTTTTATTATAGTTTTCTAGGTCATTATCCCCTCTGTCAAAGCTTTTATTTCTACTTGAAACCCAAAAGTTCATAATTATCTGATTTAAAATTTATTTGTTTAGTAGTCTTTCAAGAAATGTACATCTTTATTATGAAGGCAATGATTATTGTAGAAGGAAACCCACAAGCAAAGGAATGATTATCGATTTGGTTGTTGTTGATTTTTGCATTCTCAAGTGTTGGAGATGGGTCTTCAAATAACAATGGAAACTTTCTTCCTTTACCTATGACTTCATTCAATGGTGAAAGAATAAGAGTTCTTCACAAACTTATTGAGGTATTGTGTTGTGCCTAGAAAGCTTCAAGGCCCACTCATGATTGTGAATTTTGTTCATTAACAATGGCCTCAACCTAGGAAGGATCTACCATTTTTCTCCTCATCACCCAACACATGACCAATGTACAACAATTTTTTTTTGACATACTAGAACTTCTTATCAGCCAAAAACAATTTTTGCTCCCTTAAATTTTCAAATACCTTCTCAAAATGAGACAAATTCACTTCATAGAGTGTACTCACTACAGATATGTCATGTAAATAAATGATATATGGGTCAATTAATTGTCTCGATACTTCTTTCATAAGATACTTAAAATGCCTAGTGCATTGCACAATTCAAACAATGTACCAGTCAGTCATCAATGCCTGATGCCTCTTTAAAGCACTCTTCCACATATCCTCTTCCTTTGACCTACACTTTATGAAATCCAAAATTAAGGTCCCACTTTGTAGAATATTTGGCATATAAGATTTTTTCCAACATATTATCAATTTGGATAGCAAATATTAGTTTTGCACAATCTTATTCAATCCTTAACATATATCTAGGGTACATAGTATATTTTAGCATTTCAATTGGTTGATAGACTAAGATTATATAAACTAGAGCTCAATTATTTTTTATTTCAGTTTTTGAAGTGGGATATTCCATATTTACATGTGTGTGAATAGGCACAAGTGGATCAACCATGTGTAGGTTTGAATATGCTTGATATAATCACTAATTCTAGCTCAAAAAAGGAGTGGTATAGGATCAAGCTTTTTCTCTCTTAAGAATTTGACCTCTTAAATATATGATTAAGATTGATATATAGGAAAGAAAGAAAGAAAGAATATTTTTTTTCTATTGGGTGATCTGTGTGTGGGTGTAAGTGGGTCTACAATATAAACAAGCCTATTAGTAATATAAGATTGCCTTGTATTTCTTGTAGAAAACACTCAACTATGCTATCAAAAGACATACATATTTCATCCCTTATGATGATTCAAAATTTTGAACTTCATTTCAAGAATATAGAAATTTTTTATGCACATTTACCATTTTTGTACTCCATTTCAAGAATATGAAAATTGTTTATGCATAGTCACTTATTTATAGTTAGTAAAAATGGGAGCACTTTTAATTAGATTCACATGCATAGATTTATTAATATAGAAGTTATATTAGGTTTAATTTTTTTAGCTTGGATTTAATAGTTTTGAGTTTTTATGTTTTGGAAATAAGTAGTGTTAGTGGAGGTTATGGAGCAAATAATGTGATGGTAGGCACCCCAGATGGTTCTGAAGAATGGGGTTATGTTGAAGTCAGATCAAGTGAGAAATATTTCAAATTTTTAATACACCCTTTACAAATTTGATCATTTATTTTCATAAAATAATATTTAAAACACTTGTGTGACTATACATGTCAAAGGCCCACCTATTCTGGTGGCTCTATTATAGTCCCTAGAAGAAGTCAAATAGAAACTGGCCTCTTCTTTTGTGGTTGCAAGGAGGGTCGATTTGTTGTCATATTTCTTTTTAAAAAATTGAATTGAATTTCAATGTAGATGATTACAACTTTGGATGCATTTCAAATAGTCTTTGTAGATTTTTGTTGCTAATATTTCAGATCAAATATTATGATTCATCAGTACGACAAAAGAGTGAATGTCAATTTGTGTCTTGTTATGTATTCTAATGATGGATAATAGAATTTGATTTCAAATATTATTAACAAAAATTGATATAGTCTAATTCATTAGTTAGTATATCGTTCATTATGAACTGTAAGAACTTTATAATATGATTACTTATATACTTATTTTGCAGGGAGCTTATGGAGTTGGAATTGGAATTTTTTTAGAAGTTGGTCCTTTAGATAATGAATTGAAGCCTAGAAATTCAACTTGGTTACAAACGGCTCACCTATTATTTGTGGTAATTATGCCATATAATTGTGGTATTTCTTAGTTGTTTGCTTGAGATATCTATATACATCACATTATTAATTCTTGAGAAATCTAGAAATCTATATACATCATTATTTAGTAATAATGTGTACTTACTCTTGGGTTTTGGTATGCAACTGTGATGAATTCAATGTTCTCTAGGAGAGCCCTATTTGTACATGTATTATGAAACTTCTCATTCAAACCATATTCATATTTCATTATGAAACATAATACTAGTCAATGGTTGTAATAACTGATTTATTATTAATGGTTTTTTCATCCCTTGTTGCAAATTTCAGTTTTGTAGAAAATTGCTCATTGGTGGCTAAATCAGATGAAGATGTAACCACTAAGTTAATTGAAATTAGATTTCCACAATCCATTGATAATATTCTGGAGTTTTTCTAGAATTTGATTGTGTAGCATTTTTTAGCATCAAAAAATTCTACACAATCAAATTCCATAAAAACTCCAGAATATAACCACTAAGTTGTTTAGTTTTCTAAAAGAATTTTATAGTGGAAACAATTCTCTACAAAAGAATCCTCTCTATATTGTTGGTGAGTCATATGGAGGAAAGCATGCTTCTATGATAGACCTTGCTTTAAGAAAAGCAATTTCTACTAGAGACATAAAAGTAAACCTTGGAAGTAAGCTTATATACCTAAATAACTAAACTAAGTTGTATCAAAGGAGCCCACAGTGCAAATGAATCAAAATAATATTTGTGTGATCTTTTATTTTTCCAAATGAAATTTTATTATTTTAAAATCCCTTCCTTTTCATGTAAAAGAAGCCAATTTTTAGTGCCTCTCCCATTTGACTTCTATAAGTCATCCCGATGGATGCAACCTTGTTGATATTTTGTTGTGATGGATCATGATTGTGACTATGAGTGGTCTACATCATTGAGGTGTTTAGATTTATGTTAATGTATCAATTACTTTGATTATGCTTTGGCTGATTTCTGAGATTATGATGTGATTTATGGTTCACTGAGGTTTGTGCTAGTGGTACTAGGATCGATGTGGTATTATGAGGTTGTTTTGTGATTACATTGAGATGTGTGCAGAGATTTCACTAGGTACTATTACCATGCTACACTGAACTAGGTTCCTTTAGTAGTGGTTAGTCATGTTTTTTGCTATGTTTCCTTATGTGTTTTAAATTCATTTTCATGTTGTGTTAACAACCATTATTTAATGCTTCAATTATTAGGAATGGATTGTCCATGTTGTATTTATTTGTTGTGCTATGGATATTTACCTTTTTATATTTTAATCTGAGAGATATTTGTTACTTATGTTTTACATTTGAGATGACTTGGGGGTCAAATATTATACCTTGATTTTAGTATCATAGATGTTAGACTACTATGTTGCTTAGTTAATCTTATTGTATAATGATGCCAATTTGAGATGATAGTGTGTTTTATGACAATATATAGTTATCTAGTATTTAGATATCTCTCTGATTATGTTAGTGATAGATTTAATGCTACGGTTATTTACTTCATTCTTGTGTTGTTATTCTTTATACAAACATGAGTGATGTAAATAGATTATTTTGAATATAATTAAATAGATGGTTAAATTAGGTGATTTAATGAATTTATTGCTTTGGCTATGTTATTATATGCAATTGCACTTGATTGTGTTGTTTACTGTGCAAGATTTATATCACTGGCGCTGTCACATGGAGTTAGTGATTCAACTATTCATATTTTACCAGTGAGCATGTCTGTGCATTTAGAGGTTCACATTGTCACGAAAGTTGTTAAGAAAATTTCTATGTTTTTGAGATTTCGCACTTTTTAACTGATTTATTTTAATTTTTGGCAGTTTTTCCATAGATGAATTCCTATTTATAGGAATAGCCTATTTTCATTTGAGTCAATTTGGGGTTTAACTAGGTTGGCCGGTTAATTGCCCTAATTAATTATTCACTCCAAAAGTGAATAAGTATCCAAAAAGGAATTTAATTTTGAACTACTCACTTTTCAAATAGAAAATTGGAGAGTAAAACCTAAAATCCTCTTCATGAGGATTTAATGTTTTGTCCATTGTGGGAGCTACGGGCATGGGATTGTCAAAAGGTTGAGCTCATTAGATCTAGCTAAGGGAGACCTTGGATTGCTATTATTTTTAGCCACTTCTATGAGATTTTTATTTTATGGCTCAGATTTTGTTTTGCCCTTTAGGCTATAAGGTAGGGCTTTCCCGTTTTATTATTTTTGCTCCATTTCTATTTCTATTTTTGGTAGCTATTTGGCTAGAGGTTGAAAAATAGTGTTCAGCTCCATTTTTCTTTGTTGGTTCTACCCAGTTGGTCAGGTATGAGCATTTCCTATTTTTTGGGATGAGGGTTTGGGGTTTTGCATTGTTATGCTAGCCATTTTTGCATATGGTGTTTGAACTCATTAATTTTTGGATTTTTGAGGTTTTTTGTACCCAAAGGCCTAATGGGTTTTAACTTTGAAGTTTTTTAAAATTTGGGGTTTTTACCTCATTTTGTGCGCCACCCTATTTTCTCAAATTTTTATGGCATGAGTTGGGTCATGGAACTAGATTATCTATTTAGATATTACTCATACCTATGTTGCCATTTTGTGTTTGCATTGGGATGCATGTCGCATTTGTACTCTAGACTTTGTGTTTAGTTGAGTGATTTTTATAACTTTTGTTATAATTTCTTTTGGACTTTTGCTTTTGTTTTGTGGACACTGGGATTCATGTAAAATCCATGCTCTTGGATTGAGGCTAGTTTAGTGATTTCATGATGTTTGGTATTATTGTATCATTGGGATTTGTGTAGAATCCATATTCTCGAATTGAGGCTAGTTGAGCAATTTCATGATGTATGGTTTTATTGGGTTTGGGATTCATGTAGAATCCATCCTCCTGAATTTTTTTAGTTGGGTGATATTTTTGCATTGTGTTCTCATCTATTCCTTTTGATATGATCTTTGTGATGGTAGTGCACCACACACGAGTATATGTGTGTACATTTGTTAAAGGACTTGTGAGTCTTGATCTTCCTTGGTACTTTCAGAAGTTATGATCATTGGGGTTGGGATGGGAGTATGCATGCCCATAGGAACTTCTCATAGGATCAGCATGAGTAGGGTAGGGTAGCATATGGAGGGGGCTTCTTTTCTAAAACCTGGCACCTATCTCTTGAGGACTGGCATGCAAAATTTTTAACTGATAACTAAATAAAATGTGTGAATGGTAATAAACTTTAAGCTAATAAAAATGATTTGGCATGTGCTCCTTCCATTGGGAAGTGGAGAGCTTCCAATACAAACTTGGGCTTGTTGATGCCAAGCAACTCTCCATCATGTTAGCCTAGGTACTTAGTAGCCTTTGATTATCTAACTAGGACCTATACTTCTTGCATTGTCTTAGGCTCTTGGTTACAGCCATAATTTTGTCTGGCATGAGTGTTAGCCTTGGATGTTTTCTTTGAGTGTTTATGGTTGGATCATTAGCTCCATCAGCATGGTAGGTGTGGACCTACAAGTGCCATGTGGTTGGGAGGCATAGCTACCTTCACCACTACTAGGGACTAGTGTACAGAGACGATCTATTGTTCTAACATGACTATTGCTGAATGTTTTCACTTGGTACTTTGAGTTCCAAAGTATTCTTTCTTGTGATTTATGCTTTCATTGGAACTCTTGGATATCATATTTAGATGAAGTTATTTTATTTGATGCATTCCCATATTATGATATTTAGCATATGACTAGATGTTGGGAATTGTTGTATTGGATTATCTATTGCTTATTGATGTTTAGCATGTGATAGGTGATGTTAATTACTTGTAGGATTATCTTATGCTTTACTACTAGCATGTTAGATTTTCTTATGCTTATATTATAGCATGTTTTACTAGTGACATCCCGATTATGATAATACTGACGATCTAGTCAGTAGCTTGCGATTTTACACATGGGGGATGGCTAGGATCCACAATGGTCTTATGATGCTATCAATGGTTGCGAGGAGCTAGATATTTAGTTTGGTTGCTCAATTATTGCAATGTTATTTTTGTACATTGCAATCTTGCTTCTATACACTATGATGTTTCATTCAGTACATTCTTTTATTGCTATGATTTAGATAGATATATGTTCCTCTTTCTTGTTTCATGGTATTTTGTTGATTATGCACTTGAGTTGTTCTTTGATTTATGTGGATGTCATACTCCCTGGTGTGGAGGTTCTGAAATCAATTTCTTCCTATTATTCTTCCTTAGGATTTTTCTCACTTTCCCTAGGCGACCATGTGTCAACATGGGGTGATAGAATTTTTTTTTGTATGCCCAATGGAGATCTTTCGTTCAATTCATGATTGTATCATACATCTCTTAGATAAATGTCATGTGATACTTTCCAATATTGCACTGCCTTTGAAGAAGTATTGTACGAGACTTGCAAAGTATCACACACCCTTAAAATAAGAGTTGCCCAATCTCTAAAAGTGTTGCCCTCCTTCTGGTGTAATTTTGTGGGATACTATAAAGTATCGTATAGTGTTGATTTTAAGTATTGCCTAGTAGTTGCAAAAACATGTGTGGTAGACAGCGAGCACTTTTTGGTAAGACCTAGACTTTTTGGGATGAATTTTTGGTACCCTCTTAGGTGTTCTTCAATCCTTTGGTGTTGCATTTTTTATTTGTAATGTTCTAATTTGGATTTAGTTATGCATCTCCTATTCTTAGTCATTTTGTTCGATAGTGGCCTTTGGAGATTCATTGGTTGCTTGGATTGTTAGTGAAGTCTTCTATTATGATTTGTGTGATCCTTGCATGACGCTAACATGTGCATTCATACTTCTAAAAAAAAATATCTTGGCTTGTATTGAATCCTTGTTCCAAGGATCTCTAGGTAGGGCATTACATTTGATATTAGAGCCCATGTTCAAACATGGGATCTTTGCATATATGTTGCCTATATGGTTGATGTTGCATTTTATAAGTACAAGTGTCTTGATGAGAGCTTGTGATATTTTTTTCTTTGGTATCTACTGGTGATGGACTTTCTTGTCCAATAGAAGCGGCTAGAGCACTATGAGGAGAAGGAAGTGAGCCTTTCCTTGCTTTGTAGATGGAATCGATGTGCCTTGTTGGTTGGTTACTTATGTGACCCTTTTTGGATGGAGTCACTTATTAGTTTCCATGTGTTGGCCTTGTGTGCCTCTTCTTGTTTCTCCTTGTGGAGAAAGGTGGATTGTTACCCTATTTTCTCTTAATTGCAAGATATAAGTGAATCTCTTTTTTGATTCTGTGTTTTGTCATTTTAATAATCAAATGGTTCCCTTCATTAAAAAAATGAGTGTTTATTGTGAATCATTGCAATCAAATAGGTGTGGTATTAAGATCTTTGGGTTAATGACTTAAGTCCCCAATCTGACTTGCTTCAAAATCTTATGTAAATTATATTAAACTAATGGATGTCTAATTATTGTATTGCATGAAAAATAATTAAGGAAATTATTGTAGTTAGCATATGCATGAGGTTATTGATGCTATGTTGCTTGATATGAGTGAGTATGTTCTCTAATGTTGCTTGGATGATGTAATCCTTAGCATTGTGTGGTGATTTATCCCTCTTTTGTGACTATCCTCAATCATCACCTAATGTGATTTTATTGATCAATGCCTTATTTTATTTGATCGGAGGTACTTTCCTCATGTTGTTGGCCTAGCATTGACTTTTGGTATTTTCCTTCTTGGAATAGTCGTCAAATTTTGTTTATCGCTCTCTTTGTGATAGTTAAAACATTTGAATTTTTGCTGAATTGTGCAATTTTTGATATTTATTGTTAGATTTGACAATTCCCCCATTTGGGCTTTTCGATTATGTTTCATTCTGACTATTCTATTTTTTTTTTATTGTTGCCTAGTTGTGTGTTATGACTCTATCATGTTCATCTCGAACCTCTAGTAGTACATTCAAGGGATGATATCATAGAGAACATGGTAGTGTGCTTGTAGTAAATGTAAAGTTGTTAAATTAATTGGATGTTTTAAATGGTGATTAAACTTGACATTATTCTAGAAAGAAATTGAAAAGATATGTACTTGTTTTATGGAATGTGACTCTTGAACCCTTGTTTTAAAAATGTTTCATTCTTATTGTATATTAGTGTTTATGTTATGTTTAATTAATGAAATTATGAAATATAAGTGTTGATGGTTTTTAGTGTGTGAATTACCTTTCTTTCCATGTCTTATGTTGTTCTGGGTAGAATGGTTTTGGACGTTTACTCCATTGCTTGTCTTGGTCACCAAGACTATTGATTTTTCCTATGTTCTTTCATCTTGAGTGGTGACTCAAACTCTTAGATCTTAGGACTCTCTTAGCTCTATCTTGTGTAGGCCTCATCAATATAGTTCTAACACTTTTTGAATAGAGTCAATCTGAGTTTGGATGTGAAAGTTATGGCCTCAGAAGTGAAGGCAATTTTTGTGCTAAATTGAAATTTCATTCGAGAAACTAATGATCAAGCATTTTCTCACCTAGTTCATTGCATTTTCTTGCCTAGTTTTTTGGGGAACTTCATGTGAGACTGTGCTAATGCAAAATTTCTCCTAGGGAACAACAAGCTTCTCATTCACGCTTTTGGAGTTGCTAATCGATGTTCTGAGTACCCTTTATCAAGTAAAGGCCAATTTAATCATGACATATCACATTTGTGGCCATTGGAGAATTTTAACTCTTCACATTATTTTTAAGGGAAGATTTACCTAGTCTTCAAAATCTGCAAGGTACTTTTGGGGTTCATGCTTGGGTTTTTGTGTTTCCTATTGCACTGATCCACCTTCTTGAGGTGGAGTGTAGCTTGTAAGTGAACCTTGCTCAAGGTTGATGTTGCCTCATCATTTAGGAGCGACTTAGTTTTTTGATGAGTCTAGATTCTCCTTTTTGGATGTTGACTTTGGCGGATCTTTGTATCCTTGTCTCTCTTGAGAGAGTAGGGTAGCATGGTTATGCCAATAGCTTAGTTAGTGTTTTCAAATGAGTATATTGATGGTTGGGGGAAATTGTGAATTCCCTAACATGTCTTGGGCTGATTTAGTGTAGAGGTTGAGAGAGACTCCCTCTCAGTCCTAATACTCTATATTTCTTTATCCCTAATCATGTTCCTTCAAGAGGATTGTCTCAGCCATTTTTTCTCATTGATCATTGACTTGAGGTTGGAGATTGAGTTTAGTGGTAAGATGGATGTAATACTCCCAATATGGTGTTGGAAGGACATGGTATCATGGACACATGTTACCCTCTTATGAGTTGGTATATATTATTACATGGTTTTGTCCACTATTGAGATTCTTTGCAACCTTTTGAAAAGGTGATATATTGTCTAGTTGGGTTATGTAACCCTAGTTCCTAGTGATAGTTGAGCTTTTGCACCTTAGAGAGATATACAAAGAGCTCTTATACTTGGTGGTGAGTATTCCTTTAGAGTGCATAATTTTGTTGGTAAATTTTCATCCTCTATGATTGAAGGGTGAGTTTTTGTGGTTTCAAGGATGCTCATGTGAGGGATGGTAGTATTCTTGGGAAATTTTGGGATGGTTATTCCGAATGATTCCAACTTTTTTTGGAAGTGTGTAATATTTTGACCTAGTTTCGTGGTCACATGGTAGGTGCTTGGCATAGTTGGACACATATTGACGAGGTAGAGTGGGTTTTTCCTTACCTTGTATTGTTGACTTTATGGCTAGATGGGTTTTTCCTAGTACATAAAAGGTTCTTTGTTGGAGGACCTTGTGTGAGTGTGACACCTTTTCTCTTATGGTTGACCTAATTGGGGTTGATGAGATGGTTTGAGAACATTGGATTAATCTGGTTTGTCTTGAGGAGAGTTTTTTGAGTCATTCGTATTGCTTGGTATTGACTTTTGGTTTCTATTCTTGGATTGTAGGCTTCTTGGGGTAAGCCTAGTCTTTAAGGGGGATAATGTAGTGCCTCTCCCATTTAAATTTTGTAAGTCATTGTGATGGATGCAACCTTGTTGATCTTTTTTTGTGATGGATCATGATTGTGACCATGAGTGGTCTACACCGTTGAGGTGTTTGGATTTATGTTAATGTATCAGTTACTTTGGTAATGCTTTGGCTAATTTCTGAGATTATGATGTGATTTATGGTTCACTGAGCTTTGTACTAGTGGTTACCAAGACCGATGTGTTATCATGAGGTTTTTCTATGATTACCTTGAGATGTGTGTAGAGATTTCCCTATGTACTATTACCATGCTATACTGGACTAGGTTCTTGTAGTAGTGGTTAGTCATGTGTCTAACTATGGTCAATTATGTGTTTTAAGTGCCTTTTCATGTTGTGTTAACAACCATTATTTAATGCTTAAATTATTAGGAATGGATTGTATATGTTGGATTTATTGGTTATGTGCTGCGGATATTTACCTTTTTATATTTTGATCTGAGAGATATTTATTATTTATGTTTAACATTTGAGATGACTTGATAGTCAAATATTATACCATGATTTCAGTATTTTCTCAGTTAATCATATTGCATGATGATGCAAATTTGAGATGATAGTGTGTTTTATGACAATATATGTTTATCCAGTAGTTGGACATATGTTTGATAATGTTACATGATGGATTTTAGCCTATGGTTATTTATTTCATTCTTGCATTCTTATGCTTTATGTGAATGTGAGTGATGTAAATAGATTATTTCAAATATAATTAAATAAATGGTTAAATTAGGTGATTTAATGCATTTACTGCTTCGACTATGTTATTATATGCAATTGTACTTGATTGTGTTGTTTAGTGTGCAAGATTTATATCCCTAGCAGTGGCACATGGAGTTAGTGATTTAGCTATTCATATTTTACAAATGTCATCCCTATCTGGTTGACATATCCTTATTTTAATTGATAAATTAATCCTTTTGGTGATTATTAAATCCAGAATCTTTTGCATTATGTGATTTGACCAATGAGTGTGTCTATGCATTTAGAGGTTCGCATTGTCACAAAAGTTATTAAGAAAATTTCTGTGCTTTTGGGATTTTTGGCTTTTTAATTGATTTATTTTAATTTTTGGTAGCTTTTCCATAGATGAATTCCTATTTTTAAGAATAGCTTGTTTCGTTTGAGTTGATTCAGGGTTTAACTAGGTTGGTTGGTTAATTACCCTAATTGATTATTCACTCCAAAAGTGAATAAGTATCCAAAAAGGAATTTAATTTTGGACTTCTCACTTTTAAATTAGAAAGTTGGAGAGTAAAGCCTAAAATCATCTTCATGAGGATTTATTGTTTGGTCATCATGGCAGCTATGGGTGTGGGATCATCCTGAGGTTGAGCTCATTGGATCCAGCTCAGGGAGACCTTAGATTGCCGCAATTTTCAGCCATTTCTGCAGGCTTTTTATTTTATGACTCAAATTTTTGTTTTTCCCTTTTGGCTGCGAGGGAGGGCTCTCCCATTTTATTATTTTTGTTCCATTTCTACTTTTGTTTTTGGTAGTCATTTGGCTGGAGGTTGAGAACTAGTGTTCCCCTTCCCTTTTATTTGATGGTTTTTCCCAGTTGGTCGAGTATGAGCATTTCCCTATTTTTTGGGATGAGGGTTTGGGGTTTCATGCCATTATGCTAAGTTTTTTTTGCATATGGTGTTTGAACTCATTTATTTTTTATTTTTGCAGCTTTTGTACTGAAAGGCCAAATGGATTTTAATTTTGAAGTTTTCCAAAATTTGGGGTTTTTACCTCATTTTGCATGCCACTCTATTTTCTTAGGTTTTCCTGGCATGAGTTGGGTCATGGACCTGGATTATCCATTTGGATATCAATCAAACTTTTGTTTCATTTTTGTGTTTGCATTGGGATGCATGTTGCATTTGTATTCTTGACTTTGTGTTTGATTGAGTGATTTTTATACCTTTTGTTATGGTTTCTTTTGGACCTTTGCTTTTGTTTCGTGGACACTAAGATTTGTGTAGAAACCATGCTCCTAGATTGTGGCCAATTGAGTGATTTCATGATTTTTGGTCTTGTTGCATCATTAGGATTTGTGTAGAATCTATACTCGCAGATTGAGGCCGATTGAGTGATTTCATGATGTATGGTTTTATTGACTTTTAGATTCATGTAAAATCCCTCCTCCCAAGTTGTTTTTGGTTGGGTGATATTTTTGCATTATGTTCCCATCTAGTCCTTATGTTATGATCTTTGTGATGGTGGTGCACCACACACAAGTACATACGCATACATTTGTCAGAGGACTTATGAGTCTCAATTTTTCATGGTACTTTTGAAAGTTATGACCATTGGGGTTGGAATGGAAGTATGCATGACCACATGCACTTGTTGTAGGATGATCATGGGTAGGGTAGGGTAGCATATAGAGGGGGCTTCTTTTCCACAACCCAGTGCCTATTTCCTAAAAATTGGTATGCTGAAGTTTTAAGTAAGTGATAACTAAATAAATTGTGTGAATGGTAATAAAATGTAAGATAATAAAATTGATTCAGGATGTGCTCCTTCCATTGGGAAGTGGAGAGCTTCTAGTTTCAGCTTAGGCTTGTCGATGCCAAGTGACTCTCCATGATGTCAGCCCCTACTTAGTAGCCTTTGAGTGTCTGACCAGGACTTGTACTTCTTTTATTTTCTTAGGTTCTTAGTTATAGCCATCATACTATCTGGCATGAGTGTTAGCCTTTTGTGCTTTCTTTGAGTGTTTATGGTTGGATCATTATCTCCATTAGCACAGCAAGTGTGAACCTATGGGTTCCATGTGGTTGGGAGGTGTAGCTACCTTCACCACTGTTAGGGACCAATGTACAAAGATGGTCTATTATTCTAGCATGACCATTGTTGATGTTTTCAGTTGGTACTTCGAGTTCCAAAGTATGCTCTTTTTTATTTATGTTTTCATTGGAATGCTTGAATATCATATTTAGATGATGTTAGTTTGTTTGACACATTCCTATATTATGATGTTTAGCATATGACTAGATGATGTGAATTGTTGTATTGGATTATCTATTGCTTATTGATGTTTAGCATCTGATAGGTGATGTTATCTACTTGTAGGATTATCTTATGCTTTACTACTAGCATGTTAGATTTCCTTCTGCTTATATTGTACCATTTTTTAGTAGTGACATCCCTATTACGATAGTATCGATGATCTCATCAGTGGCTTGGGATGTTACACATAAGGGATGGCTAGGATCCATGATGGTCTTATGATGCTATTGATGGTTGGGAGGAACCGTGTATTTAGTTTGGTTGTTCAATTATTGTAGTGTTATTTCTATACATTATGATGTTTCTTCTGTACATTATAGTTTTTCTTTCAATACATTCTTTTATTGCTATGATTTAAATGGATAGATGTTCCTCTTTCTTGTTTCAAAGCATATTGTTGATTATACACTTGTGTGTTTGTTCCTCAATTTATGTGGATCCGATACTCCCCAGTGTGGAGGTTCTGAACTCAATCTCTTCCTATTATTTTTCCTTAGGAGTTTTCTCTCTTTACGTAGATGATCATGTGTCAGCATGGGGCGATAAAATTTTGTGTCACACACCTAATGGAGATCTATCATATAATCCCTGATTATATTGTATGTCTCTTAGAGAAATGTTGTGTGATACTTTCCAGTATCACACCCCCTTTGAAGAAGTATCATACAAGCCTTGTGAAGTATCATACGCCCTTAAGAGAAGAGTCGCCCAATCTCTAAAAGTGTCACCCTCCTTCTCGTTTAATATTGTACAATACTATAAAGTATCGCCTAGTGTTGATTTTAGGTATTGCCTAGTACTTGCAAAGACCTATGTGGCTGGACAATAGGCACTTTTTGGTAAGAGATGGACTTTTTGGGAAGCATTTTGGGTACCCTCTTAGGTTTTTTTCAATCCTTTAGAGTCATATTTTGAATTTGTAATGTTCTAATTCAAATTCAATTATGCATCTCTCGTTGTCAGTCGTTTTGTTTGGTAGTGGTATTTGAAGATTTGTTGGTTGCTTAGATTGTTGGTGAAGTCTTCCATTGTGATCTGTATGATCCCTGTATGATGTTGACATGTGCATCCAATTTTATTTTCTTTAAATCTTGGCTTGGATTGAATCCTTGTTCCAAGGATCTCCGGACCAAGCATTACACAATCTCCATGTATTCCAAGATGTAATGTCCTTTTCATGCAAATGGTAGCTATAAATATGAAGGACATTTTGTTTCATTGTAGCTACAAAATACTTGAAAGATTTATCAAATTATCAATGTGCCACTAAAATGGAGTTTTATAATCGCCATCTTATCTACCTCCAAATCTTATTTTAATCTCAGTTCCAATTTATCTTTCTTCCCGTAGGTGTTCTTCTGGTGATAGCTATATTTCAGTAGTAGATTATGTGGTAAGCTTTCATTATATTCAGCACATCAAGTGCATCATGATTGGTCAGATCATTTATTTTACCTTTTAGTGATTGGACCACACTAAGAAATATAAAATGGAAGCTTGCATGGGAACCTCTATTTAAAGTTGTATCAAGATTGGATGGTGATGCTATAGAAGATTCCTATAAGTTAAGATCATAATTCTTTTAAGATTTTGTTTATCGACAAAGTTGTTTTTAGTTGTTTAATATTAGAGTACATTTCTTAGGCTAAAATTTCTTTGGTTAACCAATCTTATTTCATATGATGTAGAACCTTACATTTTGCAAGATTTATTCTCTTATAGCCATGATTATACATTAGTGTTTATCAAAAATATTCCATACTTTAAATTATTATTTTTTAAAAAAGTATCAGTTCAACAAAGACACCACTAAACCCACTTCAAACCATTTTATTTAAATGTATTTCAAACATTTGGCCTTCAAAATGGACAAGTATGAGATTTTTTTTTGCAGAAATTATAATATTGTTATTAGGATTTAATTGTGTGGTTTTTGAGTCAAACTCATTAATCTACGTTTCATGAGTAGTGATTTACTCAAATCCATCTCTCATGAGAATAAATGAAACACTTGGCACTCACTAGATTTAGGTGATGCTCACATAGGTGAAGCACATAGACTTCGTACAAAAGTTACCCATTCTAGTATTACTCCAATTTGATTATGCTTAACTATGATGTTTCCCCCATGGTTACACTCACTCTTCTTGCAAGCCCAGTTGTGAAATCTTCACCAAGTGTTGTGTCTTATGAACCATTCATTAGAAAGCCCCTTAAGCTCATCAAATGATAAGACACAAAAATTGGTGAATGCTTTTCAAATGGAGTTGCAAGTAGAGTGGGCTTAACTATGGAGGAAGTTCTATGGTTAAGCATGCTTATGCATGCTCAAGATGGAGTAGCATTGGGATGGGTGAGGTCCTAGAAAGTCTTGTTGCTTCACCTCTATGAGCATCACCTAGATCCAATTATTTTCAAGTGTTCCATTTATTCTCATCTGAGATGGATTTATGTGAATCACTACTCATAAAACATGGATCAATTAATTTGACTCAACAAACTACATAGATAAGTCTCAGTGGCAATATCACAAGAGTTAATTGTCAATTTTGTTATTTTTTACTTCATACAAGAAAAGGTTTAGTAATTTTCCTTTCAGATCATCTAATATCATGCTAAGCATATCTATACCTTTTTACTAATATTAACCTACTCAGTCATATGTGCAAATTAATGCATTTCATTCTTTGTTTTCCACAGACTTTCTTTGAAAATAAAGCAGTGGGTAGAAATAAAACAATATTCTAGTACCAAACACATGGGGTGCTTTGGAGTCTCAAATTTTGGCAAATAGCAATGGTGATATGTTTAAAATAGGATGGTTTATACATCACACACTAAGGCTTGATTCCTATTCTAAAAGTATTAAATAATCAAAATTTACTTATTTTTCTAAGCTTAATTTTTTCATTAGTATATAATTTTTAAGGGTGAACCTTTAAAATATGCCAAGATTTTTTTTTATAAATGGCTAAAATAATCATGAAACTCTATCAATGACTAGAAACCATCTCTTGCTTTATGTAGAACTTTTACAATTTCCTACACGACAATTCATACAGTTTTATTAGAATTGTATCCTCAACAAAAGTCTCAGTGAAAAGACTATCAAGTAGTACACCTCATCACTACATACAATATCTTATCTCTAAGAAAGTAAATGCTCAGATTAAACAAGCAATTTATTCAAAAAAATTTAGTGTAATGAATGGGGCCATTCACAAGAAACTCAAAATCATTCCATCAAACGTAATGTAAGATCATTTTATTTTAGTGAAAAATATTGTTGAACTACTCAAGCATAGATTTTTTTTATTTTTTTAAATCTTCATTAAGCTCAATAAAATTTTGTTGTTGTTATTATTATTATATTTTGTAATGACTAATGTTATTATTATTGAGGTAGAACACATTCCTTCTACATTTGAAATCTACACATCATAGATTTGAAAGGAATTACATATTTTAATCAATTGTGTGTGTGTGTGTGTGTGTGTGTGTGTGTGTGTGTGTGTGTGTGTGTGTGTGTGTGTGTGTGTGTGTGTGTGTGTGTGTGTGTGTTAAAAAAGTAGAAACTGGATGTCACAATTTCAACAAAAGGGACCATAGCATTTCAACAAGAATGTTATACGTATGACATAAGTTTTGACAAATATTTATCACAATTTTGATGAGATGGAGCATAGCGTTTTGACAAGGATGCTATACATGTGACATTTGTTTCGATGAGTATTCATCACAATTTCAATAACAAAGAGCATAGCATTTCGACGAGGATGTTATATGTGTGACATAAGTTTCGACATGTATTCATTGCAATTTCGATGACAAGAAGCATAGCATTTCGACAAGGATGCTATATGTGTGACATGAGTTTTGAAAAGTATTTGTTGTAATTTTGCCAATGAGGAGCATAACATTTTGACAAGGCTTGCAGGTTGAGGTAGATATCCTGACAATAGTTTCATTGATATATCTAAAATAGTAATGTCAAAGTTTTGGCAAACATTGTGGATGTCATAAACTTGATGAGAAAAGATCGATGACAATGTTCATTGTTTTGTTGACATAATGGTGTTGAAATTGTGATGAATCCTCATCAAAAATTAGGTATAAATTTAGTAGTGAGAAAGTGATGAAGAGATAAATATGTAAATGTTGTGCATAAGTGGATGATATTTTTTCCATTATCATCAAAGAGGGAGATAAAGTATGATAGTTACCATCTAGTTACAAGAAGAGGGAGAAGATGAATGTCTTAAGAAGTGTAAAGCAGCATGGAGATGGCACATCAAAGAGTGCATGGATGAGAATTAGAATGAAACTAAGCATATTAGGGTTTTTTTGGTTCATGGAAGATAACATGAATGTCTTTTTAATAATTTGGATTTGAAAATTTGTGTATTTGTTTCATATTGGAAAATTGGAGTTAGAATACCAAACTTCTAATTTTGTTTCAAAACTAGGTTATCGGACTTCCCACTAGCACCTAAGAATTGAAAATCAAAACTTGATTAAAATTTTTGAGTGTAAAAAAACTGATTGGACTATTCTTTGGAGTCAACTTTTAACTCCAAGCTTACACAATTTTTTTTATCTTTCCACTCATCTTTTGAATGAAATAAACAATACAAGTAAAATCCCAAAAATAGGAATGGAGATATGCAAAACCTTGACTTGACTAATTCAAGATTTATAGAAATATTGATTTCAACAATTCCATGAACCAAACATATCCTTAATAAACATCAAATATAGAATAGAGGGGAGTTGATACTGAAAACCAAGTGAACATTTCTTTTGTATTTGTATCTAGTAGCCAAAGGTGTTGCCATCAATGCCAAAGAGGGAGATTGTTTGAAACTACAATTGGAATAATTTTTATGTTGTTACTCATGTCAAACCTTAATTGTAAGACATTTTCTAATAGTGTAGAGTGCCAAATTAGTTGATTGGTTAAGAGGATTTGAAAAGAGAGAAAACAAGGTAAATTAGTAAAGTTTTTTAGTAAAGAATACTAAGTTTGATGGAATCACAATGGGAACTTTATCATTAGTCTTTGACAAGATAATGTTTTGTTTGAGCATTATATTAAGCAAAGAAGTCAGATGAGTTGAAGTATGAAAGAGATGTTTGATGAAAGATGAGAAGTTGAATAAACACTAAACTTGACTGAGTGACAATTTACTAGGTCATTGAAGAAGTTGAAGTGGAAGATTAAGGAACTTAAGATATAGAAAGAAAATAGTATTATTTAAGTGATGGTAGTGATAGAGTGTATGGAAGTTCAAGCGAGCTAGTGTAAGTTGAGCAAAGACAAAATAGTAGAGACTAAGTTATACAATGATGATTGACTTGAAGAACATAGTGATGATCGAGTGTTTGAATATTTATAGTTTGTGAAAGAATCAAGATTTGAGGTCAATATAATCAAATTCATGAATTGGTCAAAATGTGTGAATGATAAGGATTGATTTAGCATATTTAATGCATTAATTAATTTTTTTAACCAATCTAAGGTAGGGATTTATAGATAAATTTTAGAAGTTTTAAGAAAGAAGAAGTACAAAATAGTGGATAGATTTGGTGAATCTGATGGAACCCTAAGATCTATGGTGATGTTTAAGTGGAAAAAGAACAAACCCATCTATTTAAGGAGGTACAAGAGATGTTTATGGTTGTTCATTGGTGAATTTGTGAAGGAGTTGTGAAGAATAGAGTAGTAGTAGAGAAAAGTTAGATGTATGGGAAGAGTGATTTCTTGAAGGGTTTCCCAGAAGATTAGAGATGGAGAATATATTGAAGTCCAGTCAATGAACTAGGAATGAGCCAAATGGAGATATCAACTTGCGAAGTGAGTTCTATTTTGTTAGAATAACCTCAATGTTACTTTCTAACCATTATGGTAGTAAAATCCTTTAATCAAGGTTGACCTAATAGTCATACCAGAAACCCTCTAATCAAGGTGACATTCTAATGGAATGATATAAAGACCTATAACAAGGCCACTCTTAAAAGAGTGATTCAAATCCTTTAAAAGAGTTATACCTAATACTGTGTTTTGTGACCACTAACAGGGTTGGTTGTTTATCAAGCTCACTTCAAAAGAGTGAAAAGTGGTAGCATGTTACTTGGTAGTTTTTCCAAAATTGGGTTTCCATGTTGAATCCTAGTGTCATACACATGTGCATGTTTCTTTTGTGTTGTGTTCTATTTACTTTTTTTTATTTCTTTTATTCAATGTGTACTAAACAGAGAGGTATTGTAAGATGAATAGGTTGGATTACACGAATTTTTATATCAAGGTCGAGTGGACTTATAAGTTTGAATAAGTTATTTGACATTGTCAAAAGTTAAATTGGTAAATCTAGACCTTAGGATAATTGATTCACCTCCCTTCCCCCCTCTCAGTTATCCTAATCATTCTAACAATTTATTTGGTGCTCCATGCACTACTATCATTATATGAATCTAGGACATACACATATAATAAATTTGAACCTAATAATGCATAAAAATAATGTAAGCCTAGCAAACAGGTTGAGTTAATTTTACAAACATGTCAATAAAAACAACATAATGTATCACTAATTGTATGCTTGCTAATCAAGTACAAAGAGTGTAAAATTGTAGCTACAAATTCATATATTCAATGCAAGCTGAAGAAATGAGTATAATCAACATGCCAAATAATTTAATGAAAAATTTAGAATGAACATAGTCTATTTAAAATGAATAAAGTCCACCATAAGAAGTTGTGTGTCATGATGTTTTGAGAAAATGATGGAAAGACGGCTTGTCATGGGTAGTAATTGGGTTAACTACAAGTGGTTACATAGATGTTAGTCATTTGCAAGCATGTTAAGTTGATTAGGTATCAAGTAAGGAGAGCTTGAAGTGGTTCCTTTGTGAGTTATAATTAGATGGAGTTTTTCTTAATGCATGGCCAAATTGATTTTATTAGGACAATCTCTTCACAAACTTTCAAACCTAATGAGTGGGTCCACATTAAAAATGACTTATAATTTGAAGACATGAAAGTATTACATACACTGACTAGTGCATTTATTTTTTGAAGATGTGAGAAAACTAAGTCAACATTTTGAAATATGAGACCATGAATCTTCCATGCATCAAACTAATACATACAATATACATGTTGATATTTGATAAATATAAAATAGTAATGAAAAGTGTAAATGATAGTGGAAATTGTAAATACCAAAATAATAATGAAAAAGCCCAACAATAATGGAAAAAATAAATACTTGTTTCATTTTTTATAACATCAAAATATTAATTGAAAATTAATACAAAATAAAATAAAACAACACCTAAATTAGTAATGCAATATACAATAATAGGTAAATTTGTAATAAATAAAAAAGTTAACAATAGAGAGGAATATACATCAAGTAATATATTTATAATGAAAATAGTTAACCCTAGAAATGAACATACAGTAACAAAAATGGGATGAAATTGAAAATAAAATACTTAAAAGAGAAGAGGAAAATATAGTAGGAAAACAACAAACAAATGGAAAAAAATTACAAATAAATGGTAGCAACCTGAATAAGATTAGATAATATGCATTGTAAAGAGAATTTGCATGTTGTGGAGAATTAAACAATGCTCCAACAAAGAATTCACAATGAATATTATGTGTAGTTTATCCTTCTTATAGGAAACTAGTCATTTAATTTGTATGGTCAATTTGAATTTTTTTATAAAAAGGGGGAAATAATTGGTCATTTCATGCATCACTAGCCAAAGCAGTTGTACTAACTTTGTAATTCATATACTTACTTTTTCAAATTTTTAATATTTTTGTAATTGTTTGATTTGTCTTTGCATTGTTTATTTTTGTTCTATTGATAAGTCTTACACCATTAACTGTTCATATAGATAAATTATTGTTAGACGATCTCATGATTTTTTTTTATCTTTAGTATTTTTTTTTTGGAAGATTAGCCTGTACCATTCTGAATTTCCTGAAAATATTACCGAAGGGCCATTGGCAGTTGGATCAGAAGGCGTGTTGTTCATTGCGTGAATGGCAAGCAAATGTAGCAATTTCTAAAATGAATGGTATTTAATCTCTTTCAACGTCAAAGAATGATATTTAATCTTTTTCAATGTCCTCTCTGCAATATGAGCAAATACATGTAATGTGATGTTACGCGACTCTGCCAAAGTTCATGGCAATTGGCTAAATCATAAATAAAACGTAAATATCACCGAGAGTGAAAGGCAACTTGGTACATAAATGATTATAAATTTGCATCGAACAAAATCATACGCTTGTAGATTGCGGTTCGAGAGCATGGCATGATATTTCCATATGGCGACGAATGCCATTTAATCATTATTTTGACCAAACCTTTCCGTGAAGTCAAAAAATACACCGTGGTTAGCATGAAAGGTTTTAGGTGATGTGTTACAAGCCGCTTCAAGTCGAGGAAATGCAAGTTCATAAATTTGCTTTAAAACAATACATAATGACTTTGCCTGAAAATAGGCTAGACGTAAGATGTGGTGTAGGCAGGAAACTCCTATCAGCAAACAAAAACATGGTATCTTGTCGAGGGGAGGCTTTGTTTAGTTCCAGCGTGCACAAATGGCTTCAAAACGATAGCAAATGTATGCTAGCAGTTGGAGATTTAGAAGCACGAGGTTTTTTGCGTGAAAGGTGAATTTTTAATGAGTATTTTAAATAAATCTTTATTGACATGTATTTTTTTAATTAAATTGTGAATTTCGTTAATATCATATGCAAATTTCAGTGCAAGTTAACAAAGTTGTACTTGAGATAGTCTAATTATAGGCATTAATATGACCATTGGAAGAATATGTCTTATATTATATTTCAAGTCCTGCTGATCTCAAATCTCAATATTGCTAGTTTCCTCCCTAAAAAGTTCCATAAGGACATAGTCATAGTGCTTGCAAATCTTAGTCAAGTTTACCATGGCTCTACTCCACTTCACCATAGTGCTAACAGATGGTCCAACGAACTGATATGTCTTCTATTACCTTACAATCCTATGATAAAGATATTCCAGACTATAAAACATTTGAAAAACTAACAAATGTATGCTCCAGTCTAATACTCATTAAAAATGAAAAAACTAACAATCACATTTATAAAATTTTAAACCTTAAGAAAAGACATAATAAAAAATGGATTCACATGAATCACTACTCATGAAATATAGATCCTCATAAACTAGACACTTAAATCCAGCTAAAAATATCACAACATATATCCTATCGTCCTTACTAATCTACAATCCTTAACCATTAACCATTAACAGCTCAAAGGAAATCTACCCTTTACTTATTGTTTTTTTTCAGTGTATTCGTTTCTTATCTCCAATTATTTACCACTATTACATGACAGGACCACCCTAGCCCGTCGTTTTTCCTAATATTGGTTATTATTAAAGCAACACCAATTAAAACCTTTTGGCGACTGTGTTGATTGGCTTCCGAAAGTGAAGTGGAAGCTGCTATCGCTGTCTTGATCTTCGTCCTCTACCTCTAAACTCCTTGGAATTTGCAGCGCAGGTGCCTCCATCGTCCCTTCCAGTATCCTCACTACGTCCCCCATGCTGGGCCTTCTATTCTCATCCTCTTCAATGCACAGCACGCCCACCACAGCGGCTCTTCCCACCTCAACAATATCCGCCTCATTCGCTATCCTCGCATCGACAACATCCATTACGTTTCCTCTCTGAATCTTAGGCGATGCCCACGTGGGAAAGTAGAACCTGCTCTCCTCCACCTTCAACTCAAGGTTTCTTCGCCCAGATATAATTTCCAGTAACGTCATGCCGAAACTGAATACATCGGCTTTGGTAGTTATAGGAAGGCCGGAGATCCACTCGGGAGCCAAGTACCCTCGAGTTCCTCTTGTGGTCGTCAATACGCGGCTGAAATCTCTGCCCACCAGCTTTGCCAACCCAAAATCAGCGATCTTTGGGCTAAAATCACCGTCCAAGAGAATGTTTTCAGGTTTAATGTCACAGTGAACAATGCGATCCCTGCATTCCTCGTGCAGATAAACTAATCCTCGAGCAATCCCCAGCGCGATCTGAAACCGTGTCTTCCAGTCCAACGCCTTCTGATCTGCTTCTTCATCTTTACAGAAGAGGAAAGAATTAAGGGAGCCGTTGGGCATGTAGTCATACACCAGTAGCCTTTGAGATCCTTGTACGCAGAATCCCAAGAGCCTCACCAGATTCACATGCTGTATTCTCCCGATGGTGCTTATTTCTGCACGGAATTGTTTTTCTCCTTGTGCAGATCCCTCCAATCTCTTAACCGCAACAAGCTTGTCGTCTGGCAGGGCTCCTTTGAACACAGAGCCGAATGCTCCACTCCCTAGCTTATGCTTGAAATTTTTGGTTGCAATTCGCAGCTCTTTGTAAGTGAATACTTTGAGTGATGTTGGCACGTCCTCTTCCTTGTCTTTCCTCGATTGTGTTCGTCGTCTCCGCAGAAGAAATCCGAACAACAAGAAAGCAGCTAAAGCAACAGATACACCACTGACAATCCCAGCAACTAAAATACCACGAGCAGGGGCTTTGCTGCTAATTTCTTCTGATGTCGAGTGGCCGCGTATCTCAGATGCAGCCAGCCTGATGAAGATCGATTGGTTGTCAGCTGAATCACGCATTCCAAACAATTCTCCAAACCAGAGTCTACATGAGACGGGTGGACCAGAATTGGCGAAAGCAAAGGCTGTGCAGGAGCAATTGCTGAGACAAGCTACGCGGCAGCCTTGCTGTGTTTGCTCTTTGCTGTATAACACGACTCCTTTGTCGGATAAGTATTTGTTCTTTTCCACAAAGAATTCATCGGTGGTACCCTCCATGGAAGAGCAGTGAAGAGGTGTTCGCCGTATGCAGCCGCTTGACCGCCAGACATGAGACTCATTGTTGGAAGCAGAGAAGCCCTCAACACAACCGCAGACTTCATTGGGAAAACAGAGTCCAAATGCCCCGCAGATATCATAAGCACTGCATTGACCTCCGCCTGTTGACCACATCGAGTTCCATGTATGGTCAGGCATCAAGTAGAAGAGCTCTAATCTGCCATTATCTCCTAACACGATCCTCCCCACCACGTTCTCTTCTAGCCTGTAGTGAAGGTATATTTTCGAACCAGAGATCCTCACGCAGAACATTTGGATTGTCTTGTCTCCATCCAACTCATGAACGTTGGTAAAATAATTCCTAGTCCACTCGCCAGAGGACCAATATGGAACGCTGCTGTTGTAAACCATCTCCATCTGCGTCATTCCTGGGGTCATGTCCATTCCGAAAGAGAAGAGCCCAACTGCAGGATCCACAGAGCTCTTTCTCGAAGTCAGCTTCATGCCTTTCCATAATTTCATGCCAGGCAAAAATGTATCTGTCGGATGAGCGAAACTCTCCCAAACAATCTCAGACTTGTTTTGGCCGCCACCTAGTATAACAAAGTTACCGGAGTCCGTTAATACTGCTTGGGATCCTTTCAGAGCATTATCACTAGACCAAACTGAGAGGCCCTTTCCATCAGACATTTTGAGATGACCCTCGCTCGAAATTTGCAGAACGCCCGGCATCCTTGTGACAGGATTGTCTCTGTTAGCCACCCAAACTATGCTCTTCTCAGAGATCTGTGCGTACCAGATACCAATGTACCAATTGCTCGTTCCTCTCCCACTGAAAAATCCCAATGCAAACATGCCATTCTTTGACAATATGGTCTGATTTACAGTGAGGGATTCCCCTAGTAGAAGCGTATCTGCACCAGCCACTGCCAGTGGAGTGAAATTATGTGCTGCAATAATAACCGTAATCGCTAGAATCAAATACTTCATCACCATTGCAACAGCGTTTGTATTTTTCATAACAAATGATATACAAGTAAATAGCGCGTAGGTAGATGGTTTTATTTTTCTGAATTTAAAGAGAACGTTCTCACAAAGGTCCCGCAGTGAACCGAATTCATCGGGCGCGCAGTTTCTAAGTAGGCAGATACGACTCGTCACACGCGCAAGTTTCGTCTCCTGTTGACTGCTGGTCAATTGGTGGGGGTTATTTTAATATTTTAATATTTTAAAATAGTTTTCTAAGTAAGCAGATACGACTCGTCAGACGCGAAAGTTTCGTCTCCTGTTGACTGCTGGTCAATTGGTGGGGATTATTTTAATATTTTAATATTTTAATATAGTTTTCTAAGTAAGCAGATATGACTCGTCAGACGCGAAAGTTTCCTCTCCTGTTGACTGCTGGTCAATTGGTGGGGATTATTTTAATATTTTAATATTTTGATATTTTAAAATAATTTTCTAAGTAGGCAGATACAACTCGTCAGATGCGCAACTTTCGTCTCTTGTTGACTCTTGGTCAATTGGTGGGGATTATTTTAATATTTTAATATTGTAAACTATTTGCAAAATAATATAATTCATTACAAATTTAAAAATAATTTCTCTTTCTATTTAAAAATAAATAAAAAGTTTATAATGGCATGTTGTGATGGTTAAGTTGTTGAGTTGCTATCCTTGCCATCAAGGTTCAAATGTAATGGAAATGAGATTCCCCCATTTGTGTCCTCACTAGTTTAAAAACTTTACATATAAACAAGCTCTAATTCCTTCTAATTTTGTTTCTCAAGATTTATTTGAAAATGAGTTCTATATATATGTATATATATTATAGTTATGGCTAGTTGGTAGATTTTTAAAATTAAGAAAGGAGTATATTAAAGTTTTATTATATCCAATTTTAAACTATTTTATAGCATTTTACTATAAGAGTAACAAGTTGTATCAAATATTAAGAATTTACTTGCACTAATGAAACATGGACAATAGTTTTTTCAAAGCTTTTATTTCCTTAGACGACCGAGCAAAGGAAGTGCACTTGTAAAAGGCAGAGATTCTCTGTAAAAATAATCGGTCCCTTGAATTATATAGAGGGGGCGCCTTCCACCCTTGAGTCGATATGTGGATCAGTGCATTTGAAGAATGATTGAGGAAAGGATTCCAAAGAAGACTGTCATTTACCTTGACTTTGTTGAAACAAAGATAAAAATAAATTAAATTGCAGTCACACTAGGTTTACCACAAACCCTTTTAAGGGTGAGTGAGTAGCCGAGTTGGTGTGAAGGCGAGTCGTGAGGCGTAGTGTTAGGCTAATGATTCCGGTGCTACGCATCAACTCCGATTCGAGTCACGCTAGGTTTACCACAAACCCTTTTTAAGGGTGAGTGAGTAGCCGAGTTGGTGTGAAGGCGAGTCGTGAGGCGTAGTGTTAGGCTAATGATCCCGGTGCTACGCATCAACTCCGGTTCGAGTCACACTAGGTTTACCACAAACCCTTTAAGGGTGAGTGAGTAGCCGAGTTGGTGTGAAGGCGAGTCGTGAGGCATAGTGTTAGGCTAATGATCCCGGTGCTACGCATCAACTCCGGTTCGAGTCACACTAGGTTTACCACAAACCCTTTCTCTCCATGCTGCTTGGATTGCTGGCCCATCTTTCATGCTTTGGCATATCTGGTTGGAGAGGAATCGTCGCATATTCCAAGATGTTCGGCTTGGTGTTTTGCATCTTTGGTGGAAAATATCACATTCTCTCCAGGAAACTATTCTTGTGAAGTGTGAGCTTGATGGGGGTATGGATCCGGTTGATCTTGCTATCTTTAATCGCCTCAATTTTCATCTGCAGGATGGGGTTGCGGCTCATAGGTTTCCTTCTATGTCCAGGCAGCTTCACCATCAGAGGAAGGGTCGGGTTAACCGAGATGGGCACTGGACTCCTCCTCCCTGTGGAGTTCTGAAAATTAACACTGATGGTTCTTCTCGTGGGAATCCTGGTCCGACTGGTATTGGCGGAGTGGCTCGTTGTCGTTCTGGGAATGTTAAATTTTTCTTCTCAATTCATAAGGGTGATTATACTAACAATCTCATGGAAGCTCAGGCTATTTTATATGCTGTGGAACAGTGTTGCTTGTGGGGATGGAGCAAGATTATTTGTGAGTCTGATTCCCAGGTGGTGGTGAACATGCTTTCTTCGCAAGAGCTTGAGGATGTTAGTTGGCAGCTGGCCACTGTTGTTAAGCAGATTCTTTTCTTCTCTTCCTCTTTTCAGTTCATTAGGTTCAAGTATATTCCGCTAGAATGGAATAGACCTGCTGATTGTTTAGCCAAATGGGCTTCTAGTCATGATCCTGGTTGGAATATTAGGGATAGGGGGCAACTGTCCTTTGAGATGGTGCAAGAATTTGATGATCTTGTTGCTCAGGATCGAGCTCCTTGTTGAGCTCTCCTTGTTGTATTCCTTTCTGTCTTAATAAATTTTTACCCCTCTTTTTGCAAAAAAAAAAAAAAAAACCAAATATACCAAGAACAGATTAACTTGATATATGTTAAAACTATTTAAATTTAGAATAAATATAAATTAAAGTTCAATACATTTAAAATACATACCTTGTCCAATAAAATAATAATAAATTAATATTTTATAATATATTTAAAATTCTAAATAAATAAAATCAAGTAATAATTACAATCAACATATCCACATTTAGTAACTCATTCACAATATTCTAATTAAAAGAAAAATAAATATGGTTCATGATGGATATGGAATGAAGAAAAATAAATATGGTTAATGATAGATATGGAATGATGATATTCTTATGCAAACATTATAACAAGAGAATATGTGATTTTAAATACTTTAAATTACAATTCTCAAATAATTTCATAACAAGAGCTTAGAGAATCTGTGACCTCAAACACTCTAAATTGCATTCTCAAATAATTTCATAACAAGAGCACAACATTAAGAATTGATAGTTTTCAAAAAGCCATAGTCCAAAATCTTCACATAGAAAAAGAAAATGAAGGCAGGGGTTATTGATAGAGAATGCAATGCTTTGAGCGCAGTTCTATGAAAAGAATTGTAATCTGTTATTCAGATCTAAACTTGTAAGGCCTTTATATTCCCTCTAGTTCCTAATGGAAATTTCGACAAGTTTTTGTGTGCTTCAGACAAACAAAGTACTCGAGGGCAAGTATGCAGTTTAGATTTATTTTTCAAATCTTGACCATAGTGATTGTGATTGGCATTACACATGCATCCTGCAAATTAATGTAAATGGTCAGTGAAAAACATGAAAGCTTCTGTAATATTCATTTTTCCCTTCTACCCAAAACCTCAAGAGTCGAAACTACTGTCCATTATCCGCGTTATAAATTAGGAAATAGTTCCATTTTATCTATTCAAAAGCAGATATCCTATAACCAGTCTTCTTACAGATGATTACAAAGAGAATCCGAAGACTCAGAAGTATAGTTCTCAAGTATATTACCATGTCTTTCGTATGCAATTTGATTACTATTGGCATTCATTTGCAAATTTTTAACTGGAAAGATTTTAGTCATGCTGGAAAATCCAATTACATGATCAATGGAAAGCATGCAAGCTTCTGTAATATATATTCTCCCCTTTCACCCAAATCCTCAAAATGATTGTTTTGCCTCTGACATATCAACATCAACTTTATAAATTTCGTAAATATTTTACTCTATCAATTCAAATGTAGAAATCAACTAATACATATCCTTCCCCTTATAGAGGGTTGAAAAGAGAATCCTGAATCCTCTCAAAATACATACACAATCATGTCCTACCGGTGAACAGTATGACTCGGAGTTGGAACTACTCACCGACAGATAGTGTCTCTGCCATGTATATAGAATTTACTGGCAGAACACCATTTATAGAGAAAGGGATTGTCTAATGATCACTAGAACTTGTAAGTGTTGAGGTAGTGTCGCCGCAGTCTAAATGTATAGGAGGTGGAGGTTTTTCCATGGGCAAAATCCCTTGAAGCATTTGAACGACTTTCCCCATAGATGGCCGCTGAGAGGGCTGCTTCTGAAGACACCAAAAGCTGATTTCAATTGCTCTCTGAAACTGATCAATATTTAAATTTGTACCAAGCTTTTCATCTATGATATTTATAATATTTCCCCTGTCATACTCCTCAAATGCCCATATTGAGAACCTTTTCCTTTCCGATATCACTATATCAAAGTTCCTTCTTCCACTTACAATCTCCAGTAGAACCATGCCGTAGCTGTAGACGTCAGAGTTGGATGTAATGGGTAAATTGGCAAGCCATTCTGGAGCCAAATATCCTCTTGTTCCTCGAACACTACTCAATGGCAGGGTCCGATGATCACCTCTGCCATGTATGAGTTTGGAAAGCCCAAAATCAGAGACCTTGGCATTGAAATTTTCATCCAAGAGTATATTCTCTGGTTTAATATCACAATGAACAATGCAATCCCTACACTCCTCGTGTAGGTAGGCAATACCTTTTGCAGTTCCAAACGCTATGTTGAACCGAGTGTCCCAATCTAGCGTCTTGGCTTGCTCTGAAGAGTTGAAAAGGAATGTATCCAGAGAAGAATTTCTCATAAATTCATAAACCAGCAGCCTATGGCGGCCTTCTGAACAAAATCCAATGAGCCTAACCAAATTCAAGTGATGGGTGCTGCTGATAGTCGCTACCTCCCTGCGAAATTGCTTCTCCCCTTCCTCAATTCCTTCTAATCGCTTTACTGCAACCACCGTTTCATTTGGCAATTCACCCTTATAAACTGTTCCAAACCCACCCGAACCTACCTTTTCTGTAAAATTATTTGTGCATTGCAGCAGATCTTTGTAGGAAAACTGTACTGGAGCTCCAGAGGCATAGTCAAGTGCGGCGTAAAGAGCAGGGGATTGTCCAAACCGAAACCTAGGATTTTTTCTACAGCATGTCCACCAAAGGCAAATATGGATTGTCATGAGGACAATGACTGGAACTATAGCTGCCAGAGCGATTTCAATGGGAGTGAAGTACTTATTCACAATCCTGACCCGAGGAGGAGGTGGGGTTAGAGGACGACCGGAACCGCATACCTTTACATAAGAAGTGCTTGAAATGCTTGGTGTTTGATAAGCACTGGTGAACTCGTTGGTCTTCATTCTACAAGTGCCCGTGCCGTCAGCCATGATTGTAGATGCAGTGCAGCTAGGATTCTTGAGGCAGTTCTGCCGACAATCTTCAAATGCCAAGGTATATATCTCAGAATTTGATTCTAGATCTGGAGGGTAAGAAAAGAATTCCGTATTATTCAGTCGAACCATACTCTGGTCATTGCTACACTGTGTTATATCCTGCTGCCTTCTACATCCCTTGGTGGCGTCATTGGCATCTATCCGATCAAAATCTGCAGATGGGCACTCGCAATATGGATCTGTATCGTTGTAAACACACACCCCAAAATCTCCACACCATCCATAGACTTTGCACTGATCTTCCACAGCAACCCATACCCGTTGCCACGTCCCCGAATCCGTAACCCATCTATAGGATCTCAAATTCCCATCTGATTCCAGTTTCATTCTTCGCACCGCGATAGAACTGTCGGAGTAATCTATGCTCCGAGCCCACCAGATGGAATCATTTGAAGAATTAGAGAGCTTGAAAATTCCTTGGCCGGTGAGAGTTGCTGTGGTAGCCAGTGGTCTACCCTCATTCAGGTACGTGACATTGTTGTTCCATGTCAGCGTGAAATTCCCACTGGACTGCATGGTGAATGTGTAAAGACCCGATCGCAGGCTTTGGTTCACGGTGAAATTCTGGTTAACCAGCAGAGTATCAGTAGGATTTGCGAAGGTGTCCCAAACTGTGCCTGAACTACTATTCTGCAGTGCAAAGTTCCCATCATCTTGTATTTCTGCAGATGCCACGCCTCTATTGGATGTGTTTGTCTGCCAGAGTATTTGCGTCCCATTGCTTAGAAACAGATTGCCATCGCTCTGCAAATTGAAGGAAGCTCCTTCTCCCACTTGAATTCCGCCATTGAAGCCCGCAGTCCATATCAGAGTTGAATCATTGATGTTAGCAAAGCTGATGCCCACAACATAGAGTCCCCTGTCTCCAATTGGGTGGAATCCTAAACTGAAAATCTTGCCCGGGGACTGCCAAGATTGCTGTTGGACCGAAGGAGAGGGTCTAAGGCTTGCCCCTAGCTTTACTGCTCCCTCCACAAACATACCCTGCATAAATAATACGACAATGCATAATATTTGGATTCCCATAATTTGATGCCTAGTGGTCGGGTGCGCAGTTCCAGGCAACGAATACTTGTTTGATACTCCTCTTTATATTACTGGGATCAACCACACAAGTTTGATCCCACGCTTCTTCTCTCTGAGATTGACTTATTGAAGATTTATTCCATTGCAAGTGCAAAACACAGTGCAGTGTAACAGGTGACGCCAACGCATCCTCCACCGACTTGAACGAAGATTTTTCGGTCGACTTTGTCTCCTTGAGTTCTTCCACTTGTTATAGATGTATGCATATACATACATACATACATATATATATATATATTATATATATATATATATATATATATATATTACACAATCAAAATATTTCAAAAAGACATTGAAAATAGAATATTTAAGATCAGATGGAACACCTATGGATGCTAGACATAAAATTTCAAAGAATGATGATTCTGCTGAAGTGAATCAGATATCATATAGGTCATTGATTAAAAAATTATAATATGTTGTTCATAGAATACCTGGCATTGCATCAGTTGTTGGTATTATTACAATATTTTTTGCTAATCCTAAGGAGAATCACATGATGGCTATGAAAGGATAGTGAGATATCTAAAAGGTACATAAAACTATGGTTTAAGGTATAAGAAGAATAAAAAGTTTGAGTTGAAAGTCTTTAGATATGTTGATTGGGTTGGAAACATTGATGGCATAAAGAGTACAAGTGGAGGTACTTTCTTTCTAGGAAAGAAGCTAATTTCATTGACAAGCAAGAAGAAAATTTGCATTTCAAAATCTACAATAGAAGTTGAACATGTTGCAATAGTTCAATTAATTATTTTAAAATTGTTTGAATCAAGCAATTATTGGAATGAATTAAAAAAGAGATTGTTGAACCTAGAGTGATATATTGTGATAAAACAACTTCTATAAACATATCCAATCATCTTGTGATGTACATAAAGACCAAGAATATTTCAATGAAGTATCATTACTTGAGGGAATTACTGCAAGACAAAGAAGTCAGATCAAAGATTTTGAATATAAAGGAATATATAGCCAATATATTCACTAAGAAATTAGATAAGGGTTAATTTGTATATCTAAGAGGTAAGTTAGGGGTCATTCCCCTATCTGAAGAAAACTAAGAAGAGATGAAACATTGCATCAATTGTTATGATCCAAAAATCTTATAGATTGATGCAAGAAGTCACACTTTAGGAGTTTCCTAATGATGTGAAAATAAGGACATAAGAATGAGTTGATGACAGTCCAACAAGTCATGGACAAAGATGATCTAGAGAGAGAGTTTATTTGTGATATTTCTCTCAAGATTTAACTGTGCAATTTTGAGTCAAACTCATTGACCCATGTTTCATAAGTAGTGATTCAACATGAATCCATCTCTCATGGGAATAAATGGAACACTTGAAACTCATTGGATCTAGGTGATGCTCATAGGGGTGAAACACTAGGTCTTCCTGGGAGATCACCGATCCTAATACTACTCCAAGCTGAGTGCGCTTAACTATGGAGTTTCCTCCATGGTTAAACCCAAAGGTTGCAATCCAATTTAAAAATCCTTCAACAAGTGTTTTTTCTTATGAACCATTCATTAAAAAGACCCTTAAGCTCATCAATTGATAAGTAGGAGATAATTTTGACAGTGAGTCAAATTGTGATATTGCTATCAGGATTTAAAAGTGTGATTTTGAGTCAAACTCATTTACCCATATTTCATGATTAGTGATTAAACATGAATCCATATCTCATGAGAATAAATGGAACACTTAACACTCATTGGATCTAGGTGATACTCACAAGGGTGAAGCATTGGGACTTCTCGAGAGGTCACCCATCCCAATACTACTCCATCCTGAGCATGCTTAACTACAAAGTTTCCTCCATGGTTAAACCCAAAGTTTGCAAATCCATTTGCAAAACCTTCATCAAGTGTTGTTGCTTATGAACCATTCATTAGAAATCCCCTTAAGCTCATCAATTGATAAGTGGGAGTGAGTCAAATTGTGATATTGCTATTGGGATTTAACTATGTGATTTTGACTGAAACTCATTGACCCATGTTTCATGACCGGTGATTCAACATGAATACATCTCTCGTGAGAATAAATAGAACACTTAACACTCATTGGATCTAGGTGATGCTCATAAGGGTGAAGCACCAGGACTTCTCAAGAGGTCACCCATCCTAGTACTACTCTAGCTTGAGCATGCTTAACTGTGAAGTTTCCTCCATGGTTAACCAAAGCTTGCAACCCTATTTGAAAAACCTTTACCAAGTGTTGTGCATTATGAACCATTCATTAGAAATCCCCTTAATCTCATCAATTGACAAGTAGGAGATAATTTCCATAGTGAGTCAAATTGTGATATTGCTATCAAGCTTTAACTGTGTGATTTTGAGTCAAACTCATTGATCCATGTGTCATGAGTAGCGATTCAACATGAATCCATCTCTCGTGAGAATAAATGTAACACTTAACACTCATTGGATCTCGATGATGCTCATAGGGATGAAGCACTGAGACTTCCCAGGAGGTCACCAATCCTAGTAGTACTCCATCCTAAGCAAGATTAACCACCTAGTTTCCTCCATGGTTAAACCCAAAGCTTGCAACTCCATTTGAAAAACCTTCACCAAGTGTTGTGCCTTATGAACCATTCACTAGAAAGCCCCTTAAGCTCATCAATTGATAAGTAGGATATAATTTCCACAGTGAGTCAAATTGTGATATTGCTATCAGGATTTAACTATGTGATTTTGAGTCAAACTCATTGACCCATGTTTCATGAGTAGTGATTCAACATAAATCCATCTCTCATGAGAATAAATGGAACACTTAACACTTATTTTAAAAAGGTGATTCTCACAAGGGTGAAGCAGCAAGACTTCCCAAGAGCTCACCCTTCCTAGTACTACGCTAGAAAGATTTTATTTTAGTGCCACTAAGTACAGAAAGTGATAAAGAGAGAAATTTGTACATGATTTGCATAAGTGGATGGTTTTTTTGGCATTTTTATCAAAGTGGGAGATATAGTATGGAAATTACCATAGAGTTACAAGGAGAGGGAGAAGATGAATATCTTAAGAAGTGTAAAGAATAAGCGAGGAGATAGTGCATTAGAGAGTGCATAGATTAGAATTATAATGAAACTAGGGATATTAATGAAAATTAATGAATAATACAAAGGGATTTGATAGTGATAATCAATTGAAGATTTCTTTTGGATTTGCATGGTAACTTACGGTGTTGCCACCAATGCCAAAGAGGGAGATTGTTGGAAAGTATGATTGAAACAATTTTTATGTTATCATTGATGTCAAATGTTATTGGTAAGACAATTTTTATGTTATCATTGATGTCAAACCTTAATGAGAGAAAATAAGGTGAATTAGTAAAGTTTTTAAGTAAGGAGGAGCAATTTTGATGGAATTACAATGGGCACTTGATCAGTTAGTCTTTGACAAGATAATGTGTTGTTTGATCAAATGCTATATCAATTAAAATAATCAAATGAGTTAAAGTATGGAAGAGATGTTTGATAAAAGAGAAGAAGTTGAGTAAAACACTAATCTTGACTGAGTGATAATTTACTAGGTAAATGAAGAAGCAAAAGATTACGAAACTTAAGAGATAGCTGAGAATATAGTATTTTTTGAGTAGTGGTAGTGACTAAGTGTAGAGAAGGATGAGCGTGACAATGTAAGTTGAGAAAAGACAAAACAATAGAGATTGAGCTATACAATGATGACTAAGTTGAAAAACATAGTGATCACCTATTGGAAATGTTATGAAAGGCTAAGTTATTGAGAGGGGAGGGGTGAATCAGTAACTTATAAATCTTTTATCCAATTAGCAATTAATCCTTTATATGAATTCTGATCTAACTTCATGCATGAGAAACTGAGAAAACATGAAAGAATACATAACTCTTTACACAAGATTTGGTGACTCAAAAATCTTCCAAATAGAAAGTAAATTTGGGGTGGGGATGATACCCACAGGCCTTAGTATTGTAGTATAAAGTTGGCTTGTTAAGGCTTACATTGATCACTTTTGATGATCTACCCTATTAGGAGCAATAAGGACTACTAGGTCCACCTTGTGAAAGGATTTACAAACATATAATAAAATATGCACTTGGTAAAGAGATTTACATAAGATAGTTAGGTCTACCTTGTTAAAGGATTTGATTGATCCACCTATTAGGATGAAGCAGTGGCTGATCTCTAATCTACAACTTGGTTTGCTGAATGAGATTCCGCATAGTATACAAATCACCTTGCTGTGATAGATGAATCTCTGTTGCTCCTTATACTGTTGTAGCCTTTGTAATTTTCTTCTTTTCTCCATTTGATGATTATAGTACTTCCCTTTTTTTTAATTCCATATCTTCTTTGGATGTCATACAATACATTACATATATATAATTCCAATTACACAATTACAAAGTTGGCCACAATACAAGTTTACACAATATTACAAAGTTAGACAAAGTGTAGAAACTAGGGCTCTAAAGATTGACTCAGCGAGGTTCTGATACTTGATATCCACTGTCAATGCTCAGCATTGTCATGCACTTGGTAGAGATAGAAGCTCGATCCATACTGATACTACTTGGTCTACACTAGTGACTCGGTGAATATTGTGAAACTCGACATATAAACTGAATCACTTGGTTAATGCTGCATAGATTGATAAACACTATCACCTTGAGGTCGATATAAACTAAGTCACTTGGTTAACACTGAGTATCTCAGTCAACATTGGACTCACATCAAATCAACTAAAAACTTGATAAACATTGCACAACTCGGTTTACATTGGTAAACTCAGCATACACTAAAATGCTCAGTTTACACTATTGTTCATCAACTTTGTAGTAATTACTCGGTTCAAACTAGAATCTATCCATAGGACTTCATAGCAACTAAAATTCTTGGTTAATACTATTGATTGTACAATATGCTTGATATGAACTCAAAATCTAAATAAGTGTATATCACTAATAACAAACATGACTGGAATGTCAACAATCTCCCCCTTTGGCATTAGTGAGAAAAATATTTATCAGTCAAAACTAAATTATCCATCACCTTATATCTCCAACTTGGTAGAGTATACTATTTTTGAGATTTTTCAAAATAGTTTTTATAAAGGATATATTTTTGTACATGGTAATGCTTCCTCCAAAGATAATATATAGTATATTATACATACAATATACATTTCTCCATACTTTCTTACAATTTTCTCCCCCTATCTATTTACATCATCTTATATCTTTTCAATATCTTCTCCCCCTTTTCTAACATTAATGCCAAAGATTTATCCTATATGTACTTACATAGTAATGCCAAAGTGAGACAAGAAATCTGAATGTACCTTCAGTATGATTGCCAAAGTCTCATCCTAGTTCTCTTGAAAGACCTTGCATGTGTGCAATGCAACCTGCACTTCTACTGACAGTTCAATCAGATGGTCTACAATACAAAAATTATTATCATGGATGAGAGTTTTTTATCAAGCAATATGATTCTGCAGTGCATCCATGTTAGGGAGTATCATATTTTGGATATCTACCAATGTAGATCTTATTCTACCCTCGTCTTTAAGAAATATTGCCTACATGTCTATCAAAAATCTAATCCTTTTGAAATGGGTAGAGCTTGAACTTAGGTCAAGCTATAATTGTTGAGTACTCACCTTCATATCTTCATTAATCTTAGACAATTTGTCTTTTATTTCCTTTGTAAAACTTGGAATATCACATAATTTACCAAAAAGTAAAGTTACATTTACACCAGAAGTTTCAAGAGAACCCAAAACAGTAGATAACTCTACTTCAAAAATGGTAATCTTTTGAGAAATAAGTTCTAAGACCTTATTCTCAAACTTCTTCTATGTTTTCTATAATAACTTGTCTTGTCCATGGGCATATGCACCGAGTTGTGGTGCCAAAAAGGTGACAACAATTTTTTTTTTCCCTATTTTAAACAGCGCGCACGTGCTATGGCTTGGGCAACCCAAGCCATAGTGCGTGCGCGCTATAGCGCATACATGCTTTAAAAAAAAAAAAAAAGTATGTATGATGTGCTGCAAACCCGCAACCCGTCATTTTCATTACCATTTTCTTTTACTCCTACAGCGAGCAGCGCGTACGCGAGTTGAAGACTCAACATTTGCACCACCATTTGCCAAAATGCCTCCTCGTCGACGAAATCCAAGACCACAAGCACACCCACGACGACGTCGTAAGTGATATAAACCTAACTTTGCATTGTTTGATATATTTTTCATATTGTTTTGTAAGTTTTTAATATTCTTTTGTAGGGTTTTTACAAATTTCATTTAGATTTGTTTATTTATTTGAATTTCAATTGATTTTTTATCAAGAAATGTTCATAATCAACCAGAAAATCCACAAGAACATCAAAACCCTCAAGAACCCCAAAACCAAAACCCTCCTCAAGAAGAACAAATTTCGCAACCCGAACCAATTGCAAGACCTCCACCAGGCACACAAGAAAATCTAAGAAATGAAATAGAGAGAGGCAAAACTGAATTAGAAGGAATCATTGCTCGGTTGAAAGAATTTGGACAAACCAATCCAATGAGGGCTCAATTGGCATCATCCCTCAAATCCATTAACATTCAGATAGCCTCAGTTAGTGGTCAGTTAGATATTTGGTGGGCTAAGAGGGATGAATAAAAAATATTTTATGCAAATAAATTGTCATATGAAGATGTTAAAAAAAAGGAAATACCAAAAAGTAGTATATGTGCATTATTTAGAAAATCCGGTGAGCAAAATACTGTTAGAGAGGGTACTAAACGATTCCCCATCCATTGGTGCATACATGATGCTATTAGAAATAATTTTTGGGATAGATGGTGGATGGTTTTTGATGCCCCTCATTGCAACAATCACGAGGTCCCCATGTATTTTTTGAAGAAATTATATTGTGAGTTTGTCCTTGGGGAGATCCCCAATTATTTTGATATTTTAGACTCCCAGGGTAGAGGTGGGGAGTCATCATTTGAGAGGCCCGGAGCACGTCGTGACCCTAATGTAGTTAGGGCACCCGTGGTCCATCCACAACATGAGCATGTGATTATTCCTTCAGTTGTGAAGGAACATGTAGAGGCCAGCACTCTAGGGACCATTAATGCTTTGACACAGACCCTCATCCATTCCACGAGCCCATTAGTTGAGGGGGAGCCTTCTATACATCGTGGTCACATGTGCACTTCATGTGGATCCCTATGCACATTTGGCACTCATGTCGAAGATGGTGCAGATGATGGGCTTGTCACCAATCAGTTCCTGAATGAGACATTTGGCATTGACACACAGGTAAATTACTAATTTGATCACATTTCATACGTATAGTGAATGATTAATTAATTAGGATTTATTGACATTGTTCAAAATTTAGGGTCAAAGTGTTCCTGGGCCTAGCAGTGATCCTCCAAGCCCATTTTTTGTCCCTTCGATGAGTCCTGAGGTATGTATCAATTTAATCATTTTAATTAATACATATATTTATTACGTAATCATATTAAGGATTGACCCAAAAAAATATGCATGTGCATCAGTTCTCCACAGGACCCTCAACCTTTACCATAGATGCAGAGCAGAGACATCATATGAGCTTCACACATGTACAGTTGTTTCATGTTAATTTAATTCATTTGATTATATTTATTCCATGTTTCATGTTAGATACAACGTGTATTGTATGATGTGTAGCTCATGATGTCAGACACACCTCCTCATCTGCGACAGTCTGTTGATAGTGGAGTGGCCGCAGCTATGGCTAGCTCACAGCCACTGACAGAGGTATGAAAGAATTTTCTTCATTTTAGTTGTTGTTTATAATAGTTAATCTCAAAATTTCTAATGTTATTTATAAGTGATTATATTTATTGAATTGTTGTAGGGTCTTGTCACACTTGATCGTCCACGAGCATTTGAGGTGGACTTACAGAGTGACTATTTGTTTGCGGTAAGAAAATAATTGATTTTATGAGTACATATATTTGATTTCAATGTATAATAAATATTGATTCATATCTACTTTCTTTGTATTAGTTGGACCTGGAGAAGAGCCTCAACAAGAGGTCAAGTGAGCGTGTCAGGAAGGCCCCGTCATCTCCGCTGTCTCCCTCCACACGACGGCAGAGGACGTCGAGAGACTTGTTTCCTTCCCCTCATGGGAAGGAAAAGATTTAGTTGAGATATTTGATACATATATATAGAGACTTGTTTCCTTCCCCATGTATATATATAAGCATCCGAGAGACATATTCGATACACATTTGATGTACATATGACATTCTATATTTGATGTATGACATATTTGATGTGTGACATTATTGGTTAATATATGATATGTTTGTTCATATACGACATTATTGGTTATCATAATATATTATGTGTTTGTTAATGTATATGACATTATTGGTTATCATTTTATATTATATGTTTGTTCATGTATGACGTTAAATTAGATATGTTCATGTATGACATTAAATTAGATATGTGCATGTATGAAATTAAATTCAATTGCTAGAGAGTTGCCATTATGTCTACCAACTAGTAGATGTTCTTTTTTTCTTTATTAGTATTTCTCAAAAACTGCAAAGAAGCTATTTCTGGTAGTATCTACTATAGTCCTACTCAAATATGTTTTCAAAAATACTTAATATGGCAAAGAAATGTCTATGGAAAGCTTGTCAAATAGGATATTAAAGAACTAAATGTGGATAGTCATTAGTACCCATCAATAAGAACACAAACATCTTTCTCAAGCAAGCCATATGACATTAGCAAGTAATTTATAAATTTCCTTTGCAAATAACTAGAAGATGCTATGAATCTTAATACAGAGTTAATCATGAACTCATTATTCCATCCAAGAAGCATATATCACCCTAAGCCAATTAACCGATAGGATAAAAATTAATTCAATTTCAACAAAATTTTGAGTATAACAAGCATCTTAGGGATTCTTACAAGAATTAACACGATGTTCACAAGAGCATTACAAGTTCTTGTAATGCTATTTCACATATTGTAATCATATTGAATTTTGAATGGCCATTTGTGTTACAAGCATAAATGTTCTTTAAGGTCTTTTAATTCTAGACATGAATTTTATTATGAAGCTTTTTTATGACAACCCACTCAATGCATATATTATTGTTCCACATTATGCTAATTTGACTTTCATTGGTTGATTTGGGTCTAGACATGATGTTATTCACTACCTTTTTTATATATTATTTTTTTGTAGTGAGGTTCTGGCCTGAATGAATGTATTAATCATCAAAGTTGTGAACCTTGGTCGAGATCCTTACAAATATATTTTCAAATTGGACCTCAAATAGTTTTCTCAGTCACCCCCTATACACAGATACTGAAATTGTAGTTAATTACAAAATTAATACTAAATTAACACAAGTTTAATTGAGAAGTATTATGTACCTCAATAGGCTAGATTATTATTGACCGGGAAGCTTTATCTTAGAGCAGTTGGTTTCCTAAATCTTTAGCGCAATGACAGTCTTATGGAATGTGGAATTAGGTCTGCTAGCTAAGGAACGTTCTTTAAAAGGTAGAGGAAACTCAAGACTCACATGTTTCCAATCAATATAAATGTTTAAATCGCTTCTCTAATTTTTTCTATTTATGATCTTCTTCAAAATTAACTTTCTAAATGCATTGATGGGGAAATAAAGATCTTCTAGGAACTAAAGGCTAATCATGTTTAATACTTACAATTCTCTATTTTTATCTAATAATTTAAAAAAGATTGTACAAGTGTTTTCAAAGAGCAACACTTGTCACTAACATCATAAGAAGGAATATCCAAGGAGTCTTACCACTAATCCCCCACCACCAAATTCAAGAGAAAACAAAATTCCACTACTAAAGAGATAGTAACAATGATCATCCCTAGTCTCTCCCTTATCACAAAATGATTACCATCAAAATTTGCATTTCCAATTGTGTCATGTGCGTTTAAGTGATAGTAACATTTTCACTCTCTTACCTAATGTCTCCCATTTCTGAAACTCTTGGGGAAGGGCAAGGCCATCTTCTCAGTACTTCAAAATACAATGAGTTCCATTTTTTCACATATTGATAATCGTTGACTTAAAGTATAGTCGAAGTATTCACAACCCATAGATATGCCCCGTCAAAGATCGCAGCCCTGTGGCATTTAGTGACCCTTAGGGACATTCTGGTTCAGCGTGCCTGAGAACGTTCAAGCACTGAAGGGGATAGGAAGAGGTTGGGGATAGGGTTTACCCGGCCACCCAGAGCTAATGGAGTAGATAGTTTGATCCCATGATGAAGGATGAGAGAGATTTGGCAGTTGGCAACTTTGTACTAGCCAACACTACAAGTTTCAGCATCACCCGAGATGGCATTGTAGAATGAAAATGGAATGTGATCTGCAAAAAGTGAGAGAGGTTATTGTAGGTCTCTGCAACATAGTCCTGTAGGAACTGGAATCCCATCCATACCTCACACGAGCTCCGAGATATGCCCCATCAAAGATCGCAGCCCTATGGCATTTAGTGACCCTTGGGGACATTTCGGATTGGCGTGCCTGAGAACGTTCGAGCACTGAAGGGGATAGGATGAGGTTGGAGATAGGGTTTACCTGGCCACCCGGAGCTAATGGAGCAGATAGTTCGATCCCACGACGAAAGGTGAGAGAGATTTGGCAGTTGGCAACTTTGAACTGGCCCACACTGCAAGTTTCAGCATCACCCGAGATGGCGTTGTAAAATGAAAATAGAATGTGATCTCCAAAAAGAGAGAGAGGTTATTGTAGGTCTCTGCAACATGGTCCTGTAGGAACTAGAATCGAATCCATACCTCGCACAAGCTCTGAGATATGCCCCATCAAAGATCGCAACCCTACGGCATTTAGTGACCCTTGGGGACATTTCGGATTGGTGTGCCTAAGAACGTTCGAGCACTGAAGGGGATAGGACGAGGTTGGGGATAGGGTTTACCCGGCCACCTGGAGCTAATGGAGTAGATAGTTTGATCCCATGACGAAAGGTGAGAGAGATTTGGTAGTTGGCAACTTTGTACTGGCCCAAACTACAAGTTTCAGCATCACCCGAGATGGCATTGTAAAAAAAAATGAAGTGTGATCTCCAAAAAGTGAGAGAGGTTATTGTAGGTCTCCGCAACACGGTCTTGTAGGAACTAGAATCGCATCCATACCTCGCACAAGCTCCGAGATATGCCCCGTCAAAGATCGCAGCCCTGTGGCATTTAGTGACCCTTAGGGACATTCTGGTTCAGCGTACCTAAGAAAATTTGAGCGGTGAAGGGGACAAGAAGAGGTTGGGGATAAGGTTTACTCAGCCACTCAGAGCTAATGGAGCAGACAGTTTGATCCCACGATTAAAGATGAGAGAGATTTGGTAGTTGGCAACTTTGTACTGGCCAACACTACAAGTTTCAGCATCACCCGAGATGGCATTGTAGAATGAAAATGAAATGTGATCTCCAAAAAGTGAGAGAGGTTATTGTATGTCTCTGCAACACAGTCCTGTAGGAATTGAAATCTCATCCATATCTTGTACGAGCTCCGAGATATGCCCCGTCAAAGATCGCAGCCCTATGGCATTTAGTGACCCTTGGGGACATTCTGGATTGGCGTGCCTGAGAACGTTTGAGCATTGAAGGGGATAGGATGAGGTTGGGGATAGGGTTTACCCGACCACACAGAACTAACGGAGTAGACAGTTCGATCCCACGAGGAAAGGTGAGAGAGATTTGGCAGTTGGCAACTTTGTACTAGCCGACATTGCAAGTTTCAGCATCACCCGAGATGGCGTCGTAAAATGAAAACGGAGTGTGATCTCCAAAAAGTGATAGAGGTTATTGTAAGTCTCCAAAAAGAGTGTTTAAAAATGCAAAAATAGCGGGGGGTCCTTTGTATGGTTTGGGAGTTTGACCATTAAAACTAGAAATTCTCCTAGTAGTAAGTGCTGGTAATAGTTTTGAAATTTGATTGTTGAGTGTTGAGAAACTTCAAGTTTGGGATTTTTCTTGTTGGTTTGAGTCTATAATAACCATTTCCATCTGAAAAGTCAAGTGTTGAAACCATTTAAGAAGTATTTGCATAGTTTTCCCTAAAATTTGAGTGCATAAAAAGGGGTATGTGATTGCTCCCAAGGTGGATTTAGTGTTTTCTCCAAACAAGAGTTGCATTTTATGTTTGAAGTCATCTAATATAACCAAAGTGAAGGTGGTTGAACAATTTTGGGGTTCTAGAGACATTGCAAAGTAAGAGTTCTAGAAAGCCCTAGGGTAAAGGGGCTAGAAAGGAGGGATTTGTAAAAACCATTGTAAAGTTGATCATGAGACCAAAAAAATAAAAGAATCCTTGCATAAAGTAAAAACTACTGTAGATGATGCAAATATTGACGAGTTGTAAAGTGAGGGGGAGGAAATCACTATTGAATCCTTCCTAAAAATCAATGGCTTATTAGATGAACCAATTAACACTTTGTTGAGGAGTTATGGACAAAATATGAAGGGACTAGGTACAATTGCACCTAAAAATACCCAACCAGAAAACCTGAACCAGCCAGTGGACTATTATAGGAGATAAAACCTTGAGCATACAACAAACATTGATATTAGATTAAGCTTGCTAATGCAAGATTCACAACCAGATTGGTTGTAGGAGGTTGTCAAAAACCTTGGGTAACCAAATACTTGTGGGGATGAAAATGTTTCCCTTTTAATTCAATCCCCACCACATGTTGACCCCAAGGACGTCATCTAATGCTTTGAAAATGGTGGCAACCATGATGAAATAAATAGTTAACAATTTTTTGATACCCAGGCCCAAAATGACTATGATGGAGATGATGATTTTATACGTTACATGCCACTAGACAGAAAACAACATAGTGGTTTACCCAGTAGATTCCTATAGCTACCAAAGAAAAGGATACAAAATTCTAAGGAACAAGAGAGACTAAGAAGTTATTTGAGGCTAATGCACTTTACATGAAGGAGAAGATCAGGGATAGGAAAGATGGGAGAGAGGAAAATATTGCAAGAAATGAGATCTTATATGCTATAGAGAGGGGAAAATGAGTTGCGGAGAAGGTTGCACTAAAGGAATAGAAGAGGAAAGAAAGAGAGGATAATCTAAATGTTTGAAAGAGATATAGACCAAATGTTGGAGGTGCACCTTCAACAAAATGTTTATCATAAAAAATAGACACTAAACAATCCCAAATTCAAACATACGAAGGTCCAACTAGAATAATGACTTTAAATAACCAAATACCAAACCCAAACAAAGGAAATGGGACATTTACCTTAAATGAATAAATTACATGAAGAAGGGTGGCTGGCTGTTTGGAAATCTACTTATTTTTCTTCTCTCCCTCCTGTCATCCAAGAGAACATGCAATGAAAGAAAAATATTGTCACAATAAGAAAATATGAAAAATATTGTTCTAGCTTTAAAAAAATTGGAGACATCAAAACATAAAATCTAGATTCTAAACAAATCAAAACATAAAATCTATGATTTAAACTAAATCTCATCACTTACACATCATAACAATATGGTCCACCTTATTCATATGGACAGTCTTGGGGAAGAGGTTGCAACAATGTATTTGGATCCAGTTGATCACTTTTTCTCTCTCTCCCTCTCTCTGTATTCAATCTAATGAGCCAACTGGATCTACTCGACATTTTAATGTCTCAAGTATTGCCTCGTGGTCTGACTCACGAACTCTCCAAAGATTCTTATTATGTGGTTTTCCACCATATTTTATCAAGTGGACATTTGATGCGACAAGAAGATTTGAATAATGAAGAATCTTCCTCTCTGTTTGCCAATCCTCGAATAACCGCAAGTTAGAGTTCTTCATAGAATATCGTCTAAGCCATGTGCTGGTTACAACCACCACACCGACATGGTACTCTAAACCTTCACCATCTATAACCGAGTGATCCAATTTTTGTTTGGCTTGAACACAATGACACAAATAATAATCTGTCCCTTCTTCATTGTCTTTAGGTGCAATAACAACAAAAACATGGCCTGCAGTGACAAATGTACAAAATGCGGTCATTAATTCAAAAAATACTTGCGTAAAAGTTATAAAGTTACATATTGAAATTACAAAGATATATAAATATATATATTACCAGGTTGCACTAGATCAGACAAGCAGTCAAAGTCAATAGACGATTCCATCTGTACCATTTCTAGTGCTTGTGGGGGATGATAGGTGTCAATTGGGTCCAAAACCCGTATATCCCATTTGTCCACCCATTCAGTCGACTCACAGTCATCCCAATTTTCCTCTGCACATGATGGACAATAGCATGCTATTTTTCGTGTGTGGATACTCCATGAACCTGCATCAGAGCTTCTAAAAGAGTGCAACTCACTGGATCCTGTTAGTGTGCAACAATCCTGATATGGTGCAATGTTAGTATTATCTATCAACCAAAAAAATCTATGAACCGTAGACTCACCTTCCTTACCTGAACCCATTGTAGCGTTACACCACTGGACGATGGATTTTGCATCTGTCAATATTGCTCCATCTTTGTACTTTAGTTCTTCACGAGCTAAGGCTCTTTTGATGCATGTGCCTGCACCATCGTTCTCTCCCTTTCCATGACCAGCCTCTGTGAAATTCCACATGTATTGAATTCTACACAACTTGTGCATCCTGCTCAACCAATAGAACATCCGTGCATTCTTGAATTGAGATGCACAATTGTTTGACCAAATAATGTGTTGACGATATGTGATGCCCCTGTTAGCCAAATCTCCATAAAATAGTTGAAAACAACCATGTACGAACTCTGTAGAATGTGATCGATCATCGCTGATGTAAAAATGGTACTCCCTCAAAATCTTCCTATCATCCTCTGTACTTGTAGGTGAATGCATGAATGTTATCTGAACAAATATGGAAACCTGTTGAGAAGTATAATACTTTGCTTGCACCTCATTTTGTGGTTGTAGTGTGTAGTTCTCTGCAAAATCTACAACCGAAACAATGGTATCCAGTGGAAACGTATCCTTGCACAACTTGAATTGCAAATCCAGCCATCGAGCTCTATGGGTATGCCTTGCATACTCGTAAATAATGTTTTCACAAAAAATCTTCATGAACTCATACACTGGAATCTTTTCAATGATTAAATCACATCTTTTACCATGTTTCCCATCTTTTAGAGCATATGTCACTGTCTTAAATTTTCCATAATCTACTATTTCATTTCCAATTGCATGTGTACTATCCATATGTTGACAAGTTGATAAAAGTTGCAAAGAACCACAAAATAAGCACGTACCATCCAAGCATGATGTCTTGTAAAATTGTTGGCCGTCTCTTATTTCACATAAAATGTTGGATATGAATTCCCTTGAAGATCTTGGTGGCTCATTTATGTTACAATCCTGCAAAACAAACTGAGAATGCAAAATTATGCATATATGCCTAAAAATATCAAAATGGTTAGAAAATTCAATATGTATCCTACAACAACAAGTTGTGCATGTGTGATTTATCTTCACATAAAAAGGTTTACCCATCTCAAAAAATCTTTGACTTATTCGAATTTGAGGATACATACCAATAAATTTTGGTAAAAATTGTGTCTGAGTTGTGTCCAAAAAATGTTTTGCATGTGGCTCGCAATTTTGGCTACCAATCCTCCTTCTTACAACATCTCTTTGATTAGGGGAAACACGCGTGTTATTTTTTCAAAAATCTTCGATCAATGATTTCAAGGCTTCACTAATTTCTTTATCCTTTCGTGGTAGTCTACCGCTAAATGTCCATAACTCATTTATTGTTGGATCTTCCAATCTCTCACGCCTTAGCATGGCTCTCCTTAGAGTACCTCTACCAATTTTTAATGTTTTTCTTGTCTTTCTCATGAGTCGAGCTTTCTTCATTTGGCTACTTACTATTGTCGATGTAAGTACTCGTCTTACGATATTACTATCTTTGGTGCGTGATTTAGAACCCACTTTGTCATAAGCATTCATTAGATTCTTTACAATGTTTTTTTCATTTGAATCATCCATCGTTCTTAGCCCAAGAATCTTCATGATAGGCCTAAATTTTAAATTCCTCATCATTTCAACAAATAATTGGCATTGACCTGTAATATTTAATTCATCAAAAAATAATCTCCACATACGATTAACTTTTCTTTGACAAGTACGCTTGCTAATCTTGTCAGGCATTGATTTCAAAATGTTACTATCAATATCAATCAAATATTTTGGTCTTCTAAAACGAATTCTAGAAGGTGTTATAATCTCTTCAATTCTCTCAACATTTTGAACATCAACATAAGGTTGAGTGTATTGCGTACCTTGAACCGAAGATGATGTGCCTTGGCAATAAGATGCAAAAGATGGAATATCACCTACTTGATGTGTTGATGTTGTGCCACCTTGAAATAGTGTTTGTTAGCTTGAAATAGTGTTTGCCACTTTGAAAGAATGTTTGTTGTGTTGAAACCCACGATTTCTGTCGGGATAACAGAGTGCAGAACAGAACAAAAGCAGAGAATGAATGAAACGGGCCCCAAAGTTGCTTTTTGACCATTTTTAGGTGTTTCAAATAGTGTGTACGCGCTATAGCGTGTACGCACTATATTAGAACACATCACTCTCCACCCTCCCTACTCTCTGTCTCTCCCTACTCTCTCTCTCTTCCTACTCTCTCTCCCCTCTCCCATCCTTTACTCTTTAGATCTCTCACACACACTCCCATCCTCCCTCTCCCACTTCTTACTCTCTCTCTCTCTCTCTGCCACCTCCTACTCTCTCTCACACTCTCTCCCATCCCCTACTCTCTCTTACAGACACTCCCATCCACTACTCTCTCTCCCCTCTCCCATCCCCTAAACTCTCTCTTTTGCAGATACACACTCCCATCCCCCTCTCTCTCTCCCCTCTCCCATCCCTTACTCTCTAGATCGCTCACACACACTCCCATCCCTCTCTCTCCTCCTCTCCCACTCCCTCTCCCACCACCTACTATCTCTCTCTCTCAAGTTCTCTCTCTCCCTCTCTACTCTCTCTCTCTCTCCAATCCCCAACTCTCTCTCACACTCTCTCCCATCCCCTACTCTCTCTGACACTCTCTCTCATCCTTTCACTCTGTCTCTCTCATCTCGTACTCTCTCTCTCTCTGTCACCTCCTACTCTCTCTCACACTCTTTCCCATCCTTTCACTCTGTCTCTCCCATCTCGTACTCTCTCTTTGCCACCCCCTACTCTCTCTCACACTCTCACACTCTCTCCTATCCCCTACTCTCTCTCTTTCACAGACACACACACACACACACTCACACTCCCATCCCCCCTCTCTCTTCTCTCCCATCCCCTACTCTCTAGATTTGTCACAGGCACTCCCATCCCTCTCTCTCCTCCTCTCCCACTCCCTCTCCCAGGTCACCTACTATTTCTCTCTCTCAAGTTCTCTATCTCGCTCTCTACTCTCTCTCTCCCATCCCCTACTCTTACTCTCTCTCTCCCATTCCCAACTCTCTCTCACACTCTCTCCCATCCCCTACTCTCTCTCACACTCTCTCCCATCCTTTCACTCTGTCTCTCCCATCTCGTACTCTCTCTTTGCCACCCCCTACTCTCTCTCACACTATCACACTCTCTCCTATCCCCTACTCTCTCTCTTTCACAGACACACACACACACACACTCACACTCCCATCCCCCCTCTCTCTTCTCTCCCATCGCCTACTCTCTAGATTTGTCACAAGCACTCCCATTCCTCTCTCTCCTCCTCTCCCACTCCCTCTCCTAGGTCACCTACTATTTCTCTCTCTCAAGTTCTCTCTCTCCCTCTCTACTCTCTCTCTCTCATCCCCTACTCTTACTCTCTCTCTCCCATTCCCAACTCTCTCTCACACTCTCTCCCATCCCCTACTCTCTCTCACACTCTCTCCCATCCTTTTACTCTGTCTCTCCCATCCCATACTCTGTCTCTCTCTACCGCCCCCTACTCTCTCTCTCTCACTCTCTCCCATCCTTTCACTCTATCTCTCCCATCCTTTCACTCTGTCTCTCCCATCTCGTACTCTCTCTCTGCCACCCCCTACTCTCTCTCACACTCTCACACTCTCTCCCATCCCCTACTCTCTCTCTTTCATAGACACACACTCTTATCCCCCCACTCTATTCTCTCCCATCCCCTACTCTCTACATCTGTCACACACACTCCCATCCCCCCTATCTCTCTCCCTTTCCCTCTCCTACCGCCTACTAGATCTCTCTCTCTCAAATTCTCTCTCTCCCTCTCTACTCTCTCTCTCTCTCTCCTATCCCATCCCTTAATCTCACTCTCTCTCTCTCTCTCATCCCCTACTCTCTCTCACACTCCCATCCCCTAATCTCACTCTCTCTCTCCCATCCCATACGAGCTCTCTCTGCCACCACCTACTCTCTCTCACACTCTCACACTCTCTCCCATCCCCTACTCTGTCTCTCTTACACAAATTCCCATTCCCCCCCTCTCTCTCTCCCTCTCCCACTCCCTCTCCCCCATCCCCTACTCTCTCTCTCCCCTCTCCCATCCCCTACTCTCTCTCTTTCATAGACACGGACTCCCACCCCCCTCTCTCTCTCCTCTCCCATCCCCTACTCTCTAGATTTGTCACACACACTCCCATCCCCCTCTCTCTCCCTCTCCCACTCCCTCTTGCACCACCTACTATCTCTCTCTCTCTCAAGTACTCTCTTTCCCTCTTTACTTTCTCTCTCCCATCCCCTACTCTCACTCTCTCTCTTCCATCCCCTACTCTCTCTCTCTCTCTCTCTCTCTCTCTCTCTCTCTCTCTCTCTCTCTCTCTCTCTCTCTCTCTCTCTCTCTCTCTCTCACCCCCATCCTGTACAAGCTCTCTCTACCACCCCCTACTCTCTCTCAAACTCTCACACTCTCTCCCATCCCCTACTCTATCTCTCTTATACACATTCCCATTCCCCCCCCCCTCTCTCTCTCACTCCCTCTCCCATTCCCATTTCACCAACTCTATCTCTCTTACACACTTCCATTCCCCATCTCCCTCTCCCTCCCACTCCCTCTCCCATTGCCTATTATCTCTCTCTCTCTCTCTCCCTCTCTCTCCCATCCCCTACTCTCACTCTCTCTCTTTGCCACCCCTACTCTCTCTCACACTCTCTCCCATCCCCTACTTTCTCTCTTACACACACTTCCATCCCCCCTCTCTCTCCCTCTCCCACTCCCTCTACCATTGCCTAATCTCTTTCTCCTCCATCCACCCTCTCTCTCCCTCTCCCACTCCCTCTGCCATTGCCTACTCTCTTTCTATCCCATCCCCTACTCTCTCTATCTCTCTCTCCCCTCTCTCATTCCATACTCTCTCTCTTTCACACACACCCATCCCCCCTCTCTCCTCTCCCATCCTCTACTTTTTCTCTCACTCGCTCTCCCTCTCCCACTGCCTACTCTCACTCTCTCTCACTCTCTCTCTCACTCTCTCTCACTCTCTCCCTCTCTACTCTCTCTCTGCTACCCCCTACCCTCTCTCACATTTTCACACTCTCTCTCTTTCTCTCTTACAAACATTTCCATCCCCCCTCTCTCTCTCCCTCTCCCACTCCCTCTCCCATTGCCTACTCTCTCTTCCATCCCCTACTCTCTCTCAAGCTACTCTATCTTCCCCCTCTCCCATTCCCTACTCTCTCTCTTTCACACACATGCACTCCCATCCTCCTCTCTCTCACTCTTCCTCTCCCACTCCGTCTCCCACCACCTACTCTCTCTCTCCCCCATCCCCTACTCTCAATCTCTCTCTCCCAACTTGTACTCTCTCTCACACTTCCTCTCTCTCCCATCCCCTACTTTCAATCTCTCTCCCCCATCCCATACTCTCTCTTTGCCACCTCTACTCTCTCTCTCACACTTCCTCTCTCCTGCATCTTGTACTCTCTTTGCCACCCCTACTCTCTCACATTTCCTCTATCTCCTATCCTATACTCTCTCTGCCACCCCTACTCTTTCTCACTTCCTCTCTCCCCTCTCCCATCCCCTACTTTCTCTTTATCTCTCTCACACACACAAATAGCCATTCCCTCGCCCCACCCCCCCAGCTCTCTCTTGGTTTTGATTTGCAATTTAGGTCTCAATAGTGCATGCGCACTACCTCGAATTCAATAGCGTTTTAATAGGGCATGCGCACTATAGGGCGCACACGCTATTCAAAGCTTTGCATTAAAACCAAGCCTAAGGCTTGGTTTTGCCTTGGAGATCCAACCCAAAGGTTTGGAGTTTATAAACAGGTCTGAGACGTGTTTTCCAGCAAACATACAAAAAATGATTGATTTTTCTTGTGTGCTCCCCTTCAAGATTCTTCGTGGTTGGGTATCTATAAGATCAGGTTACATAACATTATAGGTCTCTGTGTTAGCTATCTAACCATATAATTTATTTTTAATTTGAACTATTTTAAGTCTTTCATCTATAATTTCTTTTGAATGTATGTTCATTTTTTGTCAAAAACCACCATGTACTAATTGGGCTATAGATTTTAGCTCATTCATCGAATTTTGTAACAACTTAATTTTTTAGAAACTAGACTCCATTCTACACACTTTGAAAAAAAGAAGTTCTGATTTTAGATTAGTTTTCAATCATTTCTAGGGGGAGCACACAGATATTTCACATTTTTGGGATGGGTATAATTTAAAAATTCATTAAAAAAAAAATACACATTATAAAATTACCCGAAAAATCTAGGATAAACTACATAGTGTTAGGTAACTTTTGACCAGAGCGATTAAAGAATTTCAAAAAAAAAGTTAAAATTTTAGGGGGGCCACACTTTGTACTATGTTATGTTTTTTTGGAATAAACAGTACCACTTTCTGTGGCCCCCTTTTTTGAGGACCTAAAACTAAACCATTTTGAAAAAAAATTAGTAGTTTAGAAACTAGATTCAAAGGACTACGACTTTTGTTTTTGTCATATCTTAAAATTTTGAGCATAACTATCTTCAAATTCTTGTTGAAGTCCAAAATTTTTTGATTTCAGGAAAAAGGTGTCCACTTATACCCCCCTTTTGGCACCACAACTTTGTGTACTTACCCCCATCTAGATTTTCATTATACTTCAGGATTGCTTCTGCCAACTAATACAAAACTGGCTAAGAAGAATCAATCTCTATACCTATAGCCTCTACTAAAATATTCTTGGCATCCTCAATGATTTTAAATTATTTATCCTTTTCCTCTCTTAGCCTCTATTACTTGGCTTTATTTTGAAGTAACTCTCTGAACGTTTGCATTTGATTAGGATTGAGCTTTCAAATATCTCAATTAGGAATCAAAATTTCATTGTCAAGATCTACATCCTCCTCCTTTTCTTTACCTTTACCTAAAAAATTTGTGCTTGGTTGAGGCTTGGTCTCAACTTCCCTTCCACTTATTGCTTATGTACTTGAAATGGAAACAATAGTAGAAATAGTGGGGCTTCTTGCAAAAATTGATAGTGCACTTATTGTAGAAATACTAATAGAAGTACCTATTAAAGCCAAAATTGATCTATCCAAAACTGTTGAAGAAGGAAGAGTCTACATCTCAGTATATGAAATAGTTGACACTTCAGTCAATGATGTGTTGAGTTGAATTAGTGCAAAGATTGATTGGATTCTTATGCTTGCAGTGCTAGGCACAATCAAGCCTACACAGGTTGTCTCTGTGCTTGATGTTGTCACTATTTTGCTTGGAGAGTGAGGAAGTGGGGCACTAACTGGTGCAACAATCTTGACTGGGTCAGTTTCCTCAACATCTTGATTTTCTTCCTTAGTAACCTCTTGCTCTTGTTCCTCTTCATCATCAATATTATCAAAATGTGTTACTTCTTCATCATCTTTCACTTCATCCTTTTATTGCTCATCTTCATCATCTTTGTCACTTATACTTACTCAAAAATCACTCGGTTTGTGAAGAAGATAGATATTTTTCCATGTTTTTGTTGCATTCTTCACAACATGCTCTATTTATTTCTAGATACACTTGTATGAATAGGTACTCAAAAAAAATTAGACAAGTATTGAACCTTAAAGTCATTTTTTCTTCATTTTTCTTTAAAGATTCCTTGATTTCCTTATCAGTCAGATTTGGCATATGTTACCTCAAGGTTTTCTCATGAATGCCTTTTTTAGTTTTCATTGCATGTTCCCATCTTGGCTTAATTTTATTCATTAAAGAATCTAGAATTTGTTGAGTGAGCTAGTTAGGAGAGTATTTCCATTTGCCCATTTTAGATATCAAAATATCTTCAATCTACTTTTTCTCATCTGTTGTTCTGGTCTCATATTTTAATGCTTTAAAATTTTTTATCCTGGAACCTAATTCCAATTCCTTCATCCTCTCTTCAAGTGTGGGTGGAGACCTTTTGAAAATTATGTCTCCCCCTTCTTTGTCTGCCTTCTTCCTAAAAGATCTCCTGGTGAATACTGCGCCAATGGATGTTTTGGCAGGCTTGGTAATGATTACATTGCCCTTTTTCTTTAGTGGTTCCTATTCCTCTGATTCTTCATCCTTGAATTCTTCATCTTAAACTTTTCCCTTGGTTAACAAAAGAGTAGAACTTGTTTTTAACTTGGCAATCCTTTTCTTGCCTTTGCTAACTGCTTGAGGGAGCTTGATGTCTAGTTCTATCCATGCCTTAGCCTCATCACATGTTCCAAAATATGCAGCCTTGGGTTAAACTGGTTAATTAATTAGTGCCTCAATAATATCTTTTGTTTCATCAATGTTTACCTCATATCCTATTGGTTTTACCCATGCAATTCTAGGCCTAACTGCTTGAATGTATACCTTATCACTATCCACCGTAAAACATACATCATCCATATAATCTTTGACTAGTTTCTTTCAGATTTAGTATTGGTTATTCATTTTCTCCTTGAAAGCATCAACATAATTATTCATAATACTGGTGTAATTTTCTCCCATCTCAACAATATATTCATTAATCTAATAGAGTACTGGCACATCTTTCCTCCACATGACAATACCTTTTGATGGAAAAAAATTTTGAACATAAAAGAATAAACATGTCAAAAGAGAGCCAAACTTACATGGATTATTCTTTGATGTCCTAATGCTCTCCATGTTCTTGTTGAATTGGTTGAATACTAGCTCGACAAGGTCAAGAGTAAGGCTATTCTTGACAAATTTGTATGCCAGGTCAATTGCTTCACATGACACACTATTCAGCCTACTCAAATTGTACATCTTGTGTGCAATGACATGAATGCCAAACTTCAATTTTATGTTAGTGATATTACTAATTTTCATTCCTCTACTATCCCACATGGCTAGGGTTTTCTTGTCCAGTTTAACTCGACTTAGGGTTTTTGTCATTTTAGCTTTAGTTAGCATAGGAAGACCAGTAATCCTATGAATCATCTTCTTGGTAATCAAAATAGGTTGCTCCAAACATAACTATCCATTGTATACACTGCTCAGAATATACCTAATCCATTTGACTTGGAAATCACGAGGCATGTGAGGAATATTGTTTAAACCTTTGGCCTCAAGATGTTAGTGCTCAGGTTTCAAAACATCATCAGCACATAACTCTTTTAAATATTCATCCTTTTTTAGGATGCCAATATCTTGAATCACACATTTAAAATGAGAATGGATGTCGTTGATTAATAGTACCTTGGAAGGGATTTGTGACTATGCTCCACTCAGGTCTAAGGTTTCAGCAACTGTAGGAGTGAGCTTAAGATTTGATGCCTTCCATTATATGCCACAAACTAGCATGTCAGACCCTTACTTTGCCTTGTTGTTGGTTTCTATCATCTTCACTCGGTAGGGTTTGAGAGAATTTGAAAACTTTGACAACAATTCTCTTAAATCACTTGCATGCTCTTGAAGATAGCTCTACGCAATTTGCTCTCAAAAATTCATGGTGAGAATGACTTTGATTTCATTCCTTTTATCAAGTTTTTCCATAAATGCCTAGTATGAGAGTTAGATAGATTCCACAAACTGTCATCCACTTTTCTTGTATTGATTACTCAGTAAAGTCTTTCATCATTCAGTAACCACATGTAAAATTTTGTTACTCCTAACCTCGCTCAGCAAAGTCTATGACCCGACCTCACTCGGTAAGGAAGATAACTCGATAATAACTAGTACCTTTTACTCGGTGATCCCTTTCACATCTTGAATACTGATATGGATCTTTTGTCTTAAAAACTAGAACTTGTTTAGATGTCTTCTTTGGTATCCTAGTTGTAATAGGCAATTTGTGGGTTGTGGAGAAAAAAAACAATGTTCCAACAAAAATTATGTGTAGTGTGTCCTTATAGGAAATTAGTCATTTAATTTGTGGGTGGTCAATTTGAAATGAATTTTTTTTGGAAAATGATTGGTCATTTCATGCATCACTAGCCAAAGCAATTGAACTAACTTTGTAATGATACATTGACTTGTTCAAATTTGTAATATTTTCGTAATTGTTTTATTTGTCTTTGCATTGTTTATTTTTGTTCTATGTACATTGAGTGGTTTTGAGGCCTTTTTCAAATATTAAAAGTAGCCTAATCTAACTTTTACAAAAGTGCGCCGGCAGCACTTGTCATGGATGAATGGGCTTGAAAATTGAAGCCTTCAAGAGTCAAGGCCCCTCCAAATCCAATCGTCGCCCATGGTTCTAGGATGTGAAAAGGAAATGAGTTGAAATGCGTGTCATTTGGATAAGAATAGTGTTTATCACCTGTTTTCTAGAGTGAATTAATTGGTTCCTTCTTATCTAAGATTCCATCGTCATTAGTCAATGGTCATCTCACTTGCGACTTGTACAACCTACGTGGACTCCACCTTATTTTTACAAGAAAATTGAGTAAACTTCAGTTGGTGGGGTCTTTGGTTTCTTAAGTACATGACAGGAACACTGACATCAAATGGGAGAAATAAGAGGAAGACAGATGTTATGGATGTGTCAATGGGAATCGAAACTTTTAAAGAAGTGTGCTAGAAGAAAAAGATAGGGAAGAAGAAAAAGATAGGATGAGGTTAGAAAAGTCGAAGCTTCTTATTAGTTTTTAGCTTATTGCATTTGTTCAATTTAATTTGTTGCTAGGCTACTTCTTTGGGGATCTTTTTTTTGGGATGTGTCTCGCTCATGCTGGAGAAGGAAAGGCGATGGTTCAAGTCTAGATTTGGACCAAACACAGGGGTGCTTGTAGAGGCATCACTATCCCACAAGGTCTGAAGGTTTGAGTTGTTCATGTTTTCTCTGTTGCCACTGTGGTTATAATACAACAAATGACACATAGCTACAATAATTGGTTCCTTTGAGATCCTTTCTTGGATGATTCTCCTTCTTTTGTATATCCAATTATTTCTTTTCATTTTTGTCTAAAGTGGCTTTGTTCATTCAACTAATTCCTGTCTGCTTGGGATTTCAACATTCTTTCATTGGTTTGCCTTTCAATATTTAGATCATTTTGTAATCTTTCATTCTCTGATCTCAAGTTCATGATTTCTTCATTTTCATTGGTGGGTTGATTAATGAAGTCTGCTTGCTGAAGTGATAGGTATTGAATTTCGTTGTTCTTTCCTTCTATCTCTTCTCTTATCTTATTTTTCTCTTCCATGACTTCACACAATCTTACTGATTGAATTTCTTGCTCTCTTCTTAGTTTTCTTACTTCTTCTTGAAGAGTATTATTCTTTTCTAGTAGTTCTTTGATTGCTTCATCAGCTTCATCTGAATTGCTTGGAGCAATGTCTTCAATTCTTTCTTCAATGTAGAGTGAATCATTCAACTAGATTGCAAGATCTTTTCCTCTTTTGAGGGATTGGGAGAGTTTCTATTTTTCTTTCTTGAGTTGTCCAATGACCAATTCCAAATCTAGCTTCTCATTATCAATAGCCATGTCAAGTCTGAATGCCTTCATTTTCTTTGATCTTTGCTCAAGCTAGTTAAACTTTTCACTAAGAATCATAGTGCTCAAATACCAATTGTTGAAAATATTATGACAAGCTAAGCTATTGAGAGGGGAGGGGTGAATCAGTAACTTATAAAACTTTTATCCAATTAGTAATTAATCCTTTATATGAATTCTAATCTAACTTCATGCATGATAAACTAAGAAAACATGGAAGCATACATAACACTTTGAAATAAGATTTGGTGACCCAGAAAGCTTCCAAATAGAAAGTAAAATTGGGGTGGGAATGATACCCACAAGCTTTAGTATTGTAGTATAAAGTTGGTCTATTAAGATTTACAATTATCACTTCTGATGATCTACCCTTTTAGGAGCAATAAGGACTACTAGGTCCACCTTGTGAAAGGATTTATAAACACACAATAAAGTATGCACTCGGTAATGAGATTTACATAAGACGGTTAGGTCTACCTTGTTAAAGGATTTGATTGATCCACCTTTTAGGATTGAATAGTGACTAATCTCTAATCTACAACTTGGTTTGCTAAATGAGATTCCTCTGAGTGTACAAATAACCTTGTTGTGATAGATGGATCTTTGCTACTCCTTATACTGTTGCAACCTTTGTAATCGCTCTTCTACTCCTTTTGATGATTACACTACTTCCTTTCTTTTTTGATTCCATATCTTCTTTGGATGTGATACAATAAATTACATATATCAATCCAATTACATAATTACAAAGTTGGCCATAATACAAGTTTACACAAAATATTACAAAAGTCGACCAAAGTGTAGAAACTCAAGCTTTGAAGACTGACTCAGTGAGATTCTTATACTCAACATTCACTATTAATGTTTGACATTGTCATGCACTCGATAAATGTAAAAGCTTGGTCCATACTGATCACTTCCAAGTAGTCTTGAACTCAATTTGCACTAGTGACTTGGTGAATATTATGAAACTCAAAATATAAACTGAGTAACTAGGTAACATTGCATAGCTCAGTAAACACTATCACCTTGAGATTGATATAAACTGAGTCACTTGGTTAATACTAAGTAGCTCACTCAACACTAGACTCGCATCGCATCAACTATGAACTTAGTAAACACTATACAACTTGGTTTGCACTGATAAACTCATCATACACTAAAATTCTTGATTTACATTGCTGCTCATCAACTCTATAGGTACTGCTTGGTTCAATTGAAATCTATCCATAGGACTTGGTAGCAACTGTAGGATTCAGTAGCAACTAAAATGCTTAGTTAATATTGTTGACCGTACAATATGCTTAGTATGAACTCAAAATCTAAATAAGTGTATGTCACTAATAACAAACATGATTGAAATGTCAACATGGCTAAGTATAAGAATATTTATAGTTTGTGAGAGAATCAAGATTTGAGGCTAATATAGTTGAATTTACAAATTGGTCAAAAATGTATAAATGATAAGGATTGATGAGCTGACATATTTAATGCATAAATTAAGTTTGATAACCAATTTAAGGCAAGGATTGAAAGATAAATTTTAGAATTTTTAAGAAAGAAGAAAAAGGAAACAATGATGGATAGATTCAATGAATTTGATGCAACCCTAAGATCTATGGTGACATTGAAGTGGAAAGAGATCAAATTTGTCTATTTAGGAAGGCATAAGAGATGTTTATGGTTGTTCATTGGTGAATTTGTGAAAGACTTGTGAAGAATAAAGAAGTAGAGAAAAATTTAGATGTTGGTGAAGAGTGATTTCTTAGAGGGTTGCCAAGAAGATCGGAGATGAAGAATATGTTGAAGTTTGGTCAATGAACTAGGAATGAGCCAAATGGAGACATCAATTTCCAAAGTGAGTTTTATTTTATCAGATTAAACCTAACTATTACTTTCTAACCATGATGGCAGTAATGTCATTTAATCAAGGTTAACCTAACAACCATATTGTAAATCCTTTAGTTAAGGTGACATTCTAGTGGAATGATATAATCTAGAAGTTTTAAGAAAGAAGAAGAAGGAAATAATGATTGATAAATTCAATGAATTTGATGCAACCCTAAGATCTATGGTCATGTTGAAGCGGAAAGATATCAAATTTGTCTATTTAGGGAGGCATAAGAGATGTTTATGGTTGTTCATTGGTGAATTTGTAATAAACATGTTGATATATGATAACTATAAAATAATAATGAAAAGAGTAAATAATAGTGGAAATAGTAAATACCAAAATAGTCATGAAAAAAGCTAAGAATAGTGAAAACAATAATAGTTTCTTCAATTCTTATAACATTAAAATATTAATTCAAAATTTGTACAAAATAAAATAAAAAAACACCTAAATTAGTAATGCAATATACAATAATAGGTAAATTTGTAAAAAAGAGAATTAACAATAGAGAGTAATATACAACAAGTAATAGATTTATAATGAAAATTGTTAACCCTAGATACAAACATATAGTAACAAAAATGGGATGAAACAAAAAATAAAATAGTTTAAAAAAGGAGAAGAAATATGGTAGGCAAATAACAAATAAATGGTACCAGCTTGAACAAGAGTAGATAATATGCATTGTAATAGGGAATTCGTGGGTTGTGGAGAAAAAAACAATGTTCCAACAAAGAATTTCCAACAAAAATTATGTGTAGTGTGTCCTTCTTATAGGAAATTAGTCATTTAATTTGTGGGTGGTCAATTTGAAATGAAAAAAAATGTGGGAAATGATTGGTCATTTCATGCATCACTAGCCAAAGCAATTGAACTGACTTTGTAATTATACATTGACTTGTTCAAATTTGTAATATTTTCATAATTATTTTATTTGTCTTTGCATTGTTTATTTTTGTTCTATTGGTAAGTCTTACACTCTAGTTAAACATGCTCAGGCTAGAGTAGTACTGGGATGGGTGACCTCTTGATGCTTCACCCTTGTGAGCATCACTTAGATCCAATGAGTGCTAAATGTTATATTTATTCCCATGAGAGAAGGATTCATGTTGAATCACTACTCATGAAACATGGGTCAATGAGTTTGACTCAAAATCACACAGTTAAATTTTGATAGTAATATCACAATTTGACTTGCTGTGGAAATTATCTCCTACTTATCAATTGACGAGCTTAAAGGGGCTTTATAATGAATGGTTCATAAGGCACAACACTTGGTGAAGGTTTTGTAAATGGGGTTGGAAGCTTTGGGTTTAACCATGGAAGAAACTCCGTAGTTAAGCGCGCTCAGGAAACATGTGTCAATGAAATTTGACTCAAAATCACATAGTTAAATCCTTATAGCAATATCAAAGTTATCTCCTACTTATCAAAGTCTTACATGATTAGCTGTTCATGTAGTTAAATTATTGTTAGATGATGTCATAGTTTTTAAGGTGAATATTTAAATAAAAATATTACAAAGTCAAAATTATTTGTATTAAAAGATATACCAATAGTTGTGTCTGTATCTGCATAAATTAAAAATATTCTGAACATTAATAGGATATATTTATATTGTTGGAAGAATCTATGGTATTTGTGATTGTAACCAATGATTTTTTTAATAACAATGTAATTTTTTGGTACGTGTTGATGTATAATAGAAACATAATTGTACAAATAACCCTGCAGTTTGCAATATTTAATTAATAGTATCATGATGAACAGTTATTAAGTGCGTACATAATTGATTTGTTTTATACAGAATGACCGTTAACAGTCAGAATTTTGAAAGGTAAACATGATGAAAAGATCATGGTCACTTCTTACAACTGTCATAGGATGGCATTGATCCATGCAAACAGCGCACATGGACACCTTCTTTAGCGCTTTCAATTTTGAATATTTAAACCAAAAAGACAAACAAATTTTGATTATAAATTTCCTGGAAACAATAGTGAAGGCCATTGGCAGTTGGATTAGAACGCGTGTTATTCATCGCGTGAACGGCAAGCAAATGTAGCAATCTCTAAAAAGAATGGTATTTAGTCTTTTTCAACGTCAAAGAATGGTATTTAATCTTTTTCTACGTCCTTTCAAAGACCAAAAAATTCTAATGAATCTACCTCAAACAAGTGAGATTTTAAATTTCCTGGAAACAACAGCGAAGGCCCATTCGCAGGGCAACGACTATCCAGGCAGTTCGTTCAACTGTCTGATGCCCCATTCTCATGGCATCCCCATGGATTCTACGTCTGTCCTGCTGGGCTGTACTCTGACGGATCCCACACTCCATGCGAATTGGTCGCAGCACTCTGTCCACGGAAGAGGTCCCATCGATGAGATGCCCCACCTCCCATTTGCTCCACCCAAGTGCGCCAATTGATCTCTCACATGAGCCATGGAAGGGGAAGCTGGTAGAGTGCGAGAGATTAGCACTTGGAATTGGGGATGATTAGAATGTTAAATGGAAATATTTAGGTGAATAAGTTATTATGTGTAGTAAATATTTATTAGTAAATGGGTTGGATGGAGATGTTAGTGGTCAAATAGTAGTGTGGGTGATGGGGATAGTTAGAAATATGGTTTAGGATTAGCAGAATGTATTAGGATAATATTATAGGTATCATGTTATATAGTGTATACATATTATATGTTATTTATATATATGAATAATATTTTTATATGATTATATCATTTCTTAATTTATAGTTGACGTTTTTAAGGTAAATAGAGTGTATTGAAATTTAATATAGGTGTATTGAAATATATAACATTTTTAAAAAATAAATTAAAAAATAAATATTATTCATGAAAATATATTGAACCACTTAATTGAAATTAGAACCAAAGCAATGAATATATATAAGAGAGAGTGTTAGGTAGGTAGAATGAAAAGGTTAAAAGTTTTTTTCTAAGTATTGAACCAAAAATTATTATTATTATTAAGTGTTGATCCAAAAAAATTGGTATTACTATTATGATTACCTTCAATCATTTTAATAATTTAACGACATTTGAACATTTTAGACATTCAACTTTTTGTATTTGGTATTTTTTAGTTTGATTTTATAATAATAATAACTTTAAATTAATATGCAAATAATTAAGTTAAAATAATTAATGAGATTAATAAGTGTCCAATGTTATATTCATGTACATATAGAAATAGATATGCATTGCAAATTATAAGGTTTCTTTTAATAGTATATAGTATTCTTAATAGTTATATTATTATTACTAATTAGAAATACATTTTTAAAATTTTATCTACTAATGAGATTGTAGATTTAAAAAATACTCTAACTACTTAATATTTTAAAAAATATTTACAACTCTATTTTTGTAATTAAGATTTTAAATTTTGTCAATATACTTTAACCATCAAGACTTATTTAGTAGATAATAAGCTCTAAAACTTATTTCTACAAAAAGAAATGTTCTATGCCAAGCCCACTAAGAATCTAACTTTGTAACTTTCTTTATTGAGTCCCACTTATAGTGTAAGGGTGAATTGGGGAAGCCTCCTTCTTGAATGTCTTAAGTTCAAAATTGTGCCAGAGATATGTTATGTTAGGGATTAATGTAAGTTTAACATTTTTATTTTTGTAACATATTTTTTTAAAAAAAAAAGGTTGTATGTAAAAAATATGTTTTTTTCTTTTACTATATTTTACATATTAGAAAATCTCAAAATAAAATCTAGCACAATATCATTAATTTTTTTGCGTAAACCTTTGGATGAATACTGTTACTAATAATTTATGCTAATCTTAAAAGAACTTATATTATCTTGAAATTATTAGAATTAAAATATAATACTTTAATAGAATTATTAAACTATAGAAATCTATATAAAGATGTAAAAATCCATTGTAAAATATGTATTAATAAAATTATGAAAAATATAAATAATAATATTTATATATTATTTATCATATTATACAAACTATAAACTCATGTTAAAATTAAAAGAAATTATATTATCATGAAATTATAATTATAATAATTTAATACAATTATTAAACTATAGAAAACTATAGAAATTATCATCTTTAAATTATAATAATTTAATATAATTATTAAACTTTTGTGCATTTGTATTATCTATATAATTCTTAAACTATAGAAATCTATATAAAGATGTAAAAATCAATTGTAACATATGTATTAATAAAATTATGTAAAGTCACATGAGGGAAAGATTGTAGACTGAAAACCCTAACAAATGGCTTTTACATGGGTTTAGCTCTAAGTAAATCTGATAAATGGGAAATCTTAAATAATGGCTCATATCTTTTAGAAGGAAAAGGCATGTATATGAAGGATTGGGAACCAAATTTCGATCCAGGCAAAGAAAAACTGTAAACTTTCCCTTTATGGATTAATCTCTATAACTTACCAGTGGAGTATTAGGGGGAGGAGGTTTTGATAGAGATTAGGAACATGATTTTATCTTATTTAAGAGCAAAATAACTGTTGAAAAATAAGGATTCCTCTTCTCACCCAAGGATTCTAGTCAATATGGAGGAGGGGAACCCATGCCCAAACTTTATCACTATTAGCACAAAGAATGGATTGTGGAAACAACCTATAAAGGTATGCAAAGGGGATGAGAACTCAATTCCTAAAGAAGCCTTACAGAACTCTTAGAGATTTTGGAATGGAAGGAAGACCAAAGGGAGAAAGAGAGCAACACTCTTTTAAATTCTCATCTAAACAGTCCTTGCAAAAATTAGCAGTAGCCTCTAACCAAAAGGACTGTAGAGACAACAACAGTTAATGAGGAAATAGAAGTTAGAATGCATGAGGATAAAGTGCCTTCTACTTAAGTGGTGATAGAAACCCCCCTCAAGAAATGGGAAGAAAATAGGGAAGAGGTTTAAACAAGAGGTGTGGAGAGCAGGGAAAAGAGTCACATGAACAAGTAACTACCTCACCTTCAATGCTATTGGTGTGTACAGAATAGAGAGATTGACCAGCTTAAGATTCTAATATCTAAAGACTATGAAGAACATATTATGGAAACACCTATGAAGATGCAAGATCAAGGTAGGAAGACTTCAATAGAAGAGGAAAATCAAATTTTCAAAGATATAGAAATGTCTCCTAATAGGAATTTGACTGATTCTTTTGAGGAAACTAAGGATAGCAGTAGCTTGAAGGAAGGAGAAGATTCATCTCATGAGACTTTTAAAGAGGAAGACAATTTACATGATCTTGGCCTTTTTGAATGTCCAAGCATTCAGGAGGAAAGATCAATCGAACAAACAAGTTCAGAAAAGAAGAAACCAAATGTGGGGAGAAAAAAGAAAAGGGGCTCCAAATCTATCAAATTCAAGTTGGAGGTGGCAAGCAATGATGCAAGCCAATCTAAAATTTTGAGAACATGAAAAGGTTTACCCTTTTCTCGGGTACCATGAAAACATTATCATGGAATGTTCGGGGCTGCAATGCCCCTGACAAGATTTGGTTGATCAAAAGATGTCTTGATCATTTGAAACCAAACTTGGTGCTACTAAAGGAAACAAATATAGAGGAGGAGGACTTTTCTTTTTTCAAAATCAAATTCAGAAGATGGGAGTGCTTGTTGTCAGGAGCCCAAGGAGCTTTAGGAGGTATGGCTATTTTATGGAGACCAAATATTTAGAAATTACTGATTTTTTTTTGGATAGTAATGGGTAATGGGTTTGAGTTAATGTAAAAAAATTACACTGCTCCTTTTCATTTTTCAATATTTATGGCCCAAATAATAATGCTCAAAAAAGGATCTTATGGAAAACCCTATCCACAAAAGTGCAAGATCTAGGTAATGATGTGGCAATCCGTCGAGGGGATTTTAATGCAATTCTGAACCCAGGGGACAAAAAGAGGGAGGGGGGGGAGTGGGGAGGATGGATTTCAGAGAGTTAGAAAGATTTTGGTAAAAATTTTAATGACAATGGACTACTGGAAATTAATTTTAGAAAAGTTGATTTCACATGGATAGACAGAAGGGAGGGTTTTGTGCATATAGCAGAAAAGTTGGACAAATTTCTTGTGGCTAGAAATTGGGTTGAAGAAAATTAGTCTTGTTTAGCAGAAATCCTTCCTTATCAAGGTTTAGATCACTTTCCAATATGTTTAAGGATTCAAGACCAAAATACTCCAGATAGGTGTCTTTTCGAATTTGAGTCTATGTGGATGAAAATAGAAGGATTTTTTGACCTTATTGCTGAATGGTGGGAAAATGCCCCAATAAGGAAAGGTAATAAAGCTTTCATCTTCTTTAAAAAATTACAATATCTAAAAGAGCAACTGAGGATTTTGAATAGAGAACATTTTGGTAACATCTTTGATTAAAAAAAAGGGAGGTAGAGGAGAAACTTAAAATTTTGAGTCTTAAAGTCATAGAAAATAGAATATTTGAGGAAGACTTTAAGGAGGAGAAAGTGCTTAGGAAGGAATTAGCAGAATGTCTAAGTAAAGAAGAAATTTACTAGAGACAAAAATCTAGAGAAGTGTGGTTAAAGGAGGGGGACAGAAACACTAAATTTTTTCACAATTTAATAAAAATTTGAAGGGCAAATAATAAAATATATGAGATTCAAAGTGCTGATGGAACACTCATCCAAGATAGAAAAGAAATCAATGTGGAAGTAGTTAATTTCTTCTCTCATAAAGGCCAGTAGACAATGAAGAATTAGATTGAGGTAGATGAAGTGTTGAATGTTATCCCAGAAAAGATTACTGCCTCCCAAAATAAAGCTTTAATGGAACCGATCAAAGAGAGTGAAGTGGTGGAAGATCTAAAAGGTTTAGGAGGGGACAAAGCCCCAGGCATATATGGCTTTTCCGCTATGGTTTTCAAAAAATTGCATTTCATTTTTCAAAAGGATTTATGGGAAGTTGTTGAAGAATCTAGGCAAGGTGGCTTTATCTTGAAAGATTTCAAAAATACCTTTATTGCTTTAGTGCCAAAAAAAGAAACACTTGTAACTTTTGAAGAATTTAGACCAATTTCCTTATGTAATAAAATTTATAAGATTATTTTGAAGGTCATGGAAAATAGCCTTAGACAAGTTCTTAGTTCTATTATTTCAGTGGAATAGAGTGGTTTCTTACCTAGGAGATCCATATTTGAAGGGGTAGTAGTAGCACATGAGGCAGTCCACACAATTCAAACTCAAAAACACAAAATATGATGGTTAAATTAGATATAAAATGGGCCTATGATGAGGTGGACAGAGGCTTTTTGTCGAATGTTTTAAGAAGGTTTGGTTTTGGTCTAGACTAGTTACAATGGGTAAAGAGCTGCTTATTTACACCACACTTTTCAGTGCTCGTTAATGGAAGTCCCAAAGGTTTTTTTGAATAGGAGAAAGGCATTAGAGAAGGGGACACCTTATCCCCCTTTCTTTTCATCATAATGGAAAAATTATTAGGGAGGCCCTTTCATAGACAATGGGAACAAGGTGTTTGGAAAGGAATCAAAATCAAAGAGATAGTGAAAGCCTTAACCCACTTACAATTTGTAAATGACACCTTTCTAGCAGGAACAACAAGTTTATAGGAAGCTAGAACTATGAAGGACACTTTAGAACTTTATGGCAGAATATTAGGATAGTTTATTAACTAGAATAAATCAGAGATTTTTTTCTTCAACACCCCACAAAATATTAGATCTAGAATCTATAGGATTATGAAAATAAGAGCAGGGATGTTGCCAAACAAATATTTAGGTATTCCTTTTTTTGCAGGTAGACTCAAAGTACAGTTATGGGATAAATTGATAGAGAAATGTCAAAAAAAATGGAAGGATGGAAAGCGAAATGGTTATCCTCAGCAATTAGAATCCTAATGCTTCAAACGGTAATCTCAACCATGCCCATTTTTTCAATGATGTGTTTGGATCTAGCCAAGAAAGTAATCCATATTTTGGAACAGCAAATGAGGAATTTTTTTTGGAATGGATCAAATGAAGGTGAAAAAATTCCCTTATTTGCATGGGGAAAAATATGTAGACCCAAGGAAAAAGGGGGTGCTGGAATAAGAAATTGACAAAGAATGAATAAAGCATTGGGAGCAAAATTAATTTGGGCCATGTTTGAGAATTCACTGCTATATTGGGTAAGAATTTTGAAAGGAAAATATCTAGATTCTTAAGAGGCACATAGAATCTTAACAATTCGAGACCCACCAAAAGATTCAACTATTTGGAATTTTATGCTCTCATGCAGACAACTAATAGTCAAACATATTTCTTGCTTATCAAGGATGACAAACAAGTGAAATTTTGGGAAGACTTTTGGGATGGGCATAAAGTTTTGGATGAGGAGGTTGCTAATATGGATCTAAAAACATATTTCAAAGGAAAATTGGGAAATTCAATAGCTGACTATTTGATAGAAAAGGACGGGCCCTTAGGGAAGGAATGGTGTTGGAAAGATGTTTCAAATGAGGAATTAACAGAGTAACAAAAATAGAGAATGCGAAACATTTTCAAATAGAGAATCATTATGGTGAGTCTTAGGTAGGACAAAATAATTTGGTGTGGTTCTCAATCAGGTAATTACTTAGTTAAATTGGGATACAATATGCTGGCTGGAAAAAATGAGATCTTTACTTCAAAGAATCTATGTTGGGACAAAGACATTCTCAAGGGCTTTTGCATGGCTAGCCTACAATGGGAGAATCTTAATAGAAAAAGGACTTAAGAGAATAGGCATCATTAGGCCATCAAGATGTCCTGTATGTGAGAAGAATGAAGAGACTATTGATCATCTCTTGGTTCAATGTCAATATGCAAAGAAATGTTGGGATATGATGCAATTTAAATTAGGATGGCAAGGGCCTAGAGATCAAAGTGTCAAAGGAGTAATGGATGGATGGCCAAAGGAGTAGAGGAAAACAACATTCTCGAGCACTTGGCAAGTAACTCCATCTCCTATAATGTGGGAACTATGAAAGGAATGTAATAGAAGAATTTTTAGAGGGGAAAAATAAATTCTAATAAGATGCTTCAATATAATAATTAACGCTATTGAAGAGACACTCAGTGTCTCAGCAACAAAAAGACAAGCTATGCAAATCCCTTAGACTAAAGCTGATAGAATATTGCTAGCTTCATGGCCAAGGATAAGATTCAAATCTCCCTCAAGAGCTTTAGTAACCAAAAAAGAAGAAGATAAATCATGGAAAATTGAATGGAAAGCCCCACCTGAGGGTTGGCTGAAGGCGAATTTTGATGGAGCAACTAGAGGCAAGCCAAGAATCTCAGGGGTTGGGGTTATTCTAAGAGATAGTAGAGGTCATGTCCTCTTGAAAGGAGCTAAAAAATTACCTACATGCACCAACAACATAGTAGAATGTCAAGCAGCTCTACTAGTAGTAAGGTTAGCAAAGAAGGAGGGAATTAAGAAATTGCACTTGGAAGGAGATTATTTTTTAGTTGTGCAGGAAATAGAAAAATTGCAAACTAATGCTTGGCATCTTGAGGTTATCATCAATCAAATTATGGTAGAATTAAGTCATTTTGAAGATTTCAATATTTTACATATTAAATGAGAAGGAAATTCATATGCATATTTTTTTTTAATCTAAATGTGCTCTATCTTTGACTAATGAAGAAGTTCAAATCAAACATTCAAAAAAAAGGTAAAATAATAATTTAAACCTGAATGATGAAGGATATAATTAACCACCAAGTGAGCCAACGTAAGGATGGGATAGTTAGAATGATAGATATGGAAAGATTTCTAAAACTCTTCAAATCTTTAAGAAGTGTGCGAGTTTTCCTACTCATGTGGTGATAGGAAAAGCTTTTAAGAGGCCGGTAAGAGCAATGATGAATTGATAAAAGGTGTTGTCAGGAAGAGTGTGAGAGACTCCATAAAATGGAGAAGGAGGCATTTATCTTCAATCATAAATTGCATAAACTTGGTGATTTGTTGTAGGTCTAATGGAACTGACTTTCACTTTTAGAACTTTCAAACAACAAAAAGCACTTTTTGTGAGTGTTGTAGAGCACTAGTTGGAAAAAAATGGTGAAATGTCCTTCAAAGGAAGTTATTCAAGCCATGTAAGAAAGACTATGGCCATTTTCCCATGAAGCTGGGCATCGATGGAAATTGCAGGTGGATATAGCTACCATGATTATGGCATGGGGTTTACATGTAGGGGAGCATGAACAAGTGGTCGCTTGGGTAATGAAAGAGCTCTTTGAGGAAGCTCCAATTCCAAACATGGAAGCCCTATTGGAATGGAAACACCCAGGATGGGCATTTGAATTTAGTGAGGGATATGCAAATGAGGAAGAAGGTGTTGAAAAGGGATATTTCCCTTTGTTAATTGGTCATACAGGAAAATAGATCACGAAGCTTACATGAATGAGTATCGCTAGGCATGGAAGGCACTCAAATGTGCAATATTGGCTTATAATGAGCAGAAGAAGAGGGCGACAATTCCAAAAAAAATTTTGAAAGGAAAATGGTCAGCAAGGAACAACCACCATGCATGAAGTGAAGAAGGATTGGTGCAAATTTTAGAAAGGGCAAGGACACCTGCGGTTTCAATGGAAGTTTTTTGGATGAAGGCGGTAGTAGGAGGCTTCAAAGCTTTTGACATCATGCTAGTTTTTTGACGAGTAAGAAGCCTTGAGAAAAAAGTCCATGCAAGAGATGCAGTTTTGGCTCCAAGGAGAATGTTTAAAGAAATCTAGATTATGATAGAATAAGGTGATTAGAGCAGATCAATCTAATGATTTCAGTTTTGGGGAGCATTGAGGAGTATGTGAATGAGGATATAGAAGTTACAAGCTTTAGCAAGAGATGACATGATGTCAATTGGCCTAAGAAGAGGCTTTTTGTAAATTTAGAATGTATAAGAGATATAAGGTTTTGTAAAGGATGGTCCTATAGATAGAAGGAAGGACCCTCGAATCATGATGTAATTACTACTATTATATTAATAAAATTAGACTTATTACTGAAAAAAAAATTTTAAAAATTATTTTATATCAATAGAAAATTAATTGTTTTTAAATACATAATCATAATTTTTAGTTATTTAATTATTTTTAATTTTAAAATTATCTAAAATAAAAAAATATTTTTTTACATGTCACTCTAAATATATATGTAAAAAAAAATATAATTTATAATTATATGAAAAGTTTGATTAAAAAAATAGGGCTCTCTTAGCTTTAGTCTATCCCTTAAATTGGGATAGAAAAGTAAAACTATCAATAAAGAGGATATTGTAAGAACTTAAATTCTTGTGTGATTTAGAAATAATATGATCTTTAAAAATATTTAGAAGTTATCTAAAAGGAAAAAGTATATTATTTTGAAAAAATAAAATAAAGAATCTTACCAATAGAATGTCTACAAACATTTTGATTTAAACAATAAACTATAAACTTTGAATTCAAATAATTTATATAAAATAAATAACCATACCTACAAAAATTACCATTTAGAATGTATTATTTTAATTTACCCATCTACTAATGAAAATCAAATGCATACAAGCTAACATTATCTTAACACCATTATAGTTTGATTAAAAGTGATATATTGAGGTCACTTCCAAGTGTTTTAGGTTTATCTATTTAATATTTTTTTAACACTATTTGGCACACTCAATATTGAAATACTATGGTCGATTTTCTATCAAATTCTAGACTTCTTCAATCACAAACTTCTATATGCTTAATACAATTCAATAATTAATAAAATATGATTTCATTTACATTTAAATTTAAAAATAAATCAACATGATTTGAGAAATCAAATAAGATTATATTTTAAATCTCACTACACTAAAACTAGTGTCATGCTCTTTTTTTTGTCTTTTTTTTTTCCTGTACATTAATAACTTCTTATTTCAAACAAAATTAATGTTACAATATAGACCATTTAATTAATTAGTTTAAATATGGCTACAAGAATATTTCAAGAACACCTTGAGCTATGAGGTATGTTTATATATATTCTTAATATAATTGACATAATAAACCAAATGTTATACTTGACATAATAAACCAATTATGTCAATTATAAATTATATGTATGATATGCATAATTAAACTTATTACATATATAAATTTAACTTTAAAAAAAAATTATTATTATTTTAATATTATATAATAATAAATATAATTAAGATCTAAAACTTATTATTAAATAAATTATTTAGAACTAAATAAAATGTATTTTATCTATAATTTTACATATTCAAATAAAAATTAAATTTTTAGTTAAATTATTTTTAAGAACATATAAAAAATTTATTTAAATTTATCAGTCCATATATTCAAATAATAAAAAATATTAACTTGTAATTTAACTCCACATCTACTATGCATATAATATATTTAAAAGGTTTGATTTACAAAAATTTCGAGTAAGAAGTTAAAATATAATCTAGAAATTAAAATATCATGGTTTGATTTTTTTATTTTTTAAGTATTCACCCATGAGTTTAATTGAGTCCCAAAATTATTTTGCATGATAAAATTATAAGTTCCTTGACAGTGCTGACAGCAAAGGACATTATAGTAGTCGGGTAGGCTAGGGGATGTAGATGGGCAGTGGCTAGGTGCAAAAATGTTGCACCATAGCCGGTGCCTGATATTCCCATATGGTGATGAATGTCATTTAATCATTATTTTGATCAACCCTTTCCGTGAACTTAGAAAATACATTGTGGTTAGCATGAAAGGTTTTACATGATGTGTTACAAGCCACTTGAAGTCAACGAAGTGTAGGTTTATAAATTTTGTTTAAAACAATAGATAATGATAGATAATGAATTTTTAGGGTGGCTATCCTTCATCTAAACTATAAAGTTGACCAATTTTCAAAAAAATGAAAGCATCATAGATTTTTTTGAAAATTTAAGCATTTGATCTTGATTATCTACATAGTTTGTAGTTGAAAACAACAAAAAATTCAAAAAAAAATCACTACACTTTTGTGAATCTAGAAAAAGAAGAAGTTTGACTTCGTTATGTCTTTAGTGTATTTTGGATGGTGATTAGCCTATCCCTTTGCCTGAAAATAGGCCAACATGAGATGTGGCATACAAAGGAAACTTCTATCAACAAACAAAAATATGGTATCTTATCGAGAGGAGGCTTTGTTTAGCCTTGGGCATTCACAAATGACTTTAAATATGCTTTAAAATGATAGCAAATGTATGATCATAGTTGGAGATTTAGAAGCACGAGGTTTTATTTTGCATGAAAGGTAAACATATATAGCAGTACTCGCTATGGCAAAAAAAGGGAATGATCTCAAGTTCATGAAGCAGAAATTGGAAGATTCGATACCCTTAGGTTGGTGTTTGGCTATTGTAAAGCAAATAATATACCTTTTTGACATATCTTGGGATTTTGGAAAGCAAGAGTTATTATTTAATATAAAACTAGCACTTGCAAGATTATGCATTCACTTATTTTTTATTATGCATTTACTTTTATTTATTTATTATCATTGTATTTATTTTTATTATGCATTTAATTATTTATTTATTATCTATGTAGTTAAAAAATGAATAAGATATTCTTATTTTGAAGTTAAGTTAAAAATAATAATTAACGAATTACTTCTTAATAACTACAAAATTTAGATTTTAGTGTACATAAATATTGGGTATTTTAAAGTTAAAGTTAAAATATTAGTTAAAGAGTCATTAAGATATTTTTTATTCTTAAAAAATTTATTTAAAAATTAAATCTATGTTTTTTTTTCCAAACTAGAAATTAATATATATTATATTTTTAGAGAATTATTTTGTTAAGATTGCATGATATTTTGATTATTTTTGTAGAAAATAAATTTAAAAGATCTATAATACATTAAAAAATATGATTTCTAGAGGTATTCTGCCCTAAACTAATTTAATATACATACATACATACATACATACATATATAAAGCCATTCTGAACACAATGTTGTCTGCATATCATTTTGTATTTTTCTATAAAAGAATTGCAATAGAGATCACAATTCACTTATTGATTGGGAAGATAGCCAAAAGAAAAAAGGGTTGACATTGCAAATCAGGTATGATTTTTTACTCAATTGTCTTTTTTCAATTAAAAAGTTTATGTTTTAAATTCCCAAAACAAATCTATTGATTGTAAAAAAATTATTTTGATATTATATATACTTGTACATATGTTTTAGGTATAATGGATGGTGCTTCATCAAATCCTTCCTTGCTTGAAACACATAGTGAACGCATGATCCCCATAGAATATTAAAAAAAAAAAGGGAATTTGAGAAAAGGTTATGGAAGTTTGCCACAATAAATGGAGATTATTCAGCAAAAAATCATGGTAGCTCTGGAAGTAGGCAATGGAAGTGCTCATTTTGTGAGAAAAAAAAGACTGGCTCCATTGCACATGTTCAATATCATTTATTGGGAGTTAGAAAGAAAGTAAAAATACTAGCTTGCACCAAAGTTCCTAAAGAAAAAAGAGTTGATTTTATTTAACAGTTTAATTATGTAGACTCTTTAAACTCTATTTGGGAGAAATCAAAAGATCAAGTAGGGATGCCACAATCTTTAGTTGATTCTTCTACTTCTATTTATGAATCTCAAATTGGGAAAATGTTTTTAGCTACAGATAGAAAGAATGTAAATGTATCTATTGGAAGGCTTTTCTTTGGTTGTGGAATGCCATTTAATATAGCTAGCTTTCCTTTATGGAAAGAGGCTATAAGTATGGTCAATAAGGAACCTAAAGGATATGTGCCTCCAAGTTATGAAAAACTTCGTACAACTATTCTAGATGGTGAGAAGAAACATATTGAAGAAAGGCTACAAGATTTTTGAGGTAGTTTTTCATATACAAGTGTTTCCATAGTTTTAGATGGATGGACTAACATTGCACATCGACCATTGATTAATATTATTGTTTCATCACCAAATGACATAATGTGTGTCAAATTTCATGATACTTCGGGTCATGTGAAAGATCCAACATATTTGGCTAGCCTTTTTCGAGAAGCAATTGAACAGGTAGGGAGAAATAATGTTGTTCAAATTATAACTAATAATAAAATTATAACTGCTAATACTTTAGACAATGTTTTAGTAGGAGGGTGGATTAAAGATGAATTTCCAAACATTTTTTTGGATACCTTGTGTAGCTCATTATATGAACTTGCTTCTTAAAGATTTGCACAATAAGATTCCTTGGATTTGTGATATAGTTGCAAATGTTAAAAAAATACAACATTTTATTGTAAATCACTCTATGTCACATGCTATATATATAGGAAATATGTTTCTTTGTAGCTATGTAGATGTGCAAAAACCCAGTTTACTTCAAACTTTATTATGGTTGATTTATTTGTAAAGGTAAAACAAGCATTGAGGCAAATAGTCGTGTCTACTGAATGGGAGAGATGGAGGGATTGATCAAGTGTCAATAGCCAAGCATGTGATGAGATTTCTAATCTCATAATTTGTAGGGGTTCATTTTTATTTTGGCAATGAGAAGGTGAACTTCTGACACTTTCTTGGCCTATTCTTGATGTCCTTCATCTTTTTGAAAATGATAAACCATGCATGGGAGATGTGTTTGAGAAGCTAGATCAGAAGAGGGAGAGGATAAAAGACATGTTTATTGCTGGGGCACCATAATTTGATCAAGAGACACATGATGTTGTTTGGGAATGTAGTTTACAAAGATGGAAGATGCTTCATAGTCCTCTTCATTTAGTTGGATTTTTACTCAATCAAAAACGGTTTTACAAAAGACCATGATTAGGTGATGAGTTTTCTATAGGATGGAAACCTATATTGATAAATTATATTTGAATAGAAAGGATCGTACTACAGTCAAAGAGGAAATGTCTAGATATACTGATGGATTGAATGATTTTTCCCATAAAGATTTTCCACTTGATTGATTGAGAATGAAAGCCAAATCATTTTTGGAGAATTATGGAATAAAATCACCACTACTACAAAATATTGCAATTCGTGAGTTATCTCAGGTATATTTTTGCATTATTAGTTTAATGGTCTTGATGAAATTCATTTGATTATTAATGTATTTTTAAATGTTAATGTTATTTACTTTTATCTTATAAAATAGGTTTCAAGTGCTTCTACATGTGAAAAAAATTGGAGCAAGTATGCCTTCATACATTCTGTGAAGCGTAATAGGCTTGGCGGTAAAAAAGCAGAAGATCTTTTGTATTTTCATCATAATCTTCAAGTTTTTTTCTCAAACTTCTAATGATTAAAGATTAGGACCTCATAGGATGTGGGATTATGGTTGCTCAATGGATGATGGAAATGATGAATTGCCAATAGAAGTCCTTGAAGATAATGCAGAGGGAAATTTACTTAGTGTTGCAATGGAGAGAGGCGAGACAAGCCAAACCATTGCTTGAACTGTGGGGCGAGACTGGAGGTTTTCTCCACCCAACTCTTTCCTATTGGTGCCCTTAGTGAGCTAGGTTCTAAATAGGATTTTTGGATTTTAGTGACATTTTAACATGTTATTTTATGTAATCACAAACAATTATGATTATTTTATTTTCTCTATAATATTAATGGTCTTTATTATATTGTATTCCATATTTTACAAACTTTAATTTCATACATGCATTTAATTATATGAATAAAATTTATATATTATGTTTTATATTTTGAAAACTTTAAAATCATGCATATTTATTTATAATATGAATAAAATAAGAAATATATATATATATATACACTTACAACTTGCATATAATTCATATATAATTTGAATTAATATATAACTTGAATTCATATATAATTTGAGTTAAGATATATATATATATATATATATATATATATATATATATATATATATATATTGAAACCATGTGTGTGAGAGAGAAAGAGACATGGAAGTTATATATTAACTCAAATTATATATGAATTATATGCAAGTTGTACGCATATATATATATATATATATATATATATATATATATATATATTTTGCAACTTTTAAAAACTTTGTTTCTTGTTGCGTTGCCGTTATCATTACATTTCTCATTTCTCATTTCTCATTTCTGGCAACTATGGTGTAATCTGACACGTTGATGTTAAAAATACATACAATTGAATCCAGAAATATACTCACATTTAGTAAATGGATTGTAGAAATATGACAATGTTAATCCCTATATTTTCTCTATAAGATTGATGCATTTTTTGTCATATATCTTTCTTTGGACATTTGCATATGAAGTTGAATTCCTTGATGTTGGATTCTGATCGCTGTACTCTAGGAGAATTAAATTGTTCAAACCCCACTGCCAGAATTCTTAAAAGTGGAATAAATAGAAATGCATTTATTGGCTTCCTAAAAGAAAGGGAAAAGTCATTTTTTTGTGCGCATGGAGAAGAAGAGGAACCTGTCCAAGAATAGGGAAAAGATGTTTAGTTTTTTTTGTCATGTGAGTGAAAAACTTCTTTCAACACTTTAACGTTGATGCTACTATGAATGGAGAGGGGAGAAAGGATCCTGAAAATTCCTCATACCCATCTGATTCCTTATGTGAATCAGAAGAAAAAATCACATCCCGTTCTGCTAGATCCTGCATGGATAATTCTTCGAAATTGATATCTCTAGAATTACAAATTTCAGTCAGGAAAACTTTGGAATTGATACCTTGAATCCTACCGCAGTAAACTGTAGTTGTTTCTTTCCAACATGATTTTTTTATAGAATGGGGACCCGCTTCACCTGTCTGATCATTAATAATGGACCAAGACTTAAACCCATCTAAAAATTAAGAAAAACAATTACTTTAACTTCTTGAAGTTTGTAATTCGTGCCCTCTTGATTTTTTTGATAATATACCTTCTAAGCTACTGAAACTAATAATTTACACAAAACTAGAAATGTTCATAATTGAACTTAAGCCAAAATAAAGATGTCATCAAAATGTGATCTATTTTTCATATTCCAGGCAATCGATAATGCACTTTTAGAATTGCAAACTACAATAAAACGCCTCAAACAAACTTGCCATCTCAGTCCACACAGATCAAATGTGTATTTAGCAGTACATACTGTGCTCAAAAGTTTTCTCCTCTTATTATTAAACATACCTTCTCTATTCACATCATCAACCCCATTGGTGTCAGTCGAATTATCACATAAATCCTGCTTTATCCAGTCATTTGCAGCATTTTTTTTGGTATTAAATTCATGATTTTCGATATTGTTAGCAGTCCCCTTTTTATTTGTAAAGGGTTGCACTTGATTTGATCACATTCCATATAGAATCACTAAGAGATTCTTCTCAAGACCCTTATGAAAAAAAGAGCCTACTTAGCGAAGATACCTTAAAAGATTGTTTGTTTGAGTTTAGCAATTTCTACAACATTATGAAGTTTGGTGTTTTCCTGTTGACTTTGTAGAAAATGGTCAACGATTTTCGCTTGCTTTCATATTGAAAGTTTCTTCTTTGATTCAACTTCCTCCTTCTCGTGTCCGTTTTCCTTTTAATTTGTTTCTCCTACACAATACATTTGTCACTCTTAATTGTTCTTATTGTTAGTAAAAAGAGTGAAATAAGATCCAAATTATTACCCAAATCATTACGGTCTTGGGGCTACACAGTAATATTATGTTGATCTGATGATGGTGAGATAAAGATATTTCATCATTATGAAATTCATGCGAAGAAGAATATCCATTTCCATACCCTCAAATTTTCTCCATAAATTGGCAGTCAAAGTGAAAGGGTTGCTGAAGAAGAAGTGATTTCTGACATTTGCTTTCTTATTCCAGCATATTGGCATGGCTTGGGTAGTTTTAATGAATCATTTTAACAGGAAAAAATGAAATGATTTAGATGCTTGGGATTTAAAGAAAAATATGTTATTTTGTTATTATAAAGGAAAAATACATTACTAAGAAGAGGAAAGAAACAAATTGGTTATAAGAAACAACACACAAGTGAAAATATGCAAAGAGATTGATAATTTGAGTTTTGGAAAATATTAAAAGTGTGATAATAGTGAAGAGACACATTCTGAATGAGAAAGCCAAAGAGAAGCACGGTGGGCTTTATTGGGGCATCACAGGCTGGCCAAGACGAGAAACTTTTGAGTTTGTCTAAGAGTCTTGCAAAGGCTGATCAAAAATTTTGGTCACTGGGTATGTTGTGACTACCAAAAAGTTCTTGGTGATTGAGACATGACCCATTATTTGGAAGCTCGTTGATAGAAGAATTGATTTGACATGGAGATCCAAAGAGTGCAGATGAGGTGCTCCGAATCACTAGAAGTGTTTGCTGAGTTGCAACTTTTACATCTAGATCATCTCCCACCGTATTCATAGTTTGGATATTTGTCTCTGCCTCAAATGAAAAATGATTTTAATTGTTGTTTGGTACTGAAGTGATCTGAGTCACGAGAATCATTATGGTGTTGGGCTTGCACAATAAGATTATGTTGATTTGATGATGGTGAGATAAGAGATCTCACTAATATGAAATTCATGCGAAGAGGAATATCCTTTTCATACTCTCAACTCTGCTCCGTAAATAGATAAATTTCTTCTCCAATAGTATTAGTCAACACAAGCCTTTTTGTTCATAACATGACTACGATGAATGCTTTCAGTGAAAAAAAAATCTATAGACAATTTTTTATTTTTCGATATTCACACTAAAAAAACTGAAATATATAGAAAATTACATATTAGGACCATTTGTTAGTTGTGGAAAAAAGAGTGACACAAAATTGCTGTAGTCAATATCAAATACACAACATCTTTCATTTTTACTGAAATTTCAGTATTAAAACCAATTTTTCTATATTTTACTTTTTTGATTAACTTGGTAAGGTTAGGCAGGCTTTTGAGAAGGTCTAAGAATCCTTCTTATTTGTAGACATCTTGTCTAATCTTTCTAACACTTCAGTTATTGCTAAAAGTGCTACTGTGGTCCAATGTGCTTTCCCAAGTCCATTCAATAATTCCAATGTCAATCTGTGTACATGACTAGATGGATATAAAAAGAAGCATTAGAAAGGTAGACTAAATTTTGTTAGATTATTTAGTTTCAAATTTATTCATTAGAAATGTTTTAAATTGAAAAAAATCACTTATATTATAATTTTGCATACTCCACATATAAAGGATATGAAACTTATTCTTAGAAAACACCAAATAGACAAGCTGAAAATGTGCTATCAACCTAAAACAGAACAAAAAGAAAATATCTTATATGTTGACATCAGTAAAACATAGGTGTGGACACCAAAAATTTACCAACTGCAATCAAGCCAACACTATTTTAGAAAATAAGTGCTGAAGATTGAAAATCACAACTTGCAACAGTTTTGATTGTCCAAAGGCCTCAATAAGAGAAATATATGCCAACCATTCGATATAAACATAACTAGTTAATATGTGTATTAAATGATACTATATTCTGCTGTACAGTTTGAACATTGAAAATCCATTATGCCAAGCATTTACTATGAACATAACTAGTTAATATATGCATTAAATGATAGTGTATTATGCTATACAATTTGCACATTGAAAACACATTTTTTAGGTAATGGTGTCAATTGTTTTTATGTATGCCATGTTTTAGATCTGTGCAATGATGACTCAACAAGAACAATCTGATGTCACCAATGCTATGAGGGACATGCCGCATAACATTGTGATGGAACATGAAGAAGATAATGTAGGAGAACCTGAGGTGTTTTATATATCTGTCCATGAAGGCCTACAAAATATCCAGCACATAAATAGAGTTTCCTGCAATATTGCTCGCCATTGTCAGCACATTGTATTGGACTTGATGCATGCCATTAACCTAATGGAACATGTGACTGATGATAACATTGAAAGGATTGAATGCACCATGCATGTAGTGGATGTGATGTGCAACATGGGGGGCACATTCTATTTAATCACTATGCAAACATAGTTTCAGCAAACATGAATGGATAGTATACTGAACTACACTACAAACCCCTCATAATAATTGGTGCATGTACAAAATTGTACATATCTATATGCATAATTGCAAATATGTAATCAAAACAATTTGCATATGTACATAAAACAATCTGCATATGTACAGAAATAAGCACATTGTAAATACCTTCATTCATAGTGAAACTTAGGAGCAACATTCTACATATTTTGCATACGAAATTGTACATATGTACCATATACAAAATAATCTCTTAATAGATATAATGTATTTTTTGTGTGGAAATTTTATTTACTTTTTCTCACTAAATATTTGGTTAAATACATTTGTTTTGTAAGCCTTCAATTGCTTTTGTGAGTATGCATAGTTGTAACATACATAGGCATCAACTTTACTTTTTTTACTTTCCTTAGTGTCTATCACCTGCATAATACATCCTTTTTAAAGCCTAGCTCTACATGACAATTAACACCATCACATGTAAAATAGTATATCTGCTGAATTTGAATGGTCAATGGATTGGCAACAAAACACACTTGATGACAACTTAGAAGGTTTAGATTATTTTCTATTATCTTTTTATGCCATCATTCCATGGTGTATACTGCCACCTACATAAATGAAAATGTGGATGGTAGAGACAGACACACAATGAAAGAATTGATAATTACCATCCACAGTACATATGCTTTACCAACATATTGCCTATATGTGCTAAAGTGACAGCTATGGAACATGTGGTAAACATCCATCAAAGCACATATGGCATATGATATTTATTTTGATGTTGTAGTTGCTACCTATCTTCGATTACAATACAAACTGTAGAAGCATATACAAGGCATGTGATTCATTTGGACATATATTTGAATCTCTTCTTGAGAAGTAGGGTCATAAGTGAAAACATTGATTTCTTGCAACAACTTACTGCCAAATATTTTTAGAGATATGCAAATTTCCTACTCATTTCACGCTTGAATCTCTCATTTGTTCTCCAATATTTTAACCTTAGGCAATATTTTTGACCCTAGAATTTTTATTGAATATACCAGACCTTTTAATATGATCTTGTATGATATAAATCACTTACTTTATATTTAGCTAGCTAAACAAGTGAATCCCATGACACTTTATAAATTACAAACTAGGTAAATGAAGTTTAGTATTACTATATTTCAAGCAATTTGTCTTGAGACTATTCTTCATTAGTATCTGAAACAAACATAGTGCTAAAAGGTGAAACAATCCCTACAGAAATTGTTTTATAACATTCATAAATAAAATGTGTCCAACATCAAGCGCATGATGTTAATCTTTGACAAATTTATATATCAAAATTATTTTCAATGAAGAAGGCTACAAATACAACAAACTTATTTAAAAAATTGCCTTTTAACTATACATTTTAAAGACTATAAGATGAAATCTTCTTGCTACTAGTTGAAAAGATCTAGAAAAATTTATTATGCCTCATTCTAACTGTTATAAATATCAGCGTGACTATGTCTAACTTCAAGTCCTCTCACTTATTTTGTATGCTTGCTTTGAGGCTATTCAACAATAGAATAGAGGAACCCAACCCCCCCATGGCGCCTCTCTCTACTGTCTATCTTTATTACCAATCAAAATGATCTGATCATTTAGTTTTGTGAGTATTATTATACAAACACAAGGGATATGTATTTGAAATTTTGGTAGGAGGATAGATAAATTTTTAACTATCTAATTTGAATTTAAAACTTTCTACATTTCAACTAATTTAAAAACGTTCTCTACTTCATGGATCAGACATGCTAGATGCAACTATACTCCACTCAATAGAATGCCACAAACTCCTCTTTAGATCTCATTGTTGTGAGCTATCCAACAATAGTTAGAAATATGTTTCTGAATCATATCTTAAATGGTGAATCTCATGTGAATTTCATTATTTACAATTTGAAATAAGGTAAGTTAAGGAAGGAAGTTCATTTCACTTCATGACTTGAGGGATTTTTCTTTACACATTAAACCAAATTTGATTTAATCCTAATGTTTTTAATTTTTTTTTTTGCATTCTCTGGATAGTCAAACAATGATTTCCTATTGAAATGAAATTCTTCATAATCATATATGTCTTTGTATATCACATGCATATGACTATATCAAATTGAATGGAGTAGCTTTTCTTGTTATCCATCTAAATTTCCTATTCAAATGAATTTCTTCATAATCATAGTTGTCCTCATATCACATACATATGACTACATCAAATTGAATGAAGTTTTTTCTCTTGTTATACATCTAAATATTTAATAGTCTTCTAATTCTATGATCTGCAATTGTATGTCTACAATCAATTGATTTTGAGCAACAACTTGCTCAAATGAGGAAATCCAAATATAGAGCTAAATATAAATTAATTAATTTCTCTGAACAATGGCTGGCCCACCTGTCAGTAGACTTGTTATAGGAGGTGGTCAGTTTGTCCAGATAGATTGTCCTACAATGATGTTTCTGCAAACTTGATTACAGCCGCAAAAAAATTAATGTCTGGTCTTCGATATATATCTTTAGCTTGTTAGCACTATTTTACATATACTAAACTTTAGTAGGATAGCTTCATTTGGTACTTTAGTAAAAATCTATCTTTTAAAACTATAAATTTGTTGCAGGAAATACAAGGCAGATTAGTGATGGAGCAACTATTATTGGTCTTATGAAGAAGGCAATAGTTGTAAAAATATAGTTAATATGTTTACTTGATTTTCACCTGAATTTTATGCCACTTACTGTCTCTCTCAATTCACATTGCATATCGAACCCACCATTTCCTCTCTGAGCTCGATACTTGTAATATCATTGAGAGGATACAACAATCATTGAGAGGTTACAATCCTTCAATGCAATAATTGCATCATCGGTGGTGTGGCAATATGAAGAGAACATCTAAGGTAGAAAACCATCATTGCATTCTCAATATATTGCCGATTGTGCACATAGACATCATTACATTCTATTTACAGATCCCTATCATAGTAATGACACAACGACATCAGGAGTCCATAGAGTGCAATTAGTTCTATATACAACTCTTGTTTGAAAATCCCCTTCTTGCAACCCACTATTTCCGACATGAACATGTCTCCCATTTGTCGAGAGTTCTCCAAAATACCACCCTTATTCCTCACCCAAATGTAATACAAATAGGCCCACTGTTACAATACCAACAATATTCAAGATGATTATAATACCAACAATATTCAAGATGATTAGATGACAAATCAATGACATTACTCTTAATGAGATAACGTGTTTGTTCAGATCAAATGTAGCATGGCAGACCATTTATGTACTCAATAGGACCATGTCATTTGTATACTTTCAAGCCTTTCTTCCCTGTGCAATTCAATTACGATTATTGTTCATTATGAAAGGATTAAACATAGAATGAAATTGCTGCAATAAGAATAAATACACAACACTAGATTTATCATGGTTCACCACAATAGTGGCTATGTCTAGACTGCAGAGTATTAGATTAATGTGTAAAAGTTGATTACAAATGAGCAGGAGTAGCATATAAAAGGGCTCCAATAATATTACAAATGAAGAGTCTTTGGAAACCAAGAGACTTGATTATTGGAGGGAACAGTGACTTGACTGTTGACCTTCACAATATCAACAAATTCCCACCTGAAGGACAACCAATGCTACAACTGATCACCCAATACCCTGCTCAAAGAATGATCTATCTTTCCTTCACAAGCCTAAGAGAAGTTCTAGCACATTCGAACTTCTCTTTGGCAACAACCTTCGTGAATATATCAGCCGGATTGATCTTGGTGTCAATCTTGACAACAGTCAGCTTGCTCTCTTCGACTGCATGATGAACAAAGTGAGCATGTGCATCAACGTGCTTGGAGCGACATTGTGATGATTGATTATGTGCCATGAAGATCGCACTACAGCTGTCACAAAACATATTATATTCATTTTGATGAACTTTCAAGTCACCAAGTAACCACTGAAGCCAAATCATTTCCCTTGCACCTTCGGAAAGAGCTAAGTATTCAGCTTCAGCTGAAGAAAGAGCAATGCAATGTTGCAACCGTGAAGCCCAACTGATCGCAGCTCTAGAAAATGTGAAGCTGTAACCTGTGCTAGACCTTCGTTTGTCCAAGTCTCCGGCAAGATAATAATTAGTGTAACCTTGTAGTTGAACTTTGTTTCTGCCAAAACATAAAACATAATTTGAAGTACCTTTTAGATACCTTAGTATCTATTTGACAGCTTCCCAATGAGCTTTTCTGGGATTTCTCATGAACCTACTCACAACTCCCACCGCATGAGCAATGTCGGGGCGAGTAGAGACCATAGCATACATAATGCTACCAATGGATGATTTGTAGGGAATTTTCTCCATAAATTCTTTTTCTTCTTGTGTTTTAGGACATAATTTAGAAGTTAATCAAAAATGACCAGCACAAGGAATAGGAGTTACTTTTGCATCAGCCATGTCAAATCTTCCAACAACTTTGTCAATGTATTATTTTTGAGACAAAGTGATTTTCCTCTTTTTCCTATCCCTTGTGATTGTCATGCCAAGAATCTTTTTAGCCGCCCCTAAGTCTTTCATTGCAAACTTGTTTGCCAATTTTTGCTTCAACTCATTAACTATTCTTTTGTTTGTGCCAGCTACTAACATATCATCGACATAAAGAAGAAGGATGACAAACTCACCACTCAGAAGTTTCTTGAAGTAGACACATGGGTATGATTCACATCTTGTGAAATTATGCTCAACCATGAAGCGATCAAATTTTACATACCACTATCTTGGGGCTTGTTTGAGGCCATAAAAGCTTCGATTCAATCTGCAATAAAGATGTTCATGTCCCTTCTTTACGAACCCTTGAGGCTGCTCCATGTACATTTCTTCTTCTACATCACTATGTAGGAATGCGGTTTTCACATCAAGCTATTCTAATTCAAGATCCCATGCTGCTGCTAATCCCAAAATAGTTTGGATAGTTGTCATCTTGACAACCAGTGAGAAGATTTCATTGAAATCTATCCCTTTTTCTTGATCAAATCCCTTTACCACCAATCTGGCTTTGAAGTATTTATTTCCTTCCGCTTCATCTTTCACTTGATATATCCACTTGTTCCTAAGTGGTCTTCGATTAGGTGGAAGAGAGACCAAATCCCAAGTTCGATTCTTGAGTAAAGAATCCATTTCTTTACGCATCGATGTTTTTCATTTATCACTATTGACATCTTTGAGAGCTGCTTTGAATGTAGATGGTTTTGAAAATTTTGAAACTATAATTGAAGGCTCTGCTTCTTCAGCATACAATAATTCAAAATCAAAAAATTTAGCTGGCATTCTCCGTTCTCTAGTGGATCTTCTCATTTGGGGTTCTCTATTTTCTCGTTGAACCAATTCAAATGGAGAACCAGTTACTCTAGTTCATTGGTTTAAATGTTGACTGCCCTCTCTACTACTTGAGAACAAATTATTATAAGGTTCATGCATATGACTTTTTCCATTGATGGCAATTGGGTTTGGGGGCTCTGAATTTCCTTCCATATTTCTTGCATCCATGTTGGATGTCCTAGAGTCATGAGGAGAAGAGTAACTGTCATGGAGTTCCATTTGAATTATGTTTGGCTGTTCATCAATGAAATCCCTTGGATAGGAAAGATTATGCAAAGGAATAGAGTGTGGCACATACACATTTGTAGAAATACCATGATTCGAGCCCAAGGCGGGTGTTTGAACCTACAGATTAATTGCCCCATATGAATTTACATCTGCAAATTGCATCCATGGATTAGCTTGTGCAATTTGTGTATTAACTAGTGGAAACTCCAAATTAGCATGTGCAACTTGCAGATTAACTTCTCGTTGCTGCGAATTAGTTGGACCCTACGAATTGTATGGAATATTACCCACACTCTAAAACTACCCTTGTGTATTGCCAAGGATGTGGTTTGTGTTCCCACCGTAGCCTATGCTCCCACCGTAAGTACCCTGCGAATCAGTTTGTATACAATGTGAAATGTCTCTAATGCCTTGTGCATTGTTATTCTTTGGATCTAATTGCCTAGCCTATGTCTGTGGATGGGTATTAAAATTGGACATATAGTCCCTCCCAACGCTATACTACAATTTTTTAGTGTTGCCCACACTATGCTGTGCATCCCATTCATTGTTTGGGTGCATTTCTTCGAGAGTTACAAAAGACCGCAGGTATGAAGGGTCATCCCTTGACTGATAGCCCAACATAGTAAAAGGATCCCTTGAACTTTGGTTTGAAAAACTTTCACAAACTTGATCATGATGGAGAGACAAATTCCTATCATGAGAAGAGATATCAAAAAATTCTTGTGTAGAACTATCATCATGTCCTGTGTTCCTAGGAGTCGAAGAAGATGATAAATTTGGAAATAGTATAGAGGTGGGACTATGTGAGATAGTGTTAGGAACTGTTTGTGGATTCAATCCAACATTCCTTTGTGCAGCGATTGGCACAAATTCTTTTTCAGACATTTCCTGAGAATGTAATGCTGGAAATGTTTTCTCATTGAAGACAACGTCTTTGCTTCTAATAATTTTCTTATCAATTAAACTCCAAAGCCTGAGGCCAAACTGATCTTCTCCATATCCAACAAATATGCAAGGCTTAGATTTAGCATCTAGCTTGCTTCTCTTTTCTTTGGGCACATGTGCAAAAGCTTGACAACCAAAAACTTTAAGATGAGAGTAAGAAACTCTTCTACCTTGCCATTCCTCTTCCAGAATTCCAAAGTTCAACCTTGAAGAAGGACTCTGATTAATGAGATATACAACTGTATTACATGCCTCAGTCTAGAATTCTTTGCCCAATCCTACATTTGAAAGCATACACCGAGCTTTCTCCATTATTGTCCTATTGAGTCTTTCCGCTGCCCCATTTTCTTGAGGGGTGTAGGGTACAACTTTCACTCTATGAATACCATTATTTACACAATAATTATCGAACTCCAGCGAACAAAACTCACCTCCATTATCTATTTTTAAACATTTGATCTTATGGCCCCTTTGGTTTTCAACAAGATTTTTGAAAACTTTAAACTTAGAAAAAACATCAGATTTATTTGCTATCATATATATCCATACTTTCCTAGTACAGTCATCAAGGAAAGTAACAAAAAATTTTGAAGCTCCTAAAGAGCTTACCTCAACTAGACGAAAGACATCCTAGTGTACAAGTTCCAATGGTTTTTCTTTGAGATTATGTCCATCTTTCAAGAAGCTGACCCACTTTTTCTTTCCATAAAGGCAATGTTCACAAAATTCCAAAATTGCTGATTGGAGACCCGGTAGTTGATCCCTTTTGAGCATTATCTCAAGGCCCTTTTTTCTCATGTGGCCTAATCTTTGAAGCCAAAGTGCTGCATCGCTGCCCATGACTGTCATAGCAGCCCCTATTTCAATAGGCTTCTCAAGAAGATAAAGATTACCAACTTTGTTTCCCTTGGAAATTATTCTCAAACCCTTGGTAACTTTCCAAGTATCCGGATATAAGAATGGATAATATCATTGTGCAAAGAGCTGACTGACAAAAATCAGATTTCACTTTAATTTGGGAACATAACGAACATCTTTTAACAACCATTTCCCTCCATCTTCTAGTGGTAACAAAATGTCACCTTTGCCAACTATTTCGCAGTATTTTTTGTCTCCAAGAAACACCTCTCCAAATTGACCACCATGGTAGTTTGTGAAACAATCCATAAATGAAGTAGCATGGAAAGAAGCTCCAAAATCTATCACCCAACAATCTGATTTTGTGTCACTTGTAGAAAGAACTAAAGCACTCTCATCTTTCTCATAGGCTGTATTTTCTTCCATGTTTATCACATTTTCTTGTGCTTTCTTGTAAGCCCAACAATTTCTCTTTGTGTGGCCAGGCTTACCACAAAACCAACATTCTCCATTCCTACCTCTTGACCTTGAACTATTGGGTGACTTTGATCTTCGCTGATAGTAATTATTATTTCCTCTATGATGGTTTCTTCCTCTTCTCTCAGTGTTGACCATAGTGAGAGCATCACCGTATGAGGAGTCTTTGTTACTCCTTCTCATGTCTTCATTTAATAAAGTGGCAACAACTTCATTGTAGGCCAACTTTGACTTCGTAGAGTTTGAAGTACTTACAACTATCACTATGGGATCCCAACTGTTAGGTAAAGAACATAACAAGATGATGGCTTTGGATTCGTCATCTTGAGTCATACCAACCGAGCTTGCTTGACATAGTAGGGTATTCAAATCAGTTATATGATTTGACATTGCAGTCCCTTCCTTCATTTTCAGTTTGTAGAGTTTCTTCATAATGAAGATTTTGTTTGCAGTCGACGTCGTTTGATACATATTCTGAAGTTTTTCCCAAACCTCTTTCATTGACGTCTCATTTGAGACATTGAACAAGATATTTTTTGCTAGTGAGAGAAAAATGGATGCCATCGCCTTCTCATCCATCTTTTGTAAATCTTCATCAGTGGTTGTAGATGGTTTCTTAGACTTTCCTTTGATTGTGAGAGCCAAGTCTTGCTTAACTAGCAAGGAGTGCATCTACACTTTCCACAGGTTGTAATTCTTGCCTATAAATTTCTCTATTTTCAAATGCTCCATCTTTCCAAAAAATTCAACACCGATTTCCCAATCTGCACACCTCGTGCTCTGATACCAATTGAAAGGATTAAATAAAGAATGAAAATATCACAATAAGAAGAAATACACGACACCAGATTTTATCCTAGTTCACCACAATAGTGGCTACGTCCAAACTGTAGAGTATTAAATTAATGTGTAAAATTTGATTACAAATGAGCGGGAGCAGCATATAAAAGGGCTCTAATAATATTACAAATGAAGAGTCTTTGGAAACCAAGAGACTCGATTATTGGAGGGAACAATGACTGATTCGAGGGATACTTTCATCAAAATTGAAGTATCTCCAAAACTCCAATAATCAGCATCAAGTTATGATGCAGAGCCACAACTTGGAAAACTCAGGAGGAATCAGTCACTCAACTGAGCTGCTTCAAGGGGCATCTACAACCTTTAGGATCACACACAAAAATCAGATTCAATAAACAAAACTTTGAAAATAAAATCCCCCAAAATATCTTCTTGTTGCCTTCGTATAGACCTGCACTTAGACATGAATAACTTTCAAACCAGAAACTATTTACTCAATCCAACCGTTGATATTTTGTGTAACTAGGTTTCAAACAACATATAAAAATTTGAGAGAAATCCAATGGTTCAAACCGAAGATATTGACCTTGCATCAAAGTACATTTTTCTGCAATTGTTATTCCCTAAACTGATTGCCATGAGAAATATATGAAGCATAATAGTAGAACCATAATCTTGAAAAAAAACACAGGAGACCAAAGGAGACATAAAAATTCCCATTCCTCCCCAAGTTTGAATCATTTTTTACATAAAAGATTGGCTTTTTAATAACCAAAGTCTGACTAGCCTTGTTGTCCAGTAGTAATAAAAACATTTTTTTTTTCCATCTAAGAATAGGAATCTGAAAGAAGTTTTACCATCAATACCATGCAGAAATCATGGATATTCTTGTAACTACTAAGAATAGGAATCTGAAAGATGCTTTACCATGAATACCATGCAGCAATCATGGATATTCTTGTAACTGCTAAGAATAGGAATCTGAAAGATGTTTTACCATCAATACCATGCAGCAATCATGGGTATTCTTGTAACTGCCTATTATCTGTCACCAGTATTTGATGGAATTCTCTTTAATTATTTATCACAACTACGAATTAAAACAACTATTCTAATTTTAAAATCCACACACTTGGTCTTAGGTGGCTATATCTAGAGAGCTCATCGAATTGCTACTCCAGGTATGCCACCACATGTAGGACATTATTGAAAACATTTAAATTTAAAACACACACAAAATGTAAAACATTACTTATCATATTTTCCGCTCTGCTACTGCAGCATACTCCCCTGTAGAAAGAATCTCAAGTCCACTTGAGATGAGATCTTGAACGGATGAACCATACTTGTTGATTTGTTTCTCATCCATCCAAATAGCCTCTGTCACTGGTTTGTTCTTCCATTTGACTAAATACTGAGTGTATTTTCGTCTACGAGTCTTCTTTATTTTTGTATCTAGGATTTTCTCCAATTGAGGTGGTGCTGGTTTAGGTACTTGTTGCAGATCTTCTGTTACTAAATCTTCATGTATGGCTTGTGTTTCAGAACCTTTGTATCGTGTGAGATCACAAACATTGAATATGGGTGAAATACCAATGTTTGTAGGTAACAGAATTTTGTATGCATTATGTCCATATTTTTCTAGAATTTGACAAGGACCAACCTTCTTAGGTAGTAACTTTGTATTCTTCATTTAGGGTAACCTTTCTTTCTTTAGATATGCCCATACTAAATCACCAACTTCGAATTGTACTTCTCTTCTTTTCTGATCAACAACTTCTTTGTACTTCTGATTTGAATTCTGTAGTTGCAACTTGACTTGATCTTGGACCTCTTTAATAGCTTCAACAAATTCTTCAATTTGTCTTGCCATTTCTTCATTTTGTTGTGGTGTTAGCTTATATGCTGCCTTGTTGGGTAATGTTGATCCTGGTATGAGATCAATACAATGACTGATTTCTCGCACTGGTGGGAGACTTCTTGGTATTCCATCAGCTATAATTTCTTTGTACTTGTCCAGAATTGGTTCCACTTCTTTAGGCACTTTTTCCTTCTTCTTTTCTGTCACTTCCACCTTCAAGTTTGAAGACTCCATCTCTGAATTTTCTTCCTTAGTCTGATTTTCAGCATCATTCTGTAATTTATTTTTGAGTATAGGAACCAGTGTAAAGAGTGGACACTTCTTTCCTTTCACCTCTTTCAGAAATTCTTTCTTACCCATCACCATAACTTTGGCTTCTGCGGCTTTTGATTCTTCTTGACTTGGCTCAACTAAAGGTATCAATTCAATGACCTTTCCATTTTTTGTAATGGTATACGTATTCTTCACTCCATCATGATGTGCCTTGAGATCATATTTCCATAGTCTGCCAAAAAGTAAATGGCATGCATCCATATTAACAATATCAAACAATAATCTATCTTTATAGGCTCCAATCTGAAATTCCACCCAAGCTTGCTCTTCTACTATAGTCTGTTGTCCTTTATTTAACCAAGATACTTTTTAAGGATAAGGGTGTTGTATTCTTGGTAGCTTTAACTTTTCCACCATTTCAAGAGACACAAAATTTTCTGTAGAACCAGAGTCTACCAGTACCTTACAAACTTTTCCTCCAAATTTACAAGTAGTTCTGAAAATGGACTTCCTTTGTGGTGGTCTTCTTTGACAGGAATTTTCAACAGTGTTCTTCCCATCATAAGTGCTTCCCCCTTTTTTGGATAACCATAACTTTCTGAATCTTCTTGTAAATCCGCTCCTTGTGCTAGGTGTATTCTCTTTTCGCCATGAGTACTAGAGCTTGCTTTTGCTGAACATTTGTGTGCCATATGACCTTCCTGATTACAGTTGTAGCATCTTATTGGTCCATTCGTCCTTCCTAGTGATCTTTCTTTGAAATTTGGCCTTCTACCTCTGAAACTTCCTCTGAAATTATCAAACTTGTTAACTTCATTATGCAGCTCTATTTGTGGTTGAAAATTTGGACTTCTTCCTCTAAATGTACCTCTTCCTCTGAATGGTTGCCTTCCTTTGCCTTTGTTGTTATTTTCTTGTCTCCTTTTGATTTTCTCTTCCACCTTCAAAGCTAGCTGATAGCACTTAGCTACGGTGTTAGGACTCAACAACTGCAACTCTTCTTGTATGTTCATCCTCAAACCATTTAGGTATCTTGCTACCTTGATACTCTTAGGTTCTGCAAATTTTGACCTTAGACTTAACTTTTGAAATTCTTCTATATAAGTACAGACATCCATATCCCTTTGTCTGAGATTCTGCCTCTTCTGATGGAACTGTACGTCATAGTCTTCAGGGAGATACATCTCTCTTATCATTGACACCATCTTCTTCCATGAAAAAATCTTCCTTTTATCCTCTTTTACCCTTTCTTCTTGCACAAAATTCCACCATGTAAGGGCTGCTCCCTTCATTCTAGATTTATCTAATTTAACTTGCTGTGATTCTAAAACTTTCTCACATTCAAAATGATTCTCTAGAGCTTCAATCCATTCCAATACTAATTCAACATCCATCTTTCCTGTAAACATTGGTAACTCAACAGATTTTCCTCCCAAAGCCTTTAAAGCTTTAAAAAATGGCTTCTCATTCTCAGATATTTCATCTTCCTCATCCTTGGGTACGTCTTCCTCTTCTTCCATTTCTTCTTTCATTTCTTTCTTCTCAACGACAGTCTTCATGTGTTCCAACTTACTGGCTAATTCTGCTACTATCCCCTTCAACTCTCTATTCTCTTTCTGGAGAAGTTCTTCTTGCTCCTCGACTTTCTTCGCTAACTCTGCATTGGTCACCATCTTGTTTGACCCTATTGAAGAATCTTGATCAGGGGCATTCAAGATATAACTTCACAACCTGCAACTCTCAAGCTCTGATACCAAAAATGATGCAGAGCCACACCTTGGAAAACTTAGGAGGAATTAGTCACTCAACTGAGCTGCTTCAAGGGGCATCTACAACCTTCTGGATCACACACAAAAATCAGATTCATTAAACAAAACTTTGAAAATAAAATCCCCCAAAATATCTTCTTGCTGCCTTCATATAGACCCACACTCAGACATGAATAACTTTCGAACCAAAAAATATTTACTCAATCCAACCGTTGATATTTTGCGTAACTAGGTTTCAAACAACATATAAAAATTTGAGAGAAATGCAACAGTTCAAACCCGAGATATTGACCCCGCATTAGAGTACATTTTTCTGTAATTGTTATTTCCTAAACTGATTGCCATGAGAAATATATGAAGCATAACAGTAGAACCATAATCTTGAAAAAAAACATAGGAGACCAAAGGAGACATAAAACTTCCCATTCCTCCCCAAGTTTGACTCCTAGATCCTAATCAGATCAAATTTGGTATCAAAGCTTTTGTTGGACTAGTATTGCAGATTTGAATGCTAACAAGATCCAGGATTGAGAAAGGCAAAGGAAAGCTCGAGGAATACAATCTTGAGATTGGAAAACGAAGGACTAAACCATCAGCACAAATGGCAGATGAAGGTGGTGGACAAGCTTTTCAAGATAAGAGTATTCAGAAGACTCTTCAGAATTTGCAAACAATGGTAGAAGTTTTGGTACAAGAAAGAGAAGAGAAGATGCAAAGATGTGCAACTCAAAAGGACAAAGGGAAAAAGAAAGGTGTTGATTGTGATCCGCCAAAGACACCTCCATCTTCTCCTTCTTCTCCCTCTTCTCCTTCTTCCCCCTCTTCTCCTTCTTCTACCCATTCTGAGTCTTCTAATATTTTTAAGGGTGGACATAAGCCTCAAATCAAGTTGGATGTAAAGTTTGACTTGCCAAAATATTGTGGGGAGTTAAATGCCGAGAAACTAGATGACTGTATTCAGCAAGTAGAAGTCTATTGTAGAGTTCAAAACCTTGTAGATGATGTTGACAGAATTCAGTTAGCCACTCTTCGTTTAGGTGGTGTAGCTCTAACTTGGTGGGAGAGTAGGTCTCGGGATGAAACTTCACAACATGGTAAGTTTAATTTTTCTTGGTCAGAATTTGTTACTGCTTTAAAGAAGCAATTCTACCCCCTAGGCCATATGCAACAGTTAATGATGAACTGACAGCATTTTAGGCAAGGGCAAGGTCAGTCTATCCAGGATTACACCCACGAATTTCGCAAAAAGGCTATTTCATTAAATGTCCCATTGTATACCCAGGACACCTTACTCAAGTATATAGGTGGTCTTGATTCTTACCTAAGGCATTCTATTCTTGTCCTGAATCCTTGTAATTTGGATGAAGTATGTGTCCAGGCAACACATTTAGAATCAAGGGGTAAGGGTACTTTCATTGATAAGTCTGATAAAAAGCCATCTAAGTCTGAGGAAAAGTTTGAAGGAAAAGGAAAGGGTAAAAAGGTAGCAACAGTAAAGAAAGAGGGTGAGAAACCCACATGCTCACATTGTAAGAAAGAAGGGCATGATGATTCTAAGTGCTGGAAGCTGCATCCTGAAAAGAGGCCGAAGCGATTATGTGGAAACAAAGGCAAACAAAAGACTGCTATTATAACTCAACAAGATCTTGGATCTAACTCCGGAGATGAGACAAAAATTGTTGCTACCGATATCCAAGGTAAAGGAAAAGGTATATCTCTCTCATCAGCTACAAGTTCTCCTAGTATAAGTGCAAGTACAAGTAAGGAATCTTTTCCTAAGGATGATAAGCTAAGGAATGAGTTATTTCACATCCAAGTTGTTATTAAGCATACTATGGTTGATACACTATTTGAGATGGGTTCTCAAGTTAATTTGATATCTGAAGAAGTTGTTAAAAAGCTTAACTTGACTACAACACCTCATCCAAAACCATATCCTCTTAAATGGGTTTGCGATGATGCACAATTACAAGTAACTAAACAATGCAAGTAAAGATTTTCTATCACTGCAAACTTTGTGGATGAGGTAGAAGCTGATGTAGTCCCTTTAGATATTTGTGGTCTTGTATTTGGGAGTCCCTATTTGTATGATCGACAGCCTATCTTCTATAGGGGGGAAAATAAGTATCATTTGTTTAAAGACAATATTGAATACATTGTACATGCACATAAGGTTAAGACTAATTTGGCATTAGTCAATGATGGTCAAATGAAAAGGTTAGTCAACTCTAGTAAGAATTTTGTATTGATGATTGTAAAAGCCAAAGAAGATGAAACATCTAAGGCATTTAAGGGATGTGATCCAAAACATAAATCTAAAATGGTCAAAGTTGTTTCTGCTTACGATGACTTATTTCAGGAACCGAAAGGATTGCCTCCTAAGAGAGAGATACAACATGAGATTTAGTTGCAACAAGATGCACCACTTCCTAATATTGGCATGTACCGTTTATTAGTCTTGCAAAATGAAGAAATCAAAAAGAAAGTTCAGGAGCTCATTGAGAAAGGAGTTATTCATCCTAGTACTTCTCCTTGTGGTTCTCCTATTGTGTTGGTTCCAAAGAAAGATGGGACTTGGAGAATGTGTATTGACTACAGGGCTCTAAAAAAGATAACGGTAAAGAACAGGTACCCTCTTCCTAGAATTGATGATTTACCTGATTAGTTGAAACATGCAATCTATTTCACTAAGCTAGACTTATGTAGTGGATATCATCAAATAAGAATTGCAGAAAGTGATATTTGGAAAATTGCTTTTAAGACAAAATAGGGACTTTTTGAGTGGTTGGTCATGCCATTTGGGCTTTGTAATGCACCAGCTACATTTATGAGAGTCATGAATGATGTCTTCCGTCCCTTTATAGATGATTTTGTCATAGTCTATTTAGATGATATTCTTGTATTTAGTAAGTCTTGGGATGATCATGTAATTCATGTAAAGAAAGTAATTGAGGTACTAAGAAAAGAAAAACTATATGTAAAGATGTCAAAATGTGAATTTGCAAAGACATCCTTAGTGTACTTAGGCTATACCGTAGGGAATGGTCAATTGAAAGTAGACCCTACAAAGGTCGAATGTATTGTAAAATGGCCTAAGCCAAGTACAGTTATAGAAATCAGGAGTTTCTTAGGTGCAATTTAGTACTGGAGGAAGTTCATTGCAAATTTCTCTTTCATTGGATCACCGTTGCATACATTAACTAGTACCAAGGCAACTTTTCAGTGGGGAGGTCCACAACAAAAGGCTTTTGATACTTTAAAGGAAAAGTTGAGCACTGCACCAGTGTTATCTCTACCTGATGTACATCAACATTTTGAGATTAAGATAGATGCGAGTAGGTTTTCCATGGGAGTTGTACTCATGCAAGGAGGTAAACCAGTCTGCTACCATTGTGAAACTTTTTCAAGAGCAGTAAGTAACTATCCTACATATGATAAAGAACTTTATGCTTTAGTTCAGAGTGTTAAAAAATGGAAACATTACTTAATGGGAAAAGAAACTATAATCCACACCAATCACTAGCCACTACAATATTTGCACTCACAATCTAAGTTGCAACAAAGTAGGCACTTTAGGTGGATGGGTTTTATACAACAATTTTATTTGGTAATTAAGTATAAGAAGGGTTCCCATAACAAAGTAGCAGATATGCTATCTAGACCTCTTATTCAGAATGCTTTGATAATCCTTCAAAATAGTTCTATGGCTCATGAAATTTTTCAGGAACAATATGCTAATGCTGCAAACTTTAAGCATATCTATGCAGCTTTAATCCAAGGTAAACATGTAGAAGAGAAAGATTACTATGTGCAAGATAATTTGTTGTACCACTTGGGAAAACTATGCATTCCTAAAGATGAACATGCACGTGTAATCCGTGAAGCACACACCTCTATGATTGTAGGACATTTCGAGGTAAGTAAGACACTAGCTCAATTACAAAAATATTGTTACTGGCCTCGTATGCAAGAAACTGTCACCAAGTATATAAAAGGATGTGTAATGTGTGCAATCAAAAAACTAAGTAACACCATTACCTCTACCATCCCGTCCATGGGAAAGTGTGTCTATGGATTTTGTGGGAGGTTTACCTATGTCTAGGAAGGGTCATGATTATTTGTATGTAGTACTTGATCGGTTCAGCAAAATGTGTATTTTAATGCCTTGTAAAAAGCAAGTTATTGTTGAACTGACTGCTCATTTGTACTTTTAAAATGTATGGGTTCATTTTGGGTTACCCACTTCTATTGTATCAGATTGAGATTCTCGATTCTTAGGGGAATTTTGGTCATCTTTGTGGGGACTCATGGACAATAAGCTGAAGAAGAGTACAACCTTCCATCCACAAACTGATGAACAGACATAGGTAGTAAATAGGACAGTTGTGCATCTACTTAGAGGCTACTACAACAAACATCCTAAGTTGTGGGATGAAAGTATTCATTATGTGCAACATGCTTACAACCATGCGGCACACTCTTCTACAAAGAGGTCTCCTTTTGAGACCTGCTTTGGTTACTTACCTAAGAAACCAATGGATTTTGCTTTTGGGAAGGACAATATTGTAGATGGACACCATGATGCAGAAAAGGCTTTAAAGTTCATCCAAAAAGTCCAAGCAATCCATTAGGCAGTAGAAGCACAGTTGGAGCAGAGCCAAGAAAAATACAAGGCTCACCATGATAAGCATTGCATTTATCACCAATTCCAAGTTGGTGACAGAGTTTGGTTACATATTAGCAAGGAAAGTATGCAAGGTGAAGGAAGGAAGCTCAAGCCTATCAAGTATGGTCCTTTTAAGATCTTGGAAAAGATTGGTACCAATGCTTTTCGCCTTAATCTTCCTCCATACATGCAAATTTACTCAGTTGTCAATGTTGAGAATCTAAATTTGTATGAGCCTCCAATGATCTTGGATGAAGACATTAGTGTTCAGGTTCCATCAGTTGATGATCTGTCACCAGAGTATATGTCAGAACTGCCAGAAGATGTTATCTTAGACAGGAATGTCAAAACTTCAAGAAGAGGACTAGTTGAATACCTCCGAGTGGGATTGAAGGGGATGCATCCAAGCAAGGCAAGATGGATGGAGATTGGTAAAGTGAGGGAACTATACCCTCACCTTCTTTCTGAGTAATCCAAACTTTCGGTGGTCCGAAAGCTTCTTAGTGGGGAGGCTTGATCCAGGGGATACTTTCATCAAAATTGAAGTATCTCCAAAACTCCAATAATCAGCATCAAGTTAAAGTTCTCAAAATTCTAAATTCAATGCAATTTGAATGGACAAAAATGGAGTCCATATGCAAAAGTTATGGTCAATCAAAGGTTGGTCAAACCGAGAATGAAGGTCATCAAAAAGGTGAAAAAATAATCATCTCCAAAGTGGTCAAAAATGGATTTCAAAATAAAGAGCTCGTCGAGAGCTTTTCGACGGTGTTTGTTTCATAAAAAACAGAGCCCATACGTGGAAGTTATGCCATTTTGAAGTTCAAGGTAAGAGATGAATATAGTTGATGTCATCATGACATCAGCAAAGTGGGGAAATAGGAAAAAAAAGAGTTCATGGTCGGATTTGAACTCATGATCATTTACCTTCAAAATTTATGCCTCAACCGTTGCACCAAGCATAGCTTTTAAAACTTATGGGCAGCAACTAAAATTTAAACATTGGCTAACGCCAATTTCAAATGAGGTAGACCGCCACTGGGGTTAGAACCCCGATCGATGGTTACCATAAAATTTTAGTTAACCGTTGCACCATTTTAGCACTTAGAGAGTGTGTTGCGCAATTTTTGTTTTATTGTTAGCCAAACAAACCTCCAACCTTAGTAAATTAAGGTTATAATCTATTTTTTTTACCCCAAAATTGACATGAGCCAAATCTGTTAAAAATGGCTAATAGGTTATTCCGAGAGGGGAATTAATTGAAGGGGTTATCTTTGTAAATTTTATTATAGCCTTATTTTGGCTAATTTTGTGTATAAAAAGGGGTTTAGGAGACTCTTGGGGGCAAACAGAAAAAGGAGAGAATGTGCAAGTGCTGAGAGTAAGGGAGATTTTTGAAGTGCTTATTCCTATACTTTAAAACAACGTGATGTTGTTGTACTTCAAAGGAATGACTTTGTAAAAATTTGTACCTAATTTTTAGAGATAATCGGATTGGTCCCCCTATTGGAGCAGGACCCGGAGACGTAGTCCATATGGATGAACTCCGAGATCAAATTGTTTGCGTCTTCTTTCTCTCATTGTCTCTTTCATCAGCTTAATCTTTTTGTTCTCTTATTTCATTTACATTAATTTGATTCGTTAAAAGTTTTAAATTAACTTTATGTAATCAGTTAGCATTCCTCTGTAATAGTCCTAGATCCTAATCAAATCAATGACTTGACTATTGGCCTTCACAATATCAACAAATTATTATTGATGTGTCTTAATTGTGTTATCATTGATCATTGAAACTATCCATTTCTAAGCACAATCTTCAAAAATTGGTGTAATCTTGGACCCATAGGTACAAGTGCTAGCAAATAAGACTTGGAGAAGTATTCTATTAAAGTTCTAGCAAGAAAATGTTAGTTGCTTGTTTTTGGGGACAAGTAATTTGGTAGTGGAAATGATATTCAACTTGTGAATGTAAAAATTTATTTCTTAGATTCTATGTTTGCATCTACCAAAAAGATAATCATTTATCTATTGTAGATTGAGTGCTGTGGGAAACTCTTGTTGCTCCCAAATTTGATTATATCTAGTTACATTGCCTTTCAGCTAATTAAAACCACATATACCAATAATGTAGTTTTAGATTATAGGTATATTTTATTTAACACATGGTATGCTTATAATACCTAGATTGAGAAAATAAATGTAATTTCTTTTGTAGAATAAATGTTATAAATGTAGTATTGTCAATGAGGAGGTGATAAAATCTTAGAACAATTTCAATATACATTTATTATACATTAATTTTAAATTTAGAACATTTTAAAGAAAATGTATTTGAAATCTTAAGTTTCTTATTTTCTCTTCTATTGAATCTCATTATTGTACACTCGAAAAGTGTTACACTCTAAACCATTCTATCCAAATGATTCCATGAGTTTGGAATGCTTGGATGCTAACTTAGAGCTCCCTATCCACGGAGTGCAAGAAGCTTGGATTCGAATATGTAGGCTCTCAACTAAGTTTTAAAAACATAATTCTTGCTAGTAAACCATGCAATAGGAGGTTCTTTTAGAGGCGAAATGCAAGAGTGCAAATGTCTACCAAATATGCCTCAATGATGCAATAAAAGTGTGAAGAATAAACTAGAATGAGTATGCAAAATGGAGCTATGCTAAAGAATGGATGAGAGTGTTACAATCCCAATATTAAGCTATGTGATCTAAGTTTTTGCAAAGAGACTACACTAACATGCAATATGATCTTAAGATTAATGTGAAGTGGATGAAAGAATGAAGACAAGGAAATGATGTTCTCCACAAAGCTCCAAGAAAACCTGTAGCATAACCTTACTTCAAAAGATGGATCCTTTGGGAAGGAGAGAGCTCTCTCTTTTAAAGCCGTATGGATGTGGATAACAAGATGAAGATGTTTGATAATCAATGGTTGAATTCAAAAATGGGGGGTAATCCATGTGCATGCACAAGTCAACCAATAGAATATAAATTGACTTGTCACATAAGACAAAAGTCTCATAAGCCTTTTATTTTAATTTTGAAATAGAAAAAGGACTTTATGTGTGCACTTTAAGTGGGTTAGAGGGGACATGTTCTTTTAATTAAATAATGAACTTAGGATAGCACAGTCAAACTATAGGTTATAATCAAATTAATTGATTATTAGCAATTTGGTCTAGGTAAATGATTAATTAATTTAGCCAAAATGCTGAGAAGGGGGCTAATAGTCTAGATGACCATTTATACATGATTCCATTTTCCCCTCTTTGACTAATGTGTGATCGATCTAGGAACACATTATGTCAAAGAAAATAGAAACCAAGTAGGCAAAGATATATATATATATATATATATATATATATATATATATATATATACTTTTGAAGAATGAAATGTAGAAAGAGATAGTGAGTCCTAAATGTATAGCCTAATAGCGGTAGTACTAAACACTAAAAGAAGATGATGTCAGGATCCAAGAAGAATGCTAACACCTAGAAAATTGAATAGAATGAGAGAAAGTGATAAGGTCAAACAAATGCTCCTAAGAAATAGATAGCTGTAGCAATTAGTGATAGAGTATTTTTGGTCCCTCAGGATTAAAATAAAAATGAGGTAAGGGGATGTAGAAACCAGCTAGATATGCAAAAAATTGAGGTATAGCAATGTTCAAGATGACAGATAAATGATTAGAACCCAAGAATGACTATAAGAAACTAATAAAATGCCCTAGTTTGACCAGAGCTGATCATAAAGGATACAACATAAAAATTAGGTCAAAATGAGTAGAATGATGATTTTAGACATGAGAAGGTGAATTTGAGTAGATATGAAGCATGGAAATGATAAAGACATGAAGAAATGAAGATACCCTAGCGATGATTCAGAGATTAGATCTCAAAATGTCAGCTAATTACTCAAAAGAAGGTAAAATTTTAAAAGGTGATTTTGACCATCAAGATGAACTTGGATTTCAATTTTGATCATCAAAATGGATTTAGGAAATCAAAATTAGCTAGGGATACAATTTTCTTGCAATTATGAGGAGTTTGAAAATTAGGTCAAAATGAGGTTGGGGGATATAAAAGGGGCCCAAGTGTCATTTTCACTATTCATTTCTTCTTTTTTGATTCATGAGAGATTATGAGTAGTTCAAAGAGCATCATGGCTTTGGTGAACATTCCTCTTCACTAACACCATTTTGAGCGCACCTGGTTGCACAATCGGCCAGAGTAGTATGGGCAGCCAATAAGCAACACTTTTTTTGACATGTTTTCAAGCTTTTTTTGGTCTTTTTTTGCACGTACAAAGGGTATTTCACAAAATATCACATGATACTTTAAAAGTATCGCATAGCTATTGGGAGAACTCTCGTGCGATAGAATTTTTTCAAAATTGTATCACTTGCAGGTCTAAAAAAGTGTCACTGCAGACATACCCAAATGCATCAGATCTGGTGTAAAGTGTCACATGATAAAATTGTGTCACAGACCTGTAATAAAAGTATCATGTGATAAAGTTCCAACAAATTTTATCACCTGTAGTATAAAAAAGTATTGCATAGCCTACATTTTAGGTTTTTTTGTGCATTTTTTGTTGTACAATTATTTTTTCGATGTGTTACTGATGTTGGTGTAGGAGGTATTTTTGGCATTACTCATCAGAGCCCCCAAAGTGGTGGGGTTGCATGTTGTTAATTACTTTAGTGATGATGAGCATGCTACTATATCTGCCATGAGTTTGCGATGGGTTATACAGATTCCCCATATACTTGAAAACCATGGTTTGTTGACTGCGCTAGCAAAGAGGTGGCATAGTGAGCATAACACCTTTCATTTACTGATCAGCAAGGTTTCGATCACTTTGGAAGACATGTATTAGATTCTTCGAGTGTTGTGCCATGGCAATCTAGTAAGTGTGTTTGATTAATAGCTCTTTGATCATGTTATCAATTTTGATGTTGACGCTAGGAATACTAATGTCAAGTTTTAATGATGGGACATGTGTACTATGATTAGACCTTGACAGAGGGTCGAGCACAGATGCAATAGCTGTTCTAAGATGTGACCATTTTGGACCATCACCTAGGCTAGGATAGACTGATCGTGGAGTATGGAGATTATTACACTCTACCCAGCTTGCTATGTTCATTGGTAGCCCAAGCCCCAGTGACAAACTAAGGCCAGAAGGGCTTCCCTCTAAGATGGGTTTCCATATTAGTGGAGATTTATCATGAGCTCCATGAGATAGTATATCATGAGGGTGGTTCATGGGCATGTGGAGCAGTGCTGGCACAGACCTGGGCCTTAGAGCACATCACTATTCTCCAACCATAGGTGCCACCACAAGAGCATAGCCAACCCTATATTTTTGGGTATAGAGGTTTCATCCCACAGAGACATAGTGGAGATGTGACCTATTACCGATGTGTTTTTGATGAGCTGACCACATTCACATGGAGGCCATACCAGGAGTGTGGCAGATGGTCAAATGCTTGGGAGCTCGATTACATGAGGTATAGTAGGCCACTGGTGGGTCAAAGTGCAAATATTGTGGAGCAGTTTGTAATTAGCCAAGTATGGAGGTAGTTTGTAGAGCGACAGGGGATATCAGTGGAGACTACCACCTATGCTTGACTATGCAAAAATGAGGTATTGGGATGGATACCAATGTTGGACTATCATACAATAGTTTAGGATATAGCAACACTAGTAGCGACTCCCTGGGATTATTGACTAGATGTGGCAGATGCAGGGGCTGATGTGGTATACCTATATGAGATGCAGAGACACCCGTTCCCATGATTTAATGAGCCTGATGCATTACTTGGAGGAGGTGGACATGGAGATGGTGGAGGAGGGGGAGGTGGAGGGAGATTGAGAGGGAGAGGTGGTCGGTAGATGGAGGGGTGGGAGGGATCTTGAGTAGGGTTGAGGAGGATGCAATCACATGCTATGAGGGAGGAGGAGGAGGAGGAGGATGAGGAGGAGGGGGAGGAGGTGATGCCCTTGAGGTGACAATGATTGGTGAGGGTGGAGGTGCCTGCAAAGTAGCCAGTGGGAGGGGAGGATCAAGGTGCAAGGATTTGTTCCTCGGAGGCAGAGCTTTAGGGAACTCGGTGTATGATTGTAGTATGAGACCAACAATTAAATTATGATTGAGCATGAGTAGATGAGCTCCGCAGAGAGTGGGATGTAGTGAGGTGAGAGGCAACACACCATGGTGCATGAGCTTCATATTATTATGCTACCTATAGGGGTGTGGTATTGCAAAGATAGGGTCTACCCAATTGTTTAGAGCGAGCCGATAGGTTAGAGGGTGTAGTGTAGCCACCAGATAGGAGACAGGCTCTCCCACCAAGGCTAGCACCAACCAAAAAAGGTGGCAATCAATCATGAAAAATTGTGACTATTGTGATTGTACATCATGTATTTTTGAGATGGATATCTAGATTTTGGATCTCACATTTGTATATGACACATTTGATATATATATATACATATATATGAGAGATACTGGACTTATCGACATTCTTGTGTACTTGTCTCAAATGGATGTTTTAGCTTTTCACATGATGTTTCAGTTGTTTTTTTTTAGGTCATGTATGTGTGTATGCTCATGTATCTCTCTTGTGTATCAATGTTTTATCTCTCATATGTATGATAAAGCCTTAATGTTTTTTGAAAATATATGACACTTGGATAGATCGCATGTGATCTTTAGATTAACCCCTTGTGATGACAGGATAGTAAAGAAATGTAGCAAAAGATTAAGAAGATGGAAGAAAAGATATGAAGAAAGTGAAGACGAAGGCAGTTAGCTGATATGTCCACAAAAATATGAAGGGAGAGCTCTTCCCATATGCAAGAATGCACAACTAGATTAAAAAATAAATGAACCTAAAATGCGAGCTAGTATGCAAAGTGGTTTGCTAGCAAGAAATGCATAACATTTAGACTCTTAATTTCATCATTGAGTGTTCATTAGGAACATCATGAGATCATAAAACCATCACTAGTATAACTATGAGGATATCAATATGTTTGATATTAGATAGGCATGTGGGAATCCAATCTAAGCATCAGAGACATGTATGTCAAGATAACTGTGTGATTAGATTCCCTAAGTTTTGTTTAGCAAGATTAGACATGTATCAAGGCATAAGTGTTAGGATAAGCCCCGAGTGAGGTCTTGCAAAATAGTCAAGGGTGATATGTTTACAAGTCAAAGTGTTAAATAGGACAAGCATGAATTCTTACAACACTATAGAAAAATAGAGTATACCCACAAGTAGAAATCAAGAAAATATGTCCCATGCCCCTAGTCTTATAACCACTAACAGCCTCAAAAGACTATTAGGGAGGGAACACATGAGAAAGAAATCATCACAGACAACACACAAAATAGATAAAGATCAGCATAGCTCAGTTGTTTAAATGTTTAGTTGCATGTGTGTAAGTCACTTGGCCACTTCTTCAAGACTTGATCCTGATAGTGAGAAATATCGTGACATCGGAGACTGTAGGTAAACTATCTGAAAAGTGTTGAGAAATACTTTATGTCAAGGTGGGTCAGTGTAGTGTTGAGAAACATCATTTTGTGAGTTTCCAAAGAAACCCTAATGCACAAAAATACCTCAATAGACTAAGCAGCGATGTCCCCAAGATGAGGACAAGAAAAAATTCCAAGCTAGGAAATGTGTAGTGAAATGGGTGATTAAGACTAATAGACATAGGTGCAAGGGTTTCAAGTAGCACCTATTTCCAGGTTTTCACCACTTGATAGATTTTTTTAGGACTTTTTCCACTTTTTTAAAAAAAATTTAATTGATTTTTTGATTTTTTTGGTGATACATTAAAGTGCATATTGCTAGGTTTTCACTAAGATGATCATTTTTCAGGACATTTTCTGATTTTTAGAGTTTTTTTAGGATCATAAATATATACAAGATAGTTGGGCAGTGAGCCTTTAAGCATAGAACTTCTTCAAATGTAGGATTTTAATAGGCTCTACAAATTCTTCTCCCTCTAAAGTAGACAACTAATAAGCACCAAACCCAAATACTATTGTGATAATGTACGGGCCTAACCAATTAGGTTCAAACTTTCCTTTCTATTCTCGATGTTGCTAATTTTTGGGATTTTCTCTAAGCACAAGTTCACCAACTTGAAACTCATATGGGTGAAATTTTTTGTTATATTGAGTAGACATGCACTTTTGATAAGCCCTCATGTGGTCAAAAGTAGCCTTGTGGCATTCATCAAGAGTTTCTAATTCTTCTACTTGCATAGCTCTATGGTCTTCATCGATTATTAACCCATGCAAGGAGACATGTAAGGAAGGTATCTCAACTTCTAATGGGAGAACAACCTCAAAGCCATAGACTAGAGAAAAGGGGGTAGCCCCTGTAGGAGTATGAATAGTGTTTCTATAGGCCCAAAGTGCCAGATTTATCTGCAAGTGCCAATCTTTCCTAGATTTGTGAACTGTATGGTGTAGGATTTTTAGTAGTGTTTTGTTAGAGGCCTTTGCTTGGCCATTCCCTTAGGGATAGTAAATAGAGGACCAATGTTGTTTGATTCAAATTTTTTTGCATAACTTCCTTAGGTCTTTATTCTTGAACTATCGTCCATTGTCTTTAACAATAGAGGATGGAATACCATATCAAAAAATGATGTGATTCAATATAAATAGGGCAACATGTTTTCCTATAGCAGTAGATAGTGGCACAACTTCAACCCATTTGATGAAATACTTCGTTGCTGTGATGATGAATTTGTGACCACTGGATGAGCTTGGATGAATCTTTCCTACCAAGTCAAAGGCCCATTGTTGAAATGGCCAATATGTCACAGAATGGATTATTCCTCACTGAAGAGCATGTATCAAGTTTCCATGGAGATGACATTTCTAATAGGACTTCACATAACAAAGAGCATCAGCTTGCATGGTAGGCCAGTAATAACCCATCCTAAGCAATTTTTGGACAAGTGCAAGGCCATTAGAATGTGGCCCACAAGTGCCATCATGGACTTCAGCAAGTGCAAGGCCATTAGAATGTGACCCTTCCTATACAAGTCACCAAAGACTAGAGTGTAATGTGAAGTGTAATAGAGGAGTTGGAATTTTTGGTTGTATGTGAGGGTTTTGGGCATAACTTGATCACGCAGGTAGGAGAAGATAGTCGGGTAGCAAGAGGAATCGTGAACCACAATAGTGAAAATCACCTGGTTATTCGAGGAATCATAAGTGGGATGACGCAGTTCTTCCACTAGGAACTTAAATCATAATTCATGTTCTTGTAGGTGGAAGATAGATGCTAAGGTGGCCATAGCATCAACAGCCTTGTTTTGTGATCTAGGAATTTGCTGGAATGTTACAAAGGTAAAATAGTTCCTTAGAGCATCTATCAACTTCTTATAAGGGATCAACTTGTCATCTTTTGTCTAATATTCATTGTTCACTTGGTTTACAACAAGTTGATAATTGCCATAGATGTGTAGGTTAGTAATCCGCCATTTAAGAGCCATTTTGATCCCGTTTGTTAATGCTTCATATTCTGCAATGTTGTTGGTACAAGGGAACAAGAGTTTGTAGGACTTTGGGATCGTATAACTACGAGGGGAAAAAAAAAAAACACCCACTCCAGCTCCATTCTGAGTATGAGACCCATCAAAAAATATCTTCCATGTTCTCTTAGTGATGTACATGATTGAGGCATTTGGAAACTCAATTTGCATAGGTGTTGTATCTTTGAGTGGAAAGTCAGCTATTGGTTAGCAATGACTTGCCCTTTGATTGCCTTATGTTCAACATACTGAATGTCAAATCTAGAAAGAATCATCATCTATTTAGCAAGACAACCAGTGAGTGCAGATTTACTTAACAGATATTTCAAAGAGTCTATCTTAGTAATCAAGTGAATTGTATGCGCTAACATATAATGTCAGATTTTTTGGGAGGCAAATACTATAGCAAGTCATGCCTTCTCTATACCTGTATAGTTTATTTCATAAGCCACCAAAGTTCGACTGATATAGTATATGACTTTTTCTTTAGCTATCTCATCACTTTGGGCTAAGAGTGATCCTAGAGAAGAATACGTAGCTGAAATATACAAAATCAAAGGTTTGCCTGAGATGGGTGGCATCAAAACTGGAGGTTTTTCCAAGTAGCCTTTGATTTTATCTAAACTTTGTTGATAGTCACTATTCCAAATATGGTTAAATCTTTTAAGTAGATTTTTATTGAAAGCTTGAGCCTTATCAACCAATTGAGAGATAAATCTAGTTATGGATTGTAGACTTCCTTGCAAACTTCTAAGCTAACTGATATTCTTTGGAGGAGGCATATCCATGATAGCTTGGACTTTTCAGGATCAACATCAATGGCCTTTTCTGAAATGATATAACCTAGAAATTTCCTAGAAGTGACCCCAAAGGCACATTTTTTTGGATTTTGTCTAAGTTGAAATTTTTCCATATGGTCCAATATCAAACTAAGGTCTCCAAGATGTGTCTCTCATTTTTTAGATTTAGCCAGTGTGTCATCAACATAGTCTTCCATGCTTTTATGCATCATATCATGGAAGATGGTTGTTATTGCTCTTTGATATGTAGCACTAGCATTTTTAAACCAAAAAGGCATGACATTCCAGAAAAAGGTACCCATGCACATGTTAAAGCTATCTTTTCTTGGTCTACTAGAGCTATCTTGATTTGGTTATACTCAAAAAATCCATTCATGAGAGAGTACATCTCATAACCTACAGTCATGTACACTATCATATCGATGTTTGGTAGTGGAAAATCATCCTTGGGGCATGCTTTGTTGAGGTCTCTAAAATTAGCATAGACTCTGATGGATTTGTCATGCTTAGAGATAGGTACAATTTTGGAAATCCATTCTGCATAATCAATGGCCCTGATAAAGTTTGCACTTAACAGTTTTTCCAATACCACCTTGACTAGTAGGGCCATATGTGGATGCATTTTTCTCAAATTTTTTTTGATAGGCTTTGCATCTAGGGAGATTGATAAGTGATGCATGATGAGATTTGTATCAAGCCCTAGCATATCAGAGTATGTCCATGTGAAGTTGATCTTCGTGTCTTGACAGAATTGAACAAATTGTGTCTTTTCCTCGTTTGACAAGGATTGAGCTACATGAATAATCTTAGGACATTATTCTATACCTAATTTGATAGGCTATGTAGGTTCAATGAGAATCAAAGATCTATCCTAGAAATAGCTAGGTAGACTACCAAGTACCTCATCCGCAGGTGCCTTAGGGAGGTTTCCACCATTAGATATGTCTTTATGTTTACTTTTTTGAGAATCTGACACTGCCACAATGTGGTTTTTGCCATCTAACTACTTATTTTTTCTTTTAATTTTTTGATTGAGGTACTTGATATCTGATTCCATCATGTTAACTATGGGTTCACTGGTGCAAGAAGTGACAGGTTCAATGGCATTCAGTTGACAAGCGATCTCATAGTCATTTTGGAAAGATTGTATTTTAGGTCTTTGATTTTGGAGAGACCAATCTATGAGATTTGAGTGAATTAGCGAGAGTGAGGAGGAAGTTTTGATGTGATTGATATGGAAATAGTCATCTCTAGTGACTTGTGAAGTCAAGCCTATAGAAAATGTTGCAAAGGAGTCCAACTCAGGAATAGACCTAGAAGGACTAGCATGATCCATTGAGACATGTTGTGAGTAAAACTCATCCAACCCTATACTAGACCATTCAACTACATGTGGTTGGGTTGTATAGGCATGAATTACATCCACCCCTAGCTTGCAAGATGCGTTTAAGAGACTTTCCCACTCATATTCATGAGTATCTATACTTCGATCCCTAGCTATGAGCCAAGCAATTTTTTGTCTAATCCATCCTCTATTAATGTCCTCAAGAGTAGATTATTCTTATTCATGTCATTGGGAAGTGGAAGATTCCTCATCATTATTAGTAGCCGATATTTCTTCTCCCCAAAGAAGGGACATGAGAGGGACAAAGTCTTCATCTTGTAAAGTAGTAGCAATCATGGGAGGTTCATCATCCTCTAATTTTCTAGACGTGGTAGTCTTCGAACACATGTTGGTATATCATTTTGTAGTCCAAAGCCTAAACCAATAGTGTCTCAAGTATCATGACCCTGAGTGTGACTTAAAGGTTCAACTAGAGCACTTTTATGACCAGTTAAGGACCCATGGCCTTGATAGCCCATTTTTGTCAAAAATTTATAGCCTTTGCCAAATCTTTTAGGAGAAATGGGAGTAGTCATAGTATCTTCTTCATCTTCCTCTTCTTTGTAGATCCTGTCCTTAATGGCTTGTTCTTCCTTTTCTACTTCTAGAGGGATTGATGACTGTACAAAAGTGCCAAAAAGTGTCATAGTAGAAGCAGAAGGGTTCTTTGTGGTAGTTGGTTTCCCATAAGACTGAGGGGAAACTAGTAGAGTAGTAACAGAGTCCAGAGTGTACTCGGCCATACCAAGGCTCATCATTTTCAGTTTTTGTTCACACTCTGTGAAAGATGGTGTTGGCTCATGAGGAGAGTGGTTGTTTGGGACCAACATTTCAGCAACAGACAATGTGTTGATGGACATTGATTTGTCATTGGGAACAACTATCTCAGGATCATTGAATGGGAACTTGTTGCACTAATGGTACATAGAGGGCACAACTTGCATGTCATGAATCCATGGTCATCCCAACAAACAATTATATGCAAGAGTTATATCTAGGACTTGAAAAAAAAAATCTTTTTCCACTAGACCAACTCAAATTGGTAGCACAATTAAACCCTTAGAAGGTTTTTCAACCTCATCATAGGCTTTTATGGTGATCTTGGACCTAGGATCAATGGAAAATTCTGACATGCCTAACTATTGTATAACATTGAATGAGATGATATTTAACCCTACACCATTGTCTATCAGGATTCAACAAACGTGAGTACAGAAGATTTGAACTTCGACATGGAGAGAAAGGTTATGGCGATGACTGAGAGCTCGGTCATCTTCTTAAGAAAAGGTGAGATAGTGAGGTGAGGAGATGTGATTCATCATAGATTGGAATCATTTTGCATCAATGTCTATGGGAACATTGAAAGAGCATAAAGATTTCTCAAGGATATCCATGTGCAAAGGAGATAACTCTAGCAACTCAAAAATGGAGATTTGTGCTAGTGTGCATTGCAGTTGGCTAACAAGATCATAGTTGGAGATCTTAGAGATAGTCGATTGCTTAGATGATGAAGCATTTTTTGGGTCATGAGAAACTTTTAGGACAACCTTAGATTGCCCCCTAGTAACAACATTAAGTGGTTCACTCTGAGAAGACAAAGACTCAATCACTCAAAGCACCACCTTGGGTCTAGTATCAACATGGTTTTGAGGAGTAGATTGTGTTCTTAAGACCACTTTTGGTCGTTCATCCTTAGCATCATAATTTGGCCAGTTTTCATTTTGGGGGCTTGGCATACATATATATTCAATGGGCTCAAGCATGCTTATAACATTATTAGGGTCCGCATAAGCATAGCTGATTTTGGCATCATGATTCTTTTTGGTAGCCTTTGAGCTCTCACCCTTTTCATATTCAGGTAAGGGTTGCTTAAAAGCCTTATGATCAACATTTTTAACAAGGCCATCTATGACAACTTTGCCAACTTCAATGAGGTCTTGAATTATGTCTTTGAGCTTGAAGCAATTTTCTGTTTTTTGTCCTTTACTTTGGTGATAGTTGCAAGTATGATCTAACAAGTGGATGATAAGGATGTGAGTTTTCTAGCAAGGTAACCAACTTGTTTGCAATTAAGGTTTTTAGAACCACCTCATAAGGCTCGGCCATAGGTGTGTAAACATGTCACTTTTTTGCAAATTTAGAGCCCTTATCAAAGGTTTGTGGCTTTGAACCTTCTTGTTGTTTCATAGCATAGATGGCATTGGAAAGATTAAATTTAGGCTCCTTATTCTTAGGAGTGTCCACTACTCTGTCATTGACAAAATACTTGTTTTTATTCCAAGGTTTTCCTTTTTCTTTACCATTTCCATTATTAGCTTTATCCTTGTTTATGATAATGTCCCCTTTCTTGCTAACAACATCCTCAATGTGATATGTTCTCTTAACCATGGTGTTGAAGGATGTGAGTAATTGCTTTTCGAGATCGAAGTATAACTCAGGTATGAGCATGTTGACAAAAATGTCAATTTTCTTAGCCTCAAGAACTTGCCGAGGATATCGCGAGTATAACGATCTCCATCATTGGAGGTAAATTGCAAAAGGTTCCCCTCGTTTTTTCTTGATTTGGCATAAATCCAACATTGTCACAAGATGTTGAATGCTGTAAGAATATTGTTGGATAAAACATTGTGTGAGCTCATCAAATGTTGTAAGACGGGGACTCAATTTTGTAAACCATTCCATGGCTTGTCCTCTTAAACTCCTAGGGAATAGATGCATAAGAAAGGTGTCTTCAAGCATTAAGTCCATGTTAAGAGCATAGAAATGCCTTACATGATCTTGGGGATCACCATTTCCATCATATTTTTCATACTTTGGAACCTCTATATCCTTAGGAAATGGCTACATATGTAAACTCCTATCAAATGGGAGAGCACATATTGAGTCAATAAAAGAAGTCTTAGGTTGCTCTTTTGAAGTATGTACCTATGCAAACTATTTCCTAAGTTCTTGCACTTCTTCCCTCAAGATCTCAGCTTCACTAGGTTCTCATTTGTGAATTATCCATTCAACATAAAAACCTTGGGGTAGCTCCACCCTCTTGCTTCCATGTAGTGGAAGTATTGATCTCCATTTTCTTCTAAGGCCCTAAGAATTAGTTTTTGGGCAAGGCCATCTTGTTGAAATTTGATCACATCTTCACTAGTTATTTCTTCATCACTATCATGATGGGAAGGTTTAGGTGGTGAAGGACATGTGCTAGTCGTAGCCCTAGGAGTCCTTGGTGGCATGTGGGTTCAATAGTTGTTCTCAAAAGAATTTTGTGGACAAGTTCCTGTATGTCCTTCATAGCGTAGTTGATTGTCAATGTCGACATGTTGGTGTTCTCTTTCCATAGCATATATGGCATCCAAAGTCCTTTGGGTCTCACATGCTTGTTCTTCTAAGTGACATTTAATTTCATCAGGATACACCATAGTGACTATACTGCTTGTATTGTTGGGTGTCTCAGAGGGTGTTCCAAATTGATTCTCAAAACTATAATGAAGATTATGTCAAACGTTGGCCATTTGTGTTTGAGCAGATTTGAGATTGTTATCACAAGGTTGCTTGTGAGGTCATTTGGGTGGTGTTTCCAATTGCTTGAAAATGAAAGGTGTATAGTCACTATTACTGACTTGATGTCTAGTTGTGACGAGCATGTAAAGAGTCATCCTTGTTTATTAGAACAAGAGAGGTATGTAAAATTTGAAGCTTTTACAACCAATACTAGTCATTTGTCAAAGTATATTAGATGGCTTGTCAAATAGTACTCAAGATCTTATAGCACTAGTGACTTGAGTTGAGTGAGAAAGCAAGGAGCTCAATAGGGAATAGCTAGAATAGGACAATAATCGTGTTTTGACAAGTGATTCATCAATGGTGTTTCAAGACTTACATTTGATGAACTAAACCCATATTTTTGACCTAGGACAGATTCTTAACACACTGGCATGCAACTAGGATCAAAAGTGACTGGCGTGACATACTTTAGACTAGAAAAATCCAAATACAGACCTTGTTTTGACCCAAAATAATCTTAGGTAAAACTTTCTCAAAAAGCAGGTGATAATAGTTCAACATAAAGTATCGTACAATAGATTTCTAGATAGAGTGCAACACTTTTTCTTTAGGCAACAGTTCTTAGTAAATAGGGTGATAGATTTTGGGAAAGCATATGATAGAACTTAATACTGACATGTGATAGATTTTTGTGAAATTCTATCATGCGATGTTTCTCTTGAAGGCAAGTGACAGAATGCCAATTTTGAGCAAAAAAAAAAACCAATTTGAAATTTGAAATTTGTTCTAATTCTTCAATCAGGTGGTTTGTTTTAGTCAGACAGTGTTTCTCTCTAGTTTGTATCAATCATCAGCAAGGTTTCCAAACATTAGGTGTTTTAACATGTCTTAACACAATTGAGCAAGGGTAAAAACAACATTGTCAATACACATTTATGATATCATAATAGATTTCCTAGTAAATTTTACTGAAATGTTTATGTTGAAAGAAAATTAACACTAGTCAACACATCAAAAAAAGAAGCTAAGAAATCTACCTTAGAGTCATGGTTCATTACTCAACAAGTTGGCCCACACTTGATGCTCCTTTACCTCAGACCAAGTGCTTTCCCATAAGAGATATTGGCTTTGTCATGGAAGTTCCATAAGCACATCCAAGGGAACACATATGGTGAGTGTAAAATCTTGGGGTGACCCAGGTAGTCCACTAGGATCGATCCTTGCACCAAGAAGTTGAGTGGCTAAAAAGGGTAGTTACTAACTTAGGGTGTTGAGATAGGGCTTCTGTTCCTAATGTTCCTAGTGCACCCAATTAAGGGACACCCCACTTTGTACTGGGTAACAAACCTCATGGTCACAAGAGCACCTTAAGTTTTCTTGCCTAGTGATCTCCTCATGGTTGAAATCCCACAAGCGATCACACTAGGCAAAGACAAACACGACGTCTACCAAAGATTTGTGTCCTTGGTAGCCTTGAGTTTATAGTGAGTTGGAAGAGCTAGTTAATCTGCTTTTTCTCACTTGGGTCATTCCTCTTGTTTTGTTCGAGAGAAGGTCCTCTAAAGGATTCTAAACTACACAAAGAGTGGATCAACTTTTAGAAGTCAAGATTTTTGATTCGCCACAAGGGTGAAGAGCATACTCTCCTATTCAAATTGTTTACTCCCAAACATGCCAAAAAGATTAATTTTCCCCTTACTCTTGAAACCAAATGGCAAGTCAAGATTTCTGATTCACTACAAGGGTGAAGAGCATACTCTCCTATCACCAAAAGATCCCAATCGTAAGTTTTAATGTGCCTAAAAAGAAACAACTAGTAGATGCCACACATGTAAAAGTAAAGAACAAGAAAAATTGGGTTTTTATGCATTGGGTAGCCCTACAAACAATTGCTAGTAGCCCTTGTGCGTTTGAAGCTTTGACATGCATTCTTTTTATGCAATGTTTCAATTTTTTTCACAAGGATCGCAACATGCAATAACAACTTGTTATTACCACAAGTTAGTGTGAAATAACATAAAATTCTGCAAAATGAACCTCTATAAAATAGCCTAGAGGTTGTAAAGGTAGGTAAATCTGATCAAATCCCTCAAGTAGTAAACAAAATCTCTGTCAGGCGATATTTCTTGCTGGAAGAATGTCACATGATACTTTGTAGTATAATAGGGTGGCATAATTTCTCTAGGCGATACTTTACAATAAGTTGTGCGACAGAGCTTTACACAGAGGGCGATAGAAAATAGAGTGAAAGTGCAACACTATTTTCACAAAAGGTATTGTATGACAGTAATTTGAACTGTCACACAAAACTGGAAAAATATAACCCACAATTGTGATTGTAAAAAAAGAAAAGAAAATATAGAATAGTAACAGAAAATAACAATGAAAATAGAAAAATGTAGGGTAAAATGTATAGTTCAGCCCCATGGTGGGTGCCGAAAATGTACACTAGAAAAGTATCAAACTCTAAACTATTCTATCCAAATGATTCCATGAGTTTGGAATGCTTGGATGCTAGCTTAGAGTTCCCTATCCACGGAGTGCAAGAAGCTTGGATTCGAATATGCAAACTCTTAGCTAAGTTTTAGAAATGTGCTTCTTGCTAGTAAACCATGCAATGGGAGGTTCTTTTAGAGATGAGATGCAAGAGTGTAAATGCCTATGAAATATGCCTCAATGATGCAATGCAAATGTGAAGACTAAACTAGAATGAGTATGCAAAATGCAGCTATGCTAAAACATGGATGAGAGTGTTACAGTCCCAATATTAAGCTTTGTGATCTAACTATTTGCAAAGAAACTATGCTAACATGCAATATGATCTAAATATTACTATGAAGTGGATGAAAGAATGAAGGCAAGGAAATTAAGTTCTCCACAAAGCTCCAAGAAAACCTATTAGAAAACCTGTAGCATAACCTTACTTCAAAAGATGGATCCCTTGGGAAGGAGAGAGCTCTCTCTTTTAAAGCCATATGGATGGTGGAGATCAAGATGAAGATGTTTGATAATCAATGGTTGAATTCAAAAATGGGGGGGAATCCATGTGCATGCACAAGTCAACCAATAGAATATATGTTGACTTGTCACATAAGACAAAAGTCTAATAAGCCTTTTTTTTAAATTGTGAAATAGAAAAAGGACTTTATGTGTGCACTTTAAGTGGGTTGGAAGAAAGGGGTATTTTATTTAATTAAAAGGGGACATGTTCTTTTAATCAAATAATGAACTTAGGATAGCATAGTTAAACTATATGCTATAATCAAATTAATTGATTATTAGCAATTTGGTCTAGGTAAATGATTAATTAATTTAGCCAAAATGCTAAGAAGGGGGCTAATAGTTTAGATGACCATTTTTAGGTGATTGTAATTATCACCCATTTTCATGCCAAATGACAATGTAGCTTTTTAATAATTATTTTAAAATCTATTTCAAACTGCATATAAATTAAGTTTAATTATTAAAAATAGAAAAATTATTGCAATTATCATAGACTAACAACTAATTTTATAAATACTTTTTTTTAAATTCACTTTACTTTTTCTACCCTTATAAATATGAAGAAAAAGAAAAGCATTTATATTTATGAAATCAAAGCTACATCCTTGATGTCGGACGTGGCTATCCTCCCTACAAATTGCACCATTGACTAAATTTCGAAAAAAAAAAATCACATTTTTTTTTGAAATTTTTAAGATTTGATCTTGATGATTTGTATATATTGTGATAAAAAATAACAAAATTTTTGAAAAAAATTCATTGCTTTTCGTGAACTTGAAAAAGAATCATGTTTGACCTCTTTTTTTTTTCTTTTTCTTTAATGGTGTTGGCTCCTGATTTAATAGTAATTAAATCAACCCATAAACCAGACCAATACATCTAAGGCTAGCGAATTCCTATGATGGATGCACTTGATTGCCAACTTGGGCCAACTATAAGGCATAACTCATTCTTTACTTTAGGCTTTGCAAAACCTAGGCAGGTTAACCTTGAGGCTCTAATATATGGTACTAGTGCAATTAAACATATAATTTGAACCTAATAATAGTAGATAAAACTCATTTTTCTTTTCATACTTATGCAATATCATAGGAGTGAGATAACTGCAAATTACGCGTAACCTATGAATCCATAAGCTAAGTGAGGGTTAATTCCTTTCAACCCACTGCAAAACATGAAAAACTAAAATAATTTGAATAAAAAAATTTGTGCAGATGAGCTTCATCTCACTTGACTCTAATTTAGTGATCAATGCCATATCCATTGCAATATAGAATTACTACTAGTAGGATGACCTAACTTGATTGCTTTACAATTAAGTTTGTCAACTGAAATCCCCAAATTCCATTCTTATGAAATATCTCCTCCATACACCTAGAAACCATATCAAATCATCAAAGAATTTACTTAAATCCTTGAGTTAAAAGCAACAAAAAATATGATACAAAACTCATCCGAGCTATCTTAGATTCAATGAACCTTATTCATTCAATCACAAAATTAATAGCATATGAAGAATTAGGAGACAAAATAAGAGAACACAGAGAGAATAAATACATTAAGCTGGTAATACTAAATGCATCTCAAGATATGTCATATGATTTGTCATCAATATCCATTATCTCAGAGTAAAACCAAATAAAATGAAATGAAATATGCACAAGAATGGATGCGTGGCCTTCACTGCTAGAGCTTTGCTCAATTAGACCAAAAGTAAAACTAACAACAACCTGGTATCATAGCAATGCAAAAAAAATTCAAACATACTAAAACCCTTTATAATGAATGAAAGAAAGAAATATATAGAAGAGGATGAATTCCCATATCTGTTCTACAACTACCATGTGTCCACTTGGAAAACTTTCCCAAGAAATTAAGAGCATCTCTCTAATCTCTCCCCTCAACTAGTAAATCAAATCCTCACTCATTTTTCCTCCCTAAAGCATAAAGTATCTCAAATATTTGATGGAAATTATAATTGATTGCAAAATACAAAAATATCTTAGAAGTTCTATCAAAAAACAAGCAAATTTTGAAAAACTAGAGGAAAAATTCATTATTATGCATCAAATTTTGAACAATCTGAGCCAAAAAATCATATCAAATGTATCCCAACTAAATTCTATGACTGCATTCATGAAATCATTTCCTATAACTAAGCATGCCATTGAGAACACAAAACCCCTTGTAGCATGCACTGGTGACCACCTATGTAAAAACCAATTGTAGAAACAGATAGTTCATCTCCTCTTAGTTTTGATGGTATATTGGAGTGCATATTTCAGACAAAAAATGTCCCCCAATAGCCATTTGAAAATTTGGCTCTGGACTATGGCTTTGCAAATTTAAAAGGATGAGATTGAAAAGTTTAAATAATTCTATAGTCTGAACTATAGAAAATTATATTTTTAAACCAAATGTTCAAATTTTGGAGATTGAAACCCAAAACAATTAAAATATTTATTATTTCATTTCCTTATACCTCCCTAACTATTTTTATGATCCCACTTATCAAAATCTAAGTGGCCACCTTGATCACCACCAGGTCCACACTTCTGTTGCAACTTCTGTCAAAAAATTTAACTTTTTGGGAGGTTGCCATGTCACTTGTTGGTCGAACCTCCCATTTTTTAGTGGTGACATGGTGACCACCAGAATTGATGACTTTTCTTAGCATCTCTTTTGTCCAAAATTTATGATCTTCATTGTCCAACTATCCTCCATAGGTTGGGCAACTGGGCCACCCTTCATACATTGCACGGCTTACGAAAACTTGTGTCTTGTGAAAACTTGATGTTATGTGTGGAAATTTATTTAAACCATTTGAACTACCCATATACAAGCAATGTGGGACTAAATCTTCAAACCAATCCTCACCATCATCTATCCACCTTCCTCATGCATGCTTTCTTCTATATGTGTTGCCAAAACAACTCATTTACAAATGTCTCATTACAAACTCCATGACCAAGATGGGTGGTGATAAATCCTACACCTTCTTTTGCATCCAATACATTCTCCAAATATCTAGCAAAAGATTGTAAATCACTATTTGCATCAACATCACTTTCAACATCCTCATTTTCAGTGGTTAAAAGACTTTGAAATTGGTGATTCCAAATTTCTTGACACTTTCCATGTGCTTATTGTTGTAGCTGAAAAATGACATGTGTTTTCACCGTGCAAACTTGTTCAAAGTTGTTGCATCAACTTTGACCCTTGAAGTAACCTTCTTACTTGAAAATTTTCTAACCAGAGCAATGTGGTGCCACCTAGTCATCTTTCACATGCCACCTCCAACCATGGATCTGCACCCTTCCTCATGTGGTCTTCTTTTCCAAAAGAAACCTTGTCTTCAAATGCTACCTCCTCTCTTTGCTCTTGGGGCTTCCCTTTAATATGAAAGACTCTCCTTGCTGCCTCCTTTGCTCATGTCGCTGCCTTTTGTGTGGAACACCCAATTTCTCTTAGATGGAAGTCAATGGACCTCTTGTTCATGCACGACAAACTCTTAAGTAAAAATGAATCAACAAAATATGGCTTCAAACTCCTTCAGTGAAGTTTGCAGCAGGGAACACTGTCTCTTGCATGGAAGAGAATGCTCTGTTGCTTTGTTCAGAAGGGAAATACCAGATATTGCCAAATACCTTCCAAACATTCTTTTCTTCCACAAAGATGTACCCCCCAAACACCCTAAAATTTTAATGCTACATTGCATGCATGAGGCATCTTCCATCACATATAGCGTGCACAAGGCCAAGAGCTCCAATTGGCTCAATCAAATTCTGAAATGAGGCCATCTAATACATCTCCTCTATGCAAGAATCTTTTGGTCACATCCAATCAAAAAGAAAAACCATTTCATTCCATATAGCTTCTGTAAAATTCTTTCTTAATTTATGTTTGGGTTGAGAACATTCCATGGCTCACCTCTGCAATTAATATAAACCATAATGTCAATCTCTTTTGTTAGTTTTTTGAAAATTTGTTGAAGATAAGATTCATTTCTTTCTTTAGAGAAACTAAAGTTAAATAAATTTCGTATCAAATTCATCTTTGTGTATGGAGTCACTCCTGAAGCAGAATCTCCTGAATAGTCATTTGAAAGACAAATCTACAATATATCTCTCCTCAAACAATGGTTCAAGGTTTCTTGCCAAGTTATTGTTTCCAAGATACAACTTCTTACAATGTTGAAAATCTCCAATAACTGGTGGGATATCTCTACAAGTCAAGACATTTCTCATTTTCTTGAACTAAACTTCCTCTTATTTAGCAATTTACTTTTCATCTTATCAATTTGGCAAAATTAGTCGAGCCCCAAATTGGGTCTGGCTAAAAAAAAAATTGAATTCAAACACCTAAAACCCCCAATTGTTCCAAAGAAGTTACCTTACTGACTGGAAACAATTCACAACACTGGTTCAACATTTAAAAATCATTTTACCATTAATATACAAACTATCAATTTTGTGTCAAGAGGTACATTAACTAGCTTTAAAAACTGACAAAAACACCTAACTGGGCTCTAAAATCTGACACACCAATTCTCAGTTCCACATGATCTTACCCTTTTGAATCTCATTTGATGAATTCTCAATTAATAGATATTGACTATTAGAGTTGCCTCCCCAGAACTGCCTCCAAGCAAACACATTAGAAAATAATAAATCACATTTTGTTTTAGCTTTAAAATTGGGTAAAATGATACTTGGGGGCATGAAAAATGCAATGTTAGTTCATTGTTATGAGGACAATATGAATCTATGACTAAAGCTCATGATGAATAATAGAACGAAAATGGCGAGTGGTCAAAGTGAGCTATTCAGAATTTGCATCTTGGAAACAATGGTAGAAAAATTTGCAAATGGAATGGACCTGGGAAAGTGTGCAAATAGATTCATCAAATTTTGAAAATTGGCATATTTAAAGTGGTTTCAAAGGAGAACATAGTGGTACAATCTATTCAATCTCACCTATCATGGATTCAGAGTTATGACATCAAAAATAGGGGTACCAACAAATTTGCATGTGTTGATACCAATAAAACATCCCAAATTACATTTGCAATTGCATTTGAAAATTAATCAAATGGATTTTTCATAAGCTCAAACTTGAAACATAGAAAATCTCTGACCTCTACAATGCAACGCAAAAGGAATTTTCTCATTTTGGTCAATTGGATCAAATTTATGAGAAGTCAAACAAGGCCTCCTAGAATTCTGAACAATTCACATCAACATGACAACAATAAATGACCAACTTTGAGGGATTCAAAACCTAATCAAACATATTCAAAACAACTCAAGATCTGAAACATAAGCTCTCTGTTATGAACAATAAACACTCCCAAGGTGGCAAGTCATGAAATATTACTGGGTGCAAGACATTCAAATACAAACATGGCTTCCTATCACTATTTGACACAGACAAAAATGTAGATTTGGACATTGCTCAAAATGAGACTTCATGAAATGGCTCAGAATGACAATTTATCATCATGGAACGCATAAATGCACTGAATGCAAGGCATTAGAAATATTAAACACCTCTTAGGCCTCACAAGTACAATCGAGTACACATGCATTAAATGCGCTTAAAAGGGCTCAAAAGCTTTGAATGTTGCTCAAATCGAGAAGCTGATTTCAAGTCCCAACAAGTGCATTTTGTCTGGAGATTGGCCAATGCCCTTGAAGTCTATCAAATCAAAACCTATACCATATTCTTAGCCACAATTGGACAAATTGATGACTATGTAGTTCTTTTTAAGATACAATAATTCTATTAGCATAATGTATGCTTAGATTTGGCTCACATTTGGTATGATTCGTATAGACATTATAAATTAAGCATACATTTGACTCTTATTTGGTATGATTCTTGTCCTTTTTTGGTTTGAAAAACTATTATTGAAGACGTTGAAGACTTAGGCAGGCAATCTATAAACAATAGAAATGGTTTCTAGGGAGTACTATTTAACTAGTTTAAATCAATGGCCCACATTGCACACCTAGACATAGATAATTATAGTGGGAAGATTCAGAGTTTCCACCTGCCGAGAAACATATTTTTTTAAAAAAAAATTGAAAGTATTGTGGCTCAATAACGTTGGGCAGTTTTTAAAAGGTTGAAATCAAATAATAGTTTTGATGCGATATTCTTCACGAATTTCTTCCCTTCTTCCATAACATCAAGTTTAATGTGATAGTTTTGCCTATTTTTTTTTTTTAAATCTTTACCTATGGACCAGAGTCTGTCTCTTAACTCATAAAGATCTTTAAAACTGAGATACCTTAATAACAATGAAATAGTCACAATATTTATTTATGATGTTTTAAGATTTGGTGCAAAACCTATAGAGAGCCAATTGAACTATTGCTAACTTGTGAAGATTGCCAAATTTGACTATTTCACAAATAGCTTCAAAATGACAAGAATAAATTCCTATGCATGCCACGATCTCCTTTCTGGCGGATCTTCCAAACACCGAGCAAATTAATCATCTAATCTGTGTCTCCCGCTCACATCACAACAATTTTCCAGCATCTTCTTCTATGACAGAAAACACCACGGAGAAATCAAATAATCCGCCAGCGAATACTTATTCAGGCGTCCGACAATGTCACAATGTGGGAAAGTTATAACATTTCGACGGCAATGCTGCCAATAATAAGCATATCGGCTTAACAACACAATTCAAATAGTTTGAATTTTATAATATAGGAGTACAATCACAATCGAATGACCAAGAATTTAATATATAGGCTGGCTCGGGAAGCCTATGTCTTTCGGACGGATGGATAACAGCCGCGCGTGAGGAAAAACCCAACTTACGCTACGCTCTGCTCCAGAACAGCCAACTCCATCATTCGGAGAAGGATAACCCTGTGAAGTAGAATTGTTTTCGATATTATGTGACGATGGAATTAGTTCTCATGAAGGACTTTGAGACACAAAATTATGCACCTTTAGAAAATGATCTATCTTGCAATTAAATATTAGAAGATTAATCATGGAAAGAACATTAAAATCATCACAATCGAGCTTCAAAATCCTAAGCTCTTTTATACATATCCTTCAATATATATATTCTCACACTTCAAAGGTTGATTTCTTGTGCAAAGGCTAACTTTCTCCGTAAGGAGACAACTAGCTTATTTCATTTTCCTCTTTTGGGATTGATTGTGAAAGTATAGTTTTATGGGCATTCTATAGACTTGACATGTCTTATCACAAAATTAGATATGAAAGTACTTCTATGGGAAGACAGTGTTCTCCTACGTATTGACGGCTTGCATCATTACACATAACTCTAAATAAAATGATGAATACATAATTTGTTTTCTTCATTACAAATCTCACTAAAGAGGTCTAGTACTCTTCCTCCTTGATTGAGCATGTATCAATTGGAAAGCCACTCGCATTGTGTTTTATTGTCAATGTCTTGTCAAAATTAGAAAGGGTTAGGAGGGGTTGTTCTCCCACATTGTTTATCATATACTAATTTTTTTTTTAATCAGTAAACAGTCAAGGTCTTAATAGATTTTATTAATAAAAATTGATAATTACAACAACACCTCTCCGTTAAAATGGGCACTGGTAGGAAAGAACGGAGAAGAAAACCCCTAGTCTAGGCTAGGACAACCGTCCTTTATTATTACATCATAAAAGGGGCATACCTTAGTAAAATAAACTCATAAATATTATTACAGAGAAAGATTGTAATACAACTTGATACAATAATTATCAAATCTTTGATGCCACTAAGACCAATTGTGGTTGGTCCATTCCAACCTTAGCCTTTTACATCCTTCTTTTATTAACCAGTGTGCTCAACCCTATCTAATTACTTAACCATCCAAATTGTTAGTGATATGGCTGCATAATCTTATAACTGTGATGGATGCCTTGGAGAAAATGCTTGTTCCTTTCTTACATTACATTTGTAATATCTACTACAAACTCAAATTAAGGCATTCATTATAAAATTCATGTTGCTTATTAAATAAACCTAATCCTTAAACTAACTGAATTAATTAGTATAGATGTCTATCTGACAAAACCTTGATCCCTATATTTGATTTAATATGACTTATCTTTGTTTTTCTTTTTGAGTAAAAACAAATCAATGAACTTATTAAGATATCTATAGTCTACTAAAACCAAATCTACATCTGCATATCCTAAGAGAATCTTGTCAATTAGCCTTAAGCATCCAACATCTTATTTAGTCTTACAGACCTAACTGTAGAGCTTAAATGTTATAAATTGAAGTTACTACTTTATGTTTTCAACACTCCTGGGTTTTTACCTCTAAGTCAAATTAGTCTCCTTCATCTGATAGTTAAGCTATCAAAGACTTTGACACTTAATTCATAATACCCAGCAATAAGCATGTTATAAAAATAGAGTACCCTACTTATTTCAGCAAAAGACATAACGATAATAAATTGCTATAAAATTTGGGAGACTAATAAATCATATACTAATTTTATTCCTTATATATTCATTTAAATATTTAAACTTTTCATTAGAAATAGGGAATGATATTGGGGGAGTGGGAAAGGGAGAGGGAAGGGGGCAGGGTGGAGGGTGAATCAATATTCCACAACTTTTTGCCTAATTATGGATATTAGTTACAAACCTTATACTTGTATAAATAATTAAATTAAAATTTATTAAAAATCATAACATAAGGAAACACATTGAACCATATTTTATTAACAAGGAAAATCATTTCCAAGGGAAAACCACAATGGGGATGGTACCCACACAATGATCCACTAATCAAAAGTACTTTATAAAATGTTTTGACCCTATTAGGAGTCTATTACATGCATGTAGTGTCTCTTTCTTTATTAGAGGACTAGGAAAACTTAAAAGCCTCAATGCTTTTAGGATTTATGATTACAAAATTCGAAAACAAGCTCACTACACTTTCAATCACAATAAAACTTTTGAAGTCATAGAGTAATACAAAAACTTGGTTGTGTTGGTATCTTCAATATCCTATCAAACCTGGGTACATTAATGCATGAAAACAAAACACATAGCCATATATTCTATTTTGATAATCTCATTCCCATGCATACAATACCAATAAAGTGTAAATATAGAGATCATGGCATTACAATACAATTAGCATGCTCACTAAAAAAAATTCCCTTCCTTTATACAATAATCTTCAATCTGTCGAACTTGTGCTTGATCACATGTTAGAAAACCCCATTATTATAATCTTATAGATGATGGTTAACATCTAGGTTATCTTCACTTCCTTTTCAAGCTCTTTATTTGACATGTCAAATCAATTCCTTGAACAATTTTTCAATACTCTATCAACTACTATGTTTCTGCGATGTTAATCTTGTCATTAGAATACTCAACCAAAACATATGAAAATCATACCATTAATTTAAAAATTCTTAACCATAGATTCAATGCTATCATAGATAACTTCTCTCTAATTTTTAGCCTTATACATTTTCTTTGAAAATCTCCCCCAAATAAACAAGGTGATTGTGTACTATAATTCTACTTAGTCAATTTTCATAATCAAAATTAATAATTCTTTGAGTGACCTTACCTTAATATAATATTCCTATTAATGGTAACTCCTATTATCTTATCTTAGCCAAATTTCCAATAATATTACCCTTTTGTATTGATGGGAATATTGCAACAATTTGGCTAAGTATAAGAATAGTTGTTCAAAATTTAAAAAATGGTAGCCCCAATACAATGTGGATCAAATTTGTATATATCATCATCATGACTAATAGTATTTCCCCTCTTTTACTATATTTCATATGCATATTTCTAGACTCCCCTTAAGCATTTAACCACTGCATACCTTGTAGTTGTTATTTTATACCGATTTTTACTACCTTCCACACCCTCTTTAATGTCAATGACAAAGGTAAGTCAAAATTGATACATAAAAGAAAAAAATGTGTATGTACATGTTAGAGTCTATTTATAAACTATACTTTCTTTGGTAGGTATCTAGTGCTATTTACAAAGTTTCTCCGTAGAGTTTTTAACTCCACATCCTATGTTTCCTTAACAATCTCTTCTACGTCAATAATTGCACAAATTTCATATGCAGTTACCTTAGCTCCATTAAAGTCCATAGGTGAAAATTCTTCATAAGAACTCTTTACTTCTATCAGGGTGCTTAATATTTTTTGAAGGATACAAATCTTTGGTGTTAAGTGATCTCTAAATTGATTGAATCTTTCAATTATCCCATTTTTATCATTCTCTTAAATCTAAAGTCCATAAAACATTTTACAAGTTCTTTTTTCTTCCTTAGTGATACTTAAATCATTCTTCTCACATTACATGGATAACTTTTCTAATTATGCTTCTCATTCCTCAATGTTTTACGTGACATCAATGATACACTTGTGTTCTCTTGTGCATAAAATATATAGTCTTTTCCCTAATTCTATATATCTTCTTATGTTCTTAATACATACGTCCATAACTTTAAAATCACCTCTAATATTAATGCATACCTCATGGAATGACTTAGCTTCAAGTAAATTTGCCATCAAATTCTTCAATTATTTTACCCACATTTTTTGCTAAATCAATATCGTGGATTTGGATTGGAGTGAGAAAGGTTTTTTACAATCTATCCAAAGAATTCTAAAGTAATAGCTTTGTCTTCTCATTCTTCATTGTTGATATTTATTTTTCCTCATCATAGGAAAACAAAAAAAGTTTCATGAGACTATCCTCATCCATTTCTTCCTTCATTACATTTGTAATATCTCTAGATATAATAGGACTTGCTAACAAATTATAAGTTTCATGAGACTATCCTCATCCATTTCTTCCTTCATTACATTTGTAATATCTCTAGATATAATAGGACTTGCTAACAAATTATATTTTATTTTAGGTGGTGGTGTGATAGAAATGTTCTTTCCCTTGTCAGTTGATTTTGTAGATGTTCGCAATGGCATGGTGTCTTTGGCTTCAATCATTTTTTTTTGATCTGCAATAGAATCTAACACAACTCATTATATATACTCAGTCATTATGGGAGATCAATGTTCTCCTTCATTTTCATAGATGGCATTATCACTACATTCAATTTTCTGTGCACTTTAATAATCTGCAATCTAATTCTCTTTCCTTGTATGCTCTGTTTGTTGTACCTATATTTGAGTGGTCATATTTTGATTTTTTTTGTACTATTATTTTCTCAATGTGTCCATCTTGTTCCTTAACATCTTTCTTTGTAACTTCTTCACCTTTCTTTATTTCCTCTTGTACTACATCTTGATCTTGATCATTATCATTTTTATCAATGTTTTATGTCATAGAAATTGATTCAACAATAATGTTTCTAGTTTCATCCATATTTCCAAAATCAATTTTGTGCCAATCTTTAAATGGATCTTATGCTCCTGTGGTTGTATCAAGAGTTACTGGTACTCTTTCTATGTATATACAAGTATTTTTCTAACACTACTTAAAAACTTTTGTTCTTCCTTGTCCTTACTACCTAATAGTTTAGGTTCACTAATTGTTATCCCTACTTGTGTTTTCATATACTTCATGTAACATTTGGATCTTTAATTCTTTTAGTATGACATTCTTAGTTTCCTCATATATTTTCTCATACTATCATGCCATATCCTCAATTGTTCTTATCTTTCTCATCAAAAGCGATTTTGCATTCTTAAGTACATATTTCATATGATCAAAACTTATTGATGTACATAAGTTTCTTACTACATACCCTCTCATCTTTTATTCCTCTTCTTTGGCTCTCAATGTGCTCCCTTTTGGCTTGTCATAAAGATTTTTGAGAATGCTATCTTCTAGTTCAATTCTAGGATTCTTAAATTTTAATAAGTATTTAACAAATTCATTCTCCAATTATTTCCATTCATTTTCAACATATCTCCAATAAAATATTTGCAGCTAGTCAAGATTTCCATCTTTCTCAATCCTCTTTATTTCATTCTTAAATTGATTTCCACTTCCTAATTTGTATTGGTAATTCCATCTTTGGCTGCTCTACAATTGGGTTTTCTCTTTCTTCCCTCTTCCTCTCTTCCCTTTTCCCATTTATTATTTTTTATACCACATCATTCCCCTCCTTCTCCAACTCCTCCTCCTCCTCCTCCTTCTTCCTTCTTCCTTTTCTGCTCCTCCTCCTCCTTGTCCTCTTCTTCTCCTCCTCCTCTGCCTCCTCCTCCTCCTCTTTCTTCTTCTTATTCTTCTTCTTCTTCTTCTTCTACTACTTCTTCTTTTTCTTCTCGTCGTCCTCCTCCTCCTTGTTCTTCCTCTTCCTCTTCCTCCTCTTCCTCCTCCTCCTCCTCTATTTTTTTTCTTCTCCTCCTTCTCCTCATCCTTCTTCTTCTTCTTCTTCCTCTTCCTCCTCCTCTCCTTCTCCTCCTCCACCACCTCTTGTCCTCATTTATGTTTCTAATTCCATCCTAGGGTTGTTTAAAACTGGTTGTTCTATTTCTTGCATATATGATTGTTCTACAAATTCTTCCTCTTCTTCTTCCCTCTTCCCATTTATTAGTTGTTATACCACTCTATTCTTCTTCCTCCTCCTTCTACTCTTCCTCTTCCTCTTCCTCATCTTTTTCTTGTTCTTGTTCTTTTTCTTCCACCCCTCCTCCCCCTCCTTCCTCTTATATCTTTATTTCTTCGTTATAAATAGTTTCTTTACCAACTCTTGGGGTATTCCTCATTGATCTTATAGGTTTCATAATTTTTGGAAAAATATATTCATTGGTGATTTCAATATCATCATCTTTAAATTACTTTTCCTCTTATATTGGTGCTTCAACAATAGTTACTTATTGTGCTCTCCTACTTCTAGAATTTTCAAGTTTTCTCTTAGAATGATATTTATTGGACAAATTTTTGGAATCTTTCCATTCTTATTTTATCATACCTAATTCTTTAAAAATTTCTTCAACCATTTTGGAAATTTATCATTTTCTTGTACTATATACAATTGTTCTCTTACTTTTCTAGAATTTTAAGGATAAGATTCCCATCTAGGGCATTCACTATCCCTTTTATATTCCAACATAAGTTTATCATATCCCTCTAGAATATGTTCTCTGATCTTATAAGCCATAGGATAATTGAAGAAATTCTTAGGTTACACTACCTCCATGCACATATAATCCATTTCTATCATGAAGAATATGGTATCCTCATAAATTTGATTAACAAAGGGGTATGTGTAGGATCATGGTGTACCAAAAAGTGGTGATGTGATAAAAATAGAGGTTGAAAATGTCTAAAAGCATTTCAAAATCTGTTACGACATTTTTCACCCATCCTGGTACCAAACCTAGAAAGTAGGCCACCAACCCTTATCGAATATATGATTTGATATTGGATACCTGATATTATTAGATATCCAATATAAAATCAGATATCCGATATCAAATTGGATAGCCAATAACTGTACTATTTTATTTTTTCTAAAAATACAACTTGAGGGTTGTTGTTTTGACAGCGATATAACATTTTTCGAGCTTGGATATCTTTTTTGTAATTGGATATGCGATAATAGGTATTTTCTTTAATGTTTTTTCAATTTTAGTATAAATTTATCAAATTTTATAATAAATTTGTTAGTTTTAGTTGAATTTGTTAGAATTTCGGTTTTTTGATAGAAATTGTTGAAATTTAGGTTTTATTAAAATATAAATTATGTTTTATGAAATAATAGGTATGGCTGACCAAAATGATGATAATGAGGCAAGAAATATTGTTCCTCATAACCCCCCACCAAATGATCTAGTGCCCCCACAAAATTGTCCCCCAAATGATCCTTTACCCTATCAAAACCCTCTTCGAATCAAGGATTTGATATTTGAAAATCTCACTGAATTGAGAGCTTTGTGAACAACATATAATAATGTAACTGCATTGGCTCCTATGTTATCCACATTAAACACTGTAGTGGATAACATTGAAACACTTACTAAGGAACAAAATACCGCTCTTCATTGGTGTGACGAAATGCATAAGATATTCAATGATGGGTTGGACTCTGATGAGGTTACGGTCCTCAATATAAGTAAAGATGATTTGGTTTCCCTTTTTGCGAACCTAAAAACTAGTTTACCAATCAACCACAAAAAGTCCAAACTATCGATTAAATGGTGCACAAATGGCGCCATACATGCAAACTTTTGGGATCGTTGGTGGATAATTTTTGACATCCCTCCACATAGCAATTTAGAGGTGCCATTTTATTTCCTTAGAAAATTGTATGCAGAATTTGTGTTGAAACTGAAGGTGAACTATTGGAGCATGAGGCTCAACATGGGTGTAGGACTAGGAGCTCCTTAGGATAGACCCTCTTCCCAATTGAAGAAAGCTGACACTTTTTTCCCCTTAATTGATGTCTCCCCCTCCTCAAGTGCAACATCCTGATACTATCATAGAGGCTAGCTCTTAGACCATTAAAGCCATCCATAGATTGAGTAACCTATTGATATCTCAGGTTAAGTCAATCCTACCTCCCCGTGTTGATGATGCTAGCATAAGTTCATCATTAGTTAGATCATCTATGACCCCTAGGGATGTATGTGGTTGGTTCTAATGTGTCAAGAGGGGTCATAGGTTAACCTATGACCCCTCTCGACATATTTCATGACAACATATGTCCCTAGGGGCCCTAGGACCGCTAGGGACACATGTAGTTGGGTCTAATGCATCAAGAGAGAGCATGGGTTAGCCTATGACCCCTCTTGATACATTTCATGAAAACCTATGTCACTAGGGGTCCTAATCCTCCCAGGGACACATTTGGTTGGTTCAAATGTGTTGAGAGGGATCATAGGTTAACCTATGACCCTTCTTGATGCATTTCATGGCAATGTATGTATCTTGGGGCCCTACAACACCTAGGGATGCATGTGGTTGGTACCAATGCATCTAGAGGGATCATAGGTTAACCTATGATGCGTCTTGATGCATTTCATGACAATGTTGACAATGTATGTCTCTAGGGGCTCCATGACCCCTAAGGATGCATGTGGTTGGTACCAATGCGTTGAGAAGAGTCATAGGTTAACCTATGATGCCTCTTGATGCATTTCATGACAACATATGTCCCTAGGGGCCCTGGCACCCCTAGGGATGCATGTGGTTGGTTGTAAGTTAACCTATGACCCCTCTCAATGCATTTCATGATAGTGTATGTCCCTAAGGGCCCTAGGACCCCTAGGGATGCATTTGGTTGGTTCCAATGCATTGAAAGGACTTATAGGTTAACCTATGACCCCTCTCGATGCATTTCATGGCAACTTATGTCTCTAGAGGTGCTAGGACCCCTAAGGACGCATGTGGTTTTCATGATATGCATCGAGAGGAGTCATAGGTTAACCTATGACCCCTCTTGACCTATTTTATGACAACGTATGTCCCTAGGGACCCTAGGACCCCTAGGGACATATTTGGTTGGTTCTCATGTGTTGAGAGGGATCATACGTTAACCTATGACTCCTCTCGATGCATCTTATGACAACCTATGTCCCTAGGGACCCTAGGACCCCTAAGCATGCATGTGGTTGGTTCTAATGCATTGAGAGGGGTCATAAGTTAACCTACAACCCTTGTTGATGCATTTCACAACAATGTATGTCCCTAGGGGCCTTAGAACTCTTAGGGACAAATTTGATTGGTTCCGATGTAACCTATGACCCCTCTCGATGCATTTCAAAACAATGTATGTCCCTAGGGGCCCTAGAATTCCTAGAGATGCATTTAATTGGTTCCAATGCATCGAGAGTGGTCATAGGTTAACCTATGAGCCCTCTCGACACATTTCATGACAACATATGTCCCTAGGGGTCCCTAAGACCTCTACAGATGCATGTGGTTGGTTCTCATGCATCGAGGGGGGTCATACGTTAACCTACAACCCCTCTCAATGTATTTTACAACAATGTATATCCATAGGGGCCCTAGGAACCCTAGGGACACATGTGGTTGGTACTAATGCATTAAGAGGATTTTGTTGCATTTCATGAAAACCTATGTCCCTAGGATTCCTAGGGCTCATAAGGATGCATGTGGTTGGTTCAAATGCATCGAGAGGGGTCATGGGTCAACCTATGACCCCTCTTGACACATTTCAAGACAATGTATATCCCTACAGGTGCTAGGACCCCTAGGGACACATGTTGTTGATTTTAATGGATTAGCAAAGATCATAGGTTAACCTATGACTCCTCTCGATGCATTTCATGATAATGAATGTCCCTAGGGGTCATAGGACCCCTAGGGACATGTGTGGTTGGTTCTAATACATTGAAGGGAGTTATAGGTTAACCTATAACCCCTCTCGACGCATTTCATGACAACCTATATCCCTAGGGGTCCTAGGGCCCCTAGGGATGCATTTGGCTGGTCTCAATGCATCGAGAGGGGTCATAGGTTAACCTATGACCCCTCTCAATGCATTTAATGACAACATATGTCTCTAGCAGCCCTAGGACTCATAGGGATGCATTTGGTTGGTTCCAATGCATCGAGAGGGGTCATAGGTTAACCTATGACCCTTTTTGACACATTTCATGACAACGTATGTCCCTAGGGGCCCTACCACCCCTAGGGATGCATGTGGTTGGTTCCAATACATTGAGAGGGGTCATAGGTTAACCTATGACCACTATCGACACATTTCATGATAACGCATGTCCCTAAGGGTGCTAGGACTCCTAGGGATGCATGTGGTTGGTTTTAATGCATCGAGAGGGATCATAGGTTAACCAATGACCCCTCTTGATGCATTTAATGACTAGGGGCCCTAGGACCCCTAGGAACAAATGTGCTTGGTTGCAATGCATCGAAAGGGGTCATAGGTTAACGCATGACCCCTCTCAATGCATTTCATGACAACTTATGTCCCTAGGGGCCCTAGGACCCCTAGGGATGCATGTGGTTGGTTCTAATGCATCGAGAGGGGTCATAGGTTAACCTATGACACCTCTCAACACATTTCATGACAACCAATGTCCCTAGGGGTCCTAGGGCCCCTAGGGCTGCATTTGGTTGGTTCCAATGCATGGGGAGGGGTCATAGGTTTACTAATTTCATGACAAGTATGTCCCTAGGGGCCCTAGGACCCCTAGGGATGCATTTGGTTTGTTCCAATGTGTTGAAAGGGATCATAGGTTAACTTATGACCCCTCTCAATGAATTTCATGACAACGTATGTCCCTAAGGGCCATACGAACCCTAGTGATGCATGTGGTTGGTTCTAATGCGTCGAGAGGGTTCATAGGTTAACCTATCACCTTTCTTGATGCATTTCATGACAATGTATGTCCCTATGGGTCATAGGATCCCTAGGGACACATTTGGTTGGTTCCAATGCATCGAGAGGGGTCATAGGTTAACCTATGACCCCTCTCGACACATTTTATGACAACCTATGTCCCTAGGGGCCTTAGGACCCTTAAGGATGCATGTGGTTGGTTCTAATGAGTTGAGAGGGGTCACTAGGGTCCCTAGGGACATATGTTGTCATGAAATGTGTCGAAAGGGAATTTCATGAAAATATTATATTTAATGATAATATAATACTATATATTTTAATATAATAATAATATATTATTAGATTATATAACAATAATAATCATATATGTTACTAGATTTTAGATTGAATAATAATAATAACCATATACTATTTTATATAATAATATTCATATAATATTACTATATATATTTAGTAATAATAATGATAATTATACATATTACTATACATAATAATAATTATAATCATATAATAATAATAGTTAATAATAATAATCATAATCATATGTAATAATAATATTAATGACCACACTTTCCCCAAATAAATTTCCCTCTACAACCCTCTAAAGTTTCCCTCTCAAATTTCCCTCCCTCCAAAATTGCAATTGAAAAATCTTTCCTCTCAAATCTGCTTCAAAAATTGATATTGAAAAAACTCGTAGTGATTGGATACTCGATTTCATATTAGGTATCTGGTTACAGATCGGATACTTGATTTTATTTTTGCTATCTGATTAGGCTCTGTATTTACCAAGCCTATTTGGTCAACCCAAAAAACGTGTTTGAGAAGGGTTTCACTAACACTTAGACTTCGGGTAGCCATCTGACAATGTTATTTTCATCAAAATTGAATGAAATGAAAAGGGTTTTTTAATAATACTCAAGAGATTCAGTTGATATAACTACTACCAAATTCTAAGTTTGATAATTATTTATTAGTTAACTTTCAATGAAGATGATTATAAAGTGTTGATTGACATACTAATTGAAAAATAGCTATAACTTTCAAACAGAATAACATTTTTTAAATATAAAATTTGCATCACATTCTATGCTTTTCCTAGTATAAAGAAAATAAATTAATTAATTTTGCAAAGCTTTCAATTAGTTAAGGTGGTCAAATAGAGGAGTTTTTTTTTAAAATGTTTTATTAGAAAATTCATATTTAATTATTTATTTGTAATAAAAATACCCAAAAATATGTGTCACATCCAGACATGAGTCTACTTTATATATATATAATTATATTAAAAAAATATTATCATTTGATTTTGATTGAGGTGGTCAGACATACACCTACTTTTTATTTTTGCCTTGAAATTTTTGTAGTACTGCATTAAAATCCAAACTTTTGACCAATCAAATTTATTTTTTCTCTAGAAAAGGTCTAGTAGTTTAGAAACTACATTCAATTTTCTATAGATTAGTTTCTTATAACTTTTTAGTATAAAGTCTAGAACCACTTTAAAATTATGTGTCAAGTTGACATAACCTTGATTTTTTGGTTTTTCACTGCCACTTAAGGCCATAGTTTGGTTGACCATGATCCTACACATACCCAAAGCTAGGTACTCTTTCCCTTTTTTTCATTTCTATTTGAAAATATTTAATCATTCAAAAACTATCTTGATCATCTTTTTTAGGTTATCTACGATAGTAATATATTATTAGTTCCATGGTGCATCTATCTCATATCAATGTTGATTGAAGCATGCTAGGAAATTTGTGAAAATCTTGGAAGAATAATCACATAAGAAGTGATCAAAATGTTAAAGGATGGTACTTATGCTGATTGATCCTTTTGATGTTATCTAATAGTTAATTCATAAGGATCTTAGAAAAATTTGTCAATTCTTTAGCTATAACCCTCCTATAAGCTATGTGGATTACTTCTCTTAGCACTGAGTTTGGCCTCAAACCATAGTCTATTTTTATATCCCATAATATTACTAATTACCCTTACATGTATCTATCTACTATCACTCAAGCTCAACCCTCTTCTATCCCATGTTTCTCATGTATTATTTTCTATTTTCTTATTAACTTTCTTCTCTCCAACATGAACTATTCAACTATTGCCAAGTCTAATTACCTTTTGAATTAGGTCACTAGTAGTTATAACTAATACATCTCCTATGTTGAAAAGAGAATGTTTAAGATGTGTAATCTATCATGGAACAATAATCATTTTGTCAATAATGTCAAACCTACTACTTGCTGGTAAGATAACTTCTTTTTGGTTTGAATGATATCGTTTGTTTGATTGATGAAGAAGATTTGAAAAGATATGATAACAAGTGTACCTAGAGAAAGGTTGTGTTATTTGCTATATAAAATGAGCACTAAGAACAAGTAAGACATGGTTGATATGATGTATTGCTGATCTACTTAAGGATATAGTAAATAGTTACTTAAGCCTAGCTTATATGAAGTGTTTTCATAAAAAGTGTAAGCCAAGCCTAGCTAAGAAAATTGTGTCAATCGAGAAAACCTAGTTTGGGTCGAGCAGAATTTAGTATGTGCCAAGTGTAGGAAAATATAATGTGTCGAGTGTCAGTAAAGTATAGTAAGTGTCAAGCATCAGGTCAATAATAATAGTGATCGAGCAAGGAAGACTTAGTTGATGCCAAGAAAAAAAGTGCTGGCCAACTATCAGAAGACTATTATTGCCTAGTGAACATTGTAGATGCCAAGTGATAGCAAAACAAGTTTAATTGAAGATTTGACAAATCTGAGCCAACAAAGTTGATTTCTTGAATTATGTGAAACATGTAGAAAATTTCTATGATAATCTGGAGGCACAAAATTTAAGATAAACTATTTTGAGGGGAATTCAAAGAGGATTATTATGCACCCTATAATGGTCGCCTAGACTATGGTCCCCCATTTATTAGTTTATCAATTACTTGAATCAATGCCTCACAATATTTTATCAAATCAATTCAAATCATTTTCCTCGATCTAATCATAATCAATTCAATTATTTCAATATTTCCTAAAGTTTGATCATTTTGTATCCTAAGTCTTAAATTTAATTAAAAGAAAACTTCTCTTTTAATTAAGTAAAATAATCTCATTTAATTAAAAGAAAATCTCCATTTTAATTAAATAAAATAATTCCCTTTTTTAAGTAAATAAATAAAATCCTCACTTAAATATCTCTTTGTGATGAAAAAAGGAAATAAAAAAAATAAAAACAAATAAAAATCCTTTTTCTCTACACTTAAATGCACATATTTATGTGTTGGATTCTTTTTTCCTCTTTCCACTTTCTTGTCAAACACTCATCTATTCTCATTGGTGGAATTTTGTCTCACATGGATCAAACCCTATTATCCCTTATTGGTTGTTAGAAGCCTCCCACCTCCACACTTTACTATATCAGGAGCCCTCTCCTTCTCATTTCACAAGCAGAAGAATGGTAAGGTTAGTGGATATAGTATTGTTATGATGTAGGTTTGGAGAGTTATTTTGGAGGAGTTTGAGCATAAGGGTTCGAGCCTAAGGGTTCAGACACTAGAGTTTCATTGCAAATTCTCTCATCTTGTCTTCTTCTCTTATTCTTCCATGGATTCCATCATCATATTTCATCTTTTCATTTTCATATTATCTTAGATTCATATTTGTTTTCATAAATTAATCTTGCATTGTTATTTCCTTTCATAGATTATTTTTCCTTTACTACATTGTTATCATTTAGATTAGCATGTATCTTCACTTGTGTGCATATTTAATGATCATGTAGACTAGAACTCTTGTTTTCCCTCTTTTAATCTCTTATTTTATGGTGTACTTGGATGGGCACAAATTAGGTCAAAATGAGGGCCTCCATTACAAACCCCTGCACTCCATGTATATAGAGCTATGAGTCACCATTTGCGATATCATTCTTGAGTTATCTTGGATATAATGATTCATAGACATGTGTCAACATTTTAGCACACATTTTTGGAACCCACTGCAGGGAAACCTAGCTTTACATGTTGGTTTTGGCTATTTTTATAGCTAACCCCCTTGTGTAGATTTGTTTGGAGACAAAAAAACCCTAGATCTTAAAGATTTGATCATATCTTCCAAATAATTTTTTTTTTTTTTTGAAATTTCTTTTGTAGGTTGGTAGGAGATTAGAGAAGCTTCAATAAAACATTCATACTTTTCCAAGGTAATTCATATTTTCAATAATTTTTTCTTTATTTTTCATAAAAACAATTTTTCGACGAAAATTAGCAACTTTTTTAGAAAAATCCACATTCTTAGAAAGGTCTCTAAAGTTTAAATAGGGTTGTTTCTTCGTGTTTGAGTTTGTAGATTAGATGAGGGCTCAAACACCTGATTTAAAAAAATGGTCTATTTTGACAAAATGGGTCCATAAGGCACAAATGAAAATATTTTTCTAAAATTTTAACATTTTTGGAATAGTCTCTATTTTTTAATAGGGGTCTCTTTTCTATATTCAAGGTTTTGGGTCTAAATTCATGTCATATAGGTCCAGTCTTGTTGACTAGGCCAAAAGCCAAAATTAAAAAGGGCATTTAATGACTAACTTGCATTTAATTTTTACATTTTCCAATGCATGATGTGAGTTTCTAATTGTGTTATTTTCTAGTTATTATTACTCCAAACAATAATATTTTTAGATCTAACCCTAGGGTTTGCATAAGACATATCTATCTTTTACTGGTTTGTTTGTTGTGTGCTTGGAGCACTTGCTTGGTTTGTTAGATCAATGGAATGATATGCGTGTTGCAAGGATTACAAGGTATTTTGCTTCATCTAATAACATTTGGATTTTGGAAGTAAAAAATGAACCTCTCATGTGTTTCACTTGAGTGTTACATATTTTCATAGTTCACATTTTGATTTGGGCTTTAAGAATGAACCTAGATTTGTTTACTTGCATCTATGTTTCACATAGTAATTAGGCCCTATGAACAATATTTATGGCATTCTTGAGAAAGTGGGCTTTTTTGACCTTCCTCACATATGGTGATCATCTAGACAATAGATCCCCTTGTAGATAGGAAAGGATTTGATATCGTCTCATTTTATTGTTTGCTTTAGTGAGGTGATTTCAAACTAGCATGTCAATTAATTTGCTTGCCATGTTTGGGTGAGGTGAAGAGGGAAGAGGAGTATTCTTTGTTACCTTTTGGGCACATCATAAACTTGGAACCCTTGAACCTAAGCTAAATCCCCATGTGGTCCATATTATGAGTCTTCCTTGTTAGAGAGGGTTAACTATAGTAGACACTCCATTTATTGGGTAAACCACGTAAACAGAACCTCAATAAGTATTAGCCACTTCTTTCATGGAGAAATAACCTCTATATAAATGTCCTTGTGGAAGAAATCTCCACATATATGATCTCTTTTTGGGCTGTCATATTTCCTCAGCATCTCTAATTGATTAAATTCTTGAAATGTGTTAAAACCCTAGTGCGTCAGGATTGGATTTTGCCTACTTGAGATTGCAAGAGTTATAGAGTTGACCTTTACTACAAATCATAATCCAAACCACAATTTTTATTCTAAGACTATGTGTATGATTGAAAACACTTTGAGGACATACACAAAGAGAGTCCTTAGGGAGTAGAGTACTACATCACTATTTGTGTTCATATGCAAGGTTGCTTTGTCCTTTGCCCATTATTTGAAGACATTATTTTCTTGAACTCCCTAATTGTTGTCTTGCATGCCTGATTAATGATAAAATTCCATTGATGAATCTATTTGGTCAATTAAAATAAATAAAAAAGATGATTTCCCAAGTTGAAACGTTATTGCTTCATTACTACCTAAAACTATCAACTTGCTCAATTTTCTATCCTATCATTTCCAGTCTTCTTTAGTCAATTTGGGTCAGTTTAAGTCACTTACCCCACTATTAGAATCTTGTTTGCAGCTTAGATTGTTGCATTTTGACCACTTGAACTAGAAATCTTTGATTTTGCGAGTGACCTTTCTTGGATTTGTTGAGCTAGAAATTGTCCTTGTCGAGAAGATAAACATTTGGATTCTTGGATAAGATGCTTGGAGAGTCTTAGTAATCTCTTTTTCATTCACTTCCATACAAATTCAAATTTAGTCAATTAAAATTTAGGTAAACCATCCTAATGGTCCATATGTGTTAGGGTATTCACTCATATTAGTGGGCACCTCTGTAGTAGTGTTGGTTTTATAAATATTGCAAACTTATATCTTATCACCTCTCTTTTGGACAAGTGAGTGTTTTTTCTATCCTACTTTGGTACCAACATTTTTTAGGGTCATCATATCACATAGTACCTTTTCTTTCATGCCAGTTACACAAGATATCAAGTAGATCAAGGAAAGTAACCTCAAGTAGTCTTTAAAGAAATTACCCTTAGTTCAAACTTACCAAAGACGTAAGAGAAAATAACCCATATTTGATGAATCACCTAGGAATAACTCAAATTTTTGGTTTGATCCCAAGAGTAACCTTAGTGAGTTGAATACAACCTTAGCATCTTTTCACTCATATATGGATACAACTTATAGAATGACTCAATGAGAGAGGGAATAAATGGATGAATGCTTTAATGATATATTTGAAAAATAATGAGATACTATTGTGTATGGTGGTTCCTCTCATTAAAATTGACCAGTCTCACCCCCTCATTTCAACTAGATATTTGGATGCACAACAAATGGATGGAAGAGATAAGAGGAAAACCTATCAAGAAGAACAATCAAAACATGATGAAAACCAAGATGAGAATTTAAAAAATGGTCCTAAACATAATTTTGAGATAACTTTTACTCCTTTGGGATTTTCATATGACATGGTGCTTGAGACCTTAGTTGCAAACAAGATTATTAATTTACCATACAAATCTACACCTTATGAACATAAGGTAAAACCTACATAGTGGAGAGATGATCACTATTATGGCTACCATAGAAATAACAATCATAAAACTAAAGATTGTATTATGTTGAAATGTAAAATTCAAGATCTTATTGATGATGGAATCATTGATGTTGAAATTCCTAAAGAGTTATATGACGAGGATACTTCTCTTGAGAAAGATCATGTTGATGAACCTATGTCAAGTGATGGTTTCCTTGACACCTCCACTTCTTCTAATATTTATAAACTTCCAAAAACTTCAAAGCTATCCAACATACCTTCATCAAACTAAAGACCTATTGTTTTCCTCATTGACTATGCATATTCTCAAGGGTTACTGCTAAAATAAACTCAAGGTAATCTACACTTGGCTGCAAACCTTTTTCATACTACTAAGACTAAAGGTCATTAGCCTTCATGCAACACCATGTCTACTATGCCTACTTCCACTAGTCCTTTGTTACCCCTTCAAGATCATATCATGAAAACCTCATATACTCCCTTGTCCTTATAAGTGGCTCCATGTCAAGAGGACTATAAAAAGCTAAAGCTATAAATGTCAAGAAAGATCAAGATCAAGCACCCCTTCATCTCTTTCAATCTTTTCCCCTTCCATATCCTCTGTCTTATCCACCTGCTAAGTATGATGAAGACACCACTTCCACTATTTTCCTTAGGCTTACTGAAAATTGTGAACAAAAGTCTATGCATATTCTATCCAAAAAATTTGGTCAAGATCAAAGAATTCCTTCTTGTTCTACTTTCCCATATTCACTTCAAAACCATGCTCAAGCTTCAAAAAATCCCATCAAATGTGTTTATCCTATCAAAACTCATGATTCTATTTATGGCCTTGGTCACATTGCTCACTCTAAAGATGTTGATACTCTTATCCACTATCCCTTTTCATTACCTAAATATATCCTTGGTCCTTATCCATCAAAGATTAACCCTTCAAACCTTCCATCTATATTGGGACCTTATGTTCCTCTATCTCCTACTTCCACTCTTAGCTCATCCCCTAACTCTCATATCATACCTCAAGATCAACAATGACACTCATCCTTGATGAATTCATATTCATCTATCCATATGAACCAACCATATCAATCTTATTCATCCATAAATCTCAAATCTTTAGGAAAAACAAGAATTCATTTTAAAATGAAGATCACTATGTCCCATCTAATTGATATTTGAATAAAAGAAATAAAAAAATTCAAGAGACCACAAAGGTCTACTACCCAAAGAGATAAATCAAAGAAAATATGGGTTTCTAAATCCATCATTGAAAAAATGAGTTCTAAAGAATCCAAAGGAAAAGAAGATTCTAGAGGTATATAGATTCCCAAGTCTCTCTTGAAAGACTTGAATATTGAAAATAAATCAAATTTCACATTCAAGCTTCCAAAGATTGCACTCCATCTCCTTCCAAAAGTCTCTTACTTCTTCATACATCTAAACCTCAAGATATTTCCTCCATGATTACTCCATCCTTTCACAACCGTTCAAGTTGTGTGTCTATTTTGATCTTGCCTACTTTCTCACCTACCCTTATGCAATATTTTCAAGCCTACACTTACCTACTATCCATATTCCTTCTATCTTTCCAAAGCATAAAACCTTGTCCTCCATATACATTATCGACCATCTCCTTTCTATCACCCTATTATCATATTTGAGCATACTTATCTATGGTATTGGCTTATCATGACTTATCCTTCCAATTGGAGAAATATCTAAATTGAAATAACTTGAGCTCTTTCTTAAAATTCAAAAAATAAAAAAGAAAACTAAAAATTCATAAAGAAAAAAGAAAAAGGGAAAGAAAAATATGAAAATGTGCCTTGGTAAAAACTAGGTAAATAGGTGCCTTGGTAGAAAAAGTAAAGAAAAATAAATTCATCCTATGGTGAAAACCACTTCTTTTGGTGCCATGGATAAGTACCATGATAGAACCTAGCAAACAAGCATAATGCATAATTCTTCCATGATCCTTCCATTCTATCCTTCATCTTTGATCTTGACAATGTTGATCTAATCTTGCATATTGTCTATTTTATCCATCAACTTCCCTATTCCAATTTCTTGTTCACTCATAATCTTTATATCTAGCTTCATTCTTATTTCTCTATCCATCACTATTGTATCTAGTCAAACCCTTTGTCTTGATCACACAAAGAAAATAATGGCTCTCATAGGCCTCTTTTTACATGATTTCATCCTATCTTTCTTATTAGCTTATGCTTCTTATCCTATATGCTATATTTCTTATTGGCTTCAACTACTTATCTTACATGTTGTCTCATTTCTTGGATTTCTTGGCTCGTCCAACACGTTCTTCATATGGCTATCTTTCCCTAGGTTGGGAATGCTTAAGGAGTCAATCTTTTAGGATCACTTTGACTTGCTTCAAACTCTTTGCTTATCCATCTTATCCACTAGCTTTTTGCTCCATCATGTCCTACACCTTTCTAAACATTGGGAGAAAATGATGTGATCTTGCTTGAGAGCAAGTAATGTCTAAGTCATTCTAAAAAATGGAAAAAAATCATATATGACAATGAAAAAATCCTTTTAAAAATTGGAAAATGTCCCAAAAATGATAATCTTAGTGAAAACCTAGCAATAGGAACTTTGATGTTTCTCCAAACAAATTATATATTCCAAAAATTTTAAATGAAATTAAATATTGCCAAGTGGTGAGAACCTGGAAAGAGGTGCTACTTGAGGCCTTTGCACCCCTATTTCTTTGCACGTGTCCTTGACACTTAGCCTTTCTTCATCATACCTTGTCCTTGTTTCCTTTATTTTGAATTGGTCTTTGTCTTTGTCTAGGGGGCATAAATGTGTTAGCTTTAGTCTCTTGGATGCATTATTCTTCAGGACACCTTATGAATGGTGTGTTTTTTTCAACACCACTCTAACTATATTTTTCAATACAACCCCTACCATTGAGTGTTTTTCAAGAGTTATTGGTTTGGCCTTACCCATTTTTGTCATGCGATCTTACTTACTTGCAAGAATTTGATCCTTATCCCCAGAACTCAGTATCAATTAACACATTGAAATTGTTAAACACTCAATGCTTGAGCTATGTCATGATATTTTCTTTGTGTGCTAACTATTATTTATTTTCATCGAGTGTCCTTGTCTAACAAGTCTCTCCGGTATGCATAGCTAGAGGACTTAGGGCATGGGGCATTCTTTCATTTTCTTTCTTCTTGTTGGTGTGATCTTGAAACTCTAGATGTCTCTTGTTGTCCCCTTGAAACACTTAAGATATTTGAGGCATCATTCTTGATTGTTTTAGCATAGCCATTCTTATGGTCATCATGACATCTATGCCTTCATGCAAGAGTATTTTTTCTACATTAAATTAAGTAAGCTAACATTGAAGTCATCTTGACCTTTTCTTCTTTGATGCTTATGTTAGAATCTTTCCACATTCCAATTTGATATAAATAACATTCATATCTCCATAGTTGTACTTGTGACTAGTAATGATTGTGTAATTTTTTGATGTCTATTAATATTGGTCCAATGATGAAAATAAGTTCCTTAACATTCTCTAATGAATGATGAACACAAAATCTTATGTTAGAGTTTCTCTATTGCAAGTACACCTTTGCATTTTCATGTAGCTTTCATTTTTATACTTCATGTTAATTTTCATTATTAGGATGCGTTATAAGTTTGAGAGGGTTTTCTTTCATCTTTCTTGTGGAATTTTAATCAATTTTGGTCATGTTTGATCCTCATTTCATTATCTTGTTTCGTGATCCCAATCAAAATTTTATATCTTTTAAACAATTGATTGATTTTGGGGCATTCTCTTTCTTATTAAAAATTAACTTTCTTCTTGCCATTTCTTTCCACCTCTTCTAAACTTCTATCTTCCATTGATTTTCACTCACTTATTTTCTTCTAATTAAACTTTGGGGTATAATATTTCATGCTTGATGATCTATTGTGGTTCTATGATCCTTATATCTTTAGTTCAACTTGATCAAATTTATTAATTTGTTGTTCCTCCTCTATATCATTTTGATTTTGATCATGATGGGACAATTCCTATCAAACTCTATTCCTTGATTCAACTTTATCAATCTTTTCTTTTCTTGGGGAAACCTTGCTTGATATTCTTATCTCGAACATGTCAATTACATATTTATAGGGGTGTTGACATTGTCTTATTTAGCTCAATATTGTATTCTTTGTCCTGATGTGCTCCCAAATTAACCACACATCTGGGTTGTTTTATGATCCCAAGTCGACCTCACACATAAAATGCATTCTTTTATTGCATGTATTCCCAAATAGACCACACATTAGTCAAGGAGGGATAAATATATGTATCCTAAAATGACTGCCTAGATTATGGGCCCCCATTTATAAATGTATGAATTGCTTGTATCAATGCCTTGCAATATTTTATCAAATCAATTCAAATCATTTTCCTTGATCTAATCATAATTAATTCAATTATTTTAATATTTCCTAAGGTTTGATCATTTTATCCTAAGTCTTATTTAATTAAAATAAAACTTCTCATTTAATTAAATAAAATAATCTCATTTAATTAAAAGAAAATCTCCCTTTTAATTAAATAAAATAGATCCCTCTTTTAAGTAGATAAATAAAATCCTCAGTAAAATATCTCTTTGTAATTAAAAAAGGAAATAAAATAAATAAAAATTATTTTTCTCTACACTTAAATGCACATATTTATAAGTGGGATTCTTTTTTTCTCTTTCTACTTTCTTGTCAAACACTCCTCTTTTATTATTGGTGGAATTTTGTCTCACATGGATCCAACCCTATTATCCCATATTGGTTGTGAGAAGCCTCCCACCTCCATACTTGACCATATAAGGAAACCTCTCCTTCTCATTTCACAAGAAGAAGAATGATATGGTTAGTGGATATAGTATAGTTATGTTGCAGGTTGGAGAGTGATTTTGGAGGAGTGAGCATTATGGTTTGAGTCTCAAGGTAAAAACATGGGAGCTTCATTGCAACTTCCCTCTTCTTTTCTTCTTCTCTCATGCATCCATGACTTCCATCATCATGTTTCATCCCTGAATTTTCATATTATATTAGAGTCATACTTATTTTTGTTGGTTTTAATATGTATTTACTATTTACACTTTACTTAAGTTTACTTAGGTTATTGCATTATTTTATTATATTGTGTTATTTTATTATTTATTTTGTGAGACACTTAGGAGTTTGCATACCTTTATGAGTTGTCATGTTGACAACATAGAAGTATGCAACTCTAATTTAGCACATGGTGTCTACAACACTGGAGTTTGCATCATTCACTGAGTTGTCATATAGACAACACAATTATTCACACTCCCTTTTTAGCACATGTTGTCTATAGCATAAACTTTCATGTTACACCCTTGTAGTCTTATGCTCTCATCATCACACTTACTCTTGTGCATAATGGAGGATAACCCATATCTAGTGGACATGTGCCTGGTTGTATGACTTATCATGTTGCTGATTCTTAGGCATTCTAGATGCATCTTAGAGGCCTTTATATACACACACTGCTAGTTTACTTTCATTAATATTGAATTGAATACATATTGATATTCTAATCATACTCTTTTGGTCTATAGTTGTGCTTGTATTTGAATTCTTTGTTCTTGGGTTAATTTTTCCCTAAGGAAAATTCTTATATTGGTACTAGAGCTTGGAGAATCTCTCTTTACATAGCCATTTGAGACCATTGTTTCTTCAGCACCTTGGCCTAGATCTGGAGTATCACAAAAATTGAGAGTGTCTAGAGCCAAAATGGACCTTGCCATTGCATCTAAAATGTCGATTCAGTGCAAATTGACTATAAATTTGCCTACCCTAGGCCAAAGTCGATCGTGAGGCAATTTTTTTTTGCAAATCGACACCCGATGGCCCTAATTTACAACTCGAGTATGGTCATTTTGCAGATCTAATTAATTTTTTTTTGGATCTATAGCTTTATTATTTCTTTGCATTTTTTGAATAGCTTTTTTCAAAAAAAAAATTAGGCTAGATGGCTTTATAGAGAATTTTTTTTACAAGTGTCACACCCCAGCCCTACACTTTGAGAATATTTCATACTGCACAGATTCCATTGGCAAGTGGGCATTATAAAATTTTTGGGCATATAATTCTAGTGAAGGTAGTAGACCACAAACCTCACTAGCAACAAGCCCACCAACTGGTGGATAGCACAGAGAAAATTAGGCCTGCCTCAATATATCTGGCAAGCTCGTATTTGTTTTATGTTCTAGGTTGTTTAATTATAACCTTTTGTATCAGTGTTTCCCATCAATATGGGATAAATAGCTAGCTCCCAGTGGCCTCTTTCATGGCATGCAAACATCTAGTCTAGTGGCTTACATCCTGACTTTTGTAACACCAACAGTTGCATCATGAATTCCCGCTATGATAACAGTTCTCCAGCTTTGCATTCTTCAATACTCTTATGCTCCTGAAAAATTTACCCAGTGCCATTTTTAAAAATTTGGCCAAACAATATTTTTCATTTCTAGTGACTACTTTACCAATTTTTGGGCCACATCAGAGTTTTTTCTGGGCAACTTGCAGGTTGGGACACCTGTCCACTACAGGCAGAACAACCCTACCACGTAGCTCACCAATGACCACATAGAAAAACTATGCCATGTGTCCTCATTAACACATCATTGTACAATAGCCCAGTCAGTTTTGACTCATTAGCAGTCTGTACATCCATACCTCCTAGCACATCATCAAGCCATATTGCTATGTCACCTAGGTAGCTATTTTTCACTGACGTCAGCCAGACATAAGAAACAATTGATGATTATTTGACCAACATTACCAAAAAAATTATAACTGCTGTGACAGTTGTTTGATCGTCAAATTTAAGCTCACAATTTTCTACCTGACCCCTCTTCCAATGCAATTTTTGTTTTGTAGCTCAATTTTGAGAGGCCATATCTTAGTCATATAGACTCCAAATCATGTGTGATATTTTTTGATTTTGGGTAGAATTTTTTGAACTTTTCAGTGGTAGTGTCCTTTTCTAGTGATTTTTTAGAAATTGCATTTTTTGGTGACTATACTTGTTCAATTATACATTTTGTAACTTGAAATGCTTCATATGGGCTCATCTAGACACTTTTTTAGGTTCTATTTTTTTTGAAAGTGCATTATTTTTCATCTACTTTCTAGATATGTAGTCATATTGTAGGGTTGTGTGGACGAAAATATCACTTTCAACATTAGGACCTTTCTTGCATTGAAATGCTTTGATTACTTTTCAAAATTGTTGTACATCTGAGCTAAAGTGCTTATTGATAGATTTGGGCCTCAAGTTGTAAAATGAAAAATCAGATGTCTACTTTGTTCATTTTGACAAGTGGCCTATTCTACACGCACTACATATAAAGTGCCAAAATAATCTTTTTTTGGGAGGACTTTTGATTGAGTGAAAAGGTCGGGGGGGGGGTTTGTACTATGTATTGTCTCTCTCTATTGTGCTCTTTTACTTTTCTGCATCATGGGTTCACCTAAATGTCCACTTCTAACTTCATGTAATTATTCTACTTGGAAAAATATTGCATGGGTTAGATTAATGGAAAAAGGTTTAAGTCTTTATGTTGATGGTATGATTACCAAACCCACTGATGCTAAAGAACTCATTGGCAACAACAAGACCAATAGGCTTTAGGAATTATTAGGAATTGTGTACATAGAGATCTCTTCTTCCACATTTCTAGTTTCAAGGAATCCAAACCTATATGGGACAAACTTGAATCATTGTATGGTAAGGTGGATGAGGAAAAGGGTTTTCAGATTGAGGATGATCTACTTCTCTTGGATCCAGAGAACTTTGACGCAATTCAATATTACATCAACAAAGCCAATGAGTATAGGGCACTACTTAAGGATTGTGGAAATCCCATGAAGGATGACAAGTTGTTTCATCACATCCTAAAGTGGCTACCTTTAGAGTATGCCTCCTTTGTTTCAAGTTATAATACTCACAAGTTGACCATGGGAAGTGCTTTCTAGAAGCCTACATTTGATACATTTGGAAAGATGTTGATAGTTGAATAATATCACTTGATAGATTTGTGACTTCTCAAGACATCAAAGACCAAAGCATTGGTGGCTAGTGATTAGAACCAATCAAGTCAAGGAGTAACAAGTTCTAGCAACAATAACAAGAAGTAGTAGAAGTAGAAATCATAGTTTGAGATACAACAATTCTCCTTACAACAATGTAGTTCTTTTTCCAACAAGAAGGGAAGTAATGAAGAGAAGGACAAGATTTTTTGTGTATATTGCAAAAATCCAAATCATGACGAGCATCATTACAAGACTAAAAGAATTAATGAGTTTGAAGACCTACTTAAGAAGAACAAAATTCAAGTGTTAGGTACTTCCAAGGATTCAACTCCAACCTCTTCGAAGGGAAAAGGGCAAGCACTTATGGAAAATACAAGTTCTTCATTGGAATGGATTCTTGACTCAGGTGCCTCCTATCATATGGGTTCTTCAAAGGGAGACTTTTCTTCATTGAAGTAGTCACAAGTACCACACATCTTTATGGGAGATGATAGCAAACTGGAAGTTGAAGGGAAAGGATATGTGGAGATGGAAAATGGGGAATTCAAAGATGTTCTCTATGTTCCAAGCCTTAGCTCCAATCTCCTCTCAGTTTACCAAATCACTCACCTTTTAGATGGTCATAAAGTTGAGTTCCTTCTAGATTTAGTGATGGTACAAAGTCTAAAAGATTATTCATTTTTTTATTGGGAAAAGTCAATCATGACAAGAGGTTTTATTCCTTCTCCCTCTTTGTGCCTAAGTCTCCTTCACAAGCCTTGATAACTCAATCTAATTCACAAATCAAACTATGGCATGAGTGGTTTGTTCATATTGCCTTCCACTATCTTCAACAACTTTGCTCAAAACACATGGTCAAAGGTCTACCTGACATCAACTTTTATAAGGGTGAGTGTTCATCATGTTCAGTGGATATGCATCTCGAGGAGAAGTATGACAAAGGGAAGTCTTCAAGAGCACCAGTTGTTCTTTAGTTGGTTCACATGGTTTTAGAAGGTCACTTTGTAGTGACTCCAGTCAGCCAAGGCCACTACATCCTTACTTTTGTCAATGACTTTTTTCGGTTCAGATGGGTCTACTTCCTTCATCACAAGAATGAAGTGGTTGATAAGCTTCAAGCCTTCAAGAGTTATGTTATGCACAAATCCAAGAAATCCATCAAGGTTATATGGTTGGACAACGAAAATAGATATATGGATAAAAGACTTAAGGAATTTTGCAAACTTGAGGGAATTGATCTTCAAAATCCACCAACATTCAATCTACATAGGACAAATGTTACAACACTGAGGATTAGGACTCTTAAGTCCATGGCAAGTTGCATGATTAAAGCCAAGTCTCTTGATCCAACACTTGAAGTCAAAGCCATTAATAGTGCCACTCACATACTTAATAGGTCTCCTCATAATGCCCTAGATGGAAAGACTCCTTTTGAGGCATGGTGCAGTAGAAAACCAGTTGTGAGTCACTTTAGAGTCTTTGGTTGTCTAACATGGGAAAACCTATCTTCTAGAGGATGCAAGGCATTTTCGTCTAGGCCTTGTACTTTCATCAATTATGAAGATGATGTTAAGGCATATAGACTTATGGATCTAGAGACTCATGAGATCTTTGTAGAGAAGGATGTACACTTTGAGGAAAGTTTACCCAACTTATCCTCTAATCCTCCCTGCACTTTGTATACTATGGAAAATGATACTGACACTAGCGATAGTGCTTCAATAGATTCATACCCATGGGGTTCTATTGATAGTTGCAGCAAAAGGTCATGGCATCAGTATAGTCCACATGCATACATTACCATAGTAATAGGTCTAGCATAGCAAGGTAAATCTTGTATTCCTGCTCCAGCAGTAGTGGATGACTACATGGTAGACATTGCAAGTTTGTTCATGGAGTCACACATAGTAGACTTGGGAGACATCCTTGATAATTTACATCTTCTCTTTGATGATGCCAATCCTTCTATAGTTGCTGCAAGGGCTCACTATGATCCTCATGTCCATTCTTTACATGATTGATCTTTTACATGTTGATGTGATTATTGATCCTTATGAACAATAGTTGTCAAAGGTCTCTTTATTAATTTAGGAGATAGATGGCTCATCATGATAGGTTCAAAAAACATCCTTTCCAAATTTGCATTCATTCTTTTCAACAATGTTGGAAGGGGCAACCATCAACATCAACATAGGGACACTTGAGAATGTTTCAGGGCCACCATCCATCTTCATGATAGTACCTTTGTGATTGTTTCTTCCAAAAGGGAGGAACATCATTCAGCACTCTTGGACCAACTTCTTCCTTGGAGCAGCAATCACTGGTCAGAATTCTTCATTTGGGGGCACAGGGGGGTGGGTTTGGGTTTGAACTATCTTATCTCTTTTCCTCTTCCTTCTTATGGGGGGATTTATTGTATATACTTGAAGTATGTCATAGGTGGGGGGTGGCGCTTGATTACTCCACCCATCCATGCATCTTATTTTCATCTCTCTTTTTGGGGGAGGGTTTTTCCCATGAGGTTTTCCCTCTTTCTCTACTTTATGAGAGATGGAATTTCATTATGTACTTGGGTACCCAACATGGCCTAATAGCAAATACCCATCATGCATTTCATACTAGTTTTCATGAGCTTCAGGGCATTCCGCTAAGTTGCACTTAACGGGGGGTGTTGGTGTAAATATGTATTTACTATGTACACTTTACTTAAGTTTACTTGGATTATTGCATTATTTTATTATTATTTTTTTAGACACTTAGGAGTTTGTGTACCTTTTTCAGTTGTCATGTTGACAACATAGGAGTATGCAAGTCCAATTTAGCACATGGTGTCTACAACACTGGAGTTGGCATCATTCACTAAGCTGTCATGTAGACAACACAATTATTCACACTCTCTATTTGGCACATGTTGTCTACAACATAAAATTGAGTGTTACACCCTTGTAAGCTTATCCTCTCATCATTGCACTTACTCCTATGCATAATAGAGGATAATCCACATCTAGTGGACATGTGATTGGTTGTATGAATTATCATATTGTTGATTCTTAAGAATTCTAGATGCATCTCAGAGGCCTTTTTATATAGGCACTCCTAGTTTACTTTAATTAATATTTAATTGAATACATATTGATATTCTAATCATACTCTTTTGGTCTACAGTCTTTCTTGTGTTTGAGTTCCTTGTTCTAGGGTGAATTTTTCCATAAGGATAATTCTTACAATTTTCATTCATTAATCTTGCATTGTTATTTCCTTTCATAGATTATATTTTATTTCTTGCATTTCTTTGCATTGTTATCATTTAGATTAGCTTGCATCTTCATTTGCATGAATATTTGATGATCATGGAGACTAGTAGTCTTCTTTTTTCTCCTTGAATATATCATTTTATGGTGTACTTACATGAGCACAAACTAGGTCAAACTGAGGGCCTTCATTGCAAACCCTTACACTCCATTAATAAAGAGCTATGAGTCATTATTTTAGATCTCATTATTGAGAAATCTTGGATATAATGATTCATAGAAGTGCGTCAAGATTTTAGCACACAGATTGTATAAGAAGTTTCAAAAGGGACTAAAATGGAAAAGTGGATAGATTCATTAAATCTTATCTAACCATGAAATGTTTGATTGTGGTTAAGTAGAAAAAGACCTAAATTCTCTATATATAGAGATAATAGGCTAGAAGCAATAAGTGATATGTGAGAACCTAGCGAAGACAAGGAGTCTAGGGTGTTGCTTCATATGGCTACAAAATAGAAGAGTCTATAATTGACATACAAAGAAAGAAGGCTTGAAGAGTGAACAAGTTATTAGAGATGAAGAGTATGAATGCAAAGAAGAATGGAGGACTGAACCTAAGATATGTAATCTACAAATGAGTTGTGACTTATTATCAGATCAATTCTTGATCTTACCTTTTGGAAACTATATCAGTTTGGATAAATCTTTAAGGTTGACCTAATAGTCATTTGTAAGTTGATAAGTAGGAGATAAAGTGTGATATTGCTATTAGGATTTATTTGTGTGATTTTGAGTCAAAATCATTGAACCATGTTTCATGACTAGTGATTCAATATGAACCCATCTCTCATGAGAATAAATGGAACAGTTAGCACTCATTGGATCTAGGTGATGCTCGTAGGGGTGAAGCACCAAGACTTCCCGAGAGGTCACCCATCCCAGTACTACTCCAACCTCCTAGCAAGCCTTGGTAATTCACCCCTATGAGCATCACCTAGATCTAATGAGTACTAAGTGTTTCATTTATTCTTGTGAGAGATGGATTCATGTTGAATCACTACTCATGAAACATGGGTCAATGAGTTTGACTCAAAACCACATAGTTAAATCTTGATAGCAATATCACCATTTGTATTTTCTTGAACTAGGTGACATTCTTATAAAATTTTCTAACTTGTCCTCTAAAAAAGCTCACTCATAATAGGGTGATTGAAATCCTTTAACTAGGTCACATTTAATAGTTTGCATTGTAACCTTAAAAAGGGTTGGCCTTTTACAGAGAATTACTTCAAAAGAGTGAAAATTGGTAGCATGTTACTTGTGGTTTTTCCCAAATTGGGTTTCCATGTAAAATCTTTGTGTCAAATTGTGTGAATGAGTTTGTGGTATTTCATGCTTACATTTCTACAAAGTTATTTTTACCTAGGACAATAACCTACTAAGTTAAGGTATTAGTTGTTCTAATGGATATATGCATGATATGATTTTATGGATATAAATTTGTTAAGTACTAAAAAGTTTTATTTGTACATTTGTACCATGGATAATTTATTCAACCCTCTCTTAGTCATTATAAAGAATTCCAATAATTGGTATTAGAGAAATTGGTTCTTGTAAGGAAATAGTTTGAAGGTACTAAAAGCTAAAGATCAAGATGTACAAAAAGGAGGTGCCCAAAGTGAACAAGGAAAACTTTCCTTCATGGAGAAGTTTGATGAAGCTAAATCTAGGAGGACTTGGAGATTATGCAAAATCTACCATTACCACTAAGCAAGTCGACCCTTCTAGAGACCCTACTTTTGATGATCTAGAAAAAAGGAAAGAAAAAAATTAGGCAATATTAGAACTTTCATATTCCTTAAGATACTTAGAGTTTGATGATGCCAAAGGAAGTAATATTATTAAGAAGATGTGGGATACCATAGAAAATATTTATGGAGGAGATAAGAATGTTCTAAGAGCCAAAGCTAAAAGTCTAAGTGGAAATTTTTTTGACATGAGAATGCAAGAAGGTGAGACTATAGTCCAATATTGTAGAAGAATCAAGGATTTTGTGAATTCTATCATAGGAGAAAATGATGTTATTGAAGATGAGACTATGACCAACAAAGTATCGAGAACCCTACTACCTATCTATGTTATTAGAGTCTCTACCATACAAAAAATAAGGTGTGTTCCTAGTAGTAATCTAACCCTTGAATGAATGATGGGTAGACTCACTACTTTTTAACTTTCTAATTTTGTTAATTTCATAATTGAAAATGTCATATCTACTTTCAATGCTAAACTAGCACTAAAAGAACCTAAAGATGAGAAGAAGAAAAAGGTCAAACATATTTCTAGTGATAGTGAAATAGAAGAAGATGATGCAAAAGAGCTCAAAGCATTGCTGGCTAGGTGATTTCACAGAGGCAAAGGGAAATACAAAGGTAATTTACTTATCATGTTTTTCAATTGTAATGCAGATGGTTATATTGTTGCAAAGTGTCTAGAGAAGAAGAAGAATAGAAGTGGAGATAAATACAAAGGTAAAAGAGATGAGAACAAAAAATACTATAAAGACAAAGGAAATAAAGCATGCTACATTGTGGAAGAGGAATTAAATGATGGATCTGATGACCATGATGATGAAGTTGTTTATGTTGCAATGAAGGATGATTATGATGATGATGAGGCAAATGCATTGGTATCTTGTGTGAAAAAAGTGGTAGCTGGATCATTATTAGTAGATGCTCCCATCACATGACTAGAGACAAAAGTAAGTTCATTACTCTTAAGTATTACAATGGAAATAGTGCTAGATTTTGTAATGATGCACCCCATTTGATCAAAGAAAAAGGATCAATAAGATTGACAGACAAGATCATGTGTGATAATGCTTACTATGTAGAAGGATTTAACTATAACTTATTGAGTGTGTAACAATTAAATAGCTCAAGTTTCAAAGTTGAACTTGATTAAAAAAAAAAGGAAAAGATATATAATGCTATTGGAAAACCAATTGGAAAGGGAGATTAGACAAGAGGTAATCTATTTTATCTCGACATGAATGATGCTACTTGTGTTGTTGTAGAAATTTATGATGTGTGGCTATGGAACAAGAGGTTATGTTATGTTAACTTTGATAACTTGGTCAATATCAGTAACATGAAAAGAGTGAGAGGTTAGAAAAAACTAAAGAAACCTGATAATGTGATTTGCAAACAATGTCAGTTAGGAAAAATAACAAAATCTAGTTTTAAGAGTAAAATTCACAGATCAAAATAAATTCTAGAATTAGTTCATACTAATTTATGTGTACCAATTAATGTGCAAAGCTACAAAGATGACAAGTACATTATCTTATTTGTTGATTATTATTCTAGCATGATGACAGTTATGTTTTTGAAACAAAAATATTATGCTTTTCAAATATTTAAGTGGTATTTGGCAAGAGTTGAAAAGGAAACTTGCAAGAGATTGAAATGTTTAAGATCTAACAAAGGTGGATAATTTTCATCAAATGACATTGAAACATTCTATAATGATAGAGGAATCAAGAGACATATGTCTGCACCTAGGATCCCTCTATAAAATGGGATTTCTGAAAGGAGGAATATAACTATAATGGATTGAGCTAGAATACTAATGAGGGGGAAGAATGCACTGGAAAAATTCTATCAATATAGCAATCCATACTTTGAACCAAGTACAAGTCAAGAAAGGTATAAATTCCACACCTTTTGAACTATGGTATAGATACTCACCCAATGTAAAATATTTAAAGGTACTTGGATGCAAGTATTACATTCTTAAGCACAACATAAATGGTAAACTTGATGCTAATAGTGAAGAAGGTATAATCCTAGGCTATTCCACAAGAAGTAAAGCTTATAAGTGTTTAAATACTAACATTAACAAAGTTGTGAAAAGTGCAAATGTAAAATTTGATGAATATATAGAAGTACATGAAGTTGAACATAAGAAGGTACCTGAAGAGTACAAAACCTTTGTGTAATACTATGAAGACATAAATACTAATGAAGTTGAGAACTGAGTTGAAAATCAACAAAAAAAAAGTACCAGAGACTACCGAGTCACATGCAATAAATACCAAGTTTCATTTAGGAATTGATTTACATTCAAGAATTGAGTTGTAGTCAGTAGTTGAGGTACATTTTGACACTAAGATTATTGTACATGAAAGGAATGTCAAGTTACTTGATAGAGAAGTGCACAGTGGCTCTAAAGTTGACAGACACATTGTAGAAAGTATAGTAGAACCAAGATTGTCAAAGTATTTTAGAAGACATCACCTTGCTAGACAAATTATTAGAGACAAAGAAGCCAAACCAATGAAAAGGAAAATGTTGAGAAGTACTATATGTTTTTTAATCACACATGAGCCTAAGTTAGTGAAGGATGCATTAGAGAATGAAGACTGGAGTAAAGACATGAAAGAAGAGATTGATCAAATTGAGAAGAACAAAACATGGACTCTAGTACCTAGACTAGAGAACAAGAATGTGATTGGAACCAAGTGGGTATACAAAAAAAAAATTGGATGATAATGGTGAAATCACAAGGAATAAGGAAATATTAGTTTGCAAGGGATATGTACAAGAAGAAGGAATTGACTATGGAGAAACATTTGCCCCAGTTACAAGATTGGAATAATTAAGAACTCTTCTTGCTTACTCTACATATAAAGGATTTAAAGTTTATCAAATGGATGCAAAATCAACATTTTTGAATGGTATACTAGAAGAAGAGGTTTACATTGAACAACTAGAAGGATTTTTTGATCCAAATAACAAGAACATGTTATGTATATTACATGAAGCTTTATGTGGTTTGAAGCAAGCTCCAAGAGCATGGTATGAGAGGCTTCACAACTATCTCGTGAAGATTGGTTTTGAGAAGACTAATGATAACAACAATTTGTACTTGAAGATAGAAGGAGAGTATTTTACTAGCTGAAATATTTATTGATGATATCATATTTTGAGGACAAAATTTATTGTGTAAGACATTTGCAAATGAAATAAAGAAAGAATTTGAAATGTCTATGTTTGGAGAGATAAAGTTCACTATTAGATTGCAAGAATATCATATGAAATATGGTATTTACATCACTTAGTCCAAGTATGTGAGGGGAATATTGAAATTTTTTGGTATGGAGGACTCAAAACCTATTAGTACTCATATGGTGATTGGAAAAAAACTATCCAAGAATGGTGATTCTGCTAAAGTAAACTAAACATTGTACATGTCTATGATTAGCAAATTGCAATATGTAGTTCATAGTAGACCTAAAATTGCATTATCTATTGGTATTGTTGCAAGATTATATACAAAATGAGAAACATTTGATGGCTGTTAAAAGGATTATGAGATACCTAAAAGGAATAGAAGACTATGGTCTATACTACGATAATAATGATATGTTTAAATTAAGAGCTTATATAGAAGCTTATTGGGCTGGGAATATTGATGATAGAAAAAGTATAAGTGGTGGAGCATTTTTATTAGGAAAAGGATTAGTCTCATGGACTAGTAAGAAACAAAATTATATATCACACTCTACTACCAAAGTTGAATATGTGGTTACTACAGTGAATTGCATAAATGTGTTATGGATCAAATAGTTACTCAAAGGAATGAAGGAGGAAATTATTGAACTTTTGCTACTCTACTATGATAATACAACTGATATAAACATATCTAAGAATGCTATGATGCATACAAAGAAAATTCACATTGTGATAAAAGTATACATCATTACTTGAGAGAGATGGTTCATGACAAAGAAGTGAGAATGGAATATGTGAATACAAAAGAACAAGAAGCTTATATATTCACAAAGGATTTACCTAAGGGTGCACATGAATATCTTAAAGGTAAACTAGGGGTGATGCCCCTATCCAAAGCTACTTAAGAAGAAAGAGTAAAACCTTGCATCAACTGAGTTGAATGTCATATTTTAAAATTTGATGCAGTGGATCTTACTTTAGGAGCTACCTAAAGTAATCAAGGAGATGAATCAAAAGATTTATAGTCACATACAAGGTGACAGAGGAAAAACCTAAATTGATTATGTCTACATGTCTAGATGACAAGTCTTTGGCATTACTATCAAAGAGGGAGATAATTCATAGTAGAGAGAGCATATATTTGAGTGTTGTACCCAAAATATGAAGACTATATTGAGGGAGATATCAGAGAGATTAGATTAGATGAAGGCACACATATTGATAGAGGGAGAGATTCCAATACAAGGTATTATGTTTCTTTTCATTGTTGTTGTTGGTATTGGTTTGCCATCAATCCCAAAGAGGAAGATTATTGAAAACTAATTATTTGAAGTGTAGAATGTATCATGGAACAATCATCATTTTATCAATGATGTCAAACCTACTACTTGATGGTAAGACAACTTCTTTTTGGTCTAAATGCTATCATTTATTTTATTAATAAAGAGGATTTGAAAAGATATGATAACAAGAGTACCTAGAGAAAGATTGAGTTATTTGGTGTATAAAAGGAACACTAATACCAAGTAATACATGGTTGATATAATATATTTCTGATCTACTTAGGGCTAAAGAAATTTTTTACTTAAGCTTAGCTGAGAAGAACTATTTTTATAAAAAGGGTCTGCCAAGCCTGCCCAAGAAAATAATGTAACCCAAGAAAACATAGTTCAAACCAATCAAAATTTAGTATGTGTCGAGTCTCAGAAAATATAATAGGTGTGAAGTGTCAATAAAGTATAGTAAGTGTCAAACATTAGGTAAATAATAATAGTGACCAAGAAAGGAAGACTTAGTTGATAACAAGCAACCCTGTATTGGCTGAGTATTAGAATACTATTAGTCCTAAGTGAATAGCATAGATGTCGAGTGACAACAAAACAAGTTAAATCAAAGATTTGACAAATCGAAGATGAAAAAGTTGATATCTGAAATTATGTGAAATGTGTGGAAGATTTCTATGATGAGCTAGAGGCACAAAATTCCAGATAAAGCATTTTGAGGCGAATAAAAAGAGGATTGTAGAAGAAGTATCTAGAAGGGACTAAAATGGAAAAGTGGGTAGATTGATTGAATTTTACCTAACTCTATAATGGATGATTGTGGTTAAGTGGGAAAAGACCTATATTCTCTATTTATAGAGATAGAAGGCCAAAAGAAATAAGTGATGTGCAAGAATCTAAGGAAGATAAGGAGTCTAGGTTGTTGCTTCATATGGTGGCCAAATAGAAGAGTCTTTAGTTGGCATACAAAGTAAGAAGGATTAAGAAGATGAATTCTTGAAGGGTGAACAAGCCATCATAGATGAATAGTATGAATGCCAAGAAGAATGGAAAACTAAACCAAATTTTTGTAATCTGCAAGTGAGTTGCGATTTATTATCATATCAAGTCTTGCTATTACTTTCTAACAATAGTATCAATCTGGATAAATCCTTTGGATTAAGGTTGACCTAACATTCATTTGTAAATCCTTTAACTAAGTGATATTCAAATGGAATTTTCTAAAGTCCTCTAACAAGGATCAATCCTAAAATGATGATTGAAATCATTTAACAAGGTCACATTTTGTTACAATTAACAATAGACATAAATAAAAATTACATGTTGTTAATGCATTTTCAGTTCCCATATATTTTCAAACTTCTAGGATTAGGGTTGAAGTCAGTGTAATGCCATGTCTGTGTCCAAATTAACCTTAAGGAACTTATCCTCTCATCTCCCTCTCTGTATGCACCTAGGTGGGCATTCAAAAGGAATCTAATGCATTTATTCATATGAAGTAATTAGGAAAGGGAGGGTAAGTTTACGCATTTCATAGATGAGAGGGAATTATTCCAAAATGCTAATGCTTTTGTCAAATGTTCATGATGAAGATAGGTTCAATTGGAGAAAGATCACATGAACAAAAATGGATGTAGCAATAAGAAGAGCATGGTCAAAGGAAATAAGTACATCTTTGAGGTTGAAAGGAATGAAACCGAGCTCACTAGAATCAAGCATGAGGTTGTAGAAATAGGTTGAAGTGAGTACAATCCGATCAAATGTAGAGGAGGCATCAAAAGCTTTTAGAAATTTTGCAACTTAAAATTTTAACTTCTTGTTTAACTAATTGTTTAACTAAAGCTTTTACAGTCTGATCACTCTAACTTATGGATAAATGAATCATCAAAGATCAACAATGGAGATTAATTTTTTTTGTGACTATTAGGATATGAAATACAAGTTTTGGTGCCAAAGTGTCTATTATAGATCATAGAAGAATATGAACCATTTTGAGGGTTTCTAACCATTTCTTCTTTCTTTATCTTGTGTATTGAATTCTAGCTGATGAATATTGGATCTATGAGTGATTCAAGTGCTCTTCTAATGTAATTGATGAATTTGTAACTAGCCGAGAACCCTTAGAGGGGGCCTATATATGCAATTTTCTATGGTAATAGAAAGGATCAAAAAATTTGTCCAACTTTTCCCCCTAAATTTCTAGATGTTGAGTGAACAATTGAATATTTGGATGGAATGAAGGATTTTTATGATGTTTGTAGTTAGGTAATGTGATATTTTTATTCCATTTAGGACTAGTATGCCTAGATTTCTTTTGCTTGTCCTTTAGCTAAGTAACCTTGCATTTTAGAATAGTTTCTATGAGATTGTAGGACAAATGGATTAGGAGCTGTTAATTCCTTGTGAGATTCCATTTTGGTAAAGGGTTATCAGCCAAGGTGGATTCCATTTCTTCTTTTATGTGCATCTCTACTCTCACCCTAGATTACATTTTAGTATGATTAATCTGCATTTAGAAGTAGGACTAAATGTTAGAGAGCTTGAAGGTGACTTGCAATAGCTACTCTACCAACTGTCATAGATTTCGCAAATCTTATCTTGCCTAGGTTGTCTGTATTTGCAAAAAAATTGGTTTATCTTCTTTTTCCCTTATGTTAAGAGTATACCTCCATTCCAATGATCTAGTAAAGACATAATTTAGTGCACATATTTCATATAAGGGATTTGTAACTTATAATTTAGAGGGTATTGATAGAACACATACTCTAACCTATTTATTGCTGACATCCTTTTGTTGCCTTACATTTTGGGCATCTAGAGTCATTGTAGACACAAGTTAGCAAGAAGAAAAAATTGTTAACTAATAGTTTTTAGCGACTTTGCTAGGGATTGGAATTGAAGACCAATGCTTAGTTTCTCATTCTCAAAAATGAAAGGGTATCTTCCCTAGGATGAGGACTAGCGACTCTATATGAAGGACATGTTCCCTTTGGTCTAGGAAGGTCTAGTATAACTCAATGGCCATGTGAAATTCAAAGACAGGGAGAAGGCCAAGGCCTAAGATCACTCTCCAAGAACTCAATGAGACTAATGACAAGATGCTGCAAGAGCTTGTGCTTCTATATAAATAAAGTATCTCCCATGTTGTATAGAATAATATCAACATTAAAGATGATAATGTTTTTGCATCCCTATGGAAATGTGTCTGCTCTAGATTCTACAATTTAAAAGATATGCAAAGAAAGAACCTAAGGTTGAAGCAAGCAAGGCTAAAGCTCATTCCTACTATTGAAGAAATTCATGCCACCAATAAAAAGGTGCTTCATGAGCATTTTGACCTATATAGAGAGAGCATCTCTTATGTAGCTTAGGAAAACATCAACATAGAAGACAATGATATGTCAAAGATGTTTTGGAATCACATATATGCCCATTCTCAAAGACTTAAGGACCTACAAAAAAATTGAAAGAAAGAAGCTAAAACAAGTACAAATAGTTGAACATGAAAAACCCTTGGTAAGGTCACTTGACTCTATTCATTATGATTTTCATGTGTTTAAAGTGCTAGGTAAAATTCCTAATGTGAATGCCAAGGAGAGGCCAAGGCCTGAGCCTACTCTTGAAGAACTCCATACAAATAAGGACAAGGTCTTTTAGAAGATCTTGTTGAATCTTGTAGAGAACCTCAATAGAGGATATGATCCCAAAGCAAGGAAGATATGGGGCCACCTCTATAACCAATTCCACAACTTGAAGGATCATCAAAAGGAAAAGAAAAAGGAGCTAAAGTTGAAGAAAGCATCTACACTTGATCATGAAGCCCCCTATGGTAATGCCACTTGATTCTAGTTCTCATATTATTGCAATCTTTGTTAGACAAGAGGATATTCCTAGTGGTACAAATCAAGGTGACAGTACTCCATCAAAGTCCTCTAAAGAAGAATCTTCCAATGATCATCTACCTGCACTAGAGAATTCCATTTGTGATCTGCTATTAGCTACAAATCTAACTTCAATTTAAGCAAGAAGTAATGAAGTTTAGCTTCAAGAATGGTTGCATCAGCATGAGGAGGAACTTCATGAACCCATTAGTAAGAATCTTATCCTTGAAAAAGATGTGATTGATGAAAAGAGTCCTAAGATCAACTGTCAGTTTGTAGAAGAATCAATTACATTGATAGACTCAACTTTTTCTTATAGTGAGAAAGAGGAGATTGTCAGTGGATTCCTATCACCCCTCCAAATGGATGAACCCTCTTGAGATGACCTAACTATGGAACTAAATATTAATGAAAGGTCATTGGCTTGTGACTCTCCTTCTATGTATTCAAATTGTGTAAGAAGTAATAATACATTGAAAAAGGGACAAAATGAAATTGACTTGGTTTTTTAAAGAAATGGGGTGATTGACCATCAATTAATTGATTCCATGGTGAAGGTGACATCTTCCTACACTTAGGCTCATGAGGAAATTTCAAACTGTTAAAATAATGAGATCATTTCCTTAGAAGAAGTGTATAGCTTTCATCTAGTCCTTGGCATGACTGAAGATCATCAGATGGATAACATGGAAGGTGTAGATAAAGATACTTAGATATATGATGAGGCATGATTGTTTGGACTTGAATGGATATATAGCAAGCTAGTGCATATAATCAAAGAATCATGTAGAGTTTCCATGTTGTTGTTGCTGCTACAAGTAGGAATCCTAGTTAGAGAGAAACATCAACTTTGGAGGAAGGGATCCTACTTCAATAAATCAATAAGTGGATTTACTTGAGTATCTTTTTCTATTGGTTTCCTATGGTGAGATTCATCTAACCTCTATAAATATGTTAGGTTAGGTGTGTGTTTAGTTTAGTTGTTCCTCTTTCCTTTGCTGCTTTCAATGTGTTTGCTTTCCCTTTGTGTTGGTTTCTCTACTTTCTCACCACCCAGATGAATAGTATCTTTGTGTGCTACTCTAGACCCTACAACATAATTGACTAAGAATTGATAGATTATATTTGATGTTTTCTGTAATAAATGAAGTAGGTAATCTTTTGATGTGTGTGTTTTTATTTAGAGCTCTTTTGTAAAACTAGAGATTGGTAGGTTCTTATCTAGGCACTAACATGCCTAGTTCTCGAGTTAGAGCCAAATGTTAGAGAATTTTTAGTTCTCCTATATTTTTCAAACTTTTAGCATTAGGCTTGAAGTCAATGTGATGTAATGTTTATGTCTAGATTACCCTTAATGAATTTCTCCTCTCATATCCCCCTATGTGTGCATCTAGGTTTGCATTCAAAATAAATCTAATGCATTCATTCATATTAGGTGATTAGGAAAGGCAGGGTATGCTTATCCATTTCCTAGATGAGAGGGAAGTTGTTCTAAAACCCTAATGCTTTGATCAAGTGTTCATGGTGAAGACAAATTAAATTGGAGAAAGATCACATGAATACAGATGGATGTGGAAATAAGAAGAGAATGGTCAAAGGAAATAAGGTCATCTATGAGGCTAAAAGGAATGAAACTGAGCTCACTAGAATCAAGAATGAGGTAGTAGAAATAGGTTAAAGTGAGTACAATCTAATAAAATGTAGAGGAGGAAGTAGAAGCTTTCTGAAATGCTCAATATTCCTAACAATGGCAAGTACCCTAGTTAAAGGTGGAATGATGGTTGAAATCAAATCAATGATGTGGTATACATCAAAATATCCATGCTACATGTCGAAAGGTTAATATTCCTTGGAGATGAATTCATAATTGTCAGATGAAGATCTAATCAAAGGTTTTTACAACATCACAACTTATATCCCATATGATGAAAGATAAGTAATTGAAGCTAGAAAAAGTAACCTAGGTGATTAAGTGTGTAGTCATCACAACATTGCATAGTTAAATGAAAAGTTAAAATTTTAAGTTGTGAAGTTGCACATGAGTCAATAGTCAATTTCATATAGTTAACACAATATCATGGGTGGAAAAATAGTTGAGACTTTTTTAAGTTGTGGGCATGTGAAAAGGTAACCGTTAAAATCATCACAACATCATAGATGTTAAAGCTTGTTTTCAAATTTGGGTTGTGAAGCTATGAAAGGTGATCTGGCGGGTTAAGTGTGAGGTTGTCCAAACATTACAGATGAAAGAAATGTTAAGTCTCACATTATAGTGAGGATGTGAGATAGTCAACTCAATGGTCATCGCTTGATCAAAACTTGTTTTTGGCTTGAAGAATTCTAAGTTGCAATCATGCAAAGAGCATGAAATAATAGTCAAAGCTAATGATCGTAGCAATCCATGCATTCACCTAAACTTTTATTTTAAGTAACAAAGTAGTGAAAACATATAAATTGCATCGTTACATGATGTTAATGTTAACCCTCAAAGAAGGTTGTGAAAGTAAAAAAGACAACAAGAGTTAAGGCATAACAGTTATCGAATCGCTGCTATTAGTTAAAACTAACCTAAAGTTAGTGTTGCAATGAAGTGCATGCATGCATTCAAAGCTTCACAGGGTTAAGAGATGGGTCAAGGTGGTAGGATGAGCATTGAAAGGTCAATAATGAATGAATGAATTCCACATATACATACTATTGTGATAATAGATGTTCTTGCATTGAGAAATGTCTATCACCATAAGTCATACTGATCATTAGTAGTCAAATGAGAAAAACTTAGTTATACTAACGAATCATGAAGTTATTGCCATAGTTCTTAATGATGTGAAGGTTGAGTTCGTAGTACATAGAAGATGTTTTATCACTATATCCCATAGTGATGATCATATCAGATGCTGGATTGAGTAGTAAGATGTTGTGGTGATGATCGATGATTGGGATGTTGTGGATTCATATGATATCATTATAGTATTAGCGATTGTGTTAATCACTGTGCATAGAAGGCTCATGTTTTATATAGCAATGGGTGATAAAGGAAGATATATCACTATAACTTATGGAAAAATGAATCATCTAAGATCTACAATGGAGATTCATAATTATTGTTGTAGGTTTTGAGAAAATATACAAATCAAATACACAAGCCCTCGAATCACCTACACATAGAAAACCTATCACAGAGAAGAAAAAGACAAGAAGAGGTAAGAGTTTGGTCTAAAAATAAGAAAATTGTATTCTTAGATAAAATGAAATTGTTGTACAATATGATATGATATACAAATACACTAGGAGAGCCTATTTATAAAGGCCTCTAGGAAGCTTCTACAATGAGCTAGAAAGCACTAGGAGATAAGCATGAAAACTCAACATGCATCCACAAAAGGTGGATTATCCTCCATGTAGACAAGAGGATAAGTATGACAAGGTAGGAACAAACTCATGTGTTATCAAAAAATCAACATGTAAGAGTACTCTTACTCTTAGATAACAAACTAATAAATAATGCATTTATCTGAGTAAACTTAAGTAAAGTGTAAATAATAATAATTTACACAAACAACCCCCCTTAAGTGCAACTTAGGGGAATGCACTTAAGCTCATAATAACTATGATGAAATGCATAATGGGTCTTGACAACTAGACCATGTTAGGTACCCATGTACAAATGCAAATAAATGCAACCTCTAAAAATGGGGAAAGAGGGAAAACCTCATGGGAAAAACCCTCCCCCAAAAAGAGGTATAAACATGCTAAAAAATCATGAAGGAAGGAAGGCCTCAAGAAGAACCCCCAAGGAAAACTTCCATAATCCAAAGCATAGACCTGAAATAGCTCAAAAGACTCTCTCAAAACCATAAGTACAACCAACCTCCCGTGAGAAGAGACACCAAAGGCCCCCCAAATGGTGGTGTCCCTATAGAAATAATCGAACCAATGAAAGTTAAATGTGGAAGAAACAAAGGCACAAAACAAGGAAACTCCACAAGAAGAGGTAAAAGTGAAAGGCCTAACTAATGCTGAAAGGAGAAAATATGAGGATCCTAAATAGGAATCCCCAATGTAGGTGTACTAACACTGTCATGAAAGAGGAGATGAATGTCCTTTATAGAATCTACAATAGGTGCACTTGGAGGCTCAATGAATGGAGTTGGAGGGTCAGACAGAGCTGAAGAAGGACCTTGGTGGAGAGAAAAAACTTCAATTGGATGTGGTGTGGGAGTCAAAGTAGTGATCTTAGGAATAATACAAAGGTCCAAGTATCCTAATTGCACCACATGACGCTCTCATGAAAAAGAAGAGTTGTACTCTGAATGGAGATGGAGGCAAAAGTGTGAGAAAGTGTAGAGATGGGTGGTATGATCAACTATCCCTATAGCAATAAGGCATTCTATTGCATGATCCCAAATGAAGTCTAAATCTATAATGATCTCAACTATCTTCCTTGATCCACTATGTGTAATCTAAGAAATTGAGAGAAGGTCTATAGACAGAGATGGAACATACAATACATCATTGAATACACCATCTTGAATGCTGATTTAACCTTTCAAAGACTATTAGGGTAGTTTTATTCCCCATGAGAATATGAGGAATATGAGAAGCCTCAAGAGTAGAGAAGACACCCTGAGAAGATGTCATATGGTGAGAAGCACTTGAATCCAGTATCCAAAGGACTTGGGAAGGGGATGCAATGGATACTAGTAATGGATGACCCTATCCAAAATATGGTGTAGATGTAGAAGAAGACTAAAAGGTAGACCCCTATGAGGTAGAACAAAATGGAGAGGAAATAATTCTCATTTGAATAAGAGCTTGAAAATATACAATCTATTTCAATTAACCATCAAATCTCTTCTGAAAATAATGTGATTCATCATGAGGTCTCTTCTGACAATAGGAATAGGTATTAATCTCACTCTTCTTTTTCTCCTTCTTCTTACAAGAAGATGATGGATGAGTATAGTGCTAAGAAGAGGTATCTAATATCTACTTTGGCTTTTTCTCCTATGTATCCTTGGCAAGCAATGCCTATGATTGTGAACCTATAAGTGAATCCATCTGAGTGATCTTAGACTACTCATGAGTTATCCTATCATAGAATATCTCAAAAGAAGGCATCTAATGTCAAGTAACCAAGGAATCCATAGTGGAGTAGAAAATGGAAGAAAATATTTGATATTGTCCTTGCAACTTTGAGGGTATCAAAAAATACACTCATCATCTATTTTGTTTTCCCACATCCCTACAAAATTGTATGTAGAGATTTGAACTTCATCAAGAAGTCCTCAATGGTGGGGAAGTTGGCTAGTGTCAAAGAGGTCAACTCTGCATTAAGCTATAGTGCCCAAAACTCATTCACTGTGACAAAAAAATTGTGAAACTTGGTCCAAATAGCTCGAGGACTGGTCAAATCATCTAGGTGAAATAGTAGACTATCAAAGATGTTTACTGCAATTAATCCCATAGCTTCATCCATTTTGTTTCTACATTGCAGAACCTTAAAAGGGCACTATAGTATAGGTTGGTTCCCATCTAGACATGACTATAAGCCTCGTGACACAAGAAGCTGAGTTATTTGTGCTTTGTAAGTGTGATAGTTGTGTGGCATTAGCCAAGCCATTAAGGGGTAGGACATTGAGAGAAGAAAATGAAAGTAGAAGGGTCAATTTTGAAGTAAATTATAGAAAATAAAATGCTCCCCCCACAACATAGAAATATATCCCTCAAAAATCAAAGAAACAACTACTGAAAGCAAAAAAATTGAGAAAAAACCTAGATGCCAAATGCAAAGAGGGAGGAAACTAAAGCCTCTACTTCAATGCCAAAAATAGGAGCTCAATAGAACCTGATTATGCGTCCAAATGACCCTATACTAAGCATTTGAAGTGGCAAAAATTAGGATTTGTGAGCTGCAGAAAAATTCAAGAACAAAGATCTCAAACCACATCTACTATTATTTTTTCTGAATCACCGCCATTGTAGCTCCCAAAAATAGAGAAAACAGCTCAAAAAATGTTAGATCTATTATGTTAAACACTCTTTCTCATTTTTCTCCAAATATTGAACAAGCTACAATAGATTTGGCTTTGATACCATGTAGGATTTGAGAAAATACACAAATCAAATCCACAAGCCCTTGAATCACCTACACATAGAAAATCTATCATAGAGAAGAAAAAGACAAGAAGAGGTAAGGGTTTGGTCTGAAAATAAGAAAATTGTATTCTTAGATAAAATTATATTGTTGTAAAATATGATATGATATACAAATACACTAGGAAAACCTATTTATAAAGGCCTCTAGGAATATTCTAGAATGAGCTAGAAAGTGCTAGGAGATTAGCATGACAACTCAACATATGTCCACAAAAGTTGGATTATCCTCCACATAGACCAGAAGATAAGTATGATAAGGTAGGAACAAACTCCTATATTTTCAACAAATGAACACATAAGAGTACACTTACTCCTAGATAACAAACTAATAAATAATGCATTTACCTAAATAAACTTAAGTAAAGTGTAAATAATAATAATTTACACTAACAGTTGTGACTATTAGGCTATCAAATAAAAGTTTTGGCACCAAAGTAACTATTATAGATCAAAGAAGAATATGAACCATTTTGAGGGTTTCTAAACATTTATACTTTCTTTCTCTAGTGTATAGAATTGTGACTGATGACTGTTGGATTTTTAAGAAATTCAATTTCTCTATTACTAATGAATCAATAACTAGCCAAGAACCCTAAGAGTGGGGCTATATATGTAATTTTCTAAGTCAATAGAAAGGATCAAAAAATTTATCCAAATTTTCCCCTTACATTTCTAGATGTTGAATGAGAATCAATGAGTTGGATGGAATGAAGGATTTGTATGATTATTGCAATTAGGTAATGTGATGGTCCAATTCCATTTAGGACTAGCATACCTAGGTTCCTTTCGTTGTCTCCTTTAGCAAAGATAATCTTTCATTTCAAAGTAGTTTCTATGGGATTTTAGGACAAATTCATTTAGAGCTATTTGTTCCTTGTCTGATTCCATTTTTGTAAAGGGTTATTAGCAAAGGTGGATTCGATTTCATCTTTCATGTGCATCTCAACTCTCTCCCTCGATTACATTCCAATAGGACTAATCTACATTTAGAAGTAGGAGTGGATTTTAGAAAGCTTAAACATGATTTTTGATAGCTATTCTACTGGCTATCATAGGTTACCCAAATCTTATCCTACCTAAGTTGTTTTTGTTTGCAAACAATTTGGTTTATCCACTTTTTCTCTCAAGTTAAGAGCATACATGCATCCCAATGATCTATTAAGACTAATTCAATGCACATCTTGCAAATGAGGGAGATTTACCTTATAATTTAGAGGGTAGTGATATAATACATACACTAACCCATTTTTTGGTGACATCCTTTTGTTTCCTCACATTCTAGGCATCTAGAGTCAAGTTAAAACCAAGTTAACAAGAGGGACAAACTATTAACCAACACCTACAAATATAACCAATAAATAAATAAATAAATCACATAGAAGAAAACAAAAGATACCATGATATAATGTGGTTCACCCAGACCCTAGGCTACATCCACTAAACAAGTCCAATATTGATATGATCCAATGATTACAACATGATTTCAATCTATAATCCCTTACAACTCAATACTACTACAAGAAGCAATTTGTGCTTCACACATTATGAAATCCCTAATCCTAAGACTTTGTTATACAATATTTTTGGTGATTTAGGGTTATAATTAATTTAAAAATGTCAGCCCAAATTTTTTGATAAAATAGGGCCCAAATGCTCTTTTAGGGCAATGCCCTAAACCCCAAAGAATTATGAAGTATGTATAGTACTTCCTTGATTAGTCACCACATACTAAAAATTTCCAACTTGGGGACTCATGAGGCTCCACACTAAACAAAAATCTCCCACTTGGAGACCAATCTAGTAGCAATATCACTACCACATGGGGTTCCCAATGGATCAAACTACCCTAGACACTATTATTATTTTATTTTATTTAGTCTAGAGGACTAACTAAAGCCAAAGAGGAGCTCAACTTTTCCCTTGGTACTACCTTGGTAAACATGTCTCCTAGATTTTTATTTGTATGTATCTTTTCCATCTTTAACTATCCATCATCCAAAACTACATTAATAAAATAGTAATGCAACTGAATGTTTTTTGTCTTCAAATGAAGAGCATAATTCTTTACAAGATGAATGGCACTTTGACTATCTATAAACAAATAATTATCCCTCTAGGGGTGTCCTAATTTTTCCATCAAGAACTAAAACCATATCATCTCCTTGGATGCCTCTATAGCAGCAACATATTCTACCTCTATAGTGGATAAAGCATTCACCTTCTATAACCTAGAAACCTAGCTCATTGTTGCCCCACCAATAGTAAATACATAGCCTATAGTACTCCACTTGGTATCAATATCCCCTACCAAATATGAGTTGAAATAGCCTTGTAAATTAGTAGTAGAGCCCCCAAAATGTAAACACTTACTAGATGTTCTTCTCATATATCTGATAATTATTTAACTACATTAAAATACTCAAGTGTTGGATGACTCATATAACTACTGAAGACTCCCACTACATGTGCAATATATGGCCTATTACATACCATAGCATACATCAAGCTTCCTATAGTTGAAGCATAGGGTACCTTGGATATCTTATCCTCCTCTTCTTGTGTCTTTGCACACATCTCTTTAATCAACTTCAAATGACAAGGTAGGTGTGCTAAAACATTGCAACACCTTCACAATATAATCAGCCTAAGATAATGTCAATTTCCTATTCCTCCTATCTCTACAAATCTTCATACCAAGGATTTTTTTTACTACTCTCAAATCTCTCATAGCAAATGAAAGTGATAACTGACATTTTAGCCACTTAATGTGATCCATGTTAGACCCAACTACAAGCATATCATCAACATATAAACATAAAACAATGTATATGTCATCATTCAACCTATTAAAATAAACACAATGATCTAAATGACACCTATCATAGCTATTGTCGTGCATAAAACTATTAAATTTTAGATACCATTGCCAAGGTTCTTGCTTCAAGCCATATAAAATTTGCTTTAATCTACATTCTAAGTTCTCCTTACCTTTGATCTCATATCCTTGTGGTTGTGCCATATATATCTCTTCATCCAAATCACCATAAAGAAAGATTTTTATAACATCGAGCTGCTCCAAATTCAAATCTTTAGTAGCTACAATACTTAAAATAGTGCGACTAGAAGTCATTTTTACAATAGGAGAGAATATCTCATCAAAATCAATGCTCTTGTTCTATGCAAATCCTTTTACAACTAACCTAACTTTAAATCTTTTCTTACCTCCATCCTCTCCTTTCAACTAGTAAACATGTTTGTTTTGTAAAGCTCTCTTACTGATAAGAAACTTGCATAAATCTCATGTCTTATTTTTTGGCAAAGATTCCATCTTTTCTTTCATTGTAGACTCCCATTGAAGCTTAGTATCCACCTATACAACTTCATCATAACATTAAAGTTCATAAAAATAAATTAGTAAAATAGAGTACAATGAGGGAGAAAATCTTTCTAGAGGTCTACTTAGCTGTTTTCACCATCTAACATTCATTGGGGTGTGTGGTATTTATTTTTGTGGTTGTGCAAATCATGAGGAACTACTAGAACATCATCTTTTAGAGTATCATCCAACACTACATAATCATTTTATTTCTTCTGATGCTACTGAAACAGATCTTTGTACAACACTTTCTCATTGAGTATGACATCCCTACTTCTTACAATTCTAAAATTTTCAAAATCCCAAGATTATAACCAAATTTATCAATGCTATATCCAACAAATATATATTATTTTTAACTTAGCTTCCATCTTAGTTCTATTTTCAGAATCTATATGAGAAAATGCTTCACAGCTGAAGGTTTTGAGAAAATAATAACTCATCTTCTTTCATGTCCATGCTTCCTTTGGAATAACACAACCCAAAGGAGTAGAGGACCTCTATTAATAAAATATATGACAATATTTATAGCCTCCATTGACATGTTTAAGGAAAACCCTACATGCAAACTCATGCTCCTTGTAGGCTCCAGTATAGTCATATTCATGTGTTCAACCACTCCATTTTCATGTGGATTCCTTGGAACAATTTTCTATCTATGAATATCATTAGTCTAGAAATAATCTTCAAATTTATGACTACAATACTCACCACCATTATCAGATCTGAGACATTTTAATTTCTTACCAGTCTCATTTTCAATCAAGCATTTCCATTTCTTAAAAGTTTGAAATACATCAAATGTTTATCTAAGGAAAATAACCCACAATTTTCTAGTTGCATCATCAATAAATGTAACATAATAATGAGAGCCACAAAGGGGAGATACCTGAGCTAGTCCACATACATTTATGTGCACAAGCTCTAATTTGTCACTTTTATTTTCTTTTCTAGTATTCACAAAATTCACTCTCTTTTATTTTCCATGCACACAACTTTCACAAAAATCCATGTTGACACATTTTAGACCTGGTAAAACTTTCTTTGAATGAAGTACTTGTTAGAATTAAAACTGATGATACTACTTTGGGGAGTATCCTGAGCATTGGAGAGTATTGACATGTTGCATACATGACTGTGTTTGTCATTGATGTTAGCATAGCATGGTTTCTATAAAGACTAGTTGAGTAGCATACCAAGATCTTAATGGAATAGACAATGGTTTGATTTTTTAGTGATGCATAGTTATGAACATGTTTGGAATAGTGTCCTAATGATGTGGTCAAGTGCATAAAGTTTGAGTCGAAGACATATAGAAGATGTACCTAATTTCCAGAGAGCCATTCATACATAGTGTATTGGAAAAGTAGTTTATGATGCTTGTTGGATATCTTACATTTGAGATGTAATGAAGATATGCATAGTCAACTAGTGATAGAGGACAATTAGTTAATGATGCTAGCGAGTGCCCAAGCCTTAATATCAAACATGTGAAGTTTTGTATAAATTGTGAGTCAATAGTTCTATTCTAATTGTATTTAATTAATTATCTTATTATAATTAATTAGGAAAGCCTCAAGGTTGACTCAAGGAATTATTATGAAGATATGGTATAAAGGAAAGATGTTTTCCTAGATTGTAAAGTGTGGAAAGTGTATTCAAGTATTGTGATCATTGTTGAAGTGTGAAGTTTGAAAAGGAGAAGAGTGCTTACTGAATGCATGTAAGCAATCCAAGGGATTATTGGATGAAAGATTTTTGATATGGTTACAAGATCAGAAGGAGTAGACATCTGGTTGATAAGATAGAGAAAGAGGAAGGAAAAATGTAGTACCATTCTATTATACTACAAGGAATAATATAGAGATCATTTGGACATTGGGTTCATTTGTCTTTCCCTTGAAGCTATTTGGGCAATGGGTCTAGGTATCTTCCACAACTCCTAACAGGGTTAGAATCTCCTAATAGGGATTTAAAGTCTCCTAACATGGACTCATATGTACTAAATATTGTAAAAGAATCCTAATAGGGTCTATCCTCTAACAAGAAATATTTATAACATTGCATCATCTTGTGGGTACCATCCCCACCATGGTTTTCCCTCTGATCAAGGGTTTCCCTTGTTAAAATATCTGGTGTTATTGTGTATGAGTATCTTGTTCTAGTTTGAATTTATATTACTCATATGGTTAAGATTGTTTAAGGTTGATAATTGTAATATTAGTTGGATAACTAATTCACCCCATCCCCCTCTCAATTATATCAGTGAACTATAAATTCTAACAATTTGTATCAGAGCTTTAGGTCCTTAAAGGATAAGCTTAACAACTTTGGGAGATCGATGGAAAATCTTTTTAGAAAGGATGGTCCTAGATTTGATGGAGCCAATTATGATAGTTGGAAGAAGATGAAGACACATCTATTGTGCATGGGTCTACGATATTGGTTCTTGATAAAGAGTAAGAAGAAAATTGTTGCAAAAGTAAAGTTAGAAGGTTGTAGTGAAGAAGAGAGAGATAAATTCATGTGTAACATAAGAGAAAGAGAAGCTCTACAAAAAAAATCTTCCAGAGAATGAGTACAATCAGGTAAAGTCACTTGAAACATTTTACAAAATTTTAAAAGCTTTACAATTTACTTTTTAAGGTGATGATTATGCAAAGAGAATGAGAATACAAAATTGGATATGTGCATTTCAAGATGCTAGAATGATGGAAGATGAATTTTTAATAAGTTGTATTGGTAAAATATCAAAAATGGTTGCAGGAATTCAATCTCATGGTGGAAACAAGGAATATGATGAAGTCCTATGGAAGATCTTGAAATGTTTCACACCACCATTCAAGCCAATAGCTTAGATGATTCATCTAGTAATTCCCTGCAGTAAGTTTTTCATAAAGGAAATTTTTCTTGGAAGATTAGAATTAGTAGAAGTAGATTTGAGACAATCTAGCAAACTTGCAAGAGTCAAAATAGCTTTCAGTGCCCTAAACATTCATCATAATTTGACAAGGAGTGCAAGAACTTGTAGATATTTTTATAGTAGCAACATAGATAATGAAGACAAGAAGATTGAGGAAGGAAAAGCCCTTCTGGTGAGAAGAGAAAATGATGGTACCTTTAAATGTTGGACTTGTAATGAATTTGGCCATTATGTATCTAAATGTCCTAAAATAAAGAAAAGTTATAAGGAAAAGTTTAACCATAGAAGAGACAGAGATAGAAATTGTTTGTATGCAAACGAAGATGAAGAATCTAATGAGAAAGGTCAAAGTGAAAGTGATGATGAATTAGGATTTGTGGCTATCAAGGAGGATGATCTTGATAGAGAAATTAGAGAAGAAAGAGCTCTAGTTACCCAAGTGGAAAAGAAGTCTAATTGGATAATTGATAGTAGTTGTTCACATCACATGACTAGTGATATGAATAATTTTGTTAAGTTTAAGAATGATGATTGAGGTATTGTTAGAATTGGTAATAATGTAACCTATTATATAACAAGAATTGGATACATTACTCTTGATGGTAAAACTAAGACTGATGATTTCTATTTTTTTGATGCATTGAAGCATAACTTGTTGAGTGTTCGATAGTTGGTGGACAAGGGTTATCTATAGTAGTTCACTAAGAAGACCTGCATTATCAAATAAAAAGATGGTAAGATGATTGGAATTGACACTAGATCTAGAGTTAATGTATTTTAGTTGAATTCTACCAAAACAATATGTTTGGTAGCTAAAATAGATAACTATTGGTTATGGCATAGAAGATTCTATCACATAAACTCTTATAATATTGTGAATGTTAGTAGCACTTTTCTAGTTAGATACTTGCCTAATATTGTTGAGCCTACTAATATTGTGTATAAGGAATGTGTTTTGGCTAAGCAAAAGAAAGTATCATTCCCTAACAAGAAGTTCATTACCATAAAGAAACTGGAGATCATTCACACATATCTAAGTGGTCCTTCTAGAACAAGAGGGTTCTGTGATGAACGTTATTTTATGATTTTTGTTGATGGTTTTGCTAGAATGATGTGAGTAGTATTTCTTAAAGAGAAATCTAAAGCTTTTGAGAAGTTTAAGATATTCAAGAATAGAGTTGAGAATGAATCTGGTTCTAAGATAAAGTGTTTGAGATCTGATAGAGGAGAAGAATTCACTTGTAGAGAGTTTAACATATTTTGTGAAGAGAATGCAATCAAAAGGAAGCTATCTGCACCTAGAACACTTGAACAAAATAGGATTGCTAAGAGAAGGAATAAGTCAGTAGCATAACTAACAAGAGTGATGTTGTTTTAGAATAATGGTTCTAAGACATCTTGGAGAGAAGCAATCAATGCATCAGTATATACTTTAAACAGAGTATAGATCACAAAAAGGTATGGAGAGAAAACCTTATGAGCTATGGTTTGATTATTGACCATCAGTTAAGTATTTCAAAATATTTGGGTGAAAATGTTACATTAAGAGAGATGATGACATTGGTAAGTTTGATACAAGAAGTGATAAAGGTATGTTTCTTGGCTATTCATTTAAAAGAAAGGCTTATAGATGTTTCACCTATAGAACTAAGACAATAGTTGAATGTGCAAATGTAAGGATTGATGAAAAATTTGGAACTAAATAAAAGATGGTAGATTATAATTCAATTTTAGAAGAAGATAATTCTAAAATTGTTAGACAGAATGCTGAAATTTTTGTTGAGACTAGAAATGATTTGTAGAACGATGTGCTAACTATTGAGAAAGGAGGAGAGTAGAGATATGAACCTAGAGAACATAAAAGAGTTGAGATGTCAACTACTACACCTAATAGGAATGTGACACAGGATCACCACCCTAGATAGATAATTAGAAGTAGAGACAAAGGATTCATGACAAGGAATAGAGTAAATGAGGAGATATCTCTTATATCTCAAGTTGAACCTAAGAGCATAGATGAACCAGTTAATGATTATCATTGGATTCAATAAACAAAGGAAGAATTAGATACAATAGTAAAGAATTATACATGGGAGTTAGTTCCTAGACCTAACGACAAGAAATTTATCAGAACCAAGTGGGTATTTAGAAACAAAATGAATTTGCAAGGTGAAGTTTTCAGGAAGAAGGCTAGACTTGTATGCAAATGATATTCATAGAAAGAAGGCATAGACTACAAGGAGACATATGCACCTGTAACCATAATGGAAGTAGTAACGATATTCCTAGTTTATGCAGGAAATAAGAAGTTCAATTTTTATCCGATAGATGTTAAATTAACTTATTTGAATGGATAACTTGAAGAAGAGGTACATATTGAACAACTTGAAGGTTTTCCTTTATCAGAAGATAAATACATGGTATGTAGGTTAAAAAAATATTTATATGGTTTGAAGAAAGAACCTAGAACCTGCTATGTGAGGTTGGATAGTTATTTGCAAAAGCTTGGATTTGCTAAATGTACGACAGACATTAACTTGTATTTTAAAGAAATTGAAAATGGTTTGCTTATTATTGTAATATTTTTTTATGACATCATTTTTGGAGGTAATGATGAAGCAACTGATAGATTTTCTAAGGAGATTAAGCTTGAATTTGAAATGACCATGATCTGAGAAATGAAGTTTTTCCTAGGATTGTAGATTGTATAGAATAGTGATGGTATTTTCATTTCACAAGAGAAGTTCTTGAAAGACTCATTGAAAAGGTTTTCATTGGATAGTTATAAACCTATTGGTACAACTATGATAACTAGTCACAAGTTATCCAACAAAGATGAGACACCTACAGTAGAGCAGAAGAAGTACATATCCTTGATTAAAGGTTTGTAGTATCTGACTCATAGAAGACCAAATATAGAAAATGTAGTTTGGATTGTAGCTAGATTTCAAGATGATCATAAGGAATATCATTTTCCAGTAGTAAATATTTAGATATTTGAAAGGGACATCTATTTATGGAATTTGGTATGATAGATCAAGTGATTTCACTCTATGTGCATATGTTAGTTTAAAGAATAATTTTGACAATTGAGTGTCAATACACTTAACCATTTTCCACTAAACAATGTTGAGCAAAGAGTAAGTGCCGAGTGACAGTAAAGTGTTGAGTGATAACAAGTGCTAAGTAACAATAAGTGTCGAGTGTTAACAAGTGCCAAGTAACAGTAGGTGCCGAGTGATACAGTTTTGTGTAAGTGCCGAGCTATCCAAGAAACAACATGTGCCAAGCATCATCAATGCTTCAGGAGCCGACTAACTTAGGATATCAGCATAAGAGTTTGTGATTGCACAAACTATGATGTAAACTGTTTTTGTAGCCAACATAAGAGAAATCTCGAAAGATATAGAGATAGGATCGAATCTTTTACATTTCCTATGCAATTTGCATGCAACCAATTGGAAATTTGGAAAGGCATGCAACCAATCAGCAAAAGACAAGTGTTGAGCAGGAAATTGAGATTCAATGTGGATTGTAGATCCATATCTAATCCTAACTCTTCGAAGTCTTTATAAGGAATCTAAAATTTCATTGTAAACATATGAGTGGAAATACAAGGGTGCATAAGAAAATCTATTTTCAGAAGCAAGGATTATCAGATCACAAAAGGATTAAGATCAGAGAAAGTGGAACAGGTGCCTGCATTCAGCAATCAAGGATTGTAATCTATCAAGTTCATTTTACCTAATAATTTCTAGCAATTGTATTAGAATAAAAATCCTATGGTGATAGGTTAGCTTAACAGCTATTTTGTAGATCCTTTAATTAGGTGATTAAAATCCTTTAATAGGGTGACACTTCATGTTAAGTGTTTGAAATCCTTTAACCAGGTCACTATTGACATAGTGTATAGCCTTTAACATGGTAGATCATCAGAAGTGGTTGAACAATATTGCTGTAGTAATTTTTGTGGGTATCATCCCCACCCCAATTTTACCTTCTTATTCCTGAAGGATTTCTGGGTTACCAAATTCCAGTGTTATGTGTTGTTGATGCATGTCTTAGTTTTATATTTTCTTGATGTATTTACATGCATGCAATTTACTTTCAGTTAAAAGCTTTATTGGCTAAAGTATGATACTTCTGATTCACCCCCCCCCCCCCCCCCCCCCCCCCCTCATAAGTATTCTTTCCATAATTGAATATTCCAACAATTGGTATCAGAGCTCATCCAGGTTCTCACAAGGAAAAGCCTAATAGCTTGGAGGAAAAGATCTAAAGATAGAAGCTTTCAAACTTGGAAAAATCATTGAAAATCAGGTGATAGATGTGCAACTTGCTCTGCATAGCTTGGAGAAATTCAGAAACAAATTGAGAAACTCATTAAAAAAGAGGAAGGATCTGGCCATAGCTGAAAATGATATACACTACAAGGAGATTGATACCACCAACATATTTTTCAGTGGAGACACTAAAGAGTTTGATGCAGCAATAGCAGAACTGATGGAGAAAAATAAAATTCAAACAGAGGAGATAAGTTCTCTCAAGATGGAACATGAATCACAGGCCATTATGATATGTGAAATCACTGAACAAAAGAAAGGAGTAGTTGAAGATAAAGTTATGATGGAAAATGACAAAAGAAATCTTGCAAACAGACTTGAAGAAAAATGCACTGAATTGACAAGGATCTCAAACATGCAGATGGATAGACTTTCCCAAATGATGAACCTTCATCATGAACTTAATGTGAAAGATATTGAGATCTCTACTTTGAAGATGCAAAATGAACAAATGCAGAATGAATTGAACAAAGAAAAAGAGGTGGCAAAGAATCTCAACAAGTCAAGTGAAGCCATCAAATATTTTGAGCAATTACTGAATTCCCCAAGATCAACCCATGATACATTAGGACTTGGATACAACAGCACTGAAGTTAGAGAATCATCAAAGAGTGTAGAACAAAGAAGCGATAAAGGTAAAGATGTTAAACCTACATGTCATTTTTGTGGAAAGAAAGGACATACATCCAATTTATGTAGAAGCAAGAATGCCCATCAGCATGATAAACCTAAAAGTATAAACCATTGTCATAAATGCAAGAAGCAAGGTCATCAAGCATATGAATGTAGAACCAAGACTATTAAGACATCAAGATTTGAAGGCCACTGTCATAATTGCAAGAAATATGGACATAAAGCCTTCGAATGCAGATCAAAGCCTATGTGGACATTAAATCAACCAGCAAGGACATCAAACCATGAATTTTGGGATTACAACACCAGGTATAGTTGTCACTATTGTCAAGAATATGGACATATACCACAAAACTGCATAAGAACACATTTTAGAGGGAACTATAAAAGATGGTTGAGTCAAACTACATGTTTCAGTTGCTTAAAAACTGGTCATGTTAGCAGGAATTGCCCAACAAGGTCAAAGGCATCAAGTTCTGAGTTCAGCAAAGGAAAGGCAAAGATAGATGTTGGACATATCAAAAGTGAAATGAATAAGACATGGAAGAAGAAAGATGAGTATAGCACATCAAGTGTAGAGATCACTTCACCTAATAGGTCAAGTGATCACACTTTATCATATTAAGCAAGAATAAGTGTGTGGGATTGATAAACCAAGATTACATCATACATCAATCCCAAGACATAGAAGAACTGCCAAGAAGAAATAAGCATAAGAAAAGATGCTAGGACAAATATGAGAATTTTGCTAAATCTGTCAAAGTTGTCTTCAGGTGCCGAGTTGCTAATAGCAATTGAGTTGATAGATGATGCCAAGCTGTGAAATATCAATAGGAGCCGAGCGAAGTGAAACACAATGGGTGCCGAGTCATGTTGAAACCCTTCAAGTGCCGAGTAGACAGTTGTCAGTGCACTAAGCATTAATTACTCTATTTTGAAGGGTACATAAATTTGATTTTTGATCATTTTCCCACCATTCAAATGAGAAGCAAAGTCGAGAAGAGTGGAGAAGATCGAGGTCAGCTCAGAAGCTATTTGTGAAGATTTCAACAACGATTCAGGATAAGTTTCAACGATTTGAGGTATTTTACTTAAGTGCCGAGCTACGTAGAATCTATAAATTTGTTTAAATTGTAAACCCTAGTTTGGCAAACAATGGCATCTGGGTCAAGAACCACTAAGGGTATAGAGAGTCATGAAGTACAGTTGGTCAGCAACAAAGTTAAACAACCTGAATTTAAGCCCATTCTAGAAGTAGCATACAAGAATGATCCTGCAGGTGCATTATCAGTTATTCTGGATAAATTTTTTATGGTCCAAGATGTTCGCAGATGCTATAATTGCAAAATTGGTGCCATAGGAGACTTAGAAATTCATAATGCATATGATAAACTATGTGAAAACAAAGTACTGAAAAATGAGTTTTCAATAATTGAAAGAAAATGATTGACCAAAACCCTAGCATTTTTGACTGTTTTCAAAATTGAATGGGTACAGATAGTTTTAAGCCAAATACATGATGGATTTTTTTGGTTAGAGTCAGGACCAATAAAATTCAACAAGAAAACTGTTCATAGGGTTACTGGTATTCCAACCCTAGATCGACCAAAGACCCTACGAAGTGACAAAAGGGAAGTTATAGAGAAAAATACAGGTGCCAAATGGAACAATAGAGGAATGACTATCGACACAGTCACAGATCCCCTACTAGATTTTGCTATGAGAATCATTTCACATAAATTCTATCAATCAAGCAAGTTGAATAGTGTACCTTGTATAGCAGTTGATGTTGCATACAAGATAATCAAAAGGGATCATACTTATGATTTGGCAGAGCTCATGTTTCAACAAATTAATGAAAATTTGGCAGCTATAAGGAAGAGTAAGTGAGCTCAATGCAAATTTGGATCAGTTTTGATGTGTATGTTTTTCTATCTGACGAAAGAATTTCCTTCTAAGGGTAAAGTAAAGTGGAATCCAGATAAAACAATTGTTGAACAAATTAATGGATACATTGAACAGATGGGTGAAAATTTTGATGCCCAAATGACTGCTTATTTTGAGGACTTCAAAAAGTCCATGAAATAAAGAATGAGAATTCCAGTCACATTGACTGAGAAATATGAAAAAGATATTTGCTTTCTTGTAGATATAGATTATACCTACATACAAACAGTTATACCTAGAGTAAGATGGCTTAGGCCACTAGGTTATGAACTTGATGTTGATCAAGCCTCTGCAACAATAACAGCTTTACTTGCAGAAGAAGCAGATAAAAATGCAAAAAAAATTGGAACTTATGATGTTGTCAAATCAAAGGTGATAACAGATTTGAAGATTGCTTCAGTAGTAAAGAAGAAAGAGAAAATGGTGAGACAAATCAAAAGGAAATTTGGTGTGGAAGAAGAAGAAGGAATAGCAGAAGAAGAGGGAGAAAACATTGAAGAAGAAGAAGATAAACTTCAAGGTCAGACTCAAGAGTTAGGAGAAGAAAAAGAGGAAAGTGCTGAGGTAGAAGAAGCCAAGGAAGCACTAGTAAAGAAAAAGACCACAACTCCATCTGCTCCTAAATCCAAGGGGAGGAAAGTAGCTGCCCCTGCACCAAAGTGACCTACCACAAGGGTTGCAACACAAAAAGCCCAAGAGGAGGCAAAAGGAAAGAAGAAAGACTCAAAGAAGACTGCTGCTGAGTCAAAGAAAAGGAAATTTATTCCCTAGCCTGAAACGGATGAGGAGAAAATAGAGTCAGAAGACAATAGTCAATTTCAAGTGGTAAGACACAAACCCCAGACTACTGTTGATAAATTATGTTCAAAAATTAGGAATAATGATTTAAAAGGTTTTAAGAACCTGAATTTTTCTAAGCTCACTAAAGAAGAGCAAAATAAATTAGAGGAATCTATGTATGCTATGATGGCTGAGTATAAGAACACACCTCTAGAATTAGATGAATCTATGCCAAGAGAATTGTATAAAATTGTAGAGGATAAATGGCATTTTTTTTTACAAATGGAAGGGAAATAAGGGAGTCAACATTAGCCAGATTGTTGCCTGATTTGACTAAAGATCAAATAATAAATGCAGTAAAAAGACATAATAATAGATTCACTCCCAAGCATAGAGCATTCAACATATTACAAAATAAAATTGAAGAGGTAGTTACAAAATCCACAAGATTGTGGAAAATAGTTTACAAGAAAATAGAAGATGTGTATAATGAAGAATATAAGGCAGAGACAAGTGCCAAGATAAGAGAAAAGAAGATGTCAAGAACCAAGGAAAAAGAGAAGGAAAAAGTGGAGAAGAAAAGTGAAGAAGAAAAGGAAGAAAAGGCACATACAGAGGTGAAAGAGGAAGAGAAAGATACAGCTGAGCCACAAGATCAAAGTATGCAAGACATACAGGTATCTCCTCCTAGTCCTCCTCATGCCACCATCACACCTGCAGATATTATAAAAATAAAAGATGTTACAGATACTTCAAATCCAAACATCAATTCGTTAACTACAGAGGATTTGGAAATTCTTGACCAATCGTCACTAGTAGAAAAATTAAGTTCAAATCTTGTATTGGTCAATGTTGATGAATTAAAGAATCCAGAAGCTAAAATAAAGATAGTCAAGGTAAAAGCACAAGTGTCACCTTTGACCATACAAACTACTGGTATTCTATTTCTTCCACCACCACCTCCACCAAGTGTAGTCACTTATACACTTCAAATGCCGAGTACAACAATAGGGGAAATAAAAAAAACATCTGAACAACCAACAAGTTCAACCCCACCTAGAAATCATAAAAGGGATACTCAAGTTGAAGAAAAAGATGAGACAATGAAGAAGGAGGAGTCTGCAATACAAACACTGGTTGCATTACCAAAATATGGTACTCCAAAATAGACTCTTCAGCAATCGAGCACAGATGGATTACAGCTGAAAATCATAACACCAGACTTGAGCTCATCAAAGGCAGTCAGGAGACTTCATTATGGAGTTCCTGAGCTTGATGAAGAAATAAAGATTCCATATTATGAATCTAGCACTCTTACTGAAGAGAAGACTAATGAAATTCAAAGTGCATTGGACAAAAGAAGGAGACAAGAAGCACTGAGAAAGGAATACAAGCATAAGCTTACCTTGAATGAAATCAAAGACATATTCACAGAAGCTTTCTGCTTACAGTCTCCAGATGAGTCAAGACCAATTATAGAGCAACTATTTGATATAGTTGACCAGGTGACTAGTGAAGACCAGGAAACAAATGCCAAATTGCTAGAATGGTCAGAAACAAAGTTCCAAGGCAAGGTAAATAATAAAATATTCGATGATATAGCACTGTCACAAGGAGAACTGGCAAAAAAAATTAAAACAATTAAAACTGTACTAGGAAACATCTTTTCCTTGTACAATAAGTTGTGTGATTTTTCCACATTCACACAGGACACTAGCCAAAAAATATTGAGCTTGGAGAAAAATTTGAAGATTTCTAGCATACAACTCCCCACAGATCCAACTCAGAGTGAGAAGCATTTTTCCCAATCGCTTCACACACAAAGAGAGTTAGCTATCTTAGCAGTAGAGGAGGAAACAACAAAAGTTAAATTGATGCAAATTCAATCATCAATAACTCCTCATTTGGAACTACTTCATAAGGAGTAGATAAATGTAGAGACAGTCCTCAAGAAAGACCCCAACCTTTCTTCATCTGATGGACTTGTACACCTAGCAACAGAGATTGCCATCCAGCATAAGACATTGGATGTCGCCTTAGCAAATTGGGATGCAGCTCTGAAGGTACTCCTTGAAGTAAATAGCACATTTTTGGCTAAGTATGGCATTTCATTATAAAACCCTTGACATAAGTGTCAAAAAGGGGGAGAATAATTTTAAGGATATAAGAAGAGATTAAGTATGGGGGAGTTAAGTACAGGAATGAAATGATATGTATGATAAAAGGGGGACATAGAAAATTTTGGGAGATTCTTTGACAAATTTTGATTAGGTGTACATATAGGATCAATTAACAAGGAGTCATAAAAATCTTAGTTAAGTGTTTTTTTCCACTCATGTCAAAGGGGGAGATTGTTAGTTTAAAGAATAATTTTGACAACTGAGTGTCAATACACTTAACCATTTTCCACTAAACAATGTTGAGCAAAGAGTAAGTGTCAAGTGACAGTAAAGTGCCGAGTGATAACAAGTGTCGAGTAACAGTAAGTGCCGAGTGTTAATAAGTGACGAGTGTTAACAAGTGCCAAGTAACAGTAGGTGCCGAGTGATATAGTTTTGTGTAAGTGCCGAGCTATCCAAGAAACAACATGTGCCGAGCATCATCAATGCTTCAGGATTTGAGTAACTCAGGACATCAGCATAAGAGTTTGTGATTGCACAAACTATGATGTAAACTATTTTTGTAGCCGGCATAAGAGAAATCTTGAAAGATATAGAGATAGGATTGAATCTTTTACATTTCCTATGCAATTTGCATGAAACCAATTGGAAATTTGGAAAGGCATGCAACCAATCAGCAAAAGGCAAATGTTGAGTGAGAAATTGAGATTCAATGTGGATCGTAGATCCATATCTAACCCTAAGTCTTCAAAGTCTTTATAAGGAAGACAAAATTTCATTGTAAACATATGAGTGGACATACAAGGGTGCATAAGAAAATCTATTTTCAGAAGCAAGGATTATCAGATCACAAAAGGATTAAGATCAGAGAAAGTGGAACAGGTGCCTACATTTAGCAATCAAGGATTGTAATCTATCAGGTTCATTTTATCTAATACTTTCTAGCAATTGTATTAAAATGAAAATCCTATGGTGATAGGTTAGCTTAACAACTATTTTGTAGATCCTTTAATTAGGTGATTAAAATCTTTTAACAGGGTGACACTTCATGTTAAGTGTTTGAAATCCTTTAACCAGGTCACTATTGACACAATCTATAGCCTTTAACAGGGTAGACCATCAGAAGTGGTTGAACAATATTGCTGTAGTAATTTTTGTGGGTATCATCCCCACCCTAGTTTTACCTTCTTATTCCTGGAGTGTTTCTGGGTTACCAAATTCCAGTGTTATGTGTTGTTGATGCATGTCTTAGTTTTATATTCTCTTGATGTATTTAAATGCATGCAATTTACTTTCAGTTAAAAGCTTTATTGGCTAAAGTATGATACTTCTGATTCAACACCCCCCCCCCCCCCCCCCCGCGCCCCTCATAAGTATTCTTTCCATATTTGAATATTCCAACACATTTCATTCACCAATGTGGATTGGGAAGGCAGTATGGATGATAGAGAGAGCACTAGTGGTGGAGCATTCTTTCTTGGAGGATGATTGGTTTCTTGGCTAAGTAGGAAGCAAGATTGTATTTTATAGAATACACCTAAGGTAGAGTAAGTTGCAATGAAAAATAACCATAATCAAGTTATGTGGATGAAGAAGATGTTGAAGGATATTAGAATTGAGTTTGAAGGACTTGTTATCAATTACAGTAATAACAAAAGTACAGTGAGTATGTCTAAGAATCATGTATTTCATTCTAAGACTAAGCATATATCTATTAAGTATCATGTGCTAAGAGAGAAAATAGTAGAAAAGGAGATTAGATTGGAGTATGTAAGTAATAAATATTAGATTTCATATATCTTTATGAAGCCTTTTCCTAAAGATACATTGTATGCTTACGGTTATGCTCCTGCCTACTTCTAAGTAGATGATGTAGACAGTGAATTAGTCTAGTAGTATAGAGCACTATTATTAAGCCTAGACTAAATGTTGATGCATCCCATAGGTGGGAATATCTAGTATGTACTGAGTCATTATAGACTTTTGGTATTTTCTATTGAAAAATGTCTTTGGACACTCGAGTTGGTTGAATAATTGAAGTAGTTATAAAAATTAATATGTAACAATTGGTATTTTTTGCATGAGTTTGAGGTCTTTGATAGTGATGTCAATGGGGGAGAATATGCATAAAAATATCTCCTAAGTATGGGGGAGAGATAAATTTTAGAGAGATTAAGAAAGATTCATGAAAGGAAGAAGGAATGTGTACCTGATGTATTGTGAATTGTTTAGTGTAAAGTAAACAATTGATGTCCAGAAAGAAGGAGTATGCACCTGCGTACATCTATTGTGTTTGAGATTCTTTGTAGTGTGTGGATAGCTAATGCTGGTCTCTAAATTTAGAGGGTTTCAAACTTTATTGACTAAGAGGATTTGAGAAGATGAGAACCGAATCAACAATAGAGTATTACTTGGTGTTCTTGGAGCTTAGATGTTTTCATCTATGTTTCCAACAATGCCAAAAGGGGAGATTGTTAGCATGAATGATGATGATACTACTTTGGGGAGTATCCTAAGCATTAGATTATATTGACATGTTGCATTCATGATTTTGTTTGTCATTGATGTCAACATAGAATGGTTTCTATAAAGACTAATAGAATATCAAAAAAATATCTTCATGGTATGAACAATGGTTTGATTTTCTAGTGATGTGCAGTTATAGACACGTTTGACACAATGTCTTGATGATGTGGTCAAGAGCATAGAGTCTGAGTTGAAGATATAGAAAAGATATACCTAATTTACAAGGAGCAATTTAGAGATAGAGTATTGGGAAATTAAATCCTAATGGTTGTTGGCTATCTTACATCTGAGATGTAATGAAGAGATGTGCAGTCAAGCAATGACAAATGACAACTAGTTGATGACATTAGCGAGTATGTAAGCCTTAATATTGGATGTGTGAAGTTTTGTATAGATTGCAAGCCCATAATTCTATTGTAATTGTATTTAATCAATTATCTTATTATGATTAACTAGGAAATCCTCAAGGCCAACTCAAGGAATTATTATGAAGATATGGTATAAAGGAAATATGTTCTCCCTAATTGTAATGTGTGAAAATGTAATCAAGTATTATGATCATTGTTGAAGTGCAAAGTGCAAAAAGGAGTAGAGTGCTTACTGAATGTGTGTAAGTGATCCAAGAGATTATTGAATGCAAGATTTGTGATGTGGTTACAAGATCAAAAGGAGAAGAGGTCTAGTTGATAGGATAGATAAAGAAGAAGGAACAATACAATACCATTCTAGAATTATTCTTGAAGAAATAATAGACAAATCATTTGGATAGTGGGTTCATCAAGGTCTTTCCCTTGAAGCTATTTTGGAAAGGGGTCCATTTGTCTTCCACAACTCCTAATAGGGTTGGCACAACTCTTAACATTGTTGGAATCTCCTTACAAGGATTTAAATTCTCCCAATAGGAACTCATATGTATTGAATGTTGCAATAGACTCCCAACAGGGTCTAGCCTCTAACAAAGAATATTTATATTAGTACATCATCTTTTGGGTACCATGCCTACCATGGCTTTCACTCTTATCAAGGGTTTCCCTTGTTAAAATAGATGGTGTTATTGTGTATGAGTATCCTTTTGTGGCTTCAGTTTATATTACTCACATGGTTAAGATTGTTTAAGGTTGATAATTGTGATATTAGTTGGATAATTTATTCACCCCTACCTCTTAGTTATATCACTGAAATATATATTCTAACAATTGGTATTAGAGTTTCAGGTCCTTGAAGGCTAAGCCTAGAAAATTTGGGAGATCAATGGAATATCTTTTCAGAAAGGATAGTCCTAGATTTGATGGGGCCAACTATGATAGTTAGAAGGAGAAGATGAAAACACATTTGTTGTGCATGGCTCTAGGATACTATACAAAGAAAGAGGAAGGAACAACATGGATTCATATGTATTGAATGTTGTAACAAACTCCTAATAGGGTCTATGATCTAACAAGAAATATTTATATTAGTACATCATCTTTTTGGGTACCATCTCCATCAAGATTTTCCTTTGATCAAGGGTTTCCCTAGTTAAAATATCTAATGTTATTTTGTATGAGTATCTTGTTGTGGTTTTAATTTATATTACTCATATAGTTAAGATTGTTTAAGGTTGATAATTGTGATAATTGTTTAAGGTACAATTATTTCTTCTTTTGGTATTTTCTAACACACATGAATAATGGATATTAATTTTCAACTTTTAGGGTCTTTATTAATTTAAATTTGAGGAGACTTTTTAAATCCTTTCTAGGAACTAGATTCAAAGCCTTCTCTTCATGCGGACATCATTACTTCATTTGGAAGATGATAGGACAATGGGGCCCATTGCCTCATAAGGAAGAAAGAATGATCTGAATTCAATTGATATATTATATACTAAATCATACATTTTAATTAATTCTTGTCTCTAATTAATTCTAATGATTTTTCAATTTGAAACTTTCCATTCAATTTCTAATGAATATGTAGATAAAGTGGCCTTTCAACTTCTATGAAGATGTATGAGGAGGCTCAAGTTGAATTCAACAAGGTGGAATGATATGGACATACATCTTGTTTGTTGAGATTGCAAATCTGTATCAGATCTTATATCTGGAGTTCATGGGAAGACATCTCAACCACAAGATTTACCAACTCCTATAGAGTTCATGGGCATACATCTCATTCATGAGATAGCCCAACTTTTATGAGCTTGGAAACACTGCTCTCCACAGGCTTGTTCAAATTTTATTGATTTGCAGGCATACATCTCACTTACGAGATTGTCCACAATTGTATGAAATTCTATTTAATATTATGAGTAAATTGAATTATTGATATTGTTTATTATGTGTTTACAATACCATCATTTATTCTTTTGGTATTGTCCTTTGAATTGAAAAAATAATTTAAATCACCAATTCACCCCCCACCATGCCCCAGTTATATCAGTGGACTATATATACTAATAGTAGTGTCATACATTTCTCACTCATGTGCCCAAGTTTGTTGTGCATAGCAATGTATCTAAATCTACAATAACTATTTAGTCTCCCTTCTCAACTACAACAATTGTTCCTAAATAGTCATTTTTCTCTGAAATAATTAAAGTAAAAGGAACACTATGACTTGTATAATGATATAAGGTTCCTTTTTCCACACTTTTTACTACTACAACAGAACCTTTTGAAACCTTCCAATTTTTATCATTAAAATTAACTACACAACCCTTATCATTGAGTTTCCCTTCTGAAATTAAATTCCTACCCAACCTTGGAACATGTCTAATCTAATCTAGTAGCAATAATTCTAATTTTGTAACTTAATTTCAACTTTTCCTTTTCCAATAATCTAGAGTTCATTATCCCCTAAATAAACAAGTCCAAAATCCCCTTGGATATAATAAATAAAATAACCTCTATGGGATGTAGCATGAAATTAAGTACCAAAATCTAAAACCCATGAATCATCAATGCTTTCTAAAGAAAGAAGCAAAGCATCCTCTCCTATTTTTTTACTTACCACATTTTTCTCCTTTTTCACTTCTAGTTTATCTCCTCCATGTTGGATACAATTGATTAATTGTGTATTGTCTTTTATGTTACACAAATTTCATATCATTATCAATCAATGTATGTTAAGCTCACTTAGGCAAAGACGATAGTTTTCTGTGTCTACCAAGCATTCTTGTGTTTGCCTAGTTTAGAAGGCAGTATTTACCAAGTTCACTTGGGCGTCAAAGGAAAGTCTATAGAAGATGACTATTAATTGAGCTCACTCATTTAATGAAGAAAATTTTGATAGAACTAGTGTTAACCAAGCTCACTCGGTTTCCAAAAGATTTTTGCAAGTTTGGAGTGTTAACTGAGCTTCTGTTGGTTAACGTAGGAAATCATTTCTAAGCTAGTATCTACCAAGTTTGGTTGGGTAACAAAGGATTTTCTTGTTTTGGCATATTAAGCTTAATTGATTTGTCTATTGGTTCTAGCCTATTGTGATGATGAATATTAGTTATTCTAAGTTGCATATGAGCTAACTTGACAATATGAAATATATAAGTATAAGGTCAAGTCGTGGATTTAAAAAGTGTGTAAAGATGTGATGAATGTATTGAAGATTTAATGATGAAGAAAGGAAGTGAAATTGAAGGATAAGTAGAATATCCTTATAGAGAAAAAAAGCTATATTCAATGAGGAAGGATCAAGTACAGGCCAGAACAAAGATCTATAATCAAAAAATTAGTTGCATTCAAATTAGGTCATCTCATTGTTACTCTCTAACCATTGTAGCAATGATCTAAATCTCTTAATAGAGTTTACTTAGCAACTATTTGTAAATCCTCTAACAAGGTGGTAGTTCTATTAAATTGTCTTAAGTCCTCTAACAAGGCCACTCCTAATAGGGTTATTAAATCCTTTAATAGGGTCACACTTAACAGTGTGTTTTGTAATCTTTAATAGGGTTGGCTCTTAACAGGGCTGACTTCAGAAGAGTGAAAATAGTAACTAGTTGCAATTGGTGATTTTTTCCAAATTAGGATTCCATGTTAAATCCTAGTGTCAAATGTGTTCATGCTATTTTCTTTTATGTGTTTTCAACTAAGTTAAAGTAAGGGTAATCTCAGATAACATATAAAGATTTGCATAATTAGTACTTAGCGAGTTATAACATTTTATGTGTGTTTACCGAGCATCAATAGTATTCAATTTTCAAACTTTATTTTGAACTAACATCTAAGAGATCTGAGATTTATTTTAGTAGCAACTAATTCACCCCTCCCCTCTTAGTTATGCCTCTTATATTTCTAAAAATTGGTATCAGAGATTTTTGGCGCTTGGAGAGAAGGTTTCAAGAACCTAGGCTAAAGATCAGGATGTCTTATGGAAGAGAGATTCCCAAGCTAAACAAAAACAATTTTGTAGCATGGTAAGGACTTATGACATTACATTTGGATACTAATAGTGATTTAGGGTGAAAATATCTTGATACTAAATATAAGATTCCCACTGGAATATTATTTGTTGAAGATATTGCTGAAAAGAAGAATCATAACATCATGATGATTGATATTGCATCAACTCTTAGTTATGTTGAATTTGATGAAGTCAAAGAATGCAAAATAGCTCATGAGATGTGGACCAAACTAAAAGACAAAAATGGAGGAGACAATAATGTAATAAGAGCTAAGGCTAAGAGTCTTAGAGGTCATTTTGATTAGATGAAAATGAGAGAAGATGAGAATATTGTAGAACATGTGGAAAGAATCAAAGAAAGTATAAGTACAATCAAAACATCTGGAGGAGACATTGAAGAGAAAATAGTTGTAAGAAAGATACTTAGAAATCTTCTTTCTATTTATAAAATTAGAGTGTTTGTTATTCAAGAGATGAGATGTGATGCAAATAATAAAATATTTTTGGATGCTCTAGTTGGAAGATTGACAACTTTTGAGTTAGATAACTTTGATAACTATGTTCCTAGTTCAAAGGTTATTGAGTCTACTTTTAAAGCTAAACTCTCACTCAAAGAAAAGGGTAAGAAATCAAAGTCTAGTCAATCAAGAAGTAAAGAAGAAGAAGCATAAGAAATTTTAGATGGTGATCTAGAAGTTATTGAAGTCCTACTTACAAGAAACTATTCCAAATGCAGAGAAAAATACAAAGGTAAAGTTCCTCTGATATGTTTCTCTTGTGAAGAAGTTGGTCACATTGTTGTAAAGTGTCCAAGAAAAGAAATCAAAGATGGAAAGAAAAGCAACAAGAACAAATGAAAGAAGGATTCCAAGAACTAAAAAAACTACAAGGACAAAGGTAAGAAATCTTCTTTTATAGCTAAAGATTCTAATAATAGTGAAGATGAAATGGTATATATTGTTGTCCAATATGAATCTGATGATGGAAGAGATAAGATGACACTTATCTCTCATGTTAGAAAAAATAATACATGGATTATTGATAGTGGATATTCACATCATATGATTGGAGATAAAATAAAATTTGAGTAGATGGAATATTTATGATGGAGGTAGTGTGAGATTTGGAAACAATGAACCTTGAAACATAAAAGGAAAAGGATGTATTTAATAACTAAGGAACTTGTATGTAACAATGCTTATTAGGTTGAAGGTTTAAACCATAATCTACTAAGTGTGACACAATTGAATAACATTGGATTCAAGATAGAATTCATGAATGGACAAGCCAAACTACTAGATGGAAAAGGAAATCTAGTTGGATTTGCCAAGTAAGCAAAAGGTAATCTATTTTATCTAGATCTTAGTGAATGTTCATGTTTTATTGCTCAAGTAGAAGAAATTTGGCTATGACATAAAATACTATGTCATTTAAAATTTGATAATGTGGTTAAGAAAAGAAAACATGGAAGAGTAAGTGGTATTCCTAGTTTAAAGAAACCTGATATGAGTTTATGCAAGAATTGCCAAATTGGTAAAATGAGAAAGACTAGTTTCAAAAGAAAAAGCTATCAGTTAGAAGAAGTCTTTGAAATTGTTCATACAGACTTATGTGGAACTATTGCAATAGAGAGTTACAGTGGAGAAAAATTTTTCATTCTTTTCGTTGATAACTATAATGTATCTAAAAGTAAAATCAGAAGCCTTTCAAAAGTTTAAATGGTATCTAGCAAGAGTAGAAAAAGAAACTAGAAAAAATTTGAAATGTTTAAGATCAGACAGAGGTAGTGAATTCATCTCTAAAGAATTCAATAATTTCTACATTGAAAGAGGAGTTAAAAGACAAGTATTAGCTCCTAGTACACCACAACAAAATGATATAGCTAAAAGAAGAAACAGATCCATCATGGATTGTGCAAGAACCCTGATGATTGAAAAGAATGTTGCAATCAAATATTGGAAGGAAGCTATCAACATTGCAATTCATACTTTGAATAGAGTAAAGTTGAAGATAGATTCAAGCAAAACTCCTTATCAACTATGGTATGGCTACAAACCAAATGTGAGTTGCTTGAAAGTATTTGGCAGCAAATGTTATATCTTGAAAGAGTCTAGAAAAGACAAATTTGATGTAAAAGGTGATGAAGGAATATTTCTAAAATACTCCTACAAAAGTAAAGTATACAAATTTTTGAATTTGTCTATTCATAAAATAATAGAAAGTGCACATGTTAGAATTGACGAGTTTGCAGAATAGGGTCAAGAAGAAAGCAACAAGGAGCCAAATGATTACAAAAGATTTGTTTACTATGAACCTAATACCCTACCAAACCTATCTTTTAAAAAGGAGGCTTCATCTCCCAAGTCCCCAAAATCTCCAATAGTTACCAAGTTGTAGATAGTACAACTTGAGTCTCAATCTAAAGGACTTGAGTCACAATTAGAGGCTACCAAGCTAGTTTGAACTAAGTCTGATGGACACAAGACATGCATAGTGGGACCCGAGCTTGATACTAAAGTTCATGATGAAAACAATGGAATTAATTCAAAACCCAAAGAACCTATGTTGGAAAGATATGTCAGAAGGCATCATGCACCTAATCATATCATTAGAGACAAATCTAATGGAACAATGACCAGAAGAAAATTTAAAGGTACATGTTTACTTGCTGAAATCGAACCTAGAAATGTTAAAGATTCTCCAAAAAATGAAAGTTGGATTGAAGCAATGAATTAAGAGATAGAATAGATAGAAAAGAACAAAACGTAGACTCTTGTTCCTAGACCCAAGGATAAAAATGTAATTGCCACAAAGTGGGTGTTCATAAATAAGCTGAATGAAGATGGAAAAGTTTCTAGAAATAAGGCATGACTAGTATGTAAAGTCTATTATCAAGAAGAAGGTATTTATTATGGTGAGACTTTTGCACTTGTTGTAAGATTAGAAGGTGTTAGAACTTTACTAGCTATGAAGCACACAAAGGATTTAAAGTATATCAAATGGATGTTAAATATATATTCTTGATGAGGAAGTCTATATTGGACAACCAAAAGGTTTTTTAATTTACTATCAAAAGAGACATGGTTTGCAAGATACAAAAAGCACTATATGGTCTCAAGAAAGCTCCTAGAGCTTGGTATGAAAGACTTCATAATTACTTGGTACAGATTAGCTTTCAAAGAAAAAATCATAACAATAGTTTGTATATCAAAGAAGGAACTTACAAGAAGATTGTGTTGACAGAAATATCTGTTGATGATACATTTTTCATAGGAAATGATGATTTGTATGTATGTGCAGGATCATGGTGTGTCAAAAAGTGGTGATCTGAAAAATTTGTAGTTTTGAAATATCTCAAACCATTTCGAAATCTATTCCAATTTTTTTCCCACCCACCCTAATACTAAATAAAAACAATTAATATATTTATAAGGTCTACTATATCTTTTGATACCAAACCTATATGGTCAACTTAAAAAAATCTTTAAAATGTGATTTTGACTTGTTTTTATGTGATTTTTACTTCAAATATGTAGCTGACAACTTTTTTTCAACAAAATTTGATGAAATGAAAAGGGTTTCTTAAGAATGTTCTTATCATTCTATAAATGTAAGAATTGTCAAATTATGAGTTTAGTAAGTAATTATTACTTATTTTATAATGGAGTTACATATAAAGTGCTAACTGACACACTATTTGAAAAACAAATATAATTTTTAAATGGTATAATATTTTTTAAATCCAAAAGATGCATCACATTCTATGTTTCTTCTACTATAAGGGAAAAAAAATAAAAAATTGAATTTTGTAGAGTTTTGGATTAGTTAAGTTGGTCAGACATGAGTTTTTTCATTCAAAAAATACTAAAGTCAAAAATTATGTAGTGCCTACCCTCATCCACATCTTTTTCTAGACATAATGTTGCTATTATCAGACTATGTTAGACTAGTTTTAGGTTGATGGATTAGTGGTATTGTTTTGAGACTATCAGACATTATGTTATGAATTCACTGGTTATATGATGAGATCATTTAGACTTTACTTTTCATGTACGCATGATGATCATTACATTGCTTCCAGTTATTGTTGATGATTAGTTAGATGGTTTATTATCTCATGTGTTTTATTATGGATACTTACCCCATACTTGCATGTGTATGGTGTGCGTGTTTGTTCATATTGTATGGCATTTCTGATGTGGTTAAGGAAGGGAGTTGTAGCCACCTACTTAGTCGGGATCTACATGATGCACCACTTCCTGCCATTGTCTGTTTAGCTTAGCATTATATATATATTATATGTACATGCATGGTTTTCCTGCAGGTTGCAGGTACCGAGTATCGACTTCCTTGAATTGTCAGGATGAGCGTACCCTATTATACTATCTCAATGATAAGAGAAGGGAGATAAATTCTCAAGTCCAAATCCCAAACCTTTAAACCATTTTTCCTAGTGAGGTAGGACAAGTATCTGGATATTTTACCCACTAAATGGGTCGGATGACATAATTTGTGATTTTTAACCCTTTAGACTGATTTTGTGTGAATTGCTCTATGATGGGTTTTCATATTTTGTCTTGCAGGTCTATGGTGAATTTTCTATTAATTAAGTCTTAATAAATAGATTTAACTAATTAATTAATTATTTGAGAAAATTAATATAAAAATATCATGGTCTTTGATATTTTGATTATAATTAATTAAATGAGAATTAATTAAGGAAAAAGGTTTAAATAAAAGAAAATTAGAAATTAAAATTAATAATAATAATAAAATAACAATAAAGTAATAAATAAATAATAATAAAAGTTATAAAAATTAAAATGAAAGTTATAAATATTTAAATAGAAATTATATAAAAAGTAAATTAGAGTTATAAGCTTGCATGGGAGTTAAAGCACATTTTCATTTCTCATATGTCAACAACACGGGGGTTTGTGCATCAATTAAGCACATGGTGTCTACAACCCTATGACTCATCTAGAAGGTTGGAAAAGACCCATGCTTAGTTGGTGACACCTTCTAGCTGTTTCTAGAAGCATTCTAGCTGTTTCCTTAAAGCTCTTTATATTCAGGCATTCCTGGAAGCTTAGACATAGCGTTTGGAGAGCAATTGGAGCATTGGAGGACTCAAGAACTCCGAAGAAGGGAGCTTTCTCTGCGGGTTTTCTGAGGAAGAGTGAATTAGCATCAGAATTCGGGTAGATTCTTGTGATTTTACTTATGCTATTTTCGCATCTTGCATTCCCTGTCTTCTTCATGTCTTCCATTTGTCTTCTGAGGATTTTTCTTATTTTTATTATATGCATTCTCAATATGGGCAGTTAATTTATTTGAGAATTGTATATGCATAGATCTGAAAAGAACACGAGGCTAGGGTCTCGATTCATAATCAAACCCATTAGATTAATTATTGGAAAAATTTTGAGATCAAAAGTTTATAGGAAAATTTTGAAGATTGGAATTTATATATATATATATATATACATATCTTGTGTATATATATGTTTATATTTTTAATTTGCATACATACATACATACATACATACATATATATATATGCAATTATATATATATATATGTTTATATGCTATGATGTTTTTAATTCTACATGTGTATATATATATATATATATATATTAAAAAATTGAATATTATACCATTAATCGGAAACGTTTTGAAAAAACATTAAACTTTATTAAGAACCAAATCGCATACCCGAACGGAAAATCGCATAAGCGATTTTAAAGAAAGTAATATGCATAAGTTGGGGGGGGGGGGACGAGAACCGTGCCCCCATGCCACTGCGGTCGCAGTGTACCAGCCGTCGTAGGTACTGCGATGGCAGGGGTACACAGTACCCACTGACGTCGCAGGCCCTATGATCGCAGGGTCCTACGTATAGCCGATGGTTTATATGTTATATGTATGTTTATAACACTTGCCACATATGAAGTCAGGTTTTGTATTGTTATTAATATGTTAAATGGTATTAATCGAATTTCTTAATTTGATTTTGTAAAATGTAATAATAATTTATATATTTATATATGTATATATATATATATATTTAATCATATATATATAATATATAAATATGTTAATAATAATTTGAATTATAATTATATAACTGATAAATGATTTATACCAAAGGTTCATTCCTTTTATAATGGTGAACTCTTGTTTAATTTTTTAAGATTTAATTAATTGTTTTATTAAGTATATGAAATTTAATTGTTAGTTTGGTGGGGGACGTTTTCAAACAAAGATTATAATTGGAAGATGGAATTTAAGAAAAAAAAATTATTCATCCAAAACGTACAAAATGTTCTTCCAATTCATTCTTTAAACTTGGAAACATAAATCGAGATCTCTACATGTAAATTCAAGTTTGTAAATTTAGCAAAACCAAAACATGTGTTTGCATTGTGTATTCTCTATGCTATTGTTTTGAGTTTTGGGTTGACTAGTGTTGACCTGTTATAGAACGTCTACCAGAGGCTTGGGGGTTATGTGATTGTGATGTCATGATGATGTTTTAATCTCAATCTTTATAAACCCAAGCATGGTTATGTGATGGAATGCTCTATGTATTGGTTGTAATTACTGATTGTTATAGTTGAGGTTCTTATGTATGAGACACTTGACTTAACCATTTTTGGTCATCGATCAGTTATCCTTGGTTACTTTTTAGTCACCATGATGGGACTGTAATGTGGATTTATTCATGATGATGTCATGTTGTGACATGTTTGACTCAACCATTTTTGGAGTCTTCGATCAGTATGATTGAGATATATTTTGGTTATTGAGAACCATTAGATACTTTTGATTATCAGTGATACTTCAGTTGCCAATATAGAGCTGATGTGTTCATGATTTTCTATGGATGCTTGCTCATGGAGATTTGATGCTTTTGTGCATATTTGATGATTTTATTATGGATTATCTTTTGTGATTTTGAGATTTATGATTCCATGAGCTTAGGGTAGGATATCTGCATGTAGTGTCAGAAAGTGGCTTGCAATGGGGGCCGAGGCCCTAAGAGGCTACCGAGGTAACTCATTGTAAGTTGGATTAATAAGTGATAACATTCACACTTAATACTAACTAAATGAACTTAAAAAGATAAGAGTTTTGGTTCTCGCCCATGCCTTGAGTGCTTATACAGGCTAGGATAGGAGTAGTTAGAACGCATGGTTGCGACCTTGCATACCATAGTATTCCTTGTCAGTATGAGAGGATACTAGTGGCCGCATGAGATCAGTATGGACCCGTGGAGTTTAGCTAACTACCAGGGTAGCTTGTACGTGATAAATGCGATGACACTTTCTCGCTTGCATAGTAGGTTCCTACATGTCATTGTGTGCCTCTGGGATTAGATGTCGATTTTGTGTTTGGAACCTTTGAGTTAGTATACTTTTAGGATTCCTGGACTTATAGAGATTTGTGCTATGTGTTTTGGATAGCCTGTTTGGGACTTGAGATTATCTCCTCAGCACGGTGGGAGTGGACCACTTAGGTACCACATGGTTGGCTGGTAGTGTATTTTCCACTCTTATCATTTGAGATTCATAGAGACATCATAGCTGATGCACCCTTCATGATGGTGGACATGTATCCTTTCATTGATGATTAGCATATGTTAGATGATGTTATCTTATGATTTTATTTGCATGTTAGATTACTTTCTGCATATGATATAGTATATGTTAGGAGTGACTTTCCTACTATGTTAATACCGATGATCTCTTCGGTGATTTGGAATGTTACGCACGGAGGGATGGCTAGGATCCACAATGGTCTAATGATGCTATTAACGGTTGGGAGGAACCGTGCACTTAGTTTATTATGTTTGATCTTTATGATGGACATTGCCATTGCTTCCATTATGGTGCATGAGTTATATATGGTATTTACTTTGATGTTAAAAAAAAAATGCTACCAAACTTAGAAATTCTAGGTTAATTCTTTGGATCCCTTGGTGGGCCATTACAAATTAATTATTTATTATTTATTTAGAATTAAAATACCCAAAAAAATGTGTCACATCTAGGAATGAGTCTACTACTTATATCTAGAATATTATTCAAAAATATTATCATTTGATTTTGATTAAGGTGGTCAGACATACATCTACTTCTTATTTTTGTTTTGAAATTTTTGTAATATTGCATTAAAATTCAAAATTTTGACCTATCAATTTTTATTTTTTTTGAGATAAGTCCTAGCAGTTTAGAAACTAGATTCAATGTGCTAGAGATTATTTTCTCTCAAACTTTTGATATAAAGTTAATAACAAGTAGAAAATTTCAAATCAAGTTGACATAACCCTAATTTCTTATTTTTTATTGCTACTTAAGAGCATAGTTTGGTTGACCATGATCCTATACATACCCTTGTGCAAAGCATTTTCAAAAGAAATGAGTAAAGAATTTGAGATGTCCATGTTTGGTGAGATAAAATTCTTTGTTGGGTTGTAGATACATCAGAAAAAATGGTATCTACATCACTCAATCTAAGTATATCAAGGAGATACTAAAGATTATTTCAAAGAAGTAGATTAGACCACATACAGATCAATGATTGAAAAATTGCAATATATAGTACATACATGGCTTGATATTGCACTTGTAGTTGGAATGGTGGCAAGATTCTCAGAAAATCCTATAGAAAATCACATGGTGGCAATCAAGAGAATCATGAGATATCTGAAAGGTACTGAGGGCTATGTCTTATGGTACAAACTTGGAGGCAATTTGGACTTGAAGCTATTTACTAATGTTGATTGGCCAAGAAGTCTTAATGAAAAAAAAAGCACTAGCGGTGGAGCATTCTTTCTTGGTAACAGACTGGGGTCTTGGATAAGTAAGAAACAAAAATGCATCTCTCAATCCACAACAGAGGTAGAATATGTGGTAGCAGCAATTAACCATTATAAGACTATTTGGTTCAAACAATTGTTGGAAGGATTGAAGATAGAGATCAAGGATCCAATAGTCATATACTATGATAAAACCAGTGCAATCAATATATAAAAAAATATAGTGATGGATACCAAAACAAAACACATTGCTATAAAATATCACTTTTAAAGAGAATTGTTCTAGGATAAAGAAGTTATGCAGGAGCTTTTAGTAGTTTTTTAAAAACTTTTAATGTTTTTCTTAATTTTTAGAAAGTTGTTTTTTATTAATAACCTCAAAATATTACTTTCAATTTTGAATGTTAGTTGGCAGTTCATCTTATCTTAGTTTTAAGAAGCTTCACGAAAAAATCAGATTTTTTTGAGTTGTTTTTAAAAATTACCAAAAATGGCAAAAAAATGTTTTTTAAAAAAATGTTTTTTTTTAAAATGCCAAAAATGGAATTTTGAGTTTTAATATTTATTTTTGTGTTCTTTCTATCTTATGTTTATGTTAATTGTTTAAGGAGTTTTGGCTGCATCATCTGGTATCAGAGCACAAAAGGTCTTGGAAAAGGAGATTTTTGTGGTTGTGTGGTTTCTAGTTTATCTTTATTTAGGTTGAGAAGAGGAACTAGTTTCCAAAAATCAAGGTCAAAAAGAAAATATTTAGTTGTGACAAAGGATGAACTCATTTGAAGAGCTAGATTTGTTGATGACATATTTGCATAAGAGGAAAGAAGAAAATAAAATAAATGAGAAAGCGAGAAAGAGGAACAAGGAAGAGACAAGGAAATTACAGTTGAAAGAAATGGTAAGAAAATTAAAAGAAAGTTGGCAGCAATTAAGAAAGCTAATGGAATTAGAAATGCAAAAATGGTACCTACCAGTCAAGAAGAAGATCACATGGCTTGTTAAAAAGATTTTTCAGAAGAGGAAAATGTAGGAAAGGAAAAATAAAATATTGCAAAAGGAAGAGGTAGAAAATGAAATAGAAAGTATACCTATGATTGTTTCGACATCAAGTACCAAAGAAGACATGGTAAACATAGCCATAAAAAGAGTTTTCCTATCATTCTAAAGTATTTGAACCTTATGTTCAGAATGAGAAAGTGGAACTGCATATTTATAAGAAGGTTTCTAATGATGATGGTTTAGATTTGTTTTTTAATATGGAATATATATATTTTGAAGGATGTTATAAAAATTGTGGTAATGGAGAATATGTTGATATATTATGTGTTGAAGACATAAATGATTATGGTGCAAAAGCTTATACAGAAGAAATGGAATTTTGGATTTTAAAGGATGAGAAGATATTGAGTAGAATATGGATTAATAAAAATAAGAGGAAGAGGGATCCAGTGATAAATGCAAAGATGACTGAAAAAATGTCAAAAAATTGAAAGACTAGGAAGAAGGAATAAACTTGCATTCCTCTGCGTCAATAAAATCAATGTTTGATACAATGGATTAAAAATTTCTAGAAAAGAAGCTATAAACATTCAAAAACCAACTTGTAGGAGCTACGTTCTTTCAACCAGAGGAGAATTATGCAAGAGCTTTTAGTGGCTTTCTAAGCACAAGCTTTTAGTGGTTTTTTTAAAGCTTTTATTGTTTTTCTTAGTTTTTAGAAAGTTTCTTTTTATTAATAACCTCAACATATTACTTTCAATTTTGAATGTTAGTTGGCAGTTCATCTTATCTCAGTTTTAGGAAGCTTCACGAAAAAAATCAGCTTTTTTTGAGTTGTTTTTAAAAATTACCAAAAATGGCAAAAAAAATGTTTTATAAAAAAAAATTGCAAAAAATGGTAATTTTGGATTTGTATTTAAAATTGTAATTTATCTCATTGTAAGGGGAGAAGGATTTGGAAGAATAATAGAGAAGAATTTTGAGTTTTAATATTTATTTTTGTGTTCTTTCTATCTTATGTTTCTGTTAATTGTTTAAGGAATTTTGGCTACATCAAGAGTAAGATTGGAATATGTAAATACAAAAGAATAGATTGTAGATATATTTACCAAGCCATTACCTAAGGATGCATTTCTGTATCTAAGGGGTAAGTAGGGTTCATTCCGTTATCTGAAGCTCACTAAATAAACTTTAGTGATGCATTAACCAAGAGCAAGTTGAAGATCAATCAATTGGTGTAGAATCTACAAGGGCATATTAAAAATGAATCAATACTTATGGTACATTGATATTAAGAGAGTTTTTGTCTTTGGCATGTCTTGTCAAAGAGGGAGAAGTTTATTGTCGTATCTCATAAAAAAATTATCATTCGAAAGAAGGAAAGTTTACTGTAAGAGGGAGAAGTTTGCTATCATAGAAAATTTATGAAGAATTACCTATGAATAAACTTGGAAGAAGCTATTACTGATAGAGGGAGATCTCATGAATAAAACTAAGGATATGTTTCTTACTTTATTCCTGTTCAAAAATTTCATTGTGTTGTGACATGTTGTGTTGCCATCAATGACAAAGAGGGAGATTGTTGGATACAATTGATTAATTGTATATTGTATTTGATGTTATACAAATATCATATCATTACCAGTTAGTGTATGCCAAGCTAACTAGGGCAATGAAGATAGTTTTCTGTGTCTACCGAGTGTTCCTCTATTTTCCTAGTTTAAAAGGCATTGTCTACCAAGTTCACTCGGGCTTTAAGGAAAGTATGCAAAAGATGAGTATTAACCAAGATCACTTAGTTAATGAAGAAAAGTTAGATGGAACTAGTGTTAACTAAGCTCACTCAATTTCTAAAGTATCTTTGCAAGTTTGCAATGTTAATTGAGCTTCTATTGGTTAACACAGGAAATCATTTTCGAGTTAGTATCTATCGAGCTGGGTTGGTTAATGAAGGATTTTCTTGTTTTGGCATAATAAGCTTAATTTATTTTTTTATTGGTTCTAGTTGACTATGATGATGACTATTAGTTATTCTAAGTTTAATATGAGCTGACTTGACAATATGAAAGATATAAGTATAAGGTCAAGTTTTGGATTTAAAAAGTGTGTGAAGATGTGATTAATGTATTGAAGATTTAATGATGATGAAAGGAAGAAAATTTGAAGGATAAACAAAATATCTTTGTGGAGCAAAAAAGCTATATTCAATTAGGAAGGATCAAGTACAAGCCATAACAGATATCTGTAATCAACAAAAAAGTTGCATTCAAATCAGGTCATCTCATTTTTACTCTATAACCATTGTAGCAGTGATCTAAATCTCTTAACAAAGTTTTCTTAATAGCTATATATAAATCCTCTAACAAGGTGGCAGTTCTATTGAATTTTCTTAAGAGGGTGAATAAATTCTTTAACAAGGTCACACCTAATAGTGTGTTTTGTAACCTTTAACAAGGTTGGCTCCTAATAGCCCGGCTCACTTTAGAAGAGTGACAATAATAACTAGTTACAATTGGTGGTTTTTCCCAAATTGGGTTTCCACATCAAATCCTGGGGTCAAATGTGTTCATGCTATTTTCTTTTATGTGTTTGCAACTATGTTAAAGTAAGGGTAATCTCAGATAACATATAAAGATTTGCATAATTAAAACTTTTTTGAGTTACAACATTTTATGTGTGTTTACCAAGCATCGGCAGTATTCAGTTTCACCCTTCCCCTCTTAGTTACTCCTCTTATATTTCCAACACTTCATTATTCCATCAAGTCTAGAAATCTTTCTTCTTATGCCCTAGCTTTCCATAAATTACTAGCAATCTCTTGGTTCTCTAGATTGAGACCTCTTTCCCTTTGACTTTGTTGTTGATTTCCCATGATTTCTAGGATTATTTCCTCTCTTAGTCATTCTACTTTCTACATTCAAAGAAATTCCTAATGTAAATCCACTTGAGGTTTTCCTATGAGTTTCCTTACTTAAAATAACACCATTCACATAATCATATTTTAGGGTATTATATTCAGAAATAGAATTACTCACAACCATTACCAAGCCATTCCAACTTTCAAGAAAATAACACAAGATCAAGAGAGCCCTAATTTCTTCATCAAATTTAATATTTACAAAAGATAACTAACTAGTAATAGTATTAAATACATTTAAATGACCCACAACAGATCCACTTTCTACCATCTTCATATTAAATAAACACTTCATGAAAAATACCTTGTTTAAAGCAAAGGGCTTTTGATATAGTGTCATTAGGGTTTGCATCAACTCTTCCATCATCTCTGCTTTTGTAATGTTAAATGTCATTGATGGTGCTAAGCATGCTCAAATGCTTTCAAGTTCCTTTCTATCTAAAATCTCCTAGTCCTCATCTATGATAGTTCCCTATTTCTTGGATTTTCCTTCCAAAGGCTTATGTAAGTCCTTCTAATAAAGAGATCACTCCATTTGAATTTTTCATAACTAAAATTTCTACCCATTAAACTTGTCAAGTTTTAGCTTACCCTCATCTTCCATTGCTCCCACTCAACCATGAGACTTTTTTGTAGTGGATAGTTGAAAAATAACCTCATTCTGATACCACTTGTTAGGATTAACTATAGGAAAAAATAACAATTACATCCAAATATAACCAATATCATAAAATAATAAATCACATAGAATAAAACACAAGACACAAAGATTTAGTGTGGCTCACCCAAACCCTAGGCTACATCCACTAAAAAATAAGTCCAATATTATTATGATCCAGTGATTACAACCTAATCACAATCCATAATCCCTTACATTTCAATACCACCACAAGAAGCAATTTTTGCATTGCACATTATGAAATCTATAACCTTAACCCTTTTTATACAATATTTTTTCCACTTTAAGGTTATAATTACCTACAACATGTCAGCCCACAATTCTTGATAAAATAGGGCCCGATTTCTTTTCTAACGATTGAGATTCTAATGGAATTTTTTAAAGTTTTATAATAAGGCTCACTCCTAACAGGGTGATTGAAATCCATTAACAAGGTCACATTTAACAATGTGGCTTGTAACCTTTAATAGGACATCACTTTAGAAGAGTAAAAATTGGTGGCAAGTTACTGGTAGCTTTTAACAAATTGGGTTTCCACATAAAATCCTTGTGTCAAATTGTGTGAATGAGTTTTTGGTATTTCATGCTTGCATTTATACAAAATTAATTTGACCTAGGATAGTGACCTACTAAGTGAAGGTATTATTTTTTTCTAATGGATGCATGCATGATATGGTTTTATGGATATAAATTTGTTAAGTATTAAAAAGTTTTATTAGTATATTTGGACATTAGATAACTTATTCATCCCCCCTCTCAGTTATTTTAAAGAATTACAACATCCTACCCAAAACATGTTATCATTACCACTTCTCAAAACTATTATAACAAATTCACTCATAAAATTTCTCATAAGTGCCATAAAATTAAAAATCTTCAGTTTTCCCAAATGTTCAAATGCTAGTTTCAATAATTTATCATCATGAGAAAATATTTCTAAATATGACTAAATGACATGGATATAGTGACCAATAAAACCCCAACACTTCTTTTTCAAATCTAATAAAAAAACATCAAACTTGCATCTATTCAACCCAAGGAAAGTTGAGTTAATCCAATCAAACTACCTCTAGAGTAAACCCCTTCCCCTAAACTGATCTTATTGTATTCATCTACAATTTGGTCTAGGAATTAGTTTGTGAATTGAAAACCTCCACCACCATATTGTTATTGTTTCCAACCTTTAGAGTTATTCCAATGACTAAGATGCAAACCCTTGTGGAGTCATCAAAGGACAATCAAATGAAATCATAACATCGAAGTTGATTAGGAGGGGGGAGCTCTTCCCATGTTTTTCTGATAGGATTGCGAACAAAGTGGGAGTTTTTTCTTTGGAAAAATAGAGCACACTCTTGTAGGGAGTAACATTATTGATGAAGTCAAGTGCCAAAAATTCTAAGAAGAGTTGATATACATGGGAATTGTGTCCTAATTGAAGAAGATATAAATTGTTGTTGAGAGTGCTTATCTAGTGTGAAGGACAGAGACATCCAATAAAAAAAGAGGGGGTAGAATAGGGAATTATTGAAGCTATTATCCTTTTGAAGGTCTTGGATGGAGAGAGAAGAAAATTCCATTGTTTACAAGCTGTTCTAAACTTCATTATCACCAAAGTGGGCAGCTTGGCTAAAATAATTATTAGTATTTCTTCTGGTAGCCTGCACCATATATCAGAATTCATCCTTATCTTCTAGTTGATTGAAATTTATCTTTCTCAAATTTGTACCTCTCATATTCAACTTCATTTAGAAGAAATAGGTTTCTGGTTGATTCTCCCATTTTTATCTCATTCTAGAGAAAAGACAAAGAGCCTCAGGAATTGATTTCAGCCAATTCCATCATATGAAGCTTGTACGCTAAGATAGCTTATAAGAATGAGATGTAATTTGAAGAAATATCTATCGATCTAAAGTGTCATATTTGTTGACTCTAATTAACAAGACCTAAGCCAAAACAAAGAACGAGTACCATATTTAACAATGCCATTTCTTGGGTATGAAATGACATTTTAAGATAAATGCTTGGAACAAATGTACCTTCAAGATTGTCTATTTGAATTGGGACACAAATATCCTCCCTACAAATTGTACTATTGACTAAATGTCAAAAAAGGAAAATATTTGTGATTGTTAAAAAAATTGATCTATATATTTTGTGATTTGAAAAAGAATCATGTTTGACTTTTTTGTCTTTGGTAAAATTTGTTTGAAGATTAGTTAGTACCTTTAAATTGCTTGCACAATCTTCTTTCTGGCACAAGGAAATTTAAAAAGACTTGAGGTTGAGCGAGTTCATACGTTGAACATTGTGGAGGGGGATCTCATTAGTAGGGGATTAGTCTCATGCTATTTATGACATTTATCTAATATGGAGTATTGGATGCTAGGTTAGATTGGGGAATGTCTCCTCAATAACCATGGTCATTTCCCTTATATAATAGGGTGCTATGGAAGTTAAAGTACATACTATCTAAAATATGTTTGATGGTTGAGTTGAACACCTATTATAAGATTTTTAAATATATCTATTAACATCCTATTAAGTTGTGGCTATCATGTTTGTTTCAATCATTATATAACATTTTGAATTTATATAAAATTATTTAATATTAAGAGTAAATTTATAATAAATATGTAATATATAATATAATTAAGATACGAAGAAATATTTATTCTTCTGTTTTCTCTTTTTGTCTATGATATCAAGTGTTCCTTCTCTTTATTGTTATCATGGATCATTATAATTTTACATAACTATTATGAACTAGTATATATGGAAGTTATTTTATATTATAATAATTGCATATTAAATTTTTTTATGAAAATATTTTATCATAAAAAGTTGTTATTCTCATTCTTTATAAATTTATTCAAGAAGTTACATGATCACAAGTAGGCAAATATTATATCTTGAATTGATTTAAAAAAAAAAATATTTTACGTTTCTAGAATTATAAATATTTGACATTATTGAATTAATAATAAAATATTTAACAACTTAAAAAATGTATGCATAGGACTTAGAATTTAAACTTCTTAACAATTTTAAGAATTGTAAGATGATTACATGTGATTGAAGCTTATAATTGAAAACTATAGACAATTTCAATAATTAATTTTTTTGAAATAATTATTTGTAAGGATAATGAACACTTGAGAAGAAAAAATCAATGTATATTCATTAACCACTATAGCAAAATAATCTAGAGAAGATATCTAAAAGAAACTAGAACATATTATTTAATTATTTATTAACTAAGTTTTTAAATTGCTTTTTTCACTTAAGCTAAACTTAGGTACATTTTATTCAATTCATTTTTTTCTAGTTTTAGTTACTGGTAGGTAAGCTTAGTTTAGCTCCTACTATGTATTTCTTTAGTTCTTCTAAATTCAGGATTAGGGGATATCTTGCTTTCTATAATGAAATTCATTCGTTCATTGTAATTATATTTAATATTTTGCATTTGTGAAATTGATTCATAATTTAAGGGTCCTTATGGGGTATATTATATTTTCTCTATTTATTTCATGTGATAAGTGTTTTCTTTACAAATGATTCTTGGATTCTTTGGTTATTTCATCAATTCCTACATGCCATTAGAGTGAGGTCATAGATCCAAATCCTCTTGAATAAGGATGGGGGTAATATTTTTGATAAGTTTCTAACATATCCTCATAAGTTTCATGATGTGGTTTTAGATAAAATCCTATGAGGCCTATGCGCTCTACATGTTTTAAGATTCTTGGGGTCTAATAATTTCATATAAGGAGGTATACTAGTCTTTCTATTCACCCGTTTCTTATTAAACTAGTAAAGTGAAATTATGAGTGGACTAGCATGATCATGGCCTCCTAGCACATCTGTAGTGCCTACCCCTAGCGTACATTTTCTTGGTTACATTGTTGCTATCAATGCCGAACTCTTTAGGCCAATTTCATGTTTGGTGTTTAGTAGCATTGTTGTGACATTATCAGATGATGTGTTTCAAATTCAGTTGCTATATGATGAGATGACTTGGATTCTACATTTCATGTATGCATGATGATCATTACTTTATTCTCAGCTATTGATGATGTTTAGCTAGATGGATTATTATCATACGTGCTTTCTTATGGTTACTTACCCCATACTTGCATGTGTATGGTGTGTGTATTCGCTTTTGTATGGCATTTCTGATTTAGTTAAGGAAGGGAGTCGTAGTCACCTGCTAGTCAGGATCTACATGATGCACCACTTCCTACCATTTTCTGTTTAGCTTAGAATATATTGTGTATGTACATGCATGAATTTTATGCAGGTTGTAGGTACCGAGTATCAACTTCCTGAATTTTCAGGATGAGCATACCCTATCGCACTATCTCAATGGTAAGAGAAGGGAGATATGTTCTCAAGTCCAAATCCTAGACCCTTAAACCATTTGTCCTAGAATTAGGGCAAGTATCCGAGTCTAGTACCCTCTAAATGTGTCAGATGATGTAATTCATGATTATAGCCATTTGGTTTGATTTGGTATGTGTTTTGCTATGATGGGTTTTCATATTTTTACCTCATGAGTTCTTGGTGTATTTTCTATTAATTAAATCTAATTGAAAGATTTGATTAAGGATTTAATTTAATAGAAAATTAATATGATATTTTAATATTTGAATTTATTTAATTGATTGGAAAATTAATTAAATAAAAAGAATTAAGTAAATTTATTTATTTGAAGGTGAAGGTTATAAGTTTAAAGTTAGAACGTGGTAATATTTATTTGATTTAATAATAATATATTTAGAGCTCATTTTTAAATAAATGACTAAATTATATTATTATCTAAGTTAATAAATATTTTATTAATTAAGTTTCAAAAATAAATTTAAAGTGGAAAAGAAATTAAAAATAAAAGTCAAGTGAATATTAATAAAGTAATATGCATTATTTTAATAATTATTCACCTAGGAGTTTGCGCACCTCTTTATGCATGAGTTATCTACAACATGGGAGTTAGTGTACCAATTGAGCACATGGTGTCTACAACCTTATCTTTGTCATCACTCATCTAGAAGGTCGGGATAAGGCTTGCGCTTAGTTGTCAATGTTTATCTTATCTCTTGGATTGTTTCTAGAGACATTCTAGAGGCTTCTTGAGAAATCTTTATCTTCTGGTACTCCTAGTCTCTTGGGGTTAGTTCTAGAAGGAGTTGCGAATGCTAGAGAAGAAAGAGGGTTCACTGTGTAGATTATGAAGAGAGGCGATTTAGCATCAATGTCCAGGTAGACACTTGTGATTTTTGCATATCTCATTTCGCTTTTCCTCTTCCCTATCTTCATCATGTCTGTTATGTGTGTCTGAATAATACTCTATGAACGAATCTTCAATTTTGAAATTGGAATATAGATATGCATGTTGTTTTAATTGGTTACAAAGAAATAAGTAGAAAACCCTAGTTCCAATTATGAAAGAAATTAGATTTTGAATCGAGTTGGGTTAGAATTGTAATGGAATTGAGAATTTAATTAGACAAGATTTTGAATTTGAAAATAGAGTGACTTTTAATTATGAAAATTCTAATTTAGAAACGTAGATGGTTGGTTGTAAACTTTCAATTTGATCATAATTACTAATGATATATATATATATTCTTAACATTGAAGGAGGGGAGTTTTATTAAACAAAATCCTATGAAAATATATACATGTGAATGGATCTGATGCATCAAATTTGTGATCAAAATGAAATCAATGGAAATACGTATGTGTCTAAACGTTTAACTAAAACCATGTATATTATATAAAAAATATACATATATCAAAATGCATTGGGTAGGGGCGGGTGTACCTACCCCCTGCCCCCATCTTCCTTTACACTGCTGCGGCGTACCAGACATGGTACTGCCGTACCGCGCAGTAACCTTCAAGCTAACGCACGGCTTACATACGTCTGCGGCTATAAATAATGATCCGCAATGACGCTTAATGTAGATCGCGGGTAGGATTCACTCTTAGTTTTTAAGGTATATTGGATCACATCGAATTTAAGTTTTAAACGCAGTGTATGTGACTCCAGTGGAACGGACGTTTATACAGCCGCTCGACGTGTGTCCAGACCGCACCCCTTATTCTTTTATGCCGGCGGCGTACGGGACTGCAGAGTACCCGCGCACGGCTCTCCCTTTTATGTATATAATTTTTTAACTGTGTCAGCGGATCACACATTATGCAACGCAGCGATTGGTAAAATAATCGTTTTTATGTGATTATTCCTTAGTCACTCTCATTTACAATTTGGAAAGTCGATATTGTTAAATGATTTGTGATATTGTTATCACGATTGAACTGTGTGATTTTTGAGTCAAACTCATTGACCCATATTTCATGAGTGATTCAACATGAATCCATCTTTCATGAGAATAAATGGAACACTCAAAACTCATTGGATCTAGGTGATGCTCAGAGGGGTAAAGCATCGAGACTTCTCAGGAGGTCACCCATCCCAGTACTACTCCAGCGCGAGCGCGCTTAACTACAGAGTTTCCTCCATGGTTAAACCCAAAGCTTGCAACCCCATTTCCAAAACCTTCACCAAGTGTTGTGACTTATGAACCATTCATTAGAAAGCCCCTTAAGCTCATCAATCGATAAGTAGGAGATAATTTCCACAGCTAGTCAATTGTGATATTGCTATCAAGATTTAACTGTGTGATTTTTGAGTCAAACTCATTGACCCATGTTTCATGAGTAGTGATTCAGCATGAATCCATCTCTCATGAGAATAAATGGAACACTCAACACTAATTGGATCTAGGTGATGCTCACAGGGGTGAAGCATTGAGACTTCCCGGGTGGTCACCCATCCCAGTACTACTCCAGCCTGAGCGCGCTTAACTACGGAGTTTATTTGTCCTAGGACCCAATTCGCCATGCATCACACATAATAGGGTCCCAAATTCCCGCCCTATTTGCCCACTCGATTACTTGAAATTGCGCGGGGTTTGCCAAATATTAGTTCTTATCATATGTAATGGTCGGCCCATTTGCCAAAATGAAAACAATTTATTTGTAGTTGTCTATTTAAGATATGTGAGTTTTATTATTGAAACATGTCGAAAGAAGGAGCCTTCTTCATAGTATTGCGATCAATAGAGAACTAGAACAACTACGACTACGAGTCCATAGTATTTTATTGCAGCCTTAATTTGATGGAGATCTCACAATCAAATTTAAATAGGAAGAAGAGTAGGACTAATGAAGGTGGAGATGTCCAAGAGAGGCCAATGAAATGCAGAAATATATCTTCATACTTTGGTGGGGGTAGACGCAACAATTTTGGTCAAAGTAAGGAGGGTACATCATCAGAGGAGCCTGTACAATCTCAACCTACACATGAGTCCATTCAACAAATTGGGGAGCCTAATAAATCTAGTGACGGAGTTGCAGAACCTGATATCTCTAATGAAGATGACCTTGAAGAAGAATATCCAGTAAATAACTAGTACCAGGACGAAGAATCTACATGTAATTAATGTTTATCATTTCAATCATCCGAGCTTTGTTCATTTTGTATTGGTAATAATAATAAGATATCTTTTGGCTTATTATATATAGTTATAGATAAACTAAATTGCAATGGTATTGATAATTGTCGATAAAAAACTATCAGAAATCGGCTGTACAATTTGGGAAGTGTCGTGTGGTTAGTGGTAGCATACTAGCGAGAGAATGTCACTATCACTGACATGGCATTTAATTCTTTCCAGGTACACTATACTCCGCAAACAACTTACCTTGATACGTGTCAACATTTCGTTGACTAACTCGACAATTCTTCTTCCTTCAAGAAATGTTGGCCGAAATTAAACCTCAGCCATTGATCTTGGATCATCAGACGGTCTGAGTTCTCAAATAATACATTTAACATAATTACAATGCTAGTAGCAAAGATTATGTTTCCATAATGTACGGTCAAACAACCATGTCTTTAAACCATCACTTGCCACTTGCCACTTGCCAATAATTTATGTAAGTTGGTATGTTAGGTTAAGCTACTTATTTCCCATCTTTTGAAAATAGCCACACCAACTATAACTTTCTGAAAACCATTCGCCATAACAAATAAATTAATTCAATTATTTGGAAAATAATTTTGCCATTTTTTTTATAAAAAAGGTATCGGTTATTAAAATATTTGCCAACCAATATCCATATTTCAAAACATAATTCGCCATCAATATTAATAATTTTATTTTTAAAAAAAATTATAATCGCCATTATTTTATAAAAATTGTCTAAACTATTAAAAAATTTCCCACCAAATATCCATTCATTGACGCATAATTCGCCAACACTATTAATTTTTTTTTCACCCAAATGACATGTGATTCATCACAATTTTATAAATTTTGGGAGGGGGGGTTCCTTAAAGTTATCCCTGATGGTATCCTCTATGAGATGTTTGTATTTGTTGTTCATTGATGCTCATCAGACTTCTTGTGTGAAGTTGAGATGTATGTGTATGAGACAGTTGACTTAACCATTTTTGAATCATCGATTAGTTATACTTGGACTACTTTCCAGTCGCCTTGATGGGACTGAAGTGTTGATTTATTCTTGATAATGTCATGTTGTGACATATTTTGGCTTGACCATTTTGGAAATCTTCGATCAGTATTGTTTTGGGATACTTTCCAATTTCTTGTTGAGAACCGAAGTGCATTGTAATTTACTTGAGATGCTTTTGGATTTTCATTGGGAAATGATGGATATTGTGATTGAGAACCAATGCATATTGTGATTTATTTTGAGATACTATATGGTTTCTTGATGAGGACCGATGGATATTGTGATTATCATTGATGCCTTCAGTTGCCAATAGAGAACTATTGTGGTCATGGTTATCAATTGATGCTTTTTAGTTGCTCATGGAGATTTGATGTTCTTATTGTGGATTATCTTTTGATATTTTTCTAGTCGCTTGTATAGGACTCAGGTGATTTTATGATTTATAATTCCATGAGTTTAGGGTAGGTTATCTATATGTAGTGTTAGAAAGTGTGCTTGCAATGGACGTTGGAGCCATAAGAGGTCACTAAGGATAACTCACTGTAAGTTGGTTAACAAGTGAAAACATCTCACCTAATTATTGACTCAATGAGCCTAAAAAGATAATTACATGTTCTTACCCACGCCTCAAGTGCTAGTACAGACTAGGATGGGAAGAACACTTAGTCTGCAAGGATCAGTAGGGACCCTAGAGTCCTAGCAAAATGACAATGTAACTTCTACATGTTTTTGTGATGACACTTTTCCACTTGCATAGTAAGTTTCCTACATGTGTTGTGGCGCCTTTGGGTCTAGATGTTGATTTGTGTGTTGGAACCCTTTGAGTTAGTATACTTTATAGGATTCTTGGACTTTGAGTGTACTTGTGATTTTGTGATTTGATATTCCTGTTTGGGACTTGAGACTATCTCCTCAGCGTGGTGGGAGTGGGCCATTTAGGTCCCATGCGGTCGAGCGGTAGTGCTTTTCACTCTTACCATTTGAGATCCGTCTGAGACACTATGGCTAGAGCATTCTTTGTAGGAATTTACCTTCACTCTATTCATGATGAATGTTGTTTAGTGGTATGTTTCTTTATATTGATGATTAGCATGTGATAGACGATGTTATCTACTTTGTATGATCATCTTACACTTTATTCTTGCATGTTAGATATCTTTATGCATATGATGTAGCATGTTATATTTCTTTATGTATATGTTGTAGTATGTTTAGGAGTGATGTCCCTAGTACTATAGTACCGAAGATCTCTTCGGTGACTTGGGATGTTACGCACGGGGGATGGCTAGGGCCCACGATGGTCTAATGATGCTATTGACGGTTGGGAGGAACCACACACTTAGATTAGTTGTATTTTATGGTGGATGGTTATCTTTAATAATCATTTTTATATCTTCTATGATGGATGTATGATAGCCATATCACTGCTTCCAACTTATCTTTATCACTAATGTATCTCCTTGTTCATAATATTTGTATATTCTTTAGTTGTAACCTCCTACATTGATCGAGCATGTACATTAGTTGATGAGATCATCATCTATCATAGACATGGAAAAATTAAACAATCTCCATAACTAAACATTATTTATATTTGGAATCCTAGTTCTTATAATTTATTAGAGTGGCTTCTCCCATCTCTAGTAATTTTTTTCTTCATATGGGGATAAAAATTATTTATAAGTGGTGGATCATATTTCAATTCAAACATTTACCATTGGCACATGAGGTACCTAGTCAGTGTGGGATTCAAATTCATTCTCTCTCTCTCTCTCTCTCTCTCTCTCTCTCTCTCTCTCTCTCTCTCTCTCTCTCTCATGGTGGTATTTATTATATTATTGTGATAGATTTAGTACTTAGGGGAACCTCTTTAATCCTTCATACTTGTCACGTGTACTTCTTTTTCCTCTCTCTCTCTCTCTCTCTCTCTCTCTCTCTCTCTCTCTCTCTCTCGTGGTGGTATTTATTGTATTATTGCAATAGATTTAGTACTTAGGGGGACCTCTTGAGTCCTTCATAGTTGTCACATGTACTTCTTTTTCATTAAATCTTTTACTTTTGAATATAAATTGTCATGCCATTATTTTTACAAGGAAAAACACAATCATAATTTTTTTTTTTTTTTTTTTTACAAGGCAATTAGTTTATGTTTCATTATCATGTGAAATGATCCTTATGAGTCCTATTATCAAATCTTTCAATTAATAACATAATTATAAAGAGATCATTCTAATTGTGTACAAATTCCACCATTCTTCTTTGCTAGCCAACATTTCAATTATTATTAGTCTTACCATAAATTTATCATTACTAACTTAAGTATAATCCTAACACATGACATCAATCAAAATCTACCTCTAACTTTTTGACAACAGAAAAAAAACTCAATAAAATAACACACCCTTCTACTCATATTCACTGCATTGATAACACTGAGTCATCCTTTAAGAAGACATGAAGCTATTATATCATTCACTAAATATATACCACTTCCATGATATCAATTTCTCATCTCACTACATCTTAGACATATAAATACTATAATGTTTATCAATTTACATTTTTCTACCTTTGGATAAACTTAATTGAAATTGAATTTGATGGATGTCATTCATCAATAACAACACTATGCTTAAACTTTAAATTTAAAAATTGATATATAACATTAAATAATATGTATTTTAATATTAATTGAAACCAATTCTTATGAATATTCATTGATAATAACACTTTATGTAAACTTTAATTAAAAATTAATTTCATGTGAAACAACATTCCCAATCCCTTCTTTATTTATTATAACATTGTATTAACATAGTTGAGAAAACCCTTAGAAGTCTCTATACTACTATAACTATAATAAATTAGTGTTTTTCCATTCCTTTCTTAAATGGAAGTAAACCAGCTTCTTGAAGATAAACCATCTTGGCTTCACTCTTACAAATGCAAGCCTCAACCTCCCACTAGTTCAATGTGGTCACTCACACCCATCTCTCAACCCAACTAAACAACCAACTTCTCATATATTTTTGACATCTCCTTGTTGTAGGTTTGGCAATCATAGTAAGTTAAATAAATTGCACACAGGATGAAAATGTTAAGGCAAAAAATCCCATCATAAGACTGCAAGGTTTCCCAAAAATTGAGAAACCTCCCTCAGTAGCACGTGTGATCAATACCTTTCCTTTTGTCATCACTCATTGCCAATTCTAGTTGGAGTGGTGCTTGATTAAAGTGTCTTTGTCATCTTTCTTTGTTAGTTTTTTCATATCTTGAAAAATTCACTCCATTCATCCTTTTTTTTTAATAAATAAGGCTCGTGATTAGAGGATCATAAAAGTGAATCATTATGCAATCTTGCCAAAATATAATTTTATGAAAGGAAATCCACTGGCCTTCCCACCCATATGGATTCAAAGAGGCACACAACCTATTGTGATGATTCATGTGGTGTTATGAGCAGTACACTCATGTTCCATCATAACTTGAGTTGATAATGTAATTTGGCTAACATCCTACCATTCAATTAGTCACATGACATTATGGCAAAAAAATTCCAACTCATCTACCACTCCATTTCCTTTGTGGTAAATGTAGTCCATGTAGATCTCTTGAAACCCCTCCATCAACTTGTGAATTTTGTCTATTGTTTCTTTGATCTTTCTTCTACTCTAGCCCTCTCCTTTAACTACATTAATAATTAATATTGAATCCCCCTCAATTGCTGACCTATTAATTCCTCTTGCTCTCACAATTCTCATTCCCCATAGAAGAGCCAATGCTTCCTCTTCATTGTTTGATCTCCATCTATAGTTCCTAATCTAGGAAACCATCAGTTCCCCCATACAATTGTGGAAGAAACCCCTAAAATAGTGCTTCTCACCATTTTTGAACCATCAAAATTAAGTTTTGTGCATGTCTTAGGGGTGGGCGGAGGGGGTGCCACAACATTCTCCACCTAGTCATAGCTTTAGAGTTGTCAAACTATGCCACCATTGGGCCTAAGTCCTAAGTGGACGCTCACTTCATATCAATTCTTCTCGGGGGATTTAGGGGGATTCCATTGCTAGATCCCACCACATTCTTTGAAGATTCTAATAACTTGATGGACCACTATCAAACTAGTAGTGGCTTTGTCCTTGAATATTCTATTATTCTGCTCCTACCATCTTTTGCATGATATGCATAGTGGGATTATTGTCCATAGGTTTTTAAGATATGGGTGATATAATGGTTCATCCCAGTGAATAAATTATGGCAAGTTTTCATCAAGACGCCATTGGACCTCTCACAATGCAAGTTATCCCCTCCATACATCCAAAGAAAAAGTTTAGTGGATGACAAGGTACAAGATATATTCCACATCTCTATAACATAAGACACAATAGTTAGGTAACTAACACCCTCTCCTTTGAATATAATCAATTGTAAGAATAGTACCATGCAAGGCCACCCACTAAAATAATTTTTTCTTAGGAAGAACCCATGGGTGCTAGACCTTTCCCTAATCTCCTTCGGCCACCACCTGCCCTAGGAAAAAAAAAGATTACCTAACTCCACCATTAAGTCACTTGAAGTGGTAATTATCCAAACCAAGAAATCATCTATTGGGGTGAAAGGGATATAATAACATTAAAGGAGATTTTTCAGTTCCAGGGCAAGCCCTATCCCATTAGACCCTTAATTTTGAATTTTATTCCATTGGTGATTCGAGGTGATATAGCTTTGAGTCATAGTACCAATATGTCTAGTACAAATCTCACACAAGGGTAGAAACCTAGTGTGCATGAGGAGGTCATCTTGAAGCTATTGGTCTTCCTAGAAATCAATCATGTTTCCATCCCCCACTATCTAGTGACAACCCATCTTCAAATTTTTTTTGGTGTGCACCTCTTTGTTCCAAATTTTAGAACCCTAGGGGAGAGCATGGGTCCATAGGAAGTGATGGAACAGTTCTCCCACGAGATACTTGGCCATCAAAATGTTGAAAAAGCTACCTATAGAGTTCACCAATCTCCATCCAACCTTGGTTAGGAGGACCTTATTCATATGTCTTATCCTTCTTATATTAAAACCCCCAAGGGCCTTAGGTCGGTAGAATTTTTCCTAGCTCACCCTAGACTTCTCTTTAGAACCATGCCATAAGAAATTTTGTTGAATTTTTTCAAGTATGTCTCTAAATCTACTAGGAAGTTTAAATATGGAGAGAAACTACACTAGAATTCCCTACAAAGATGTCAAGACAAGATAGAATTTCCTCGCACTACTCAATATCTTTCCTTTTCAACCTGATAAATTTCTCTAAAAGCGTTCAACTGGGATATTCTAGTACTGATTGGAGACTTCTTGGATTATGAGCTAGAGGCCAACATAGGTATTTGGGAGAAACACCTCTTGGAATTCTAGTATTCTAGTCACCTTTTCTCTTAGTCTAGCATTAGTGTTAAAAAAATAAAATTTTCTTTTATGATAGTTTATGCATTGTCCTAAAACCATTGCATACTAAATCAGAATAGATTTCCCCTCCCTAGCGTCATGGATATAAGAGATTCCAAATAAGAAGGTGTCATCAAAAAATTGCTAGATAATTTGTGGTGAGCATAGGGATGCAGATTTTACACCTTTTATTCTACTAGAGTTATCCATGGTCACTAAATTTCTACTTAGCACCTCTACCACAATGATGAATAGGTAATGTGATAGGGGGTCACCTTGTCCTAGACCTTGGGAGGAAGAAAATTATTTTTTATGAGCCCTATTAACAAGCATAAAAAATATGATGGTTTTCATTGCATTCCTAATAATTCTAACAACATTTTCATTAAGGTCTAAATTACTTAGGATAGAAAAAAGAAATTCCCTCTTGACCTTATCATAAGCCTTAGAAACATCAAGTTTAATGGTCATACTTGGGTTCTTTCTCCTTTTTGTCGAGTGAATTACCTCATGTGTGGTTATGACCACATCAAGGATCTTCCACCCTGGCACAAAACCATTATGATATGGTCCTATAAACCTATCAAGAAGGGGCTTGATGTAGTTAACCATAATATTGGAAAGAACTTTACAGATCAAGTTGATGAGACTAATGGGTCTAAAATCTTCCAAACATCTAGGGGCATTCATATTAAAGACTAGAATAATGAATATCTAATTAAGTTCCTTCAATAGTTTTCCCATTCTAATGAAGTCCCTAATTGCATGGACCACCTCATACTTAACAATATCCCATTATTCCTAGAAAAGGGTTAGGGACAACCCATTAGAACTTGGGGCTTTGTACTAATTCATGTTAAACACTACATTTCTTACCTACTCCTCCTTGACCTTACTAGTCATGGCCTCACTCATCTGGTTATTTACAACCAAATTAAATGACCTTAAAATATCATTTTGCATGTTACTGCTAACATGAAACAATTGGGGGGTTGTAGATTTCCTATAAATAGTTATTGGCCTTATCTTCTATCTCCTCAACTTCCTTTATCTCTAGGCCATTATTGTCAAGAAATAGGTTTATGGTGTTTCAATTTTTTCTTCTTGACACTAATCTATGGAATAAGGTCATCTTTTGATCACCCTCCTTTAAGCACTGAACCCTAGATCTTTGTTTCTAGAAGATTTTCTCCCAATTTAGAAGGGTCTTCCACCTATCTCGACATTCCCTCTCTTCCTACTAGTGCTTAGAATTAGCATCTCCCTATGCTAGATGATTTTGAAGGGATTCTAACTTCTTTTTAGCAGATTTTTTTCTTTGGATATGTTTCAAAAAGAATATTTTCTCCATCCTCTAACCTCTTTGTATATTCTTTCCAAATTTTTAGCAATACAAAACATAGTTATTCCTTCAAGTGGGTCATTCCACCACTGTGCAATATAATCTATGAACTTCGTGTGCGAGTGACACATGAACTCATACCTAAAGGGCCTTTTTTTGGTAGGTTGATTCTGCATCCATGAAAAAACTAGCATAGAGTCATCCAATATGGTCCTTGGATACTCCTTTAAGGATGTATGTTGGAGAATGTCCCAGTCGGATGAGATAAGGGCCCTATCAAGCCTAACATGAATAAAATTTTTCTCCAATCTATTGTTAGACCAAGTGAAACATGACCCTAGAGATCAATATCAATCAAGTCATTCCTCCTAAGGAAGCCCTCCAAGTCATGCATGCTTTTAGAAAAGTCCTTCAAGCTCCCCATTTTCTTCAAAGGGTAAAGTGAGTTATTGAAATCCCTCATGCAAAGTATGTTTTCCTATCTCATAACATCTACCACTTTAGTAGCCTCATCCCAGACACCCAATCTACAATTCTAGGAGTTGGAAGCATAGAAGTTAAACAAATTCCAACTACCAACATGGAAGGTGAAATTCGTGAACACAAAATGGGAATTGAGGAGGATTATTGAGAACAATGCCTTATCCAGGTTCCATGGTCTTGCAATGCCACCAGAAGCACCCTTCAAATCAATATAACCAAATTTATCACCTAGGAAAATGTAAGTAACCACTCTAGAAAAAACTTGCTTTGTCATTTTCACTTCCTACAAAACAATCATATCTATATTAAGTTCAATTATCTTTTCTTTGATTTCATACTACTTCTTGGGACTATTAAGCCCTCTCACATTCTAGGATATGATCTTCATCTCTTATGTGGCTAGGTTTCATTTAGGATTTTTTGTTTCCCTTGTGCTATATCCTTTTTGGTTTCCTTTTGATGGATGTTCTTATTCAAAGGTGTCCCTACTCTCATGGCTGACCCAACATCGGTCTTATTCCCCCTCTAGGATTTCTCTTTGAGACCATCCATTCAACATCATTAATAAGGTAGTCAAGACTTGGGACCTCAAAGGTAAGGGAAAGAATTTATGCAATACCTAGGAGTGAAACCACCAAGGTTTCATTTGTGAGCAGTGATCCATTCCCCTTTTTTGTAGATATATTATGAGAGTTAAAGACTCCATCATCCTCTATCCCCCTATTTAGCAGTCCTCCTCCAAGTTGAGATAGTTGTAGGGATTATGCATTAACAATCTTCCCCTTCTCTTTCTTAGCTACTTCCTTTTTATCAATTTGATCATATATGATCTCCTCACCCTACCCATTAACATCCACCTTCACAAGGGTCCTAACCTTCTATTTATCCTTACTAGTAGCTTTATTAATATCATGGAGATCCTCCTCACTAATTTCCACCAATCTTATTGGTTCCATGCTCTCATGTCATTTGGTTTGGTTAGCCATTTTAGCTATGTTCAAGCTTTTAACCATCACCACACTTGATGAGGTATCTTTGTTCTTGAGTTTCTCTCTCTTCATGAATTCCAAAATCAAATGTCCAAACATGTTACGTCATTGGAAGAAGGGATATCTATTCTCAAAAACTAATGATTGGGACCAAATAAACCATTTAGAATATAGATCCACCATGGTCGGTAAATTTTTATTCATACCCACATTCACACTAAACCTAAAAAGCCTTGTTCAAACTTGGAGCTAGTCTTTATATCCATTTAGATGAATTGTCAAAAGGAGTTTTTAATCCATATAAACACTCTCTCATCCCAAAATTCCAAGGGAATTCTGGGTAATCTTATCAAGACTTGTGCATATTTGCAGAGGTCACACTCTAGGTCAAACCCCAATTTCCATATTACAAGCATCAAAATGTGTTTTCTAAAGTTCTAGGATCCTACCATGACTAAATCATAGTCTCTTTCAATAATGAAGCTGAACAGAAAGAGGGATCCTATCAACCTAGAGATGGACATTGAACCTGAATGTTTCCACCTCGCTAACCACTATTTTCTCATCATATCTACCATAGGTCTAAACAAGAAAAAAATTCCAACAAGGCACAAGGAAAAACCTAAGGAAATTGAATCAACCACTAAATCAGGTAGTGAGATCTGTTGTCCAATAGCCCTTGAGGAAAATATGGGTTTCTTTGATACAGGGAGCTCCCCTTAATACCATAAACTCATAACAGAAACATAGAAACAATAGAAAATGTGAGAAAAAAAATCTTATTTACACTGCAAATGTAGAATTATAGAATTCATAAGTACAATATGCTAACCCACATGGGTGCCTTAATTACAATCATCTACAAGACAAGTTGTGAACTATCACCTAGAGTTGTCCTAGACAATGTTCATGCCTTTCTTAAATAAGTAGTTTTATGCCACCTGAGAAGGTTCTAGATGCTCAAACTTAATACCTAGGGCTGATATACCCTAAAAATCACTTATAGAGTTGGCCAAATACATCTTTGACAATTATTTTAGAAGTTTTGGGTAGCCCAAATTCGGAATGCCATAACTCATAAACCTTTGCTCCAATTGGCTATTGTAACTACTTTTTGAAAATCCCAGCTCCTAATCTACAAGCTTAGAACCATGCCAGTGCCCTTCCATCTAGTTTTTGGACCTCATCTAGGATCTCTAAGGCCTCTAATGGTGAGCCTGCAGATTTTTCTGCAAATTGTTCTACTAAAAATCTGTAATAACTTCTCTGATACTTAGGCTAGAGGAATGAGGTTCTTATGGTATGCTTATATCTCTAAAGAAAACCTTCCTGTAGAAAATGAGAGCATTCTAAACTCATATGAAAAACTTACTAAAAATAGTAAGTTCCCATTAATAGTAACCACCCTATCTACTAGTCCTTATTAAAATAGAAAAAGACTAAAAATAAAATATTTTTAGTGATGCAAGATTGCTCTTACACCCAAGATAATCCTGCATCAGACACCTAGGGTAATTTGAGAAGTGACCCCATCACATCTCAAGTGTTTAAAGGAAAACCACGATGGTTAACCTCATCCCTTGCTAGCCATGATGAATCCTCAACTGGTCTCCCTTTCCATTTGAACAAATATTCCTCATAAGTTGTGTTTTTGGTACTTTTTCCAATATGACTATTCAATATCTCCTCAATCTTCTTTTTAGCCAAACTAGTTGTTGGAACACTCCACTGTACTTTTGTAACTTCATCTCCATCACCTCCTTCATAATACACTGTCAAATCTAAAATATTAAATACTAGTGAAATATTCAATTCAGCAGAAAACTCCACTTCATACACATTTCTAGAATCATGCCTCTTCACTATCTTGCATGGTCCAAACTTCTTCATCCTCAACTTATTATATCTACCCATTGGAAAATTCTCCCTTCTCAAATGAGCCATGACTTCATCTCCAATCTAAAATTCATTATATCTCCTTTTCACAATTGCGTTAGCCCTATACTATGTATTCATCTTTATGATATGCTTCCTCACCTCCTCATGGATGTTCTTCAAATGTTTGGCAAAATCTTTTACTGAAGCACTACTTATCACTCCTTTATCCAACTACCTCAGTTCAGAAGCATTTCTCAAACTACTCCCATATACAATCTAGAATGGTGATTTACTAGTAATCCTATTGATAGAATTATTATATGAAAATTCTGCCTATGTTAAGATCATATCCCATCCTTTTGGTTTATCAATCTACGGATGATGTGATGAATTGAACTTCAAATTTCTCTTCAACTTCTTCCATAATGTATGCCAGAAATATCCAACAAATTTGGTATCTTGATCTAAAACTATACTCTTTGGAAAACTATGTAATCTCACCACTTCTCTAAAAAACAACTCTTCTACATGAACAACATCACTAGTCTTCTTGCAAGGAATAAAATGTGCTATCTTTAAAAACTTGTCAACCACCACAAAATCAGAATCATGGTTGCACTATGTCCTCGATAATCCAAGAAAAAAAATCCATGTTGGTATCCTTCCACGGCCTCTCTAGTACAGGTAATGGTTGATACAACCCTGCATTCTGCTTCAATCCTTTCACCATCTGACATACTCTACAACTTTGTACAAATTTCATCACATCTTGCTGCAACTAAGGCCAATAATATTTTTTAGCAGCCAAAGCTATGGTTTTATCTCTACCAAAATTTCCAACCAATCCTCCACTACGATTTTCCTTGATGAGATTCTCTCTCATTGAACTTTTGGGAATGCACAAACTGGCTTCCTTTGAACAACATATTATCCTAGATCATGAAATCTAACCACTTTGTCCAATCAAGTGTAATAGCTTATGTACAAGCCTTCCACACTTCACGAAAATTAGGATAATCTGGATACAATGTGTTGAGTTCCTTGAACCCAAACACCTCTATCTACATTTATGTCAGCAAAAGTTATCTTCTACTAAGAGCATCTGCAAATTTTTGAGACTTCCCACTTGTGTGTTTCAAAATAGATGTATAACTCTACAAAAACCCAACCAACTTTAAATGCCTTTAGTTTAATTTTCCTTGACTATTCAAATATTACAAAGCTTGATGATCAGTATACAAAAAAAACTCCTTAGGAAGAAAATAGTGTTTCCACTTCTTCAATGCATGAACTATAGCATAAAATTCTTGATCATAAACAAAATATTTTCTTTTTGCATCATTCAACTTCTCACTAAAATATGCAACAAGTCTACCTTTCTAGCTCAAAAAAGCTCCTATTGTAGTACCACTAGCATCACAGTCTACTTGAAACACCTTGTTAAAATTAGGAAGTGCTAAATCAAGTTCCTTAGTAACTTTTTGTTTCAACAGATTAAAACTCTTATCTACTCCTATAGTCAACTTACACTCTTTCCTATCCCCTCTCATTGTTTCAGTCAAGTGTCCACAAATACTACTAAAACTTTTTATAAACTTTCTATAAAATGTAGCTAATCCATGAAAAGATCTTACCTCTATCACACTCCTTAGAGTAGGCCATTCAAGGATAGCCTTCACTTTCTCTTGGTCCATTTTGAGACCTTCTCCTGACACTACAAATCCTAGGTACACCAACTCTTTCTTTACAAAAATGCACTTCTTCAAGTTCATTAGCAACTTTTCTTCCCTCAACTTATCAAAGAACTTTCGAATATGAATCAAATGGTCCTCTAATGCGTTACTAAAGATCAATATATCATCTAGGTAAATAATTACAAACTTACCCAAAAAATCCTTTAGTACCTCATTCATGAGCCTCATGAAAGTGCTTGGTGCATTGATTAGCCCAAAAGGCATGACTAACCACTCATATAGTCCTTCCCTTGCCTTGAAAGCAGTCTTCCACTCATCACATTCTCTGAAACAAATCTAATGGTACCTACTCTTTAGATCTATCTTTATGAAATACTTTGCTCCACTCAAACAACCCATAATATCATCCATCCTTGACAAAGGAAATCTATACTTTATTGTGATCTTGTTGATAGTGTGAGAATCTATGCACATCCTCCATTCTTCATTCTTCTTTGGTGCTAATACTACTGGTACAACACATGAACTTAGACTCTCTCGAGTCAACCCCTTCTACAACAACTCATGAACTTGCTTGTTCAACTCTTCACTTTCTACTGGTGTCATTCTATGCTCTGCCTTGTTTAGCAAACTGGCTCCTAAAAGAAAATCTATCTAGTGACTAATCTTCCTCACTAGGGGAAATCCTTTAGGTACATTATCTTATACTATATCAAAAAAATCTCTCAATATATTTGCAACTTCTGCAGGTACCTCCTTTACTTCTTCCTTACTATCTTTAGGAATTATAGAAAAACACATATGCTCATGCTTCATACCTTTAAGAAAGTCTTTTCCATCAACAAAACATATTTTGGCAGCACTACATACCTCTTCTTCTTTATCCTTCAAAAACTTCAACTTATGTTTCACTCCATCCTTAGTTAGAGTTTAGGTATTTGCTCACCTATCATGTACAACATGCCTAGAAAAAAGACACAACCTACCCAACAACATATAATATATGTCCATAGGTATGATATCACATAGTGCCTCATCCTAGTAGCTTCCAGTCTTCAACTTCGCTAAACACTACTCATTGACCATGACCTTATGGTCATCTTGCACCCAAGCAATACAATATGGATGTAGGCGTTTCTACCTTTTTAGATTCAATTTTGTGACAATAATTTCTATCACCAGATTATCAGTATTTCCACTATCAATGATCACATCACAATGCTTATCTTCACATCTGCACCTTGTGTGAAACAAGCTCCTTCTTTGTTCAGGTTCATTCTCACCACTCATCAAGACTCTTTGATTAACTAGGAATTCTCCTCTTGTAGCATCTTCAAAATGTGAGGATCTAACATCTTCATCAACATGTGAAACTCTCACCTAAACTTCTATTCTTTGATCTATCATTCCTTGGCATTGGGTACATTCAAATGCTCTATGTCCTCCTCTATAGTGAAAACATTTTCTATGAAAGCCTCCTCTTCTAGATCCTTTTCCTCTACCTCTTCCTCTCTAATCTCTATTATTCTAATCATGGAAATGATTGAAATTATTTCCCCTCTAATTCTAACTGCTACTTTTAGCCTCATCCTTATTCCTTTAATCATCAGTATGACCACCATAAGATTTTCCACTAGATCTTCCATCGCGACCTCTTCCATTGTTCTTATTTTCAAACTCCTTTCTCAATTTCTCCTCAACTCTTAGGGAAAACTAGTATGCCTCTTCAATACTACTCATTTGAACTAGACTTAGCTCATCCTAAATGATGGACCTTAACCCATGAAGATAATAGGTGACTTACTCCTTATCAACTTCTACATGGCAGGTTCTAATGAGAACTTGGTAAAATTCTTCAGTATACTCTTGAATATATTTTCTTGCTTGCTTCAACCCTTGCATCTTCTTCAATAAATCAAGCTCATAATCCATGGGAATGAATTGCCCCTTCAATTTATCTTTCATCCAAACCCATCTAGTGTTTTGTCCTTTCTCTTTCTATTTTGTTCCAACTAAACCTCTTGCCACCAGATCTTCGCATGTCCCTTTAGTTTTTCCTTCACAAACTTGACTCTATCAGGATCATCAATATCTTCATACTCAAAGTACTCCTCTAGTTCATTGATCCAATCTATTAGCTCCTCTGGGTTAAGATTTATTGAAAATATGGGAACCTCAAACTTAGTTTTTTTTCCAATCTTTGAGATGGCCCTAAAAAGCCTCTCTACCTCTAGATTTAGAATTGCCTCTACTTCAACATTTTCTTCTACTTCATCCTTTTCCTCATTTTCATCTCTTTTGGGAAGATTCATTCCTCTACACATTTCTTCTTCCAATGTTTGCATTTTTCTTTGGAGGACTCTCAAACCCACAAGTGTAACATCTATAGCTCTTCTGCCATCCTATCTTTGTGGATGCATTTTCATGCTTCCACTAAAACCCTAGTGCAAACTACCTTACAATTGGTGATCTATCTACATGCTCAACCCAAACCATGATCTTGGTGTGAACTACCTTATAGTTAGTGATCTATCTACACACTCAAGAATTCTAACTCTGATACCACTTGATGCAAGGAGCTCTCCTTAATACCATAAACTCATAACATATACATAGAAATAATAAAAAATGTGAGAACAAAATATGGACTTCTTATTTGCATTGCAAATGTGGAATTATAGAATTCATAAGTATAATATGCTAACCCACATGAGCACCTTCATTACAATAATTTGCAAGACAAGTTGTGAATTATCACCTAGAGTTCTCCTAGACAATGTTTGGGCCTTTCTTAAATAGGTCGTCTTATGCCACTCGAGAAGTTTCTAGATGCTCAAAATTAATACCTAGGGCCAAAAGACCCTAAAAAAACATATAGAGTCAGCCACATACATCTTTGATAATTATTATAGAAGTTTTAGGTAGCGCAACTTCGGAAGGTCATAATTCATGAATCATTGCTTTGATTGGCTATTATAACTACTTTTTGAAAATTTCATCTCCTAATCTATAAGCTTGGAACCATGCTAATGCCTTTCCATCAATTTTTTAGACCTCATCTAGGCACTCTAAGGCCTCCAATGGTGAGCCTAAGGATTTTTCTAGAAATTGTTCTACCCAAAATCTGCAATAACTTCTCCAATACTTAAGCTGGAGCAATGAGGTTTTTATGATAGGTTTATATCTCTAAAATGAACCTTCAATTTGAAAATGAGAACAATCTAAGGTCATATGAAAAAATTACTAAAAATAGTAAGTTCCCATAAATAGTAACCACCTTGTCTACTAGTCCTTATTAAAATAGAAAAGACTGAAAATAAAATATTTTTGGGTAATGCAAGATTTCTCTTACACCTAGGATGCTCCTACATTCTCTCCGGAGTCCATAGAAATCCTGGATCTAATGACAACCCCTAGCCATTTTGACTTTAGGGTCACAACCTCGTCCATTGTCATCATGGGACCCCCTAGAGGTTGGGGGCCTAAACATGCACAATCATCAAGAATGTCACATGGTTCCATCGGATGAGGGTTTACTGCTTGATGCAACACGTGAGAATTCTAGGAAATAGCAAACAAAACTAGTTCCAAATATAGACATAGAGGGGCTAGCTTTGGTGAGGGTGAGGAGGGCGGGCGGGGGGGGGGGGGGTGGCGTTTGGTTATATTAAGGTGGGAGTCATCCCCCTAAAGATTGAGAAGGCATGATTTTGGGTTGCAGGTTGAGAGTAGTAAAGTTGCACAACAAGCAAGTTAAACACTAAAAACAAAAAAGATTTTGAAATTTTAAAAAGTAGGGATTTTAGATTTATGGATGTATTTTCACATCTATGAAAATACATTCCAATAAGTTTTCAATGAAGGAAGAAATTTTGAAATCCTATGAATTTTGTGATGACTGCCATTTTTTATGATGTATATTTGTGTTTCGATAATATCTAAAGTTATGGTTGGTTTTTAATAAAAATGGAGTTAGTAAATAAATAGATTTATTGATAATGTTATGAAATGTTTAGTTTATATGAGAAATTCTAGTTTATACAATCACTTTGTCACAAAGTTTATTATTACATAATTGTCTAGAAATTTAGCCTTTAATGACAACTCTCTATTTAGATAACTAAGAATCATTAGAAATTAAAAAAATTGTACTTACAAGGGGACCAAATCAAACCAATGTTATTGGGTCAAGTTCATAGGATCATTGTGGTTAAGTAGGATCAACACAACATAATACCATTATTATTATTTCTACGATCAATAAGATCAGTATAACCACTATGAATGTTTTTTTTTTTTTTTCTGAATCAATTTCATCATGCTTTGCAAAAATAACTCAATATACCATAACATCTACTATTAGATTAATTCTACAAAGTGGGGTTACTATTTAGGAAGAGTTTTAGACTTGAAAAAGATAATGACGTGAATGGTTTCCCAAGACATTAAAAATGAATACATATTTAGAATCAAACTTCTAACGTAATTTATACCTATTTTATTTTAAAAATAGATACTTTCTTAATACCCATTTTTTAGAATAAGCATCCATCTTCATTTTAAAAGTGGTATATTTTAGAAATTGTACCCATTTTTAATTAACCATTATCATGCCGCTTCAATAATGGGTGTGTGCTTTGGATTGGCTAAACATTTCATAACATTTTATTTTTGAAATCCATGGATTTTTTTTAACTAAGAAGCCTAAAACCCAGATTTTCTCTTGAGTCTAATGCCATAGAAACATCAACAACAGAAGAAGAAAGGAAAAAAAACTAACTTTAACAAAATGACTAATAACTTTTCAAATGTCTTTTTTTCAATGATTGAACGTAATTTTGATTTATCAATCAATTCTTTAAAAACATATTGATAAAATCCTATTGTCAAATATTTGTATTTTTCTCATAACGTTTAATTTTATTATTTTTTCAATAAACATCTCTCATAAATATACACATTATTCTTTACAAACTAAAAATAAAAATTTGAACTTTTTTTCCTTTAACTAACTTACGTTTTCTCTAAAGAAGTTTTTAAAATAAATAGTATTTATAGATAATAAAAAGTTAAGCTAGAAAGTGTATTATGCATTTACAAGGAAGTATTCATATTAAAATCTACTATTAAATAAAGAATGTAAAATAATATTTATATAGATTAAATTATTCTTTTCATGTCAAAGAAGTGAATTTGAGAAGGTTTCATTTATCTTATATGATATTATCTTGTACCATTCAAAGTGTTTAAAGAAAATATGAACATGGAAAGTGGAATCAAAATCATACATTTCATAGATTACTAAAATATTTTGAGACTCTATATAAGTTGGACAAATATTTACATTAAGTATGATCTTTTTAATTTAAAGGGTGGAAATTTAGCTTTTTGAAGAACAAATAACATACATTTTTCACTCACCTATCAATTCCAATCACTATATTCAAGTCTAATTTATTTTATATAGATTTAGAATTGGTTGTTTTTCTTCAACTATAAGAATAAATTAATGGAATGTATTTCAATTTCATGATGTTCATAGATATTAGATTTCATATCATTTATCTATATTATAATAATTAGGATAGTAAATGAAATATTATGTAACAATACGTTAGGTTTGTAAGCTTCTTCTCAGTTTAGAGAGAGCAAGAGAAAGGCTAAAAATTATATCTAAAATAAATTAAGGTAACATGTTCTATAGTTCAACAATAAAATTTTGTATTGATTGGACAAATTAAATAGGAGACACAATTGCAATGAACAAATTATTTGATTTATATAAAGAAAGAGATTTTCTAATTATAAATTTAGAAGAGCAAAAAAAATAATGCATAATATGAGATAAAATTAAGCTTAACTATAACTGAAACACATCAAAGATTAACTTAAATTAAAAAAAAATTAAAGGGCCTAATTAATAAGTGTGTTAATAATTTCTCAAATAATATGCCATTATTTATCCAACACTTCAATATATGGTAAAATAAGGGGGTATGTGCAGGATTATGGTCAACCTGTAAACTATTTTCTTAAGTGGCAATAAAAAATAAACAAATCAAGGTTATGTCAACCTAGCATGCAATTTTCAACTTGTTATAAACTTTATATAAAAAAGTTGAGAGAAAAGAATCTCTAGGAAATTGAATTTATTTTCTAAACTACTAAGTCTTATTTGAAAAAATAAAAATAAAATAGTAAAAAATCTGAATTTTAATGCAATAGTACAAATATTTTAGGAAAAAAATAAGAAGTAGACGTATGTCTGACCACCTTAATCAAAATCAAATGATAATATTTTTAAATAATATTATAGATATAAGAAGTAGACTCGTGTCTAAATCTGACATATTTTTTGGGTATTTTTATTTTAAATAATTAATTAATTATGAATTTTCTTCTATAGTATTTTTGAAATAAAAAAACTCATGTCTAACCACCTTAACTAATTCAAAACCCTACAAAATTTAATTTTTCTTTTGTTTTTTCCTTATAGTAGAAGAAGCATAGAATGTGATGCATCTTTAATTTTCAAAAATGTTGTACCATTTGAAAGTTATAGTTATTTTTCAATTAATGTGTCAATTAAAACTTTGTACGTAACTCCATTACAAAATAAGTAATAATTACTTACTGAACTTGTAATTCAATAAATCTTATATGTATGGAAAGCTAAGAACATTTTTAAGAAACCCTTTTCATTTCATCAAATTTGGGTGAAAAATAAGTCGTCAGTTACATGTTTGAAGTAAGAAACACATAATAACATGCAAAAAACACATTTTAGGAACATTTTTAAAAATTTACCATGTAGGGTTGGCATCCAAATATATACTAGGCCTTATAAAGGTTTAATTTTTTTTCTTTGGAATTAGGATGGGTGGGAAAAAAGTTGGAATAGATTTTGACATGCTTTGAAGCATTTTAGAACTGCATATTTTTCAGATTGCCACTTTTAGAGACACCATGATGATGCACACACCCAAGGGATAAGATAAAATATAATAATAAATGCAATAAGATAGAATGAATGAGTCCCAATAATGAGTACTTAAGTACATACTCATGTATACAACAATACATAGTAATATAACTCACATGATGAGGTCTTTCTGAATGGAGAAATTATGAAGACCATAATATAAAAATATTTACGTAAGGCCCACACTTATACCCTATTATAAACCATAAGGAATCAATATTATTAGGAGTTAATTAGGTCATGGTTGACATTTTTTTTACTAATAATGATTTATGAGGTCCTATTAGAGAATAATGTAGAGTTTGGTTATTGTAAGTTTAATACTCATTCAATAACACTATGTTGAATAGATAAGATCACATGAAAACAAGACTCAATATGTTTAGGCTGGGAACTTGGTCAAGGAATTCAAGGTATGATCTACAAGACAATTAGTAAAGATTAAGTAACACTTACTCTCATGAGAAATAACAATGATGGTATATTGTAATGAAATCAAAACATAACTCATTGCATTTGTAGATTATTTTAAAATCACAATGACATAATTATGAAACATTCTAATGGCCTAAGGAATTAACCCTAGGGACACATACCTCATAATGTGATAAAAGGATATTTCTAGAAATGTCATTATGTTATATTGGATTGAAAGGATACTAGCTAACATGTTATGTATTGGCAATTCTCACTTAAGTTACATACTAAGATCCATTTTATATGTTTTAATTATTTAATAGATATGACTTCAGTGTTTCATGGATATGATAGACAAGCATTGTGATACTTTTTAGAATGGTAATTTCACCATGATAAGAAAGATAACTGTTGGTACACATATTTTGATATTGCAATGTTTTTGAATATTTTATGGAAATGATTAGATGGCAGTTAACTATATATGTTAATGTGAATGAAGTGATATTGGATTGTTATACACTTATCTACATGTATTTCTATATTATTTCATTGGGCTACTGACATTTAAGTTGAGTGTGTAGGTAATTTGAACCATGGAAATTATTTGGGGAAACAAGGTTCAAATCTATGTGAACATGGTAAAGCCAAGGTGAATCTTTGGAAGATTCAAAACCTCATTGTATTGTATTTATTTCATAATGTGATTATGCATGGGTGTAATAAATTTAAAAATCATGAGTAATTAGAGACATGCCATCGTGATGTATAAAGTGTTTTAACGTGTCACTTGACATTTGTGTCTTCCATGTGTAAATGACATGTCATGTAGGGTTCTGGGCATGAAGTCACTTAACCTTAAATCTAAACCCCATTATGAATTCAAGTAAACCCACCTGGGAGAGTGCTAGGATGAGCCACTTTCATGATGGAATTCGAATTCAAACTTGATAGGGACTTTCAAGAGCCTAAAAGTGGTTCCCAAGTGTTATTTTTGTGAAAATAAGTCACCCACATGGTAGTAGTATAGGTTGGGGGTCCAAATGTAACCATAAGTTGGTCTAGGGGACTTAGGAGACCCTCTAAACTAGTCATTTTCAAGCCAATTCGAAAATTAGAGTGTCACATGCCTTCTTTGCTAACCCCTCCACTTGATTAAGTTCCTATTGGTAGAAAGGTACATAGGTGTAAGAGGGGTAGGTGGGGTTGAAAGTGGAGGTCTTTTTATGGAGCTTCTGCCAAACTTAGTGGTTTTTCACCCCCTTTCTAATTGTAGGGACACTTAGGGTTTGGAGGAAAAAACTTGGAAGCCAAGGAAGGGAAGCTCTTCATCACCATTCTTAACCATTAGTTTGGAAGGAAGTTAGTGCTTCATGCCCTATTTTCTCTCATCTCATGAAATTTTAAGATGGAAATTGTAAGAGTGTTTCTTGTAGGATCTATGTGTTTGCATATGGTGCATATTGTAAATGTTTGTGTATGTGAGTGAGCATGTTGAATCTATTTACATTTGGATTTGTTTTCTTGGATTGTGGTTGTGGATTGAATGTTGTGTTGGGTGTGAAGGCTTCACTCACCCTTGGGAGGGAAGAAAAGCCTTGGGCTGAAGGGGTTAGTTGGGCTCAACATTGAAGTTGAGAAATCCTTCTCTTGGAGAGGGGATAGTTTTCATGGAGTATGGGCTACATTGAAAAGCCATATGTCTTTATATTGTTCTATGGGAGGTATAAGTGAGGATTTGTGAAGAGGAGTAAGTGTTGATAGCCTTGTTGAGGGATGTAAATATTGATAGCCTTGGATGTCATGTGTTTCATGAAAACCTTGTTGGGCATATTACAATTGCAAGATTTGTTAATGCATAAGGATATGGAATTCTCCTCTTTGGAGAGCCCACATCCACCCAATGTTTATGATTCCATTTGTGAATCATTATGCAAACCTTGGTTGGGGTTGTAAATGTGTTGTTAAAATGTTGTTTTCATGTTGGTTCTTGTCTTGTGATGATGTTTGAATGTGTCCCATTTCAACCTTGTTTCCCCTAGCTCAGGGGTGACCTTCTTAAGGCATAGGTTGGAAGGTAGGCCTCCATGGTTCTCCATTTTTATCTCTCAATTGTAGGTTTTATTTGATGATCTTGGAAACTTGGAGTCCTTGTAGTCCTTCCATGTGCATAGGAGGAGAAGACATTATTGTATTTGTATTGGGATAGAGAGCAAAATCCACATTGTTATGTGAATTTAATTGTATTGTGAGAGTAATGTTATTGTCTTAATCATTATCAATGGAGAGGTTGTGAATCATCTATGTTTAGTTAAAAGTATTTCCATTCTCTAAATTTTGATATGGTGTTTTCACCACCTTATGATCATGCTTGATAAGTGTGTTGGATGGAAGCTTGAGAGTATCATGGAAGAGAAATTCATCATATTGATGTTGTTGTTTCATTATCTTTGATATCAGTATGTTGAAGAGAAGATTTAAACATCATAGTAGATATTAGTAAGATGTAAATATAACTACCTCTTTGTTATCCCATTATTCTCCATTCTCATAGAAATAAGTAGATGCATTCTATGATCAACCTTGATTCAAAAATAAGTGTAGAATATGCTTTCGATAGATAATGGAATTGTATTTAGTTATAGTCATGATATGGATATACATCATGGAATTATAGTACTTGATATTTCTTGGGTTGCATGCAAAATATTGCCAAGTTGAATTTAATATCACAAAAGAAATTGTAATGATAGGAAGATTATCTTTGTTGATCATTGTTATCATCTTAGCTCTATTGTTTAGTACTTGTATATGCATATTCAAATTGAATCTTTGCATGAGAATACAATATTAATTCTTGAGCCAATATTTTATAAACTTCATTATTCATAGATAAGAATAATTAGTTAATTTCATACAAGATCCTATCATGATATGTGTGTGTGTGTGTGTGTGTGTGTGTGTGTGTGTGTGTGTGTGTGTGTGTGTGTGTGTGTGTGTGTGTAAACTAATTATTCTTATCTATGAATAATGAAGTTTGATATATCGTGACAGTATCTTGTATGAAATTAACTAATTATTCTTATCTATGAATAATGAAGTTTAGAAACTATTGGCTCAAGAATTAATATTGTATTCTCATGCAAAGATTCAATTTGAATATGCACATACAAGTACTAAACAGTAGAGCTGAGATGATAACAACGTCCAACAAAGATAATCTTTCTATCATTACAATTTCTTCTATGATTTTAGATAATCTTCCTATCATTACAATTTCTTCTATGATTTTAAAATCATAGAAGAAATTGTAATGATAGGAAGATTATCTTTGTTGAACGTTGTTATCATCTCAGCTCTACTGTTTAGTACTTGTATGTGCATATTCAAATTCAAATTGAATCTTTGCATGAGAATACAATATTAATTCTTGAGCCAATAGTTTCAAAACTTCATTATTCATAGATAAGAATAATTAGTTACTTTCATACAAGATCTTATATATATATATATATATATATATATATATATATATATATATTTTAAAGAGGGGTAAACGCTTTGACTTGGAGCTATGAACCAGTGAGGCCACAAACGAGGGACCTCATCCCCATGAGATTTGAACCTTGATGGCAAGAATAACAACACAACAACTTAACCATCACAACATGCCACTATTGGCATTATATATATGTGTGTGTGTGTGTGTGTGTGTGTGTGTGTATGTATACACACATACATACATACATACATACACACACACACACACACATATATATGTATGTATATGTATATGTATATATATACACATATATATGTATATGTATATATATGTATGTATGTATGTATGTATATATATATATGTATACACACACACACACATATATGTATATATTTATATGTATATATGTATGTATATATGTATGTATATGTATATACATACATATATACATATATATGTATATATGTGTGTATATATATATATGTATATACATACATACACACACACACACACACACACACACACACATATATGTATGTATATGTATATATATACACATATATATGTATATGTATATATATGTATGTATGTATATATATATATGTATACACACACACACATATATGTATATATCTATATGTATATATGTATGTATATGTATATACATACATATATACATATATATATATATATGTATATATGTGTGTGTGTGTATATATATATGTACACACACACACACACACACACACACACACACACACACACATATCCTTGTATTGAGTGTATTGACCAAATGATTAAATAAATTCATCAATCTAAAATATACATAGTATATTGAGTAATTTCAAATTATCATTGAAATAACATATCAAGAATACCTTAGATTTTAGGGATAGAAATTCAAATGGTTGACATCAATGCATAAGTGTATAATAAATAAAATTGATGTGGGTGCCCATCCAACTCTCTAGAAAATGTATGGGGAAGGAAATAATCCCTTCCCCAAGATTACCGATCAATAAAATAATAATGAGAGAATATGCTTGATACCCTAGCTAGGAACCTAAAAGACTTAGGGGTTATAATATGAGTTGGTTAACACTAGGTTACCTAAGTTTACACCAAGTCACAAGATTTTGAAAGTGACATATATTCTTATACAAATTAAGGTATGGTACACACATAAAAATTAAATAAATGATAAAAGAAATCTTATCACATAAATAAATAAAGAAATTCCAACACATGGGTACCCACCTCAAAAAGGAATGAATCAAGTCAAAAAAAGTAATTAATACAAACTTGATGATGGGAAAATGGTCACCACAAGGCACCATCTCTCCTTGGCTACCTTTTTTATTGCATGGGATTGTGTTGTTCTGACCAATGTCAGACTCTCTCCTCTTGGGTGCCACTTTACTAGCAAGGGAGGAGTGAATCTTTTCAAACTTGGGACAAACACCCCTTTCCACCAATCATTCTTCACCTTGGAAAAGGGTAAAATACATCTTCTTCTTTATTTTCTGCTCAAGCCTTTTGTTTAGGTGCCTACTTTCTTGTTAGAAAATGTGAATGGGTAATGTCATACACAACTCCCAACCAACCCATTCCTAGGAAGAAGGAGACAAAAGTTTTGGGAAAGAAGTTATGTCTGATTTAAAATGTCTAATCACCTAACATTGGGATCCATGCTAGCCACTTTATCATGATGATGTTCTAGGCATTCAAGGGAGGGGTGGGACCCTTGTGACCCATCTTGGAAGGAGCAAAATAAGGCAGGTGTAGATTAGGTTAGAGGCAAGTGTCGGACATAGAAATTTGTTGATATTACATTTAATCATACATTCATAACCATAAATCTGATTTTATTTAAAGTGACTCCCTTCTTACCCCATAGTATTGTTTATTAATCTTTAATTTTTTTTTTAATGAAAACTAGACATACATAGAATCTATTCTTACCTCCCCTCTTGAATGCCTAATTAAGGGTATTATCCTAAAATCTTATTTGACTTAAAAGGGGATAGTAAGATTTAAGTGTTAGGAAATTAATATGATCAGATAATACAAGATTATTAAAGATATTAAATATTTATTAATTAGAAATTTTTATAGATTTATTAGAGAGAGAAATAGAGGTGTTAAGTTAGATTGTTGGCATTGAGCTGAAATTGTTTTCAATTTGTAAGTAATTATGATTTTATTTTATCTTGTGAATGTATCTTCTTCTTCCAATGTTGTAGAAGCTAACCTAAAATTTTATAATAGTTCTAATTTTATCTTCAAAAAAATTGAAATGATATATATACACACACACCCATAAACTTTAAAATATCTAATGTAATTACCTATATATATCCGAGATAGACATTAGAGTAAGTCTCGCATTAGATGTTTGTTAGATCAAAAAGAATATGAACTATGATGAGCACATCTTGATGCAATTCTTCAACTCGTGGAATGACAAGAAAGTGAACATCAATGTGATGGTGTTTGAAATCACAAAATAGGTTATTGTTAGGGTTGGAGAGTTTTCCTTGGGGAGAAATAATTGGTGCAAGCAGGCTAGAGTGAATGATGAAACTAGTATGAGGAAGTTCTTCAAATTTAAAAAGGATTTGGTTCGAACGTAGGGTGGATTTTCTAGAGAGGATCTTCCAAAGCCTTGGAATGTGATTTGCTACACTATAATGTGGTATATTACCCTTGAAGATATGTTCCATGTATTATATTACTTCCATTTCTCCATTCTCCATTGTTTTAAAAACCTAGACTAGATTTATTTTTTGTATCTTATTTTGAATGCCAAGGAATCCTATCTCTATAAAGCTAGGAGAAAGAAAGAGGAGGGTACAACTTTTTATCTCATTCACCAAGGTATCATGAATAAACTTTACAACTACAACCTTCTCTTAAACCAGTCACTTTTAATCAACTGGTTGGCTACTATTAGTCCCCAAATATCCATGGACTCTGACCTTGGCTCAAGCCACAACATTAAAGAAAAACCCTACCTCTGAGGTAAAAATAAGCCTCATTGATTTAGATATAGACATGAGGAGGAGAAAAGAGAATGCTTTCAGAACTAGTAAATGAACCCAATTGGAGAATTTTATGCCCCCTAAATAGGACTTTACCTCTGAATCTACAAAGAGTGAGAAAAACCCACCAGGAGGAAGAGGCCATACTAGGACATTGGAAAGAACCATGTCTCCAACCCATTTAGTCCCTCACACATGTCAAATATCCTTGAAGTTGTCTCATTCACAACTAGAAGAAGGGGAGAGAACATCACTTCTCCCATTAAAGGAACTCCTAAAGATGGGGATAAAAAGGAAAGCATAGCCATGGCTAGAGCCAAAGCAAGGCTCAACTAGATAGGCTAGAGCATTTGATGAATAGGATTTCCAACAATAAAATTGGCATCTGACAAAAAATTGACACCCTGGTTGAATTCTCCATGAAAGTTATGCATTTGACTACCACTACTCTTTATTTCCTACAAGTGAATTAGGAAATGAAGGATTTGGGCAAGGAGAGTTAAACTACCCACTCCATTTATGGCTTCCTAGTGGAGGATTGGATGAAGATGCACCTGGGAAAACCTTTCAAAGAAGTGAGGGTGAATGTGAATAGGGATGAGCTTGGGGGGAAGAAGAATGAGGAACCAGAAAAGAATGAGGTTAGCTAGCCCTCATTATGTGTTTTCTTTTTCCTTTTATGTTTTTGATGACTCTAATCTTTTTGTCTTATGGGGTTTTTTATACATATTGATTAGGTATTAGACAGATAAAAATAATGTGTTCCGTTTTTGTTGGAATGCTTTTGCAATTTTTTTTGTTATCTAGTAATAGGACTATTGGTAATGTTTGTTTTCTTCTAGAACTTATTTGTTTTTTGAAGTATAAAACTCGTATTGGTTAGATAATTGGGAGGTAACCTTCGGGTAATCCTTCAACATTTTTGTACTAGAAGGTCAACCCTCCATCATTTTGGGTGCTATCTAATACTTGAAAAACACGTCAAGTTCATGTAGTGCAAAGGTATAATGATCTAAATTTAAGACAACAAAAAATAAATCACATCTACATGCAAAAATTTAAAGAGGTCAACACTAAAATATAAACCTCCAAGGTCCAAGTATGCACATGCTATTGAATTTCCAAATCCAAATATACTAAAACCTGAACACAAAAATCACATTTACATTTCTATATATTGTTTATTCTTGTTATGAATTTAATTTAGTATGGTTATTTTGTTCTTACATAGTTTCTTCACATTTTCATTAATTTAGAAGAATAAAGATATTTTCTATGACAATTTTAGGGATATTTTTATATTCTTAAAGTATTCAAATATTTTTATGTGGGTAGATCACTTTTGTGAGGTTAAAAACTAATAAATTATTGAAGGTTATTTTTCTATAAGCAACATATAAAATAGATATTGTAACCAAAAACTAGGGTGGATGGTATACATGTGTTTGATCAAGAGGGTTTTGGTTCTAATTTTAAAGGTAATGTTGACATTTGCAATCTTGTTGACTATGAGAATGTTCATGTTTTAACTTTATCTAAACAATGTATTAAAAAGATCCAAAATATCATATAGATGACATATCAAAGAAAATAAGATAGATCTTAGATGTTGATTAGATGTTGAGTACCTCTCATTTCATGTTGGAATGTACTATTGCTGTATCTATTTTATTCATAGGTACTTTTTTGTTTCATCATTATTTTTCATATTTACATATGTACTATAGATCTACTCATCCTTATAAAAAATCCTATATTTGTATATGTACTATGACTATAATGATCCTTGTTGTGAACATAATATCTTGATGACTATGTAATAAGACTTTATATACATTTTTTCCTCTCACACACCAAGCAACATTTTTCATTTATTTTTTGATGTTAAACATTATTCTATAAGTTGTACTATAAAGTTTATTCTAATATGTATTTTTCTATAAAAAGACATATTTTCATGATACTCAATAAATTTATTTATCCATTTCTAAAGAAAAAATTATTTTATTTTAAATTTAGTTAGAAGCATTTAAAAAATAAATTTTTATTCAAAATAAATTTAAAATATATATAATATATTTTTTTAACCAAAACACCAATACACCATTTAAAATATTTTACTTCAAAGATAATCCTATATATGCACTCAAATCCTAGTTATAAAAAATATATTTAGACACATCTTTGATGTTGATGTCGGTAAGAATAAGAATTAATTTTGTGTAAGAAATAATCTACTCATCACTTAGAATGCACATTACCCAAAGCTATAAGTATTGCTAGCACTAAGCAGATGGAATGGCTTCATTTAGCACTATAGTCTCTTCAATCTTACTTACTAAATTCGTTGATGGTGCTGAAGTTTAAGAGATTTTCTTTAAAAAAAAATACTAAACCCATCTTCATTTATTATTACAACTCAATAATTACAAGTTATAGTGGTTAGGAATGCAAAATATTGCATCCAGTTCACTTCACCTCCCCTAATTACATTATTAACTCTAACAAATCATTCTCACATATTGGAACTGGCATAGAATGAATTTGTTTTCTTGATTTACAAGAAGTCCAATTTAACTCATGCTAGAGGGGCATGCTAGGTGAGATTACATGGGATTTACTACCTCAACATTTAATGGTCCTTATTTTCTCTAGATTTCCCATTCCAAGCCTTACAAAGATGAATATTATATGCCAGCAATGGAATACAATAATTTCCTCTATTGCCACCACATTCCAATGACACACAATAGTTGTAACAATTTCTTCTACACTTGCATTTATCGTAGAACTTAGATATGTTTACTTTTGGAATTGACCCATAACTATATTCACAACTACACTATAGATGGTTGAAGCCCAAACATGTAACTTCTATAGACACCCTTTGGATTTCTTCCCAACTTCTATGAACATCATAGCTTCTTGTGAGAGCATAGTTTTATGTTGTAAACAAAATCGAATCAAATAATACCCTTCCATGTAAGTGTTCAATCCTATTAAAAAAGCATGGAGGTAGTGTATTTCTCCAAGGTATCTAAAATGGTGGGACTTTGTTGCTTTATCTATAGGACCCTACTCATATGTATTTATTTAAAAATGAACTTCTCTATTAAAACCCTTATATGAGATTTGAATGGATATGAATTAAACATTTTAAGGTTATGTGTCCTATTGGAAATTATGATTAGTTGATATGTTTATATGTTGATACCCCTTGATTTGAGACTTACTACATTGTTTGACTATTTAAACATTTATTTGTACTAATGATGTTATGAGGTGTTTCACCATATGATGATGGTGTTATTTATGGTACCTTGATGATTAAGTTATATCTATTCAGATAGTTGACTATGCTCTATTGGTGATGATTATGACGTTTGGGTATATGTATGCATTACAATGATTACTATAGTATTTTAATTCAAATTGACGAATATGTTATGCTGATTTAATTATGAGATTAGTGATAATTAAGTATGTGCACAAAAATTGAGAAAGGTTATTTAAATGAGAGTTTTAATATTTTGATCAATGTGATTATGCAAATTTGGTTTAATTGTGTGAATGTGATGTTATCAAACTACTGATAATGGATTGAGTGTGTGGGATAATTAACAATGGAATTAATCAAAGAATCGATAATTGACCCTATTTGCAAACTATAAGACTAAGGTTGAATCCAATAAAGTGATTCAAACCTTATTTTCTAGTATTTTATTTGTATCATAATCTAAATGTATGTGTATCATTCTATATTTAGGGACATGTCAAAATTTATGTAAAATTAAATCTTATGGTGTCACTTGACACTTGTTATATGCATATGTATGTCAGGATGTAAAATTAAGGTTAGAAAAGTAACCCATTTATTTGAAACTGATTAGTTGGTAACTTAGATTAATCTCCTCAATTAAGGTTTAGTGAAAAGTTACATCCTTAGGGGTTTATTTTTAAGAGAAAATAATTCAAGCCACTTGAATAGGTCATAAATTGATCCTAGATGCCAAATCTAATGTTATTCAAGTGTCCAAGTGATATGTATATGTGTTGGAGATAGCATGTATGACCCCTAACATATTCCATTTTTGTTTTTGTACAAACATGGACCATCTCCATGAGGTTAGTCAAGTTATCTTGATGGTAGGAACAAGAAGGAAGACCATAGAAGGCTTAAGTCAAGTTTGGAGTTATTACCATTTTGGGTAGGTGGGTTTAGAAGTTATTTAGTGGCTATTTTGAGAGTTGAAGTTTGTTCACCCATTCTCTACATTTAGATAAAATCAAGATTGGAATTGAAGATGAAGAAGGATTTAGATCATCTCAAAACTCCATTTCCATAATTTTTGTAAATGTAGGATCCTTCATTCATTTTTCATTCCTTCCTTATGTAAATCTCTTTCATGTGTGTATTGTATGTTTTGTTGTAACATGTGAGGGATATGTATTTGTGGGTTTTCTATTTTCTTTTCTTTCATGTATTCATTTTCATTTTCTTGGGAAATATGTGAAGGGTTTGTTGGCATTACTCACCCTTGAATAGAGAAAAAGTGGTCATGTACAAGAGAAGAGCTTTAGTTGGACTTTTGGTTAGTGCAAAGTCTCTCCTCATGTTGAGGATAGGGAGAAAGTAAGGTGTTATGGGCTCTTACTTCTCAATACAAACTAACATTTTTTGGGGAAATAGGGTTAGAAAGAAATGGAAGTTTTATGTGATTTGGTACCCTTGAAAGAGGCATATGATTTGTGTTCATGGTTGAAATCTCCTACCTAAAAAATTCCACTTTCTCCCTTGTCTTGGTTCAATATGAAACCTATTTCACATACATTGGATGGGATTTGTTTGTTGAGTGTGTCATTGTTATAGTATCTTATTATCACCCAATCAATTACTTATTCTCCTAACCATAGGGTGTGGCTTCACATTGAGACCTTGGTTGGGATGTGATATCTCAAATGTGTCTGTTTGAAGATTTTAGATGGATTTGAATAGGGGAGAAATCTTGGAATGGGTTCTCATTGTAGATCTTGGGCCACCATGTTGTTGGAGACTTCTCCTTGTGTCAAACTCTTATTGCATCTTGCATCCTTGTATTGGAAAAGGAATTATATTGAGTGTTGAAGGAAATAATTTATAACTTCCTTTTAACCTATTGAAATTTATTGCATGTTGTAGACTTCATTTTAATTAAGGAGAAAGAAGGTTATCTTATAAAAAAATTGTATAATATGATGATAAGTTTTCAAATATGTTTTTAGTTCTATTGGTGCTTTTAAATGCATTAATGCTAAAAGTTGTTTTACATCTTAATCCAACCTCTTGTGACATTGGATTCAATTATGAATTTAGATAGATTTGGTTATTGTAGGATCATGGGGGTTCCACAAAGAAATCAAAAATAAAATGTGCATAGACTTTCATTAGTTATTTAATATTAGAGATCAAAATGATATACTTCCTATCATTGCAAGATAAATTTTCTTAATAGACATATTGATGAATCATTAGATTTAGATATAAATTGCAATGTATTCCTATTACCTCATAATTTACCCCTAAAACCATTGATAAAGACATTGATATCATCACTAAGGAAGTTGAAATGATACCCCAAAAATTCTTTTCTCATTTTAAACAAAAAAAATAAAAAATAGAATACAACTCTTATGTTTTGAGAGAGCCAAGAAGGCTCTCTAGAAAATGTATGGGGAACTCTAATTCCCAATTCATCAACAGAGAATATTCTTTAAATATTCATATCATAAAGAGAGACATAATAACTCTTGACCCATCTTACTATATATTATTAAAATGCAAACCTTCACCTTAAGTGATAAGTGAGAGAACATGTTTTGAATAAAATCATATATTAAAATAAAAATATTATTATTAAATAAGAAGTGGAATGGGACTAGAAGACCCCATGGTCCCCACCACACCTTAACCCTTTTCCTTCCCTAAGGATGCATTAGGTGACTTATTTTCTTTCAAAAAAAAAAAAAAATTGGAGTGGAATTTCAACTTGCAATATTCACCTTTTCCCATGCATTAAGGAGCTCTGCTCAATGGGCCACCCACTATCCTTGGTTCTAGTGCCACCCTCCCTATCTAATTGTACCTAGGCTTCTGACCTTGCCCTCCCTCTCTCCATCCTCCTTTAAAAAGAAACTCGTGAAACCCACATATGCAAAATGAAAAGTCAACATGGTTATTGAAGGGTATTTGCAGGATCATGGTGTGCCAAAAAGTGACAATCTGAAAAATCTGTAGTTTTTAAATATCTCAAACCATTTCAAAATCTATTCCAACTTTTTTCCCACCCACCTTGATACTAAATGAAAAAAATTAATATCTTTATAAGGTCTATTATGTCTTTTGAGACCAAACCTATATGGTCAACTTTAAAAACATCCTACAAATGTGCTTTTGACTTTTTTTTATGTGATTTTTAGTTCAAACATGTAGTTATTGACGTTTTTTTGACCAAAATTTGTTGAAATGAAAAGGGTTTCTTAAGAATGTTCTTATCTTTTCATAAATGTAAGGTTTGTCAAATTATGAGTTTAGTAAGTAATTATTGCTTATTTTCTAATGGAGTTACATATAAAGTGATGACTGACACACTACTTGAAAAACAACTATAACTTTCAAATGGTAGAACATTTTTTAAATCCAAAAGATGCATCACATTCGATGTTTCTTCTACTATAAGGGAAAAAAATGAAAAATTGAATTTTGTAGGGTTTTGAATTAGTTAAAGTGGTCAGACATGAGATTTTTTTAATTCCAAAAATTCTAAAGTCAAAAATTAATTAATTACTATTTATTTATAATAAAAACACCTAAAAATATGTGTCACATCTAGGCATGAGTCTACTATTTATATATAGAATATTATTAAAAAATATTATCATTTGATTTTGATTAAGGTGGTCAGACATACATCTACTTATTTTTGTTATAAAATTTTTGTAATGTTGCATTACAATTCAAAATTTTGACTAATCAATTTTTATTTTTTCGAGATAAGTCCTAGTAGTTTAGAAACTAGATTCAATTTTCTAAAGATTCTTTTGTATCAAATTTTTGATATAAGTTTAATAACAAGTAGAAAATTGCACGTCAAGTTGACATAACCCTAATTTTCTAATTTTTTATTGCCACTTAAGAGAATAGATTGGTTGACCATGATCCTGCACATACCCTGAAGGCGAATTTAAATACTTTACAAACTCACCGATTTCCTCTTAAATTCTCCCACATCTATGCATGTACTTTTTAGCATGAGATAGACACACCATCCTTGGGTAGCTCATTTTACACTTGGAGTATGTGTTAGACCTTGTAGAGCACTTTGGTGGGTAACATTTTGGTCTCCTATTAGATTTTATAACCTGACTCTTTTAATGCCCAATTTTTTGGAGAGATAAAAAGATGTTACCACCAAATTGGTTAGTGTATGTGTTATATCATTTCCCTCTAAATTACAAGGTACTCCCCCTTAGAGTTTGAAATGATGTGCAATGAATATGTCTTTCTTAGATTAGAAGTTTATAGTAGAGTAAGATCTTAATTTGAGAGTAGTAAAGGCTAACCAAATTGTTTGTAGAGACAAACAATTCAGGAAAAAGGATTGGGACAACCTATCACACCCAATGGAATGACTATAGTTGAATATCTTGAGATTTTTTGAATCTTACTTCTATTCTAAGTCCAGATTAATTATCTAAATGAAAAAGAGGAAAGGAAGAAGAGATGCGTATGAGGGAAAATGGAATTGATTTAACTATTACCCTTAGATAAAATAGAATCCAACAAGTTACTAATATATTCAACCACATTTATTTTTCAATTTCCAATGTAACTACTTCAAACATGCAATGAAATAAACAAGAGGACAAGTAGAACCATATGTGTAAAAGAAAATGGAATTTCCTATACTATAAGTACCATAGTGCAATGGAATCTAGGTGGTTACTATAGAATCACATATAATTGTCCTTCAACTCTCAATGCAAAACTAGTCTATGAGAAACAAAACATGAAAAATAAATTAGGTAAAATGGAATTATAGAACCAATTCACTATCAAGTTTTCTAAACTTTGTATTGGGAATATGCACTGAGGTGTGGTGCCAAAAAGGTGACAAATTTTTTTTTTTCCATTTTTGAATAGCACGTATACACTATGGATTAGGTAACCCAAGCCATAGTGCATACACTCTTTAACAAAAGTAAAATTTTATAAATGGGCTGCATACCTACAGCCAATTTATTTTATCTCTATTTTTACCTTCTTCCAATAGTAGCACATATGCGAATTGGACAAAACAAAGCTTTTCACAACCCGCCTTGCTAGTATGCCTCCTCACCAATGAAATTCAAGATCACAAGCATGCCCAATGCCATGCTGTATGTGCTCTTAATTTCATTTTGCATTGTTTGATATGTTTTTCATATTGTTTTGTGGGTTTTTAAAATTATTTTGTAGGGTTTCTTACAATTTTTATTTAGATTTGTTTATTTATTTAGATTTCAATTGATTTTTTTATCAAGAAATGTCAATGATCAACTAGAAAATCCCAAAGAACCTCAAAAGCCTCAAGAAAATCAAAACCAAAACTCTCCCCAAGAAGAGCAACAAATTTCACAACCTGAACCAATTGCAAGACCTCCACCTGGCACAGAAGAAAATATAATAAATGAAATAGAAAGAGGTAAAACTAAATTAGAAGGACTCATTGGTTGGTTGAAAGAATATGGACAAACCAATCCAATAAGGGCTCAATTGGCATAATCCCTTGAATCCATTAAGACCCAAATAGCCTCAGTTAGTGGTTAGTTAGATATTTGGCGGGTTAAAAGGGATGAACAAAAAAGATTTTATGCAAATAAATTGTCATATGAAGATGCTAAAAAAAAGAAATACCAAAAGGTAGAATATGTGCATTATTTAGAAAACCTAGTGAGCAAAAAACTGTTAGAGATGGTACTAAATGGTTCCCCATCCATTGGTGCATACACAATGCTATTAGAAATAAATTTTGGGATAGATGGTGGATGGTTTTTGATGCCCCTCCTTGCAACAATCATGAGGTCCCCATGTATTTTTTGAAAAAATTGTATTGTAGTTTGTCCTTGGGGAGATCCCCAATTGTTTTGGTATATTAGACTCCTAGAGTAGAGGTGGGGGGTCATCATTTGAGAGGTCGAGAGCATGTAATGACCCTAATGTAGTTGGGGCACCTATCGTCAAGCCACAGTGCGAGCACGTGACTATTCCTTCAGTTGTGAAGGAACATGTAGAGGCTAGCTCTTTAGGGACTATTAATGCTTTGATGCAGACCCTCATCAATTGCATGGGCCATTAGTTGAGGGTGAGCCTTCTGCACGTTGCGGTCACATTTGCACTTCATGCAGATCCTTATGCACATTTGGCACTCATGCTGGAGATGGTGCAGATGAAGGGCTTGTCACTGATCAATTCCTAAATGACACATTTGGCATTGACAAATAGGTAAATTATTATTATAATTTACTAATTTGATCACATTTCATATTTATAGTGAATGATTAATTAATTAGCATCTATTGACATTGTTCAAAATTCAGGGTCAGAGTGTTGGTGGGCCTAGTAGCGATCCTCTGGCCCCATTTTTTGTCCTATCCACAAGTCCAAAGGTATGTATAGATTTAATTATTTAAATTAATACATATATTTATTAAGTAATCATATTAAGGATTGACAAATTTTTTTTTGCATGTGCATCAATTCTTTACAAGACCATCAACATTTACTATGGACTCAGAGCATAGACATCATACGAGATACATATAGGTACATTTGTTTCATGTTAATTTAATTTATTTGATTATATTTGTTTCATGTTTCATGTTACATGTAACGTGTATTGTATGACATGCAGCTCATGATGTTGAACACTCCTCCTCATCTTCAATAGTCTGTCGATCATGGAGTGGCCGTAGCTATGGCTGGCTCATAGCCATTGATTGAGGTATGAAAGAATTTTCTTGGTTTTAGTTGCTATTTATAATAGTTAGTATCAAAATTTCTAATGTTATTTATAAGTGATTATATTGATTGAATTTTTGTAGGGTATCGTTATGCCTGATCGTCCACGAGCCTTCAAGGTGGACTCATAGAGCAACTATTTGATGGCAGTAAGAAAATAATTAATTTTGTGTGTACATATATTTGATTTCAATGTATAATAAATATTGGTTGATATCTACTTTGTTTATATCAGCTCGAGTTAGAGAAGAGCCTCAACAAGAGGATGAGCGAGTGTGTCAAAAGGACCCCATTGTCTCCACCATCTCCCTCCACACGACAACAGAAGACCTCGAGAGATTTCTTTCCTTGGAAAAGATATAGTTGATAGACATGTATATATATAGGCATCAGTGGACATATTCAATACAGATTTGATGTATATATGACATTTTATATTTGATATATGACATTTATTTGATGTATGACATTATTTGACTTATGACATTATTGTTTAATATATGATATGTTTTTTCATATACAACATTATTAGTTATCATAATATATTATGTGTTTTGTTAATGTACATGACATTATTCGTTATCATTTTATATTATATTTTTTTTCATGTATGATATTAAATTAGATATGTTCATGTATGAAATTAAATTAGATATGTGCATGTATGACATTAAATTAGATATGTTCATGTATCAAATTAAATTCAATACCTAATCTGTTCAAAATTTTGATAGAATATTGATTAACAATAAACTTTATCATTGTTTAAGCATAAGTTAATCATTTCCAATATGTCATCGTCATATGATTTATGATCTTGTTCATGTTTGAAGTTTTCTTTCTTTGTCATTTGTTTATCAAGTTTAATTCAATACCTAATTAGTTTGAATTTTTGATACAATATTGATCAGCAATAAACTTTATTAGTCAAGATCGACCTCACAAAGTTTAAGAGGTGTTGCTTGATAGCTTGACTTGTTTCTGACGTAGTCACAAAAGGATCAAATGCCCTGGAAAGAAATCCATTATTGTAATACACCTAACACGTCCCTTAACAAAAATAATATCTGCTACCAATTTATTCCAAATTGAAGCAATCAAATTCAAAATATACTGAGCATTAGATAAAATAGCTGATAATATAATACAGGCCCCAATAAGCACAATAACAATGCAAGATCTATATTACCTACAAACCAACATTGCACCAATCCTACCCTTTATAGTATTAACCCAATGCACAAAGTGATATTATAACTATGCTCCTACCCTCTATTTCACCCATATATTTTATGTCTTAATTTTTCTATAAGGATTAGTGGTATGGAAAATACCTTGGGAGGGATCACTAGATAGCAAGAGTTGTGTTATCTTGTGTTATCGAAGGTCAAATTCTTCAACTACACCAACTTTGTATTCATACAAACAATAATCAACCATGCAGGTGTCCTATATTAATGTGTAGATTAGATTCATTTTATTACAATGCAATGGTCATAAATGATTCTTTCTATTTAAAAAATTTGTAAATTTAATTATTTAGGTTAATCTTAAATATTATCAAATTAATATATTATATTACCAACATATAACAAATTATTGCACAAACATGCATTGTGTCAGCTCTAAAATTGCTATGAGAGAATAGTGTTAATCAGCATTTTAAATATTTAAAAAAGTTAGAATTGGACTATGTAAGATTTCCCTTGCATGTCATAGACAGAACTCAAGATGGGGGATGATGCAAAGTATGCACAAGGAAGCACCAAACAAAGAAACCTACTACCCAAATTCTCCTAACTCTACAAGGACTAAACAAGGGTTATGACTCACTTCCAAATGAATACAACACAGATAATACAACTTCCACTCACCCAAGGGAGACAAGAATCTGAATTCCCCTTTTTGGATCAGCAATGACGTTCTTCCCACAAGGTGAAAAAGTGGGTTTTGATCTTCCAAGACCTCCCAACACCAAAAGTGGGAAATCAGTGGGTCTATTCATGGACCTCCTAGTAGTTGGTCACCTAAATGAGAACCTTGAGATTTATTAGGAACTCCGTGAAAGAAATTAGTAGCTTGAGAAGCTCTCCATTTGTTAGTTGAATTAAAACCTTGGATTGTAAACGGTTGGCCTTTATTGTAAAATGAGTGAGACTACCTCACCAAAGGTGGCAATGAACTTTTTGTTGTTCTATTAAGATTATTAACACATCTTGACAAAAACTTTGAGGGATCATGCCCAACTTGAGTATCCTAGCTTCCCAAGTCCTGTAAATGCAAGGGCATTGATGAATAGACATTTCTAATTGGAATATATGTGGTGCTGGAATGAAGTGCATGATGATCCAATTTGAGGCTTCACTTCACATTTCTCAGTGGATAATTCTATAGAACTTGTTACTTCTCTATCTAAAATTTTTGTGTCTGTGTACATGTGCACTAAAGAGCTTCTGTCACTACTTGAGCTACTAGCAGATAGTGAGTATTCATCATCATCATCTGGCATAGGCTCACATGCATATGTTACTTTTTTCCTTTGTCGGTTTCCCCTTCCTAGCTCTTCCTCATTATTTGTAACTTCTTTCATGGGTCCAAGAAGGTCTTCCCACTCTTTCCCATTAATTGTAGGCTTTGTCTCTTCATCTTGAGTAATTGACATACCTTGGATGGCACCAAGATAACCATTTTCTTCTGAAATGTCCTTTACTTTCATATTAATCTCTCTATTAAGTAGGTTTTCTATATCTTCCTCTATGTATTTAATAGATTTAGTAGCAATTCGATGTTCATCAAGAATATTCCTTGCACCATGGATTAATATATCATGCAATTCCTTAATAGTTCAATTCTTATCAAAATTCATAACCAGATTCTCCATGGCTAATTTTCTTCTTGATCGCTGCAATATTTTTTCCTCAATTGAACATTTTGTAATCAATTGATATACAATCATAGTTTTCTCTTGGCCAATCCTATGGGTTCATGATTGAGCCTGTAGATCCACAAAAGGGTTGAAATCTAGATTTGATAGAAGAATAGTATTAGCAAGAATTCATTCACTAACATTTACATCTTTATAACAACTAAATTTAGATGAATGATAAGCATTAGTTCTCAAAAATAATTAAATATTACAACATCCCGTATATGATAACTGAGTTGGCACTCGGCTACATCATATAATAAGTTGAAATTAGATAACCATTAAACACTTTGTAAAGTATTGCCTACATATCATTACAACCACATTAACTAAGTTCAAATTAATATTTGGAATCTAGGAACACATCAAGAAAGACATACGAAAGGTGAGAGAGATTTGGCATGTTTACCCAACCAAATTGATTTACCCATGTTTACCCAGCCACTTGAAGCTAATGGAGAGCACATTTTGATCCCACAATGAAAGCTAAGAGAGATTTCGCAGTTGGCAACTTTGTACTAGCCAACACTGCAAGTTTTAGCATCACCCAAGATGGCATCGTCAAATGAAAATGGAGTGTGATCTCCAAAAAGTGAGAGAGGTTATTGTAGGTCTCTACAACATGGTCTTATAGAAACTAGAATCATATCCATACCTCTCACGAGCTCTGAGATATGCCCCATCAAAGATCACAACCTATGGCATTTAGTGATCCTTAGGGACATTTTGGTTTGGCATGCCTAAGAATGTTCAAGCAATTAAGGGGATAGGACGAGGTTGGGGAGAGGGTTTACCTAGCCACCTAGAGCTAATGGAGGAGACAGTTCGATCCCAAAATGAAAGGTGAGAGAGATTTGGTAGTTGGAAACTTTGTACTAGCCAACACTACAAGTTTCAGCATCACCCAAGATGGCCTCATCAAATGAAAACATAATGTGATCTCAAAAAAGTGAGAGAGGTTCTATCAAAGATCATAGCCCTATGGCATTTAGTGACCCTTAGGGATGTTCCAGTTTGGCGTACCCAAGAGTGTTCAATTGCTAAAGGGGATAGGATGAGGTTAGGGATAGGGTTTACTCGGCTACCTAGAGCTCATGGAGTAGACAGTTCAATCCCACAATGAAAGGTGAGAGAGATTTGGTAGTTGGCAACTTTGTACTAGCCAACACTACAAATTTTAGCATTACTCATGATGGCATCATAAAATAAAAATGGAGTGTAATATCCAAAAATGGAGAGAGATTATTGTAGGTCTCCACAATACAAACCCGTAGGAGCTGGAATCACATCCATACCTCATATGAGCTCCGAGATATGCCCCATCAAAGATCGCAGCCCTATGGCATTTAGTGACCCTTAGGGACATTTCAGTTTGGCGTGACCGAGAACATTTGAGTGCTAAAGGGGATAGGACAAGGTTGGGGATAGGTTTTACCTAGGCACCTGGAGCTAATAGAGTAGACAGCTTGATTCCACGACGAAAGGTGAGCGAGATTTGGCAGTTGGCAACTTTGTACTGGCCAATACTACAAGTTTTAGCATCACCCGAGATGGTGGTAGAAAATGAAAACATAGTGTGATCTCCAAAAAGTGAGAGAGGTTATTATAGGCCTCTACAACATGGTCCTACAAGAACTAGAATCACATCCATACCTCACATGAGCTCTGAGATATGCCCCATCAAAGATTGCAGCCCTATGGCATTTAGTGATCCTTAGGGACATTCTGGTTTGGCATGCCCGAGAATGTTTGAGTCCTAAAGGGGATAGGACAAGGTTGGGGGTAGGGTTTACCTAGCCACCTGAAGCTAATGGAGTAGATAGTTTGATCCCACGATGAAAGGTGAGAGAGATTTGGCAGTTGGCAACTTTGTATTGATCAATACGAAAAGTTTCAACATCACCCCAGATGGGATCGTAAAATGAAAATAGACTGTGATCTCCAAAAAGTGAGAGAGGTTATTGTAGGTCTCTACAACATGGTTTTGTAGGAACTAGAATTGGATCCATACCTTGCACAAGCTCCAAGATATGCCCGTCAAAGATCATAGCTCTATGGCATTTAGTGACCCTTAGGGACATTTTAGTTCAGCGTGCCCAAGAATGTTTGAGCACTAAAGGGGATAGGATGAGGTTGGGGATAGGGTTTAATTGGCCACCTAGAGCTAACAGAGTAGATAGTTCAATCCCACGATGAAAGGTGAGAGAGATTTGGCAGCTAGCAACTTTGTACTAGCTAACACTACAAGTTTCAGCATCACCCAAGATGACATCATAAAATGAAAACAGAGTGTGATATCCAAAAAGTGAGAGATATTATTGTAGGTCTCCACAACATGGTCCTATAGGAATTGGAATCAAATCCATACCTCACACGAGCTCCGAGATATGCCCCATCAAATATCACAGCCCTATGGCATTTAGTGACCCTTAGGGATGTTTCAGTTCAGCATGCCCGAGAGTGTTTGAGTGCTAAAGAGGATAGGATGAGGTTGGGGATAGAGTTTACTTAGCCACCTAGAGCTAATGGAGTAGACAGTTCGATCCCACGAAGAAAGATGAGAGAGATTTGTCAGTTGGCAACTTTGTACTAGCCAACACTACAAGTTTCAACATCACCCGAGATGGCATCGTAAAATGAAAATGGAGCGTGATCTGCAAAAAGTGAGAGAACTTATTGTAGGTCTCCACAACATGGTCCTATAGAAACTAGAATCACATCCATACCTCACACGAACTCTGAGATATGCCCCATAAAAGATCACAACCCTATGGCATTTAATGACCCTTAGGGACATTCTGGTTCAGTGTGCGTGAGAATGTTTGAGTGTTCAAGGGGATAGGATGAGGTTGGGGATAGAGTTTATTTAGCCACCCAAAGCTAATAGAGTAGTTAGTTTGATCCCATGACCCTTTTCCACTAAGTTGCAAATTTGAGCAACTTTTACAACTTTCAACAATGCAACTTTGCACAAATAGTGCAATTTTTACATTTAACACTTGATTCCAATTCTATGACTTAGAAAAGGTTCAGCAATAGTAAAATAACTTATTTCCAAATGCTCATCCCTTCACTAATTTCCAAACTCTTGCAAAGTTGTCAACATTTTTGCAATTTTTGGCATCTTAACTCCTAGACACCTAAAACTCAACCTAATGACCCTAAGGACATTTATAACCTTCTAAGAAACATAAAATTCTTTTTTTCCCTGAAAATCATCTATATTGCTCATTTTTATGCCTAAAAAGTGGCCCATAGGCATATTTGACAGAAAACCCCACAAATATAAATAATGATCAGGGGTAACTTACAAGCATGGAAAGGGTCTATTTAGGTTCAAACTAACATGAATCCAACATTAGATTCAAACTATGCAACTTTCATTGGCTAGTTGCTTCACAAACTCAAGACTAGGCTTGTAGCCTTGAACATGGAAAATTGCAAACATCTCCTCACAACCAAAAGAAAATAATCAATGATTTAGATACCCTTTTTGGTTTTATACAACATATTAAATCCTTGGGATCTCAAGAGAAGTATGCAACAACTAAGTTTTTTAAGGCTCACTTAGGAATGTAGGTAATCAGACATCCATTTACAAATGAAGTACCATAACCCTTGATAAAAAATTCAAATCAGAAATCGAAACATGAGGGGATTTATGTAATATGATCACATACTAATTTTCAAGCCTTGAAACCTTCTCTGTAGCAAGTTACGGAAGATGTTGCTGCAAATTTCTAGCATGCACATGGATCTTGCATGCCTAGGGCATCAAAGTTTTCTCTCCAGCCTCATTATTTTGACCTAAAAGCAAAAGGAACATAAAAAAAATTATCCTAACTTGGATTCCACCAAGGGTCATTGATTTCCCATGGTGGAATCTCAAGATATGAGGGAAAACAGATGAAACCCTAGGTAATGGCACCAAATGGGGACAACAGTTAGTAAAATGAGAATATCTTGAGTTATAGAGTGAACAAGAACCTCATTCCAAGTGAAAAAAAAAGAATATTCACAAAGCTATCCAACCATACTAGATATCCATACTTATATATGATCAGCTTGACCAATGAGTAGCAAACATTGAATAAAACTTAGAATTTCTGCCTTTTTCTCTATTCTTTCAATTTTGTATGGCTTGTATAGATTGATAGTAGTGAAATTTTGGTATGGTTGGATATATTATTGAGTTAGAATTCAATTTCATTTGTTTTGAAGTCTTTATCTTATCTACAACAAAAGTTACATCAGTTTTTGTAGAGGTTGGTTAGATTTACCCTAAATCTGAGGGTTTCTTCAAGATGGCTTCCTAACTTGCAATTCCACCATGTGATTTCAATGCCACTTTGGGGAATGCAATTTAGAAGAGGGTACTTCAAGATGGTAGATATTTAGAACTATAGGTGTAGGTTACCTATTTTTACTAGCAAGCCCTAAACTGAACATTGCATTATGTCTAGTCTAGATTTGAAGAAGAAGAAGGTTCATGCTTCCAAACTGATTAATTTCACCCAAGTAAAGGGTGTATTAGGATTAATTTTATGTGAAGAAATGTTCCAATGGGTGGAGTCAGATCTATGAACCCATTTACTCATACTTCCTTTGTAACCCAGCCTAATCTTGCCAATTAGGTCTGTGACTCAAAGTGGGTGTTAGTTGGTGCTAGAATAGAGTTAGATTTTGATCTTTTGGAATCTCTAAGAAGTGGTTAAAGGGTGTCTAAAGAGGTGAAAAGATAGTGTGGACCTTTGCTAAGTTTCTAGTTGTGTGAGTTAATGTTGATCCATTAGCATTGTCATTGTAACATAGTGTAGAAGTTGTGTGTCATTGTCATTATGTAACATCTGGAATGAATTAGAGAGTACTTATCCATTAATAAAGAGGAAAAACATGTCTCCATATTTCTATGGGAACTTGTCCAAACTCAAACCAATTTTGAAATAGATTTTTTAGTTTTATAGGGAGAATGGAAAGATAATTTACTTCATGGTGTGTTTTATGTTACAAGTTTGGGTAGGAATCTAATTTCTATATCTACCTTTTACAATAAAGGGTATAATGTACCCTTTAGAAAGACACATGTTCTAATCAAGCATAAGGGTTGGATATATTGCCCATAAATATTGGATTTAGGAGAAATTTTCTTTATAAGTTGCAATTGTATACTCCTAAGGCACTCATGAGGAAAAATAATCCTAGAGATCTTAGAGAGATATAGAATAGGAGGATGGGCCTTATTCATCATGGATAACTTAAATTTCTTCAAGAGATAGTGACATGTATTCTAGAGATAAGCACAAATCATTATGATGTATGTGAAGGATATTTTTTGGGGAAGTTTACAAAAGCATCTTTTTTAATGAGTGACACTAGATTTGAGGTTTTTCTTGATCTAGTACAAAGAGAATACCAGGGAAGGAATCAAAAGAGATTAAAATATTCCTTATAATATATAGTAGAATGGAGTTGTTGAGAGAAAGAATCATTCTATATATAAGGTAGAAAGTTTTATATGCTACATGACTAGGACATGCTTTATTGCCTATGGGAAGAGACATGTAGTACAATAGTATACACATACAACAAATATCCACACAAGATGCTAGGGAAGATGACACGAGAGGAAGCTTTCATAGGGAAGAAGCTAGATGTTAGTCACTTTAATATATTTGGAAGTTTGATATATTTTCATATTCCAAGTGATATATGTGTACTAAGTAAGATCTAACTATAGATATGGGGTACTTTTTTTTTTATAGTAAAACCTCAAAGGAATATAGAAATTTTCTTCCAAACACGAGAAGAGTTATACTTAGATGTGATGTTAAGCTCATGGAGGAAAAGGCATTTAGAAGGTATAAATATTTTCTATTGGATGATCAAAGTGAGTAGCTGATAAAAGCTACAAGGGTAAATCAACCAAGCCAAAGGAATCAAATCTTAAGTATAGTTACTAGTACAAAGTAGGATCATGTGGTGAGGATTCACAAAATATGGAAAAGTCTGTGCAACATGAAATACATCAAGAAGATATAGAGGTTGATATTCTCTGTAGTTGGAAATAGGAACCATGAGGTTTAAAAAAGGCATAGGGATATAGTTTGAATGATATAGTTTGTTCAATTATAAATAGAGATGGAACCTTAAGTGATGTAGAGGTCAATGGTTGACCAATGATTTGATGTAGAGACAACTAACTATCCCTTTGCTTTGAAACAATGCCGTTATATCTTCCTTATGTGTAACTAAAACAATGACCCAATCCACTCAATCTATTATCAGAGGATAATCATTCAAAAGGCTTAACCCACTGAACTCCACACCTTTGGATCCACAAGACTAACTGATGTAGAGCCAAGGAGGTAACAACAAAACTTCAATAATAAATTCACAAAATTGAATGGTGCACAAGGTTCACTAGGCTTCTTAAAGGCACTCAAATGCACAAATTTGGAATATACCTTCAACTATCTATTTCAGCCTCATAAAGTGTTTTAATATACTTAAATGGAAATGTTTCAATAATTTTTATAACCCCAAAACTCAAGTTCATGCACAAACCAAGTTACCTGCCTTGACTAGGCTTTTTTGGACTTATCTCACAAACTTTCCAAAACACCAAGAAAATAAACACTTGTTTTAGATACCCTTTTCAAAGTTGTATAACATGTCTAAAAATGAGATATCACTCCTTTGTAAAGATTGTATGGAACAAGGCAATTTGTCTCAAAATTAGGCCTAATTAGGCCACTTTTACAAAGAAAGTGTGCTTTAAACTTACCTCCAGACTTACAAAATTTCTACAGTATGTATTTTGATGCCAAATTAAGGACTCCATAGTCCTTTTTCCAAGTTGACTCTTCTAGGCATGCTTTCCAACAAACCCTCTCATTAAATGGTGCAAAACAAGGGTTTTATAGTTCTCCCACTTCCAATCACTTCTAATACTCTTTCAAAGACTAAGCACCATATTTAGGACATGACCTAACTCATACAAATATAAAATCATACCCTCATTAAGGTAAATGTTCTACTAGTATACTTGTAGCAGTATTTTCCTCTCTTTTTCCCCACTATTAGTCACAGTGGTCGCCCCTTAAATGTTTATTCTTGAACTCAAATTGGTTAGTATCATTTGAAACATGTTATAATAGATCCATTACCTAGGAAATAGCAAGAAAATACCCAAAGAATGGATCAGATCATCATAAAACCCCTCAAAACAATTAATTTCTTGGGACTGTTACAACACTGTTAGTGTAAATAACAAGACAATGAGACTTTTAATGCTTCAAGATCACTTTAAAAAACCATGAAATGAATGTATGAAAATCTTAATTCATCCCTACAAGAGTTGAATGCTGTAGTCAAGGAAGATACAATGAAATCATTCAAAGAAATAGTGCAAATGACAAGAAAAACTGAACTTTATTCACTCAAATCTAGAATTTCCGTACAATACCCTCTTATTCTTCTTCTTGTTTAGATCCTAGGCCTCTCTAAGCTTTATAAATTCCTATTCTATCCTCCTCTATTTAGTTGTGATCCTTTACAACTAATAAAACATTAAACCAATCCTAAAATGCCCATAATCCTAACTAGCTATTAGGCATATTTCAAATTTGAAACTTTTTAACAAAAAGACTCTCACTGACTCCTAATGAATACTAATACCTTTCAACTGATCGTATGACTTGATTAGACCTATTGATAAGTCTTTCTAGACTCTTAAGGCATTATTAGCCCATTTGCGTTGCATTTTATATCTAAGGTCTCTATTAGGACCTTTTGGACATTTATTCATTACATTGCATTTTTCATTACAAAAGGCCATAATAGGCTTCAAAATATTCCAATTTATTGGCTTTATTGTACAAATATCCTCCTTAGTCCTTGGTGTCTTCAATGATTCACTTGTCCTCCTAGGTGCTCTTGCACCACTAACTCCACTTCCAAACTTCTTCAAGCAAGCAAGTTATCCAAGTTGCCAAAAACACCTACAAACTCCATATGACTCAAAATAACTCCAAATATGCAAAGGCCTTAACCAAGGTTTAAATAAGACTTTTATGAGTTATATAATGATGAACAATTGAATTTAAATATTTGATTTTTAATAAAAAAAAGTAATTATAGCCATTTGTTTTTTAATATTTGAATTTTTTAAATAACAAAATGGATTTAATTTGATATTCAACCCTTATTCTAATACCTAGACCTATCCCCTACCCATTCTAAACTTCTTGTAAACATAACTTAGGTTTTGGACAACATTATTCCAATACAAACAAACTCTTGGTCCTTTAAGGACATTACAAGTATGACTTTCAGTCCTTTGAGGAAATCACAAAATAAACACATTTGATTAGATTGTTTGGTCATGAAAATCATTATAACTTTTAATTCTTGTCCATTTGAATTGTATGGATATCTCCTTGTCCTACTCACTCCTCTAACCTTTATGGTGTGTTTGTGTATCTCCGTAGAATGACCTTGGTGCCCCTACACCATTAAGTGATGAAGATGAACATGAGTAAAATTATGAGATCTTTTCCTACATGTTACAAAGAAAACATCATATCTATTTTGAAATTAAGAACTATAAAACAAGTTTCAAGAGAAGCTTAGGTTGGAAGACCTTTTTTCTATGAGATGACTACTCTTGGTAATAAGCTACCAAACATTGAGACTACACTCAAATCCAATATTTATAAGGATAAGGAAGAACTTTTGAAAGATAGTAGCTATGCTAAGTGTAAGAATTTTCTCAAGGCAAAAAATCAAAATGACAAGATCTAGTAGCTCAATCGATAACACAAATTTTCCAATTGTTGGCCAACACACACACTTGTTGTATAGTCACAGATATTGTGATCATTCATGAACTTGAACAACTAACACCATGTTAGAAATAGTGTTGTGAAAAAGGACTATAAAATAGAGGGAAATGGTCATCAAATATGCATGATTTAAATAGCTACATTAAATAGCCCTTTAATTCATAAATCACTTCAACTCAATCATTACATTGTATAGACAACCTCATCATATGTCACTTGAACAAACCTATCATGTACAACATTAGGGAAAAATCCAAAAAATTAAATCTTAAAATGTTACAATAGTACAAAACTCATGGAACACACATGGGATGAACATACATAATCAACCCTTGCTAACATTACAACTTTATAATAATAATTTACTTGTCAAAGTCCAACAAATTGGAATGCAATGATTGTAAGTATTCTTGGGTATCTATTACAAGCAACCATGGTTTGGAAGAAAATTAAGAGTATTAGTCTTGTAGCTAGGAAAATGAGCTCAATAAACACTTTTTAGATGGTCATCTCACGATGATCATGGATAAATCATTTCTAGGTTCTCTTACTTGTTTTAGAATATAGGGTGACTCTAGAACTTGTTCTTTACTATTCAAAGCATACGCTGGACCTACGCAATATATAATCACATCACTTAAATCACATTAAATGCTGGAATGAAATCAATAAATATAGAAAAGTTGTTAATATAAGAACCATTTTATGGAAGACTAAATTGATTGTCTGTATACTTTTAATTCTTGTCAAATCCATCAATATACATTTTATATCCTAAAATATCAAAAGTTTGATTTCTTTTTAGTAGACCTAAATAGTCTTTTGGTTCCCTCAACCTATACAATAGCTGATCAACATTATCCTTAGAGAGAACTATATCCCTAACTACCCCATTATCATTAGATCTAGACCTTTTTTCCTTCTTACTTTTTGATGATTGTGATCCTCTGCAATTGCAAGCATAATATGATTAACACACAATGGTACTTGAACAACTAATAAATATTGAGGATGAGAATTGATAATACCATTTCATAGATGATTTTGGCATCTCACCCTTTATCACTAGTGCTTTGACTTTATTAGCCCTCTTCTTTGGTGACCTGCAAATGAAGAATTAGCACAATAAAAAATCTAAGATAAGATTAATCCACTAAAATTAGAGAATAACAAAAATTGAATTTGGCTTGTCCTTAAGAATTATCCATTTGTACAAATCCTTGCTTTCTAAGTTGTATGATAACCCTTGCTTGATGAGTATTGAAAACTTCTCCCACTTTATCCTTGCTTTCGCCAGTTTGAAGTTTTTGGTTACATGTACACAATCACGACTTTACATCACAAAGCATTCACATTCTAAAAAATGTCATGTTCTTTCATTACATTTTGATCTAAACAAAAAATTCTAAACTTTCACTTATTCAAACGACTAATCTAAAAATGGGTCCTATTAAAGAATCTGATATAATTTCAAATAATGTATCTAGATTCTAAACAAATCAAAACATAAAATTTATGATTTAAACTAAATCTCATCACTTACACATCATAACAATATGGTTCACCTTAGTCATGTGGATAGTCTTGGGGAAGAGGTTGCAACATTGTATTTGGATCCAATTAATTACTCTTTCTTTCTCTCCCTCTCTCCTTATTCAATCCAATGAGCCAACTAGATCTGCTCAACATTTTAATGTCTCAAGTATTTCTTTTTGGTCTGACTCATGAATTTTCCAAAGAATCTTATTATGTGGTTTTCCACCATATTTTATCAAGTGAACATTTGATGCAACAAAAAGGTTTAAATAATGAAGAATCTTCCTCTCTATTTGCCAATCCTCAAATAACCACAAGTTAGGGTTCTTCATAGAATATCATCTAAGCCATGTGTCAGTTACAACCACCATACTGACATGGTACTCTAAACCTTCATCATCTATAACTGTGTGATCCAATTTTTGTTTGTCTTGGACACAATGACACACATAATAATCCATCCCTTCTTCATTTTCCTTAGGTGCAATAACAACAAAAATATGGCCTGCAGTGACAAATGTACAAAATATGGTCATTAATTTAGAAAATACTTAGATAAAAGTTATAAGTTACATATTGAGATTAAAAAGATATATATATATATATATATATATATATATATATATATATATATATATATTACCAGGTTGCACTAGATCTAACAAGTGGTCAAAGTCAATAAAAAAATCCATCTCTACCATTTCCAATGCTTGTGGGGGACAATAGGTGTCAATTGGGTCCAAAACTCATATATCCCATTTGTCCACTCATTTAGTTGACTCATAGTCATCCCAATTTTCCTCTGCACATGATGGACAATAGCATGTATTTTTCCATGTGTGGATACTCCATGAACCTACATCAGAGCTTCTAAAAGAGTGTAACTCACTAGGTCATGTTAGTGTGCAACAATCCTATTATGGTGCATTGTTAGTATTATTTATCAACCAAAAAAATCTAAGAACCGTAGACTCACCTTCATTACCTGGACCCATTGTAGCATTACACAATTGGACGATGGACTATGCATCTATCAATATTGCTCCATCTTTGTACTTTAGTTCTTCGATAGCCAGGGCTCTTTTGATGCATGCGCCTTTACTTTTATGCTCTCCCTTTCCATGACTAGCCTCTATGAAATTCCACATATATTGAATTCTAAACAATCTGTGCATCTTGCTCAACCAATAGAGAACATCCATGCATTCTTGAATTGAGATGCACAATTGTCTGACCAAATAATGTGCTGATGATATGTTATGCCCCTATTAGCCAAATCTCCTTAAAATAGTTGATAACAACCATGTACAAACTCCATAGAATGTGATCGATCATCACTAATGGAAAAATGGTACTCCCTCAAAATCTTCCTGTCATCCCTTGTACTTGTAGGTGAATGCATGAATGTTATGTGAAAAAATATGAAAACCTATTGAGAAGTATAATACTTTTCTTTCACCTCATTTTGTGGTCGTAGTGTGTAGTTCTCTGCGAAATCTACAACCAAAACAATGGTATCCAGTGGAAATGTATCCTTTCACAACGTGAATTGCAAATCTAGCCATCGAGCTCTATGGGTATGCCTTGCATACTTGTAAATAATCTTTTCATGAAAAATCTTCATGAACTCATATACTGGAATCTTTTCAATGACTAAATCACATCTTTTTCTATGTTTCTCATCTTTTAGAGCATTTGTCACTGTCATAAATTTTTGTAATCTACTATTTCATTTCCAATTGCATGTGTACTATCCATATGTTGACAAGTTGATAAATGTTGAAAAGAAACACAAAATAAGCACATACCATCCAAGAATGATGTCTTGTAAAAATTTTTGCCATCCCCTATTTCACATAAAATATTGGATATCAATTCCCTTGAAGATCTTGGTGGCTCATTCATGTCACAATCCTACAAAACAAACTGAGAATGCAAAAACACACATATGCCTAAAAATATCAAAATGGTCAGAAAATTCAATATGTATCCTACATCAACAAGTTGTGCCTGTGTGATTTATCTTCACATAAAAAGGTTTACCCATCTCAAAAAATCTTTGACTTATTCGAAGTTGAGGATAAATACCAATAAATTTTGCAAAAAATTGTGTCTGAGATGAGTTTAAAAAATGTTTCGCATGTGGGTCATGATTTTGGCTACCAATTTTCCTTCTTACAACATCTCTTTGATTAGGGGAAACATGTGTGTTATTTTTTCAAAAATCTTTGATCAATGATTTCAAAGCTTCACTAATTTCTTTATTCTTTTGTGGTAGTCTACCGCTAAATATCTATAACTCATTTTTTGTTGGATCTTCCAATCTGCCATGCCTTAGCATGGCTCTCCTTAGAGTACCTTTACCAATTTTTAATATTTTGTTTGTCTTTCTCATGAGTTGATCTTTCTTCATTTTGCTACTTACTATTGTCGATGTAAGTGCTCATCTTGTGATATTACTATCTTTGGGGCATGATTTAGAGCCCACTTTGTTAGAAGCACTCATTAGATCCTTTACAATGCTTTTTTCATTTGAATCATCCATCGTTCTTAGCCCAAGAATCTTCATGATAGGCCTAAATTTAAAATTTCTCATCATTTCAAAAAATAATTGGCATTGAACTATAATATTTAATTCTTCAAAAAATAATCTCCACATATGATTAACTTTTCTTTGACAAGTACACTTGCTAATCTTGTCAAGCATTTATTTCAAAATGTTATTATCAATATCAATCAAATATTTTGGTCTTCTAAAACGAATTCTAGAAGGTGTTATAATCTCTTCAATTCCCTCAACATTTTGAACATCAACATAAGGTTGAGTGTATTGCATACCTTGAACCGAAGATGATGTGCCTTGGCAATAAGATGCAAAAGATGGAATATCACCTACTTGATGTGTTGATGTTGTGCCTTCAACATGACATCATGGATTGTGTATATCATTGGATCTACAAATTAGTGCCTCTTCAACATGAGAGGACGATATGAATTCAACATTGGAAGATGGTGTAGCAGACAATATGACTCCAACATTGGAAGATGGTGTAGCTTCACAATTCAATTGTCTTCTTGAGCGTAACAGTGTCATTCATTCTCTTTATCTTTCTAATTCTTCCCCTTTGTTTCTTTGTACTAGTGGTTCTTGATCCTCTTCAAAAGTTAATTCTTCATTATTTCTTTGCAATTTTCTTTATTCACATAGTAACTTTATTTTATCTCTTTTAATTTCCAAATCTCTCTCCCTATCTTCATTTGTTTGAGTTTTTGGTTTCTTCCTTGGCATGATGATGATTTCTACATGTCAAATTTTTCAAACATCTGAATTACTTACAATGTGTAAAATACAAATTATTCAAATACATATAAAAATTATAATTATTTGAATAAATACACAATATATATCAAACAACTCATCAAATTTCTAACCATTTTGAAATAACATTTCATTCAAACATACAATTTTCAATGAATTCACTATATATTAAACAACATATCAAATTATAATCAAATTTGTATCTATATATCAACAAACAATATTTAAAATGGATTGCACTAACCTTTTCTATACAAGGAATATTCAAAAAGTCTTCAAATCACGTATCCAATGATTGAATTTGGTGTTTGCTAGCTTCAAAAAGTGTTGAAATAGTGTTTGCTATGTTGAAACCCATGATTTCTGTCAAAATAATAGAGTGCACAATAGACCAATAGTAGAGAATGGATGAAATGGACCCCAAAGTTTCTTTTTGACCATTTTTAGGTGATTTCACATAGTGCATACGTGCTATAGCGCATATGCACTATGTCAAAACACATCAGTCTCTGTCCTCCCTACTCTCTCTCTCTCCCTACTCTCTCTCCCCTCTCCCATCCCCTAATCTCTCTCTCTCTCTCTCTCTCTCTCTCTCTCTTCTCTCTCCCCTCTCCTATTCCCTACACTCTCTCTCTCCTCTCTCATCCCCTACTCTCTCTCTCTCTCTCTCTCTCTCTCTCTCTCTCTCTCTCTCTCTCCCTCCCTCCCTCCCTCCCTCTCCCACCATCTACTCAATCTCCCTCTCTCACCCTCTCTCACTCTCTCACCCTCTCTCCTTTGCCATCCCCTACTCTTTAGATCTCGCACACACACTCCCATCCTCCCTCTCCCACTACCTACTATGTCTCTCTTTCTCCCCATCCCCCTACTCTCTCCCATCCCCTACTCTCTCTCACACTCTCTCCCATCCCCTACTCTCACTCTAACTCTCTCTCCCATCCTATTCTCTCTCTCTATCACCTCCTACTCTCTCTCACACTCTCTCCCATCCTCTACTATCTCTTACACACACTCCCATCCCCCCCCTCTTTCCCTCTCCCACCACCTAGTCTCTCCCTCCCATTTTCTACTGTCTCTCTCTCTCTCCCCCCTCTCCCATCCCCTAAACTCTCTCTTTTACAAATACATACTCCCATATCCCTCTCTCTCCTCTCTCATCCCCTACTCTCTAGATCTCTCACACACACTCCCATCCCCCCTCTCTCCCCCTCTCCCACTCTCTCTCCCACCACCTACTATCTCTCTCTCAAGTTCTCTCTCCCATCCCCTACTCTCTCTCTCTCTCTCTCTCTCTCTCTCTCTCTCTCTCTCTCTCTGTCCCATCCCCAACTCTCTCACACTCTCTCCCATCCCCTACTCTCTCTCACACTCTCTCCCATCCTCTACTCTCTCTCACACTCTCTCCAATCCTTTCACTCTGTCTCTCTCATCCTATACTCTCTCTCTGTCACATCCTACTCTCTCACACACTCTTTCCCATCCTTTCACTCTATCTCTCCCATCCCATACTCTCTCTTTACCACCCCCTACTCTCTCTCACACTCTGACACTCTCTCCCATCCCCTACTCTCTCTCTTACACACACACACACACACACACACACACACACACCCCCTCTTTCTTCTCTCCCATCCCCTAATCTCTATATTTATTACACTAACTCCCATCCCCCTCTCTCTATCTCCCTCTCCCTACTCTCTCTCACACTCTCTACCATCCCCAATTGTCTCTCTCACACTCTCTCCCATCCCCTACTCTCTCTCACACTCTCTCCCATCCTCCACTATCTCTTACACACACTCCCATCCCCCTCTCTCCCTCTCCCACTCCCTCTCCCATTTTCTACTCTCTCTCTCCCCTCTCCCATCCCTTACTCTCTAGATCTCTCACATGCACTCCCATCCCTCTCTCTCCTCCTCTCCCACTTCCTCTCCCACCACCTACTATCTCTCTCTCTCAAGTTCTCTCTCTCCCTCTCTACACTCTCTCTCTCCCATCCCCTACTCTTACTCTCTCTCTCCCATTCCCAACTCTCTCACACTCTCTCTTCCATATCCTACTCTCTCTCACACTCTCTCCCATCCTTTCACTCTATCTCTCCCATCTTGTACTCTCTCTCTACCACCCCCTACTCTCTCTCACTCTCTCCCATACTTTCACTCTATCTCTCCCATCCTGTACTCTATCTCTCTCTCTCTCTACCACCCCCTACTCTCTCTCACTCTCTCCCATCCTATACTCTCTCTCTCTCTGCCACCCTCTACTCTCTCTCACACTCTCACACTCTCTCCCATACCCTACTCTCTCTCTCTCTTTTATAGACACACACACACACACACACACTCCCATCCCCCTCTCCCTCTCTTTTCTCCCATCCCCTACTCTCTAGATCTATCACACATACTCCCATCCCCCTCTCTCCATCTCCCTCTCCCTACTCTCTCTCTCACACTCTCTCCCATTCCCTACTCTCTCTCTCTCACTCTCCCATCCTTTACTCTCAGTCTCTCCCTCTCCCATCGCCTACTCTCTATCCTGCATCCCCTACTCTCTATCTCCCCTCTCCCATGCCCTACTTTCTCTCTTTCATAGACACACACACTCTTATCCCTCCACTCTCTTCTCTCCTATCCCCTACTTTCTAGATCTACCACCCACACTCCCGTCCCCCTATCTCTCTCCCTCTCCCTCTCCCACTTCGTCTCCTACCACCTACTATCTCTCTCTCTCCCTCTCTACTCTCTCTCTCTCCCATCCCTTACTCTCACTCACTCTCTCTCCCATCCACTACTCTCTCTCACACTCTCCCATCCCCTAATCTCACTTTCTCTCTCCCATCCTATACGAGCTCTCTCTGCCACCACCTACTCTCTCTCACACTCTCACACTCTCTTCCATCCCCTACTCTATCTCTCTTACACACATTCCCATTCTCCTCCTCTCTCTGCCTCTCCCACTCCCTCTCCCATTGCCTACTCTCTCTCCCCCACCCCCTACTCTCTCTCTCCCCTCTCCCATCACCTACTATCTCTCTTTCATAGACACACACACTCCCATCACCTACTCTCTCTCTTTCATAGACACACACACTCCCATCCCCCCTCTCTCTCCCTCTCCCACTCCCTCTTGCACTGCCTAATATCTCTCTCTCTCAACTACTCTCTCTCCCTCTATAATTTCTCTCTCCCATCCCCTACTCTCACTCTCTCTCTTACATCCCCTACTCTCTCACACACTCTCTCCCATCCCCTACTCTCTCTCTCTCTCTCTCTCTCTCTCTCTCTCTCTCTCTCTCTCTCTCTCTCTCTCTCTCTCTCTCTCTCTCTCTCCCATCCCGTACGAGCTCTCTCTGCCATCCCCTACTCTCTCTCAAACTCTCACACTCTCTCCCATTCCCTTCTCTATCTCTCTTATACACATTCCCATTACCCCCTCCCTCTCCTACTGCCTACTCTCTCCCATCCCCTAATCTATCTCTCTTACACTCTTCCATTCCCCCTTTCTCTCCCTTGCACTCCCTCTCTCTCTCTCTCTCTCTCTCTCTCCCCCCCCCCCCATCCCCTACTCTTACTCTCTCTCTCTCTACCACCCCTACTCTCTCTCACACTTTGACACTCTCTCCCATCCCCTACTTTCTCTCTTACACACACTCCCATCACCCCTCTCTCTCCCTCTCCCATTCCCTCTGCCATTTCCTACTCTCTTTCTCTCCCATGCCCTACTCTCTCTCTATCTCTCTCTCCCCTCTCTCATTCCCTACTCTCTCTCTTTCACACACACACACACACACACACACACACCCATACCCCCTCTCTCCTCTCCTATCCCCTACTTTGTCTCTCATTCTCCCTCCCTCTCCCATTCCCTCTCCCATTGCCTACTCTCACTCTCACTCTCTCACACACACACACACTCTCTCTCTCTCTCACTCTCTCCCTCTCTATTCTCTCTCTACTACCCACTACTCTCTCTCACATTTTCAAACTCTCTTCTATCTGCTACTCTCTCTCTCTCTCTCTCTCACACACACACACACACACACACACACACACACATTTCCATTCCCCTCTCTCTCCCTCTCCCACTCCCTCTCCCATTGCCTAATCTCTCTCCCATCCCCTACTCTCTCTCTCTCTCTCTCTCTCTCTCTCTCTCTCTCTCTCTCTCTCTCTCTCTCTCACTACTTCGTCTCCCCCCTCTCCCATTCACTACTCTCTCTCTTTCACACACATGCACTCCCATCCTCCTCTCTCTCACTCTCCCTCTCCCACTCCATCGCCCACTACCTACTCTCTCTCTCCCCCATCCCCTACTCTCAATCTCTCTCTCCCAACCTGTACTCTCTCTCACACTTCCTCTCTCTTCCATCCCCTACTTTCAATCTCTCTCCCCCATCCTGTACTCTCTCTTTGCCACCCCTACTCTCTCACACATTTCCTCTCTCTCCCATCTTGTACTCTCTCTGCCACCCCTACTCTCTCACATTTCCTCTCTCTCCCATCTTGTACTCTCTCTACCACCCCTACTCTTTCTCACTTCCTCTCTCCCATCCCATACTCTCTCCCCTCTCCCATCCCCTACTTTCTCTCTATCTCTTTCTCTCTCACACACACAAACATAGCCATTCCCACAACCCCCCAACTCTCTCTTGATCTTGATTTTCAATTTAAGTCTCAATAGTGTGTGTGCACTATAGCGCACATGCACTACTGAGAATTCAAATGGTTCTAATAGTGCGTGCACTCTATAGGGTGCATGCGCTATTCAAATCTTTGCATTAAAACCAAGCCTAAGGCTTGGTTTTTCCTTGGAGATCCAAACCAAAGGTTTGGAGTTTAAAAATAGGTCTGAGACACGTTTTCTAGCAAACATACAAAAAATGATTGATTTTTCTTGTGTGCTTTCCTTCAAGATTCATCGTGGTTGGGTATCGATAAGATCAGGTTACATGGCATTGTAGGTCTCTATGTTAGCTATCTAACCATTTTATTTATTTTTAATTTGAACTATTTTAAGCCTTTCATCTATGATTTCTTTTGAATGTATGTTCATTTTTTCTCAAAAAACCACCATGTACTAGTTGGGCTATAGATTTTAACTCATTCATCAAATTTTGCAACAACTTAGTTTTTTAGAAACTAGATTCCATTCTACACACTTTGAGAAAAAAAAGTTTTGATTTTAGATTAGTTTTCAATTATTTCTAAGGGGAGCACATAGATATTTCACATTTTTGGGATGTATCTAGTTAAAAAATTCATTGAAAAAAAAATATAGATTATAAAATTACCCAAAAAATATGGGATAAACTACATAGTGTTAAGTAACTTTTGACTAGACCAATTAAAGAATTTCAAAAAAAAAGTTAAAATTTTAGTCGGGGCCACACTTTGTACTGTGTTATGTTTTTTTGGAATAAATAGTACCACTTTATTGAAATGTAAAAAATTGTACATCTCACCAAGTTGTAGGAAGAGAGAGAAGAAGTTGCTTCAACCCATTTATTGAAATAATCCATGGCAGTTACAATATAAAAATATCTTTGACTGGAAGAAGGATTTATTGGGCCTATAAAATTCAAACCACATTGACGGAAATGAGCTTCAATCACTACTGGCCTAAGAGATAACACAACTAATTGAGGTTTACTAGTAAACATCTTACATTTCTCACAACTGGCAACCCACTTATATGAATCTTTTAACATACTAGGCCAATAGTAGAATTTCCTTAAGATTTTGAATGTAGTAATAGTAGAAGAGAAGTGTCCTCCACATGCTTCATTATGAAAATATTTTAAGAGCTTTTCCTATTTCTCTTTATCAACACATCTTATAAAAGTACCATCAATAACTTTCTTATAAAAAACATCCTCATGAATTAAATACTTTAAGGCCTTTGTTTTTAGGTCCCTTCTTTGTTTAGTAGTCAATCTATCAGGGAATTCACCATATGTCAAAAAGAATGCAATATTTGAAAACCAAGGATCTTGAATACTTACCATGAGAACCTTACCAACTTGCTAATCTTTTGTAAAAGCTTTATGAAGTATATTTCCTCTTACAAGTTTGGTTTGCTATATCTCAATATCATACTCTTGGAATTTTGTTATCCAAAATCCTCTATTATTGTAACCAATCTCTTGTTGGGTCAAGATGCCTTTGACTATGGAATCTGACACACATATCACTGAATGGGAATGCAAAATATAAGCATTTTTCTCCATTTGTGAGTATCTCAGTTCTTGATTTTTTGATGGCATACTCATAAAAGAAATTGGGGCTTGTATTCCTTCTTTGTCTTCCTACATCAATATAGCTGACATGGTATGATCTGATACATAACAATATATAATGAGTTCTTTAGTATAATATGGATGAACAAGAAGAGGTGTCTTGGTAATAGCACCTTTGATGTCTTCAAAACCCATCTTTCCAATATAACTTTATTTGAAATTCTTATTACCTTTCATCATAAAAACTATACACTTAAGTATTTCTAACAAATAAGACATAAATCTCCTTAAGAAATTGACTTGGACAAAGAAAGATTTTACTTTAATTTTTCTTAATAGAAGACTTAATTGTTGAATGGTCTTAACTTTGTCTGGATCAATCTTCATTCCTTCTTGAGATACAATATTACCAAGTAATTTTCCCTCTGTTACATGATATACTGATTTCTTGGGATTTAGTGAGACACCATGATCTCTACATCTTTGTAGCACACTTTGTAGATCATTGATATGATCTTTTCTCTTTTTGGATAAGACTGTCAAACCTTTAAGCTATATGAAAATGATTCTATCTTTCAAATTACCAAAAGCCAAATTCATACCATAGTGAAAGCTTGCACCTGCATTAATTATGCCAAAAGGCATCCTACTATAGGAAAAAGTACCACATGGTGTGGTGAAGGTTGTTTTGAATTGATCTACTTCATCTACTTGAATCTAATTATACCCTAAAAATCTATCTAACATAGACATCATTGTTGACCTTACAACAATTTGTAAGAGATGATCCATGTTGGGGAGTGCAAAGTTATCTTTGAGAGAGGCCTAATTTAGATTTTTGAAATCCACACAAATCCTTATCTTTCCATTCTTCTTCTTTACCAACACAATATTAGCAACCTAAGTAGAGTGATGAATAGGATATATGATCCTAGCCTGCAACATTTTATCAATCTCCTTAAATATTACTCCTTCAACTATATCCTTGTAATTTCTTTATTTCTGTCTGAATGGTGTTACTCCTAGCTTAAGGGGGATTTCATGTTTAAATTTCCCATCCATGAAATTTTTTAGATCTTCATACCTTGAAGAAAATACATCTTGAAATTTAATAAGTAATTTATGGATTTCTATCCTCTCCTTTTGTGTGAAACACTTTCCTATATTTATCATTTTTGGACTGATATTTATCACTATGTTTATTTAATCATACTCACAACAACATTTTCCCTATTTTTATCTCTTTCTCTCTTAATATATGCATCATTCCTATCAAAGAGATTTTCCAAAGATATAAGATGGGTTGGAATCTTATTACCTTTCAGTTGGATTATATCAAGCTCTGATTTCCTTTTGTCAACTATCACTAGATCACCACTTGAATTAGTAATTCCTTCAAAATATAAGCCTTCAAAAGGTTCTTCCCCTTCAATGGATTTTTATATGTGTTTGTCATCTTCAAACACCTACGAAGAATCTTAATTATTAGGAACATTGGGCCTACGTAGAACTTTTACTTTATAGGTTTGATCTTTAAAATTAGGATGTGGAAGGAGAAAAGATGTAGAAAATGCCAAAGAATCAGCTCTTTAATTGAATTCCATTGCTACTGCTATAATTGAGAAAGCATCTAGACTCTCAATTTCATCCCACACCTTATTATGATAATTCTTCAATCTTGAATTCTTTATTGGATATTGGTTTTTGACTTGTCTTACCACCAATTATGCATGTCCTTGAACTTTGAGTATCTTGAATTCTTTTTGTCTTTTCTATAATTATACCAAGGAGAAGGGCTTTATACTCTACAATATTGTTGGTATTTTTGAAATCTTACTTGTATGCTCAAAAATTTGTTTCTCTACTAGGTGATGTTAAAACAATTCCTACACCTAGACCAATACTAGCACAGCTCCCATCAAATTCCAAAGTCCACAACTAATCACCTTTAGTTAGCTCTAAATTTTCAAGGCTATCAAGGGTATTAGAGAATAGCATATAATTACAAAACTTCATTTTTTGATATGAACTTTGAGACCTAGGATCATCTTATTTCAGAGCAACAAATTTTTCCTTTTCTTTTGGTTCTCATTTCTCTTTCTTGTTCCCAAATGGAATAATAGGATAGGGAAAGTCTAGTTTTATCTCCCCCCCCATGTCCTTGCTAAAAAATCTTCTTAAGAGCATTCCCAAACTTAGAGGGATGGTTGCCACTAGAATGGTGGGTTTAAGTCTCTTGGGAGGGTAGGCAGCGAGGGCAACTTGAGTATATTTTATCTATCCAAGCAAGGGTACTTGTTTTGCATCTATTGAGTAAAAATAGCTAAAGGTTTTAGTCAGTGGAAGACCTAGAGCTTTAGCTACAGAGGAAGGCATTAAATTATCAAAATCTCTTGAATCTATGATACAATTATTCACCCTATTTCCATTGATAAAAAAGGAAATGTAGAAAGGGTTTGGTTTATGACTTGGAGAGGTAGCTAAGATAGTAGAATCTTCTTCTTGAAAAAATGTAGGAAGTACAAGATCTTCACGAGTTAGAGAAGTTCCACTAGAGCTAGGATCAATATTAGAATTAATATTATCATGACCTCCATCTTTATTATTATAGTGATCAACCAACCTTTGTAATTGATCAAGATTTGATTTCAAATAATCTGATGGACATATTTGAATTCTCACCTCTTGATAGTATTGTATTATACCAAAGGAATCAGATAACTTACTTGTGAGGCCTCACTCTGGCCGATCATAGCAGAGTCGATACATTATTATTTTGTTACTCATGACTCAATATGTCGAGACATTGTTGGATACACTGAACATTATTATGTTATTTTATGTTGTGTGATGTTTTATTTTCATATGTTTAATTATACTATTTAATGTTTTATGAACATGTATATTGGTGAAGTAGTGTAGAAAGTGATTGCAAAATTAACACTTTGATTATGCAATTTTAATAGTTAAGAATATGAGTAGAAACAAGATAAAACAACTAGTTATTTGAAAGATGGATGTTTTACTTTATGTGATTTCCATGATATATATATATATATATATATATATATATTTCTAATTCTCCATTAGATTTCTTAGCTAAAATACCCTACACACTCATTGCACACATCGGTAGCTCAAGAAATTCACATGCATGTGTGTGTGTGTGTGTGTGTGTGTGTGTGAATTTCTTGAGCTACTGATGTGTGCTATGAGTGTGTAGGATATTTTGGTTGAGAAATCTAATGGAGAATCAGAACTGAACCTTATGTACCATTTGTAAAAACTAGGGTTGAGTCTAACAAAAGATGCAAACCCCATTGTTCATATTTTATTTATATCATGAGTTGAATGAATGTTTCATTCTGTAATCTATAAGTGTTAATATTTTTTAACAGTGATTTTATAGTGTCGCTTGATACTCATGATTTGTATATACATTTTAGCATGATAGTTAGGATTAATTGAGTAACCTAAATATCTAAGTTGGACTAGGTTAGTGACCTTTTTACTAATTAGTTATTAATAGAGATTAATTACCCTAATCAAGATTAGCGAGTAATGTGCATTTTTGAAGGTTGTTAGAAAGTCCAAAATTTTTTAAGCTTTTTGTTAGGTCCCTTAATAGTCTTAGAAGCCAAAAATCATGAAAGCTAAGTACGTAAGGGGTTTGAATATGGGTTGGGGGCATTTTCCACCCCTCTAGCCCCTTTTGTTGACTTTTATGGTCACTGAAATATCTCATTTTTGTTTTATTGTGAAAGTTAAATATTTTCACCATGAGTTGGATAAGTTTAACTCCACCTTGAGGTTAGCTTTATCACAAGTTGAATTAGAAGTCTCTAGAACCTTAGGAAAGTGGGGGAATTATTACATTTGGAATGTGGTTGAGTTAGTATCTTATTTAGAGTTAAATTTGAGAGAGAATGAGTGTTCATGAAACCTCTAGTTTTAGAGAGCAATTCATGATTGGAGGGGAAGGAGAAGGAAGGGAAGCTCATCTCAAATTTTTCAATTGCCTTTACCTTATTGTGAAGGTAGGAACCCTTAAAGCTCTTTTAGTTCATGTTGTATTTCATGCTTAAGTCATTTTGTTTGCATATGTTTCTTTTTGTGTTTGTTGGATATGTTTAGGAGGGCTTGAAATGAGTTTTTTTTAAATGTTTTTCTTTAGTATTTTGCTTTGATTTTTGAAGGGATTGTATGGTTTGTATTGGCATTAATCACCATCGGATAGGGTAGAAGTAGCCATGTACATGATGAGGTCTTTAGTTGGACTTTGATAGTGCAGAGTCTCTTCTTAGAACTAGGAGAAGGAGAGAGAGTAGGGTGTTATGGGACCCTACTCATTAGCAAAAACCATCTTTTGAGTTTTGGAATTTAAGAAATGGAAAAATGAAAGTTCTTGAGTTTATAGCACCGAAAGGGCAACTATTATGGTGTTGTGACCGAAATCTCCTGTTGGAAAAATCCAGCTTCTCCCTTGTCTGGTTCAATGATGAACCTATTGTGCAAACCTAGTTGGGAGTGAATGTTTGAAATTGTATTCATGTTGAGTTTGGTTGCCTTCCAATCAATTTTCATTCTCTCCATGATCATCTTGATGTGTTGCAGACATTGTAATGGTTTCCCTTGTTATTGAGCCAAGAAGAAAATTCAGAATTGTTATTGAATTTCAAATATGTCGGGAGATTTCTCCTTGAGATAGTAATCCTATTTAAAAATGTCATTTTTAACTTATTGTGGAAATGGCTATGATGTCGGGTTTTCTTCCTAGTTCTTTCCTGGTAGAGCCTTTGAATTAGGTGGTTCAATAAAAAAAGGTGAGTAGTATTCTTTCATATGAGTTTCTTCTTATAATTCAGTTATATGTATGTGTGTATTGAAAAATGGATAAAATGATGTTTCACTCTTCCTACAACATTCTTATGTTTCAAAATCATATTCATTTGATTTAGATTAATTAGATAGAATGATGATATAAAATTATGCAATTTAAGATTCAAATATGTTAAAGAAAATTCAATGCTTGATTTGGACTTAATCGGATATCCGTAATTATTAGAAAATTAAGCCTATGTTATTGTACCAACAACACATTTTAATCCTATGTTATAATCCAATGAGAAAAAGAATATACCCCCCTTGGTTTAATATTTATGTTTTGCTCAAATCCATCACTTAGAGAAAAATAATATTCTTATAATTTTCGTTAGCATGAAAATATTTTTGGCATTGAAAATATACGCTTAGACAAAAAAATGGACTTGGGAAAAAAAAGTATCCCCTTGAGCAAATATGCTCTCTGGATTTTGTATGAGGAGTAAGTTAATTCTTTTTCTTTTGAACAGAGAATCTTTAAAATTCTCTTAATTATTCTTTTTTGAATTCAATAAATAATTTAAAATTTGAATGAATAAACAAGTAAAAGAAAGAAAATACAAAAAGAAAAAATCTACTCCTAAAATATCATAACTACTTAACTTTATGACTTACTTTTTGTCTCTACCCTTACTTACCTAGAAAACTTTAAAACATAAATTTTACCCTTCTTTTCTTTTGCTAGGTGTTGAGAAGGCCTTGGGTTATGAAGCTCACATGTAACCCCATGTCAATCTTGTCATATGGGAAATGATTTAAGCGGGGCAAGTTATATATTAAAGTTTGACAAGAATTAAAACATTCCCTATTCTCCTTCCTAGAAGCCTGCAATTTTTTTTGCCCAACAAACATATTGGTTTGACTTGGGACTATGTGTAGCCCTTGGTATGCATGGAAGACTTGGGGAGACACCCAAGATTTTATTGGATGGTGGGGAGCAAGTGGGGTTAAGTGGGTAGGTAGGGTGGGTGGTTAGAATAGTAAAAGGGTCAGGTAAGTAAATTTTTATTTGAATAAAGTTTTAAAATATAGTTAGTTTTTTCTTGTTTAAGTAATTTAAATTATATGTTTTTAAATATTAGTTTATTAGTATATTTTAATATTAGAATTTATTTTATTATTAGTTAAAGGTAGTTAGTATTTTGTTAAATTAGATCTTAGTATATTTAAATTAAATAATGTTAAATTTAGATAGTTAGTTTTTAGTTGAGTTGAGATACGTTATTAGTATTGGATAAAGTTTTCTTGTCAAGTTTTTTGTTTTTTAATTACGTGTAATTTTAATTTAATATTAGTTTAAGATTTAAAAGATGCTTTGTTTTATTTTTATATTAGTTAAATATAGTTAGTCATTGTTTAAAATTTTATATCTTATTATGGAAGAGTGTAAAGTTTTATTATTAAAAAAAAATTAGTTGTTATTGTTACTTGTCTCATATTGTTTAAGTATATGTTAGATAGTTTATTTAATTTTAAATAATATTTTTAATATTAAAAATGTATTTTTTTTAAAATTTAATCGTTAAATGGCCAAGGCCTTGATTAATTTTATTAAATAAAAAATTTAGATACATAGCTTCACTCTATTCAAATGGGCACTAGTAGGAAAGAACAGAGAAGAAAACCTCCAGTCTTGCCTTAGACATACCTTCTATATTATTACATTTCAAAAGGGGCATGCATACCCCAGTCAAAAGAGAATTAAAAAAATTCAGGGGCATTCCCCATGATGTATAAGCTTTGAATACACAAATATGTTGCCATTTCAAAGTCCAAGAAGCTAATGTCGAGTCTAAAGTTGACCTTCATAAACTTGTCTCAAACATTCAATCTCCTATATGTCTTAAAACACCTACTTTTTTAGAACACCCTAAAACAAAATTTGTAAAAAAAAAAATGGAAACCTAAATAAAGAAACCACATAGGTCTTATTCAAGCCTTTATCACATTAAAGTTCATCTAAAAGGATAAAACCATATTAAACCTCCCATGCACTATCTTAAAATGTCATGAGGGAATTCGATGAAAATTACCTAATCTACATCATGGATTTGATCATACCACTTGAAATTAAACCACTTAATTAAGCCATAAAATAAACTGATGCATCAAGGAAATCAAAATAGATATGAAATACTTACACTGCATAGTTTAAACCCTACTAAAAAAATGGACATAAAAATGCACAAGCCTCCATCAGATTGGAAACAAGGTTAGAAGTATTAGAATAGCCCAATTAAATTCTAATCACCTTCATACTACTAATATTGTAGATCCGAGACTACCATATTCATAAGATCCACTCTCTATAATGCTAAGATTGAGATCCACCATAGAGTATTGGCACAGAGCTCCAAAAAAACTTATGAAACCTAGAAGACAGTTTGTCCATGGGAAATCTCCAAAATTTGGGAGAACAAAGCCATACTAAACTATAATAAAAATGCAATACAAATTCCATATATCCAAAATGCCATGAGTCAGAACATACAATTGAAAACCCTACCAACCAATCCATTATATAAAATTGAATTAAGGGACCTCACTTAAGTAAACAAATAAACTAGATTCTATACAAAGCTACATAAAATGAAAACAAAAGGAAGCTAGATAAACATCTGTAGAAAGAACCATAATAAATGAGCTAGAGCAACCAATTATCCATCATTAATAGAAGAATTACAAATAGAACTAAGTAATCAAACCAAAACTAATCATAGAGTAAACCTTATTAACCTTAAAGAGCTTCTCAACATTTAAAACCTCATACCCTTTATGGGCTCTATGCATAATAAACTACCATAGGTTAATCTTGGACCATACATAAAGTTCACCTAGAAGAATAGACATGTGACAAATGCAAATATTATATAAACAACATTTAATATTATATATGAGAGTCTGATAATACAATAGGAAGAAGCTGACAACAAAATAACAAAAACCTCCTAAGTATTCCCGATATGAAAATATGCTAAGCTGATACTGCTGGGCATTGCTATATAAAACCCTAGAAGTACCTAGCTAAAGAGATAATTGGCCCTTACAATAGAAACCAAAATTTACAAACCCGTTACTAAACCTACTTCTTCCATGAAACCATAATCACCTTGGGAATGTCATTGGATTTGTTTGCAATGAAATTGGGAGGGAGTTCAAAGTTGATCTTAGCCTTGCTCATCTTTTTAGAGTTAATAGTGCAGAATACCAGGGCATTGAGATCATCAAAGACCACACTCGGTTGAATGTAGGAATTAAACATAATGAGGTAATTAATGATCTAGTCCTTTCCCTTATCCACTATAATTTTCCTCCATTAGAGTAGGAAATGGATACTCACTTCCATATGAGGTCATTCCTTATAAAAGGCCAAACTATCCTTGACGATAAGAGATTGTCAACGAAATGTAGTTTCCAAATTAGTTGCACCCAAAGGGAGGCTCATATACTTCTCAGGAAGGGGGGCCTGGAACTTCTCATCTATGATGTATACTACCTTTTCAAGCCCTTTACGCCATACCATACTGAAAATATCATAACATAGTTTGACAATGTCCCCACACCCAATCTTAGCATGCACTAAACAACCAATGAATCAGCCTATAATGCTACTATTGGTCCTCCATGTAGCCTTGTAGTCAAACAAACCCTCTCCTATGGCTCTGCTTATAGTAAAATGGGTCATATCATCTACAAGTTTTAGAAGGTGATTCCATCTCTCTAGCTCAACATTACCCAAAAAAGCCATGGTTTGATTCTCAGTCATGTGAAAGACATGGATATTGGACTCCATTGAAATTGTAGGAAAATGACATAGTTTTTCAAAGAAAATATAAAAGAAAACAACTTTCTTAATAATCTTGTGATGATTCTAGAGTAAATTAGCTAGCTATTTTCATCATGCTCTGACCCCAAAATGTGCTAGAAATAAATATAAATAAATAACATCATTTAGGAATAATCTATATCAATCATGAAAGATAGTGATGACACCTCACAAGCTCGGCAAAAACATAATAAGCATATAAAAATGATAGGAAAATGGAATTATCCAAAATACCGCCTAACATAAAATGGAAAACCCAAAGAAACCTCCACAAATGATAGATGGTCCAATAATCTAACTAGAAATAAACATATATTATCAATCAAAATAGAGATACAAAGATAGGATTAAAGCCAACACTAAAATTGAAGGAAAAGATAAAATAATGAAAATTAAAAATAAGACTCTAAACACTCCTCAACTAACCCTTTTATACCATTAGATCTTACTTACCTATGTTCAAACATTAGCCTATTATATTAGGCCAATGTATAAAGTGACCAAAAGGAGCTATCAATTATTATAAATTAAAATTGATTCACCATCAGCTCCTTTATTAGCATAACCAATCAACTTTTTTATTTCCTTCTCAGAATATATGGCCAATTTCAAAATCTTCGAAATGATCAAGGCACACAAGGACTTATTTTGATTTTGAGTCTAGGATCCAATTAGGTGTCTCACACTTCCTTACTGCATTTAGGATAATCTGATAATCACCCTGAATGATGAGTTTAGGTAATCCTAGATAAATACAAAGCTATAATCCTTTGTCTACTGCTTCTAATTCTACCTTTTTATTAGAGGTAGGAGGGACGGGCAAGGCTAGCTTCACTACCCACTTGCCAGATTCATCATTTATTATGTAACCAATACCAACCACTCCCAGGTTACCTCTAGCCACACCATTGAAATTAAGTTTAAACCATCCACAAGGAGGAGGGACCCATTTGCAACTAGCCCTCACCTCCTTGCTTTTCTTCAAATGAACAAAGGGAAAATTGATGAGGTTGGACCAGTTCTTTTTCATAAGCCCATCCTAGTAGGAGAAGGAACCATCTTCTTTAATTGATTTTGTAAGATGAGAATTCAACATCTCTACAATGCAAGCTTCTATTTTTAAAAGAAACCTTTCCACACTCATTTCTATATCCCAAAAGATACGATGATTTTTTTCCTTCCATAATTCCCACACAATGATCGAGGAACAAATGTTCCAAAGCTTATTATAAATCCCACAGACCAAGATCGTAGGCCATTATAAAAGGAGATCTTGAAAGTATTTTGGCAAAGAGGTAGACCACATAAGCCGAGACTTGAGACACTTCCAAAAAACTTGTGCAAATGGACAATTATAAAATAGGTGATCCATATATTCATTGTTCTGTTTACATAAAACACACCAAGAAGGCCCTATGATACAAAATCTAGCAAATGTGTCAGTATTCAGGACTCTATTTTGAAGGGCAAGCCACAAAAAGAACCCAGCCTTAGGAAGACAAACAACATCCCAACAAAGTTTGAGCAGCATCTCAACAAGTTTCCAACTTTGAGAGTTGACTAAAGCCTTATAACCTTTTTTCACACTATATTTACCATCCTTAGAATCAGCCCAAATGAGATTGTCAAACCTTTCAGATTGTTTAATACATCTTTCTAAAACAATCTTCTCATGCGCCTTAATTGAGTCAGGATCTAATCCTAACCCACCAATCGGACGCCACCTCCACTGTTGGAACCCGTTAGTATATAACTTAATTTTATAATCCTTGACCTTATCACCCCATAATGATTTCAGCATGGTTTTAAGATTATCATGACAAGGGGAGGAAGGAATTAGAGGGTACCCATCCCAAGAGTCCTCCCAGAACAAGGCTTTATCTCCCAAACCCATGTCCCAGGTTAAAAATTTGCATATTAATTTCTAACATTTAGACATAAAGTTATAGAATTATGACCCTTTTGGCAAGATTTTCATCCTGAAAAGTGACAAAGGATCTGTTGGATCAAAATATTTGTTATAGATAATCTTGGCCCATTTATGGTCACTTTTTGTGTAAAACTACCAAATAAGTTTTTCTCCTAATGCTTTGTTTTGCCACTATAGCTTCTTAATCCCTAAACACCCATGCTCTTTAGGTTTACATAAATTATCCCATTTAATGAGGGCTAATTTCTTATCATCTTGCCTATCTTTCCATAGGAAGTTTCTAAGTTTATTTTCAAATTTTGAAGTCATCCAATTAGAGAAGGGAAGACAAGCCATAGGAAAGATTGGAATGGTTGAAAGGACCGAACTAATCTTAGTAATTTTATCGTCCTTAGTGAGCCACTTATCTTTCTAACTACCTATCCTCTTATCCACCTTCTCAAGCATGTCCATCTAGACTTTACTAGATTTTGAGCCCTTTTCTAGGGAAATACCTAAATACTTGCACATAAATAGCCCATAATTGTAACCCATAATCCTAAAAATCCGGTCTTCCAAATCTAGATTAGAGTTCAAAAAGTATATTTAAGATTTTTCCTTATTAATCTTCTATCCTGTGGTCTCCATATAGGACTGTATGATATTCTTAAGAACCAAAGCCTTAGGGACAATACTTTTGCTAGGTAGAATTATGTCATTTGCATTTTGTTGGTGAGTAATGTTAGGGAGATTTCTAGTTATTGTAATACTAGAAATCTTCTAGTTAAGATATGCATCTGAAATTGCTCTACCAAATGCTTCCAGCATAATAATAAAGAGGGATGCAGATAATGGATCTCCTTGTCTAATACCTCTAAAGATTTTGAAAAAACCTTCAAATGTACCATTAATAAGAATAGAAATCTTAGGATTGGAAATGAATTTGAAGATTAGGTTGATCCACTGACAGGAGAAGCCAAAAGCCTCAAGGACCTTGCAAAGGAAATGCCAATCAACCATATCATAAGCCTTTTGTATATCTAATTTCATAAACATACATGCTACTTTGTCTTTGGATGTCGAATGGATAGTTTCTTGGATAGTAAGAACACCATCCAAAATAGATCTTCCTGAAACAAAACCTATCTGTTCTTCTAAGATTAGCTTTGGTAAAATACCCTTGAGCCTATTTGCTAGAATTTTAGAAAATATTTTATATATTGTGTTACACAAGGTAATAGGATAGAAGTCTCCAGGATGTTCCCTCCCATTCTTCTTAGGAATCAGAGTAAAAAAGGAGTAATTAATCTTAGCCAACAGAGATCCTCCATTCCTAGAAGCTTCAATTTCTTTCCATAAGTCTTCCCCAAAAATATTCCAACACTTTTGAAAGAAAAAGGCCTGAAAACCATTGAGCCTCAAAGATTTTTCAGGATTCATATTATAGACTACTAATTGTACTTCATCCAAAGTAATTGGTTTATTTAAATTTTTGTTATCTTCAAATGTAACTAATTTAGAATAAATTTGAGAATTTTGGATTGAGCCTCCCTATTTGATCCTTCATAATTATTTAATAATCCCTAAAAATGAGAAATGAACATATCTTCTATTTCTTGAGGATTCTCTCTACAAATTCCTAGTTGATCAGTAATACTAGTGATTTTATTTTGAGATCTATTGTAGATGGTTGAATTGTGAAAAAAATTTGTGTTCCAATCACCCTCATCCAACCATTTATCTTGATATTTCTATCTCTAGAATTTTTCCTCTTTGGAAAAGATATCTTCCTATTTTGAAAGAAGCTCTTTTTCTAATAAATAGCTTTCATTGTTCATGCCATGCTTTATAATATCTTAATTTAGACTCTTTAAATTGTCTTCAATTTGTTGGAAATGATTGAAATGATCATAAGAAAAGTTGTTGGAATACTAATGGAACTAGTAATGAATGTCCTCAATCATTATTTTGTCATTGATGTCAAACTTGCTACTTGCAGGAATGACAACTGCTTTACTAATCCAAATACTATCAATTAGTTAATTGTCAAGGTGCTGGCAATCAATAAGATGTAACTAGAACACCTAGAGAAAGGTTGAAGTTATGATGTTGTAATGAAGTACAAGGATCAACTAAGCCATTGATGAAAAAGTGTATTTGATGACATACTATAAGATACAGAGAATGAGCACATTGTAACATAGCAAAACCAAGTGCCGAGTAGAATCAAGTGCCAAGTAAAACCAAGTGCCGAGAAAGTTCAAGTGCCGAGCAAAACCAAGTGCCGAGTAGAATCAAGTGCTGAGTAAAACCAAGTGTCGAGCAAGTTCAAGTGCCAAGCAAAAGCAAGTGCCGAGTAGAATCAAGTGCCGAGCAAGACATAGAGTTGCCGAGCACCAGTAACTAAATAATGCCGAGTTGCTGCATTATTTAGAAAATCGAAGATTCGCCAGATCAAAGTCGACAAGGTTGTTATCTAGAAATTTGTGAATCAAAAGGAAGATAAGAATGATGAGCTAGTGGCATAGAACACCATGTAGAACATTTTCAAGATACAATTGGCGAAGGATACATGATATGGGGTAGATACATTGTATCCTACCTAATCCATCTTGAAACCCTAAAATTAGAGAAGGAGAATCGAGCGACAAAGGTAAATCAGACTTGTATATAAGAAGACATGAGTTAATAAAAAATAAGTAGAGGAGTGGAAGATAATGAAATAGTTAGAGAGAGAGCCGTGGTCAAAGCATAAAACATGAAATGCTGAAGATTGTGTTAAGCAGAAGTTAGCACAATAACTTTGTTTGGATAGACAACCACAAGGATGATTGTATTGGCAGAATGAGTATGAAGACTCAAGGAGACGAAGCTTGAGAGGGTGACAAAGCAAGTCAGAGCTAAAGTGATTGAAGCCAAGCATAAGGATTGAACTAGTGATCTGAAATCTGCAAAGTATGTTGTAAGTTATATCAGATTAAAAGACCATTATCATTAATTTCTAGCAATTGTAATAGTAAGATAAATCCTATGGACTTAGGTTGGTTTAATAGCCATTTGATAAATCTTTTAACAGGGTGACATTCCAAGTGGATGTTCTAAAGACCTTTAACCAGGCCCATTCCTAACAGTTTGGTGAAATCCTCTAATAAGGTCACATTTAACAGTGTGTTGTAAGCCTTTAACAGGGTAGGCTCTTAACAGGGCATCACTTCAGAAGAGTGAGAATCAAGTAGCATGTTACTAGTGGTTTTTCCCAAATTGGGTTTCCACATAAATCATTGTGTTATGTGTTGATCTTGAATGTTTTATCTTTGCATGTTGATTTACAGTAATTTTCTTATATGACTGTTTTAAGTTTGAACAGAGGAAAAGGGTATAAAAGTATTAGAAAGGCATTTTTGGACCTTGAATAACTGATTCACCCCCCCCTCTCAGTTATTCTAAAAGATTTCTAACACAATTTTCATCTTTTCTCTGAATATATTATTAAAATATTCTCTATTCCACCTTAGGATATTTTCTTTTAATAATTTTAATTTAGAAATAAAGATAAACATCTTAGAGCCTTGAAAACTAGCTTGTGTTGACCAAGTTCTAATATTCTTGACAAAACTAGGATCTTGAAGCCACATCTTTTCACATTTAAATGGATTTCTGATTGGTTTAGTGGGTTTGGAAAACTTAGTGCAAATAGGGAAATGATCTAATCCTACATATGGCAAGATGGAGGACTTAAAAGTTTTATTACAATCAGCAAAATTTCCTAAAATAAAAAGCCTATCTAGTTTCCCCGCAATATAACCATGATCCTTTCTTCTATTATTCCATGTAAAAGAACCATTATTTAAAGGGATGTCTATCATATTGTGTTTATCAATCCATGCTTTGAAATCTAAAGATGAAAGAGTGTGGTGTTGTGCACCTCCTACTTTTTCATCCAAGCTTAAAATGGTTTTAAAGTCACCACCTATTACAATAGAACTATCATTGTAATTAAGAAAAATATAATTTAATTCATCCCATACAACTTTCTTCCCTATGAGACTGTTTAGACCATACATATTGATTAAAATAAATTTCAAATATGATCTTAGACTCTGCACACTGGCACACATCCAATTGCTACTACATTCTAAGTAATGCAAATCTACTTTCTTAGAATTCCATAATATACCTAAACCACCAGATGCTCCTATAGCTTATAGAAAGACTGATTCCCATACTCCTAACAACTTATTAAGTTTTAAACCTTTTGACTGATTTAATTTTGTTTCCTAAATTAAAATTATCTTTGAATTAAAATTTTTAAGATATTGTTTAATTAACCTTTTTTTTCTAGGGGCATTTAGGCCCCTAGAATTCCATGTGGTAATCCTCATGGAGCCTTGCGAAGGCACTTCCCCCTCCCAAAATCGAGTAAATCATCAATTTTTATCTATTCTCTACATAGACCATCAGCCTCTTTTAATTCCTTCAAATATTTTGTGTCTCTTTCTCATTTTGATTTGCCATATATTGGAGAGCTCAATCCTTCCTAATTCATATGCATTATGAGGTCCTGGTGATAATTAATAGGACTATGTACTGAGGGAGTCTTGATATCCCCTATTTCATGTAACCCCTCCTTTCAAAGTCATTAAGGATCTTACTCCCAATTCCATTGTTATCCACATCTGCAAGGTTTAGCTCTATCATGGTACTAATATTTATTCTATTCATTTCCTAATTTACTTCTGATCTGTTACCATAATTCTCAAAATGCCTCAATAAATTATCCTCCATCTCAATCTTTAATTTATCCCTTATGAGATCTTTAGCTATGTAGTCTTTACCTCTTAGTTTGATGATTCTTTGTATCAAATTTCCCTTTTGGGAAGTTGTACTATTATTTATATTATCAAAACTAAAAACCTCAATAAGCTCCTCAAAAAGCTGATCTAAGTCATTGTCTTCTACATTTAGAGTTTCCTCCTCTAGAGGGGGATCAAATTATTTTTTAAAAAAAGTGGACATCTTTAACAATTAAACTTTCTATTTTTTAATCCTCATTCATCATAACTGACTAATTAATCTCTAGAGTAAAAAGGTGAAATTATGTAATCAACTAGAGTCTCTAAGAATTTAGAAGAAAATTTGAATTCTTTATTACTAGGAGTAGATACCTCAACCTCAACATCAATGTCTGGAGCCTGCTACTAAGAAATTTGTCTTTCCATTTTATATGAGTTATCCTCACCTCCATCGTTTGGTGAAGCAAAAAGTAAAGAGTTTTTATCTTCAACTATATGAAATTTCTCTGAGCCTCCTGATGCCCTAACTTGAAACTTTTCATATTCTTCTGAACCTGTAGCTGCCTCTCTTGCATTGCATAGATCTTCCCTATTTTGATCCTTATCTCCTTCTTGAGCCATATTTGAAGGAAAAGCAATTATAACTCCCTTAGCATTACTTGTCTAATTCTAACTTTCATATGCCCATTCCTCTGACTCAATCCATTGTTTCAAAGATTTGGAGGGTTTCTTATTTTTCTTAGCTTTATATTTTTTTGACCTCTCTTTCCCTTCACATTATTCTAGAGAATCTTTGTGAAAAATGATAGATTTCACCCTATCATTAAGTGTTGTAAGTCCTTTATCCTCTCCTTGATTTCTTGATTTTGAAATCAACATTTCCACTTGGGTCCTGTCTTTGTCTTTAGGCTAAGAATAGGAATCAAAATTTGCAAATTTAATGCCCATCTTATTTCTTAGTTTTTAAGATTGTTGGAAGTCCGAAAAAATTAAGTGAGAGGAAGATTTTTTATTCCCATGCCATTATGATCCTCAATTTTAATGATCTTTGAGATTTCACCTTTAAATTTATGAAGATTTAGCTCATAGAATGCCCTATTTGTTGTTACACTTTTATGGATTATAGACCCTCGATTTAAATTGGTTTTGATTAATAATTTCACATTTTTATCAGACTAAAATGATGCATCAATTCTTATAAACTCTCTTAAAGCTGACCTAATCAATTTAAGTATTTCAATCTAATTTAATTCAGGTGGTAAGGATCGAATATTAAACCAAATGGGGCACTTAACATCTACATCTACTAATTTAAAGTTTGGAGACCATTCAATAAATTTGATATAGTGGCCATTGAAAAAACATTCTGAAACATTGATAAACTCATTTCTAACTACATTATCAAGATAGTTCAAATAGAGAACATCGTCACTAAAGAGAGATATACTTACCTAACCCCGACAATTTTCTTCAAGCCAATTGGATAGAAAAAACATTTCTTCTCTAGACCTAGTCCAAATTGCAAAAATTCCAAGGTTTTTGCATTCCAGCCATGCATCTTCACATTCTTCACTTTGAATTAGGATGGAATTAGTTGGGTTTGCATTATGGGATGGATTATTTGGGATTTTTGCCATACTATTGCCACTTTTTATAATAGATCTTTTGTATGGGAGAATTTAGGGTTTAGGGGATGCATTATTGGGTGCATCCATAACTAAGGAATCATTTCAACATAAAAGTTGTAATGAAACCCTAGCTACTTCAGATGGAGGATGTAATGCATTGTGAGTAATTGAGGAGGCATATTTAGTCATATTGGAAACCCTAATTTGATGGTTTAAACTTTCTACAGTGAAAAATGTGCATAATCGATACATAGTTGAAGACTGTATGCTATGAAAATTGTAATTGGTATGGAAAAACCCAATCTCCGATGGCATCTTGATGAACCCATCATTCTACAAGAGAGATTTCCCATAATTCAACTCCCTGTGTTTGTTTGATTTGACAAGAATGAAGAAACTATTTCAGGCTTCTAGAGCACAATGAGTGTTAGATGTATTGCAAGCCTTTGCAGAATTCTGTAAATGATGTTTCCTAGGAATTTTGAAAAACTTATGATCTCCAGTTGCCCATTTGGAATTCTTCACACGTATGCTTACATTCGCCGAATCGCCTTTGCTTGCTACTCTAATTTTTTTTGCATGTCTACTTTTGTTCACCATGGATATGTTTTATTTTGGAATACATTATAGATTTAAATTTAATTAGTTTAGAATAAATTTTAAATAAAGTTTAATTATTTGTATTCTAGAAGTGATGTTTTAGTTAGTGAATTCTTTCTATTCTTATGTTTTGAATAATTAGATTTATACTTATTTAAATTGTTATTAGAATAATTGATTTATATTGTTACTAATATTTTGATTAAGTAATGTTATAATTTTCATATTAATACTACTTTAAGGTAGTTTGAGATTATGTTTACTAGTGGGTTTGGTATACTATTGTTTTGATGGGTGTAATATTTTAAAAGTAAATAAAAGTAATATTGTGTTAGATCTTTTAATTAATTGAATTTGAATTTTTTAATTTAATTAATCAATTTACTAAGAAAAATTTAATTGAACGACCTATTTCTATGCATTAAATATAAACCTAAATGGTAAGTCAAGTTATTGATAGGAAAACCTGTTATGTCCTGCAATGTACCTATGCTTTAACTTTTGTAAAAAAAACATATCAAACTTAGTGGTGTTATTAATCTTTGAAAAAAAAAATTACGTTTGTTTTTGGCTCGTATTTTAGGCATGGCATTTTTGTATCAGAGCCCGTGTTTCAACACTAGGAACCTAAAACCATTATGCTTCAACTTAATCTAAACTTTAATTTTTTGTAGGATGCCTCCCATTACACAAAGCAACTGATGAGGCAGAGGTTGTAGGGTGAGAGGTGGTAGAGTGGAACAGGAGGATGGACCACCATCTCCACCACCACCACCATCGAACCCAAATTGAAATATTTTGGATGCCATTTAGACATTGATTGGAGTAGTTCAGAAGAGATTACCACCCATAGTACAGCCAATGTAGCAGATTCCTAAAGAGCAAGCATAGGAACTTGTAGGAGGAAGGCCCAGTTATAGAGAGGAGCAGGAGTCCCCCACCAAGGCAAGTTAAGGGACATGGTGAGCATGAGGGTGATTTCATACATCAGAAAGAACCACCACTCGATAGACCTCCTAGACATGTAGGAGATGATATCTAGGAGTTGATACAACTCCAGCCTCCATACCATATTATTTCTACTAATGGAATGGTAGGAAAGGCCTGGTTAAAGAGTTTACAACAATGTTTTGGAAGACATCCTTATGGGAGTAATTTGAAGGCACATCTAGCCGTCCATTAGCTGAGGGGAGATGCCTCCAATTAGTGGCACCAAGAGGAGATTATAGGATGAGTGAGGATGGATACCCTCATGTGAGAGTCATTCTTGGTTAGATTTTAGGAGAGGTACCTGTCCAAGCACTTCAAATAGAAGAAAATAGAGGAATTTCATTCTCTACATTAGAGGGACCTCATAGTAGCTTAGTATGAGAGCAGGTTTCTCAAGTTGCTTCCTTATGTTAATACATGAAGGATGAGATATTGTGAGTACATCACTTCATCATGGGACTAAATTTCTCACTCTAGGGTGCATTTTGTTTGGCCCTCCCTACCACCTTTAGGTAGGTAGCTAAGATAACATGAGTTATTGAGGATACTCAGGGTAGACAAGAGTCATGGGATTAGTCTTAGAACCAAAACGATACCCAATAGAAACCCCCTTGGAAAGGGAATAAGAACTATACAGTATGGTCCTCTAAGGGCCAATAGTCTTAATAGTAGAAACCATAGCAGCAACAGTAGTGGAATCATAGGGTTATCAAGGCTCCAAGACCAAGCAGTGCTAGTCACAAGGTCCCAAATAGGATTAGAAGGTACATGCCCCATAGTCACAGTCAATAAAGACTCAACACTCTTCTAGGGGTGGATACAATGGATCTAGTAGGTTAGGAGGCCCATAGTGGTCTAGATCACAAGGTGTACAGTCCTATACCTAAGGATAGTGCTACACATGTGGTGGCATGGGTCATATAGCTAGAGAATCCTTGCAAGGACAGTCATCCAGTGATTAGAGAGGGGCTATTTTAGAGCTGATAGTTGGTGATATGGGCAAATCCCATAGAGTTTTTGCAATATTTGAAAACTACCAGGCTGAGCATCAAGCCACAATTATCGAGGCTATAGATATAATACAAGGTAATATGGTTGTTTTTCTATTTGATTTTGGAGCTATTAATTCTTTTATATCTCCATATGTAGTGAAGCGTTGTGGGCTAGTGGTAGTTAGATAGGATGTTAGTTGGAAGTAGAGTTAGCTTTAGGAGCCATAGTGTCATTTAGTTCCATGGTGCATAACTGCCAAATTTACATTAGAGACATGTCCACAATGTCTGATCTATGCATTACCCTTTTAGGTTCTTATGATGTTGTCCTTGACATTGACTAGATTTATGCCCATAGCGCCAAGATGGATTTTCAATAGAAGGGGTGGAATGTGTGGATGAAGATGGGATCTCTAGAGTGATCTGTGGAGTAAAGAGATTAGTATCCCTTCGTATAATTTTTGCTATATAGCTTAGATAGTGTGTGAAAAAGGGATTTTATTTGTTCACTATCACCATTAGTAAGAGGGGAAGATTTAGAGGGAGAACCATCCCTTATGATTTTCCAATCCTACAGGAGTTCGTAGATGTGTTTCCTTCAGAGCTCTCTAGTATGCCTCCACCTAGAGTAGTGGACTTTCACATAGATCTTATGCCAACAACCAAGTAAGTATCAAGAGCACTGTATAGGATGACTACTCATAAGCTCAGTGAACTAAAGACGCAGTTGGAGGAACTCTTAGAGAAAGGGCATATTTGAACTAATGTGTCACCTTGGAGTACACCAGTGATCTTTGTAAAGAAGAAGGAGGGATCACTAAGGTTGTGTATTGATTATCAATAGTTGAACAAAGTAACCATCAAGAATTGATACCCACTTCCCAAGATTGATGATATCTTTGATCAGTTATAGGGTGCCTAATTATCTTCAAAGATTTATCTGAAGTCAGGTTATCATCAGTTGAGAATTGTGGATAGTGGTATACCCAAGATTGCATTCTATATGAGGTATGGTTATTACAAGTTCACCATGGTACCATTTGGCCTCACAAATACTCTAGCTATATTCATGAGCCTTATGAATGGAGTATTCTGTACCTTCTTGGACGAGTTTGTGGTCATTTTCCTTGATGATATTCCAATATATTCTTGTGATGAAAAGGAGCATGAAGAGCACCTGTGAAAAGTATTATAGAAGTTGAGAGAGAATTAGTTTATTGCATCTTGTTGAAGTGTGTGTTCTATAGACCTGAGATATATTATTTGGGTTATGTCATATCAAGAAATGGTATCTCAATAGACACATTGAAGATTAGGGCCATCATGGATTGGCCAACACCCACCAATGTCACTGAAGTGAGGATCTTTATTGAACTAGCAAGATATTATCGACACTTTATTGTAGGATTCTCTAGATTGGCACACCCAATCACATCTCTTCAGAAAAATGAGAAGAAATATGAGTGGATAGAGAAGTGTAATAGTGATTTTCAAGAGAGCCCTCAAAAGTATAGTGATTCTTGCAGTACCAAATCCTTCTATAGATTTTGTGTTGTGCACAGATGCATCTTTGGATGGTCTTCGGCTAGTCCTTATGAAGGAGGGACAACCTATTTCCTTCAAGTCTAGGAAGTTGAAGACTCATAAACTCAATTACCCTACTCATGACCTAAAGCTTGTAGTAGTTGTTCATGCCTTGGTAAGGTGGAAAAACTTCCTTCTAGGTCATAGATTCGAGCTTTATTCTTACCACCAAAGGTTACAATACATATTTACTCACTCAAACCATAATTCTAGGAAAAGAAGGTGGATGGAGTTTCTTTATGAGTACTATTTTGATGTTCATCACATCAAGGTAAAGGAGAATGTGGTTGCAAATGCCTTAAGTAGAAGGTGTCATGAAATTTCATCTATGACTACTTGCATCAATTTAAGAGAGTGGATCCTATAGCACTTGCCAATAGATGAGCTTTATGCAGAAGTTAGTCAGATGGTGCATTCTCAGATACCCTTAGAAGGGAACTATTCAGAGTATTCCTTGGAGTCCAATGGACTTTTACATCATAGAGGACGTATATATATACCTTCCATTGGAGGTTTGCACAAGCCCATTGTACTTGAAGCTCACATAGCACCTTATGTAATGCACCCTAGTGTTAAGAAGTTACATACAAATCTAAGAAATTTTTTTTACTAGCTAGGCATGAGAGTGTAGATTGCTAGCATTGTTGTGAGATGCCTCGAGTGTTAGAGGGTGAAGGTAGAGCACCATCATCCTGTTGGGCTTCTTCAACCTCATGAGATTGTAGAGTGGAAGTGGGATGCTATATCTATGGATTTTATTGTTTGTCTTACCATGTTATCTTGCCACCATGATGCAATTTTGGTTGACACATTGACAAAGGTTTCCCATTTCTCACCCATGCATACTACATACATAGCATGAGACATAGCTTAGTTATTTTTGAGAGACATTTTTAGACTTTATAGATTTCTCCATAAGATCATCTTTGATAGAGACTCATTGTTCACTTCATCCTTTTAGAGATAGTTGAGGCAGCATTGGGCACTAGGCTCAATTTTAGTACAATGTACCATCCTCAGACTGATGATCAGACTGAGTGAGTGAATTAGGTGTTTGAGGACATTTTACATATGTACATGATGGACCATTAGGTCAAATGGGAGGAATACTTACATCTTGTTTATTTTTCCTATAACAATGGGCATCATTCCTCCATAAGTATGCCGCCTTTTGAAGCCATGTATGGAAGACCTTGTAGAATGCCATTGAGTTGGGATAGGATTGAGGATCGGGTATCTATTGGCCCTTAGTTAGTCAACGAGATGGAATAGTAGGTAACCCTAATTAGAAAATGCCTAAGAGAGGCACAAGATAGGTAGAAGAAGTATGCTGATGTGAAGAGGATAGATCAAGAGTATTAGGTTGGAGATAGAGTTTTCTTAAGGGTGCGACCGCACAAGAGTTTTATTTAATAGTTTTCTTGAGGGTGCGACCACACAAGAGTTTTATTTGATTCAAAAAGGGCTCTAAGTTGGCACCTCAATTCATTGGACCATTCAAGATCCTAGAGAGGATACAACCAGTTGTATACCATCTAGCTTTGCCACCTAGCCTATCATGCATCCATGATGTGTTTTTCCTTTGATCAGTACTTAGAGGATACATTTATGATGAGTCTCACATTATAGATTGGAATGCCATGTAGGTGGAGTTGGATAGGCAGTTAGCATTGGAGCCTATCCATATTATTGCTCGACAAACCCTAGCTCTTCGAAGCTAAGAGTTGGACTAGGTTAGGGTCCATTGGGAATGTTATGATGAGCTCATGGGTTCAAGGGAGGATGCAACACAAATGCGATCTCAGTACCCATATCTTTTTTATGAACTTTGGGAGAAAGTTCATGCCTAGTGGGGGAGGATGTGAGGCCTCTCCTCCACCCATCATAGCATAGCTGATACATTATTATTTTCTTACTCATGACTTGATATGTCGAGACACTATAGGATACACTGAACATTATTATGTTATTTTATGTCGTGTATTGTTTTATTTTCAGATGTTTAATTATGCTATTTAATGTTTTATGAACATGTATTCTAATGAAGTAATTCAATTTTAATTATTAAGAATATGAGTAGAAACAAGATAAAATAACTAGTTATTTGAAAGATGGATGTTTTAATTTGTGTGATTTCCTTGATAAGTTATATATAAGTTATATATATATATATATATATATATATATATATATATATGCATATGATTTTTTTGAGCTACTGATGTGTGCAATGAGTGTGTAGGATATTTTAGTTGATAAATCTAATAGAGAATCAGAACTAAACCCTATGTTTCATTTGTGAAAACTAGGGTTAAGTCTAACAAAACATGCAAATTCTATTATTCGTATTTTATTTGTAGTGTGAGTTGAATGAATATATCATTCTGTAATCTATAAGTTTTAATGTTTTGTAATAGTGATTTTATAGTGTCGCTTGACAATCATGATTTGTATATGTATTTTAGCATGACAGTTAGAATTAATCGAGTAACCTAAAGATCTAAGTTGGACTAGGTTAGTGACCTTTTTGCTAATTAGTTAGTAATCGAGATTAATTACCCTAATTAGGATTAGTGAGTAATTTGTATTTTTGAAGGTTGTTAGAAAGTCCAAAAATTTCCAAGCTTTTTGTTAGGTCTCTTAACAGTCCTAGAAGCCAAAAATCATGAAAACTAAGTACCTAAGGGGTATGCATATGGGTTAGGGGCATTTTCCACCCCTCTAGCCCTTTTTGTTGACTTTTATGGTCACCCAAATATCCGATTTTTGCTTTATTATGAAAATTGAATGTTTTCACCATGAGATGGATAAGTTTAACTCCACCTTGAGGTTAGCCTTATGACAAATTGAGTTAGAAGTCTATAGAGCCTTAGGCAAGTGAGGGAGCTATTATATTTGGAAGGTGGTTGAGTTAGTATCTTATTTAGAGGCAAATTTGAGAGAGAATGAGTGTTCACCCAACCTCTAGTTTTAGAGAGCAATTCAGGATTGAAGGAAAAGGAGAAGGAAGGGAAGCTCATCTCAAATTTTCCAATTTCCATAACCTTATTATGAAGGTAGGAACCCTTCAAGCTCTTTTGTTTCATGTTGTGTTTCATGCTTAAGTCATTTTGTTTGCATATGTTTGTTCGTGTGTTTTTTGAATATGTTGGGGAGGGATTGAAATGGGTTTTTCTTAAATGTTTTTCTTTAGTATTTTGCTTTGATTTTTGAAGGGATTGTATGGGTTGTATTAGAATTACTCAACCCTAGATAGGGAAGAAGTATCCATGTATGGGAGGAGGTCTTTAGTTGGATTCTAACAGTGCAGAGTCTCTTCTTAGGACGAGGAGAGCAAGAGAGTGTAGGGTGTTATGGGCCCCTACTTGTCAGCACAAACTATATTTTAAGCTTTGGAATTTAAGAAATGGAAGAACATGAGTTCTTGAGTTTATAGCCTCAAATGGGCACCTATTATGGTGTTGTGACTGACATCTCTTATTGAAAAAATCCACCTTCTCCCTAGTTTGGTTCAATTACGAACCTAGATGGAAGTGAATGTTTGAAATTATCTTCATGTTAAGTTTGGTTATCTCCTAGTTAGTTTTCATTCTCTCCATGATCATCTTGATGTGTTGCAAGCTTTGTAATGGTTTCCCTTGTTATAGAGCCAAGAAAAAAATTCAAAATTATTATTGAAATTCAGATATATTGGGAGATTTCTCCTCAGGATAGTAATTATGTGTAAAAATGTTATTTTTAAACTTATTGTGGAAATGGCTACCATGTCAAGTTTTCTTCCTAGTTCTTTCCCAGCAGAGCCTTTGAATTAGGTGGTTCAATTTTTTAAAAAAGAGTAGTACTCTTTCATATGAGTTTCTTCATGTAATTTAGTTATATGAATTTTTGTATTGAAAAATGGATGAAATGATGCTTCACTCTTTTTGCAACATTCTTATGTTTCGAAATCATATTCATTTGATTTGGACCAATTAGATAAAATGATGATATAAAATTATTCAATTTAAGATTCAAGTATGTTAAAGAAAATTCGATGCTTGATTTGGACTTTATCATATTTCCATAATTATTAGAAAATTAAGCCTATGTTATTGTAGTAACAACACCTTTTAATCCTATGTTATAATCCAATGAGTATATATATATATATATATATATATATATATATATATATATAACACCCTTGGTTAAATAATTATATAACAAGACCTTGGGTTATGAATCTCACACGTGATCCCATGTCAGTCATGTCATATGAGAAATGATTTAAGTGGGGCAAGTTATATATTAAAGTTTGACAAGAATTAAAACATTCCTTATTCTCCTTCCTGGAAGCTTGTGATTTTTTCCCCAACAAATATATTGGTTTGACTTAGGACCATGTGTAGCCCTTGGTATGTGTAGAAGACTTGGGGAAACACCCAAGATTTTATTGGGTGGTAGGGAGCAATTGGGGTTAAGAGGGTAGGTAGGGTGGGTGGTTAGAATAGTAAAGGGGTTAGGTTAGTAAGTTTTTATTTGAATAAAGTTCTAAAATTTGGTTAGTTTTTTTGGTTTAAGTAATTTAAATTATATGTTTTTAAATATTATTTTATTAGTATATTTTAATATTAGAATTTATTTTATTATAAGTTAAAGGTAGTTAGTATTTTGTTAAATTAGATCTTAGTATATTTAAATTAAATAATGTTAAATGTAGATAGTTAGTTTTTAGTTGAGTTGAGATACTTTATTAGTATTGGATAAATATTTCTTGTCAAGTTTTTTAGTTTTTAATTAGTTTTAATTTTTATTTAATATTAGTTTAAGATTTAAAAGATGCTTTGTTTTATTTTTCTATTAGTTAAATGCAGTTAGTCATTGTTTAAAAATTTATATCTTATTATGGAGGAGTGTAAAGTTTTATAATATAAAAAGAAAAAGAAAAAGTTGTGCTTGTTACTTGTCTCATATTGTTTAAGTATATGTTAGATAGTTTATTTAATTTTAAATAATATTTTTATTATTACAAATGTTTTATTTTGGAATATATTATAAATTTAAATTTAATTAGTTTAGAATAAAGTTTCAATAAAGTTTAATTATCTATATGTTAGAAGTGATGTTTTAGTTAGTGAGTTCTTTCCATTCCTATGTTTCGAATAATTAAAGTTATAATTATTTAAATTGTAATTAGAATAATTGAATTATATTGTTAGTAATATTTTGATTAAATAATGTTATAACATTCATATTAATACTACTTTAAGGTAGTTGTAGATTATGTTTATTAGTGGGTTTGGTATACTATTGTTTTGGTGGATGTAATATTTTAAAAGTAAATAAAAATAATAATATTTTAGATCTTTTGATTAATTGAATTTGAATTGTTTAATTTAATTAATCAATTTAATAATGAAAAGTTTAATTTAGTGACCTATTTCTACACATTAATTATAAACCTAAATAGTAAGTCAAGTTATTAATAGGAGAACCTGTTATGTCTTGCAATGTACCTATGCTTTAACTTGTGAAAACAAATATGTGAAACTTAGTGTTGTTATTAACCTTTTTTTAATAAAAAAATTACGTTTAGTTTTGCCCCATATTTTTGGCATGACATTACCTTTGTGCTCTTTTTGTGAAATTGAAGGTACTATGCCACTACCTTTATCTACTTTGTTTGATGGTGCATGAATTTTAGTAAGCATTGCATTAGGAGATTGATTTCTATTCTTCCAACCTCTGGTCATGACTGTCAACTGAAGTCCATCTAGAGTTGTGAAATAGTCAACTCCTATCTTTAAATCTAATTTATACTCCAAGAAAAAACCTTTAGAGTCACCACAAGGAGCATGATCATCCCCACTTTTAGGATATTTAGCTATTTGTTCTTTATTGTCCACCATCTTCTTATATCTGATCATGTCAACACATGTATCTCCATCATGATCTATCCTTAAGTGGAAAGCACACATATTTTTTCTCTTTAGAATAGCTTCAATTGCTAACCTTTTTTGAGTAGGTGGTATTCGCAAATTCATACCTCCATTTGGATGTCTAGAGCCTTCTTGATGAGGTTGATGAAAAGAATGAGCAGGCGTGTTGATCTATTTCTTTAGTGAAATTACCTCGTTAGAAAATTTTTGGAGCATGACATCTATATTATTTGAAGTGCTAGCTGTATTACCCTTGGTTCCAAATTGAAATTCTCTTTTCCACTTACCAAAGGCTATCAAGTTATCTTCCATTTCCACAACTAGTGTTTGGGAAGCTTGTAAATTTTCTATATTTTCTCTTCTAATTTGATGTCCCAGATCAGGAGGTGTAGAACTGATGTAGAAGGTCTTCTTATTATCACCTGTTGGTGAACTTTAGTAGGTATTCTTTTGATAAGTTTATTAAAATTTGCATTAAAAAATTTCATAGAAACTAATGGTTCATTCTTTATTTTTTTCCAATTGTAGCAACAACACTTGTTCATCTTCTATAATTTTATAATGTTCTCAAAAGTTTTTTTCATACTATTCCAATTTGTGATGCATCTTGTAGGTAAATCTTGGAACCAAACAACATCATTATCTAAAAGGGTATCTACAAACTTCTAGACAACCACATCTTCATGTTGAGGATTCACCACACCATAGGCTTCATGAAAAGCACTTAGGTGTTGTTCTACAGAGATGGTGCCATCAACATTAAATCTTGGGAAGTTCTTCCTTGATGCTTTGGGAAAATCATTATTAGCTGTATGTGAAAGAGAACCAATTGCATTTCCCCAAGGAAGTGCCATAGTTGTTGGTATAATGATCTGGTTTGTTTGCGAAGTAATATAAACAAGGATTATTGCACCAATTAACAGCAAAGCATCAAAAATTAGAGGAATAGAAGTCCTAGTAATAGGAGGAGAAGAAGATTGACTTCTCTTTGTTATATTATGAAATTTTGTAGACAAGTGAGTATCTTGGAGTTACTTAGTCATAGATTTCCTTGCATGTGCTCTTCCTCTTTTCCAAATATCTTCTAGAATAGGGAAGTTGGCCTTCTTGATTTCCTCATATATTGCATCAATCCTTCCTCTTTCCTTGGCACTCCTAGTATACTTGAGATGTAAGGTGTATCAAATGTTTTAGAAAATAGTGCTTTGAGTTTACCTTAATCCTGATGATCAAGGAAACATTACCAGTCTTCAAATTTGAATTGGTTTATTATCTCTAGTAGGTTGAGGCTATAACACTCATATTAGGTTCTTATGGAAAACACCTTACTTCCACAAGGCCTTTCTTGCAACTCAATATATATATGGAATTAGAGTGCAAACTAATTGTGAAGAGAAATTCTTCATAAGTCTTTCATTTTGAACTCTCCCTAGCAAAGTCACTGAAAAATATTGGTTAACAGTTTGTTCTCCTATTAGATTTTATAATCTAACTCTTTTAATATATGATGTACAACTGTCCTATAAATTACAAGGTACAACTCTCTTAATATTTGTAATGATGTCTTTCTTACATCAAAAGTTCATAGCAGAATAATCTCTTAACCTGAGAACAATAAAGGCTAACCAAATTATTTGTAGACACAAACAATTTAGGCAAAATAGATTGGGGAAACCTATCACACCCAATGGAATGACTATAGTAGGTTATCTCAAGATTCTCTAAATCTTACTTCTATTCTAAATGCAAATTAATTATCTAAATGCAAGAGAGGAAAGGAGGAAGAGATGCACATGAAGGAAAATTTGGGATTGCTTTAACTATTAAACTTGGATGAAATGGAATCCAACAAGTTACTAATAGATTCAACTACATTTATTCTTCAATTTCCAATCAAACTAATTCTAATATGCCATGGAATAAACAAGAGGAGAAGTAGAACTATATGTGAAAAAGAAAGTGGAATTACCTATATTGTAAATACCATAGTGAAATAAAATTTCTTAGAGTAATTAGATGTTTCCTAATTAACTCTAGTCTTCTTAAGCTAAACTTTAGGCATCTAATAATTAATTATTTTATTAATTAGTATGATGCAACCTAGGTTAGACCTTTTTTAGGGTTTCAATCTCCTTTATAAGGATGATCTCTCATTATAAACATTCATTGAGACCGATTCACTTATGATAATAGCAATCTCATGTTCTTTAGCTTCAATTCTACTCTGAAGGTTTTGTAGTTTGTTGCTTTTGACATTGTTATATAGTTTGAATAGAATTTGTAAGTTGTTGAATACAATTAGTAACATGTTCCCAAGAGGTGATACAAGCTCACATCACATCATGGGGTGGGAAATATGGTATTATGCCTTGCATTGCAGCGGTATGAATGCCATCATGCATGTGACAAAAGGAGATTAGAGATCGACTCTTTTGTTTATCATCTTAGTGATTTTTGGAATGTTGAGAAATTTGGGCATTTTTTTTATCAATGGCTCTTGGTAGTTCTAATTTTTATTTTAGCCTCATGATTGGTCATCTACATACCCTTTGATCTCCTTCAGCAGACTCCTCTAATTGATCCTCTTCTAGTCAATGGTAGATTAGTGCATGTAAAAAAGGTATCCAAAGGTGGTCTTGACATGAATGGTGGTGAGATTTCATGAATTGGTATCCTATTTTCATAATTGGTCCCTAGCCTATACTCTAGTCTTGATGTCTTTTACTAGTGGTTTTATGTGTTTTTTGGCATTTGTTTTTCCATAGATATGATTAGAAATTTCTTAATTGAGAGTTTCTTTTTTCCCAATTTATCTACTTCTGCCACATGGCAACTTATTGGCCACCAATTTTTAATCCAACACTGGCCCTTTGATTTGGTGATAGCAACAATGTCTTCTCTTGACATCTTGTTTTGTTTTTGGGAATCAAAATTTTTTTAGGCAGCAGTATTTTTTAGGAATTTTTTGCCTCGATGGCCATTTGCATGTCAAATTTTGTCTTGTCACTTGCTGATGTCAACAAAGCATCATCATATAGTGTCACCTCCTTAGCCTCTGTTTGGACCTACCTTCACATTTTTTCTCATATCTTGAGCATATAGACTTTATTTTCCAAAAATGAGATGTTGTCAAAAAGATGGTTTCAAGCCTGTCATAGTGGTATAGTTCCTTTTCAATTTTGATACATTTTATGGTTTTTTCTTGTATCAAAGTCAGGGGTATAGTTTTGCACTCCTATAGACATATATTGAGCATTTGATCTTTGATTTGGGAATTTTCTATATCATTGAAAAGGCCTTTTTGAGCTATTTCTAGAGATGTTTGTTGTTTTTCCAATTTCTACTCTAAGCACATTATATTCATTATTTTGCATTTTTGCATTATGGTGGATATATTTGTTGTTTTAGGTCTGGGGATCAATTTCTTTACTTTAGATGATTCATTATGACTTGTACTATCTATTGTATTAGTCTTATGTCTCTTCTAGTTTATTAAGACATAATTTGTATGCATTCTTGCAAACGCACTGAGATAATGTGCCATACTGCATCTATATTTTCATTTTAATTTATTTTTCCTTCTAATTTGAGTATTTTCATCTAAGGACACTCATGCATATTATTGTATTCTTTGCATTCACCATATCTTGTGCTTTATTGTACATGCACTACTCTGATAAAGTGCCATGGGGGGGTTATTTTTTTCCTTTGTTTGTCATCTTCCTTTGTCTAGTGAGTGTCCCTTCTGTGACATTATCCTCATGATGTGTCTAAGATTGATCAACTCAATACACTCATATGTACTCTTTTGTGTATCTTGATCGTGGTTCCTTGACATGTAGTTCTTTTTGTCCACTTTTCTAGTTGCTTGTCACCTTACCCTTGTCTGCATTGGGGGGGGTTATTCTGTTGTTTGTCATGCTTCCTTGGTTTGATTGATCAACTCTTCAACCTTTGATTTTTCATGCCATTTGTATCTTTGAGTTCAATTGTATGCCTTTGTGTGCCTCCTAATTCGATGTAGCTTATATTCTTCTCTACCTAGCCTAGTTCTATTTCAGTGGAGGTTCTTCAGATCAGCAGTTACTTTTCATATAGCTTTGTAACTTCTACATGCTTTAGTGGTGTTCTTTATGATCATCTTTTGTTCCTATCTTCTAGGACATTCCCTAGTTTAGAGGCTTCTTGAGTCCTTCACTAGTTTCTTTTAGCATGTTTTTCCATCTCTTTTTGGAGTATGATTTTTCCCATGTGGGTTTCTCTATTTCTCCTCTTTTCAAATATTTAGTTGTGCTTGGGTACGTCATCAAGCCTTGTTGTTGGGACCAATTTCTACTTTCTATAGTAATTTCTAGGTTTCTAGCTACTCCCTAAGTTTATCTTAAGGTGGTGTGTTAGAGTAATTAGATATTTCCTAATTAACTCTAGTCTGCTTAAGCTAAAATTTAGGCATCTAATAATTTTATTTTTTTATTAATTATTATGATGTAACCTAGGTTAGACCTTTTTTAGTGTTTTAATCTCCATTATAATGATGATGTCTCATTTTAAACATTCATTGAGACCAATTCACTTTTGATAATAGCAATCTCTTTTTTTTGCTCATCAAGAATGTCTCATCTATGGATCTAGGATTTCTAACCTCTATAGCTTTTTTCTTCTCTCTTATATGATAAATTTTTACATACAGGTGATTTTTCGGAGTTGTGGGGTTGATCTTTCATCAACTTCAACAAAATCCACCTAGCTACTATAGAATCACATATATTTGTCCTTTAACTCTCAATGCAGAACTAATTTATAGGTTAGAAAATGAAAAGAAAATAAGGTAAATGGAATTACATAGCCAATTCACCACCAAGTTTATTGACCTTTGTATTTTCAAAAGAAATTACATTTATAGTTTTTTTTCATCCCTTAGTTCTAGCAGAGCAACAATCATTCAAGAGAAAGAAAATAAGAATAAAATATGAAAATATCTAGTCAATAGCATGATATAGACACATGGCATCCTCCTATCTATGATCTTGACTCCATAGAACTTTTGAAAACACATGGGGAATTTTTATATTGATGTTGTTTTAGGAATCCTAAGAAAATATTTGTCTTCTTCATATTCTATTGTTTGGCATATTTCAACGGTCACACCAATTTTTAAATCTAACCATCGATCTTTGATAAATGATCAAAATTAAACCTAGCAATCTTTCATATTTCCCTTTTGTTTCTCCTTCACAACTATTTGTTATATGATATCTTTATTTGATACGATGATGGGATCAATAATTATTATTTCATTTCATAGTTTTTCCATTTAAACTATTTTGAATTCTTTTTATCTTATGAACTTGCAATCTTAAGTATTCATCACTTTTTAGCTTGACATGTCTCCATTTTAATAACTTCAATGACTTAGTGACAACTACATATAACATGATTGCACCTTTGTAGCATTAACCTTAGGTTACCTTCAATTTCTTGGGACCTTGCAATCTTTGGTATTTACGGCTTCACTGAGTTGACTTTGGGTTATCTTCATCCACTTGTGACCATGTGACATTAAAAATTTCTGATCTTGGATTATTTTCATAGTTTCACCACTTAAAGTCTTTAAATAACTATTTTACTACAAAAGAAACTATGATCACCTCACACTTAACTATCTAGATCACTTTTCGTAGCTTCATAGGTCAAATTAAAGAGACATCTTAAACCTTTGTGACTATGAATTTTTTTGGAAACATGGTCACTTAGATGTCTTGATGATTTTTATTTATGGCAACATATATTCAACATTTCATTTATGCACAGGGAGATAGGAAATTCTCTCAAGTTATTAGATAGTTTATAGTAGCACAAAGTACAGATCTTAAGAGTACAAATGATGTGCAAAGAGTTATCTTATGTGTACTTGAGGAAAGGTTTGTGACATCATGATGATGATGTGTACTAGTGCACATGTGTGTATGGATAGTATGACACAAGTTATACTAAGATTAATAATGTGAGCATTTAACGGTGCAGAGTAGAGCATGACAGTAAATACAATTGTACGACTTTAGGAATTATTTTGGTTACAAAATAATTGCTAAGTTACATTGAGCTTAATATTTGGATATTTCTCCATAAGTTATTTTATATTATGGGAAGTATGTGAAGACATGAAGGCTGATATGTAGATTTTTATGATTGTGCAAGGTATAAGTAAAGATCTTATCTTGTGCAAATAATAGAGAAGTTGGATGATTATATGTGACATGCAAACTATTGTGAGAACTATCTGCAAGTCTTAAGTGATGCAAAATCTGATCTAAGACCAGAGAAAGTGTGAGTTACAGAAATAAAGAAAGTATTGTATGTATACCTATCTTGTGAATGAATTGAATTGTATAATTGCATGTTAGGGTAGTGGGCACTTCCTAGATACATTATAATTATTCTATGGGTTGAGGCTTCTAACAAGGACTTAGGACACTACATGTACTTCATAGACTCCTAACAATGTTAATATCCTTAACAGGATCCTATTGTTTAATGAATCATCTAGTGGCTATCATCCCCACCATGGTTTTCCTTTGGCCAAGGTTTCCATAGTTAAAAAATCATGGTGTTATGAGTTCTCTATGTGCATGGTTATATTTATTGTTTAGCATTGTTGGATTACTTTCATATGCAAGGTATAAAGTAATTAACAATATTCAGTTGTGGGAAAAAGTTTGTAATATACTAATTCACCCACCACCCACCCCCCTTGCGCCACCCCCCCACCCCTCCTCTAAGCATAATCTATTTCTAATGATTTGTATCAAAGCACATATACTTTGAAAGAGGCTTAATAGCTTAAGTAAGATGTCAGTGACTATGGAATAGTTCAAGAATAATCTTGAAGAAACCCTTGAACAGATTGACCTTCTTACTAAAGAGAGAGATAACTTGAAAGATAGATACAAAGATGCAAAATTTTACATTGGAAAACTAAAAGATGAAATTGATGATCTTAAATGTGTCAAAGAACCTTTTGCATAGATTAGTGTTAATGATGATACACAAAATCTCAAGAAAGAGAATGAGATCTTGAAACATGAGTTAATAATTATTGAACTAAAGTTGAGTCTTAAGATTATGGCAATAAGAGTGAGCCTGATCTAAAATATTAGAATGTAGACCTTAGATCCTAGTTGAGTCAAGTGACATCTGAATTAGATTCTATTAAGATAGAACATGTAGAGTTTGAAAAATACAACATCATTGTGAAAGGAGAGTTGACACAAGAAAAACAATAGTTGGAGACACTTTACACAAGTTCTAAGAAAATTGATGAACAATTATTTCATCAAAGACCTTATGACAAGATAGGCATTGGGTATTTTCTTGGAGAGAGATCTACAAAGAAAGATGAGATTAGGATAAAACTATATTCTATAACAGAAATTCCTAAAGAAAAGTTGAAGTGTCTAACGAAGTTAAGAGAATCAAATTAATAAAGAAATTTGATGAACCTAAAACAACAGAGCAAGTTGAAGAACCTAAGCAAGATGATTTATCTAAAGAGGTAAGACATGAATTCAGAGGCAGATACTACATATGTAATGAAGTTGGACATATGAATAAAGATTGCGTGAGTAAGTCTTTTAAACGTATTACTAATTTATATTATTATAATTGTCATGGTTATTGGCATAAGGAAATAAAATGTAAGAAGCCTAAGTTTATCAATAATAATAAGATATTTAGTAGAATGTTTAGGGATACTAACCCTATAGGTAATAGAAGAAGTAGATCTCAGAGTAGAACTAATGATGGAGGGAAACCTAATGGTGAGAAAAAGAAGTTTGTTTGTTACAAATGTAACAATCCTCAACACATTACAAGAAATAGTAGAGCACCTGAAAATTAGAATAGAAACAATTAGAGGAGAAATGTACTTGTATGTCAGTTACGAAATAACTTTGGACCCACAACAAGATTATGTAGAATGGACAAAGAGAAATTTAACAAGAACCTAGTCACAAAAGGAACAACAATAGGAATGATAGAAGGAATGAAAATGGAAATAACAATTGTCAGAAAGAAGTTGTGAAAGAACATGTTGAGGAATTCAAAGAAGCTTTTGTGAAGGCTTGTAATCTAGTGAGTTCACATACAATATTGGAAGAGTAATTCTTTGATGCACATGATGGAAATTTGAAGTCACATATTGTTTGTGAGTCAACCTATTTGAATTAAGCTATTATAGAAGCAATAGAGAATTAATGGTCAAAATTGATGTTAGATAGTAAGTTATATATTGTGCAATTAATAGAAGGTAAAAGACATAGAAGGGAAGCTATGGTTTAATGTGCAAGTCTTCATGTGATCATAGTAAGTGGGAATTGTAAGAACAAGGTCATTGATAGATAGAGGCAACATTATGAGTTTGTGGTAGATACAAATTTAATGTGCAATGCAATTTTAAATTATTTAAGGATTGCAAATGAGATTTAGTGTACTATTTACTCATGCAAAGTGTCTTGAGTGAATGAAGGGAAATTTAACATCAATTGAAGTGTGCAGTAAAGTCTCTAAAGCTAAAAGTTGTAGAAGCCCTAAAATTGTGAATTTGAGGTATTTTATAGAATATTGAATCCAATTTATATAAGTATTTGCAGTTATTTAGTAATGACTAGTCAAAGAGTGCATGATGTTAGTGATAGACCAAGTATGAGTTCACGAAACACCCCCTTTTTTTTATTAGATAATCCTATAGGCACATTTTCACAAGTTAAAGAAAATGTGTTACATGTAGAGGATATAAGGAGTTATATGTATTACAAAATTGAGAGCATAGGATATGAGGAGATTCATAAAGATTTAGGAAAGATGTTCAATAATTACTTATCTCTAAAGTTTGAGTATGCGCACATTGAAGATTTGAATTTGGTGAAGTAAATTTTCTACATGGAATTCAATAATCATGAGTGAACCCAAATTATTTTGAGTAGAATACATAACAAGATATTCTGGTTGGCTTATGCATAGATTATCATTAATAATAACCTAATCCAAATAGTAATAGGATTAAGAAATGAAGGTTGTCATCCTATCAATGAGAGAAATGTTAGGAAAATAGTGGAGACTAACCTAAAAGCCAAGTTTCATGGAAGAAATATGAAGCTTGATCCTATTTAGGATAAAGGAGTCAAACTGTTGACTAAGATCTTAGGGTACAAGTCAAACCATGGTTCAAGGGTTAACTCTGTACCTATTGGATTTATTCAAGCAACATATTTGATGGCTATTGAAAGGAGGAAAGTGAATTTTTTTGATATTATCATATTGCAACTATTTGATAATATTACAAAGATAAAGAAAATAAAGAGCGAAGTGTTGAAATTTGAGTCCCTATTAACTTATTTGTTCTTTTATGTTACAAATAGGTTTCCTAGAGAAATTAATTTGGATAGTGGCAAGTGTGCAATGAAGATGATAACTCAATGCTATAGTTCCAAACCTAAGAACATTAGAGACATTGATATTAACAGAATGATGAAGAACTTTTAGTCTAAGATGAAACTAAGGTATAGGATACCTCCCTCTATGGTGGAAAAATATAATGATGATTTGTGCTTCATGGTGGAGACTGATAACACCTGCATGGAAGTAGTAATACCTAGATTAAATTTCCTTGAGCTTATGGGCTATGAGATGAGCACAAAATTGATAGAAGGATATGCACAGATCATACTCGAATCTGAGTAAGACATAGAATGTCCTAGATGGGGAACATATGATTAAAGTTTAAGGATAGTAGAATCTAAGCTCCATAGTAAAGAGAGCAAGAAGCAAGTAGAGAAAGAGATAGATTCTATCCTCAAGGAATCTAGCATGTCAAGGCAAGACTTCAATGAGGTAAAGGGAATTGCATTGAAAATGAAGGTTAGTGGGCAAAATTGTTAGCAACAAAACCTATTATAGTGGCAAGACCCCTAGAAGAATTAATAGTGGCACAACCATGTGTGCAATCCTCTATTGCACCATATGCAATAGTTACACAAATACAACTAGCTAGAGTCAACTATGAACAATCAAGGAGCCAACCAGAGGTGGAAGTGCCTATTACATAGAGGAAGTCAAGAAGACTAGTAAAGGTTAAACATACTACTAGTAGACCAAAAAAGAGAAGAAAAACCATGCAAGTGTGCAGTTTTGTAAGCTCAAAAGATGATACTAAAGATAGACCTGTTGAACAAGATGCACAGGAAGCTAAGATAGCTATAGGAAAAAAGGCATGGAAACCAAAGGTAGATATTCTAAAAATGTAGATTATAAATGATGACAATTTTTCATAGTTAAATAAAATTTATAGCATGTATAGTAGTATGGATAGGATGCAATTAGAGAATGTCATAATGAGAAACATGATTTTGAGGAATAAGAGATTTGATAGAATTTAGAATAAAATTCCTGAAGACCTATATAATAGGTTGATTAATAGGAAGGGAAGAGTATTAGAAAATGATTTGAACGTAAAGATTGCATCCATAAACAAGTTATGTGGCGTTGGATCAAAAGAAGAATTTGACAAATTTTTGAAGGGTATTGACCCCTTGCCAAGGAACAAAAGAAGAGAAATTATTTTGATGGGAGGCAATTATGAAGAAGTTAGGAAAAAAATAGAAGAGGCAATAGTAAAGTACATGTCCTTAGTACCTAAGGAGAGTGTGCAAGCTAAAGATGATAGTCTAGTGTATGTGGAAGTCCATACACCTTCCAAGGAAGATGAAGAAATAGAGGAGAAAAAAAGCTCTATCACGACCTCATATTATTATGGGTACTGAATCCATGCAAGTGGATAGTATGAACATAAATGTAGACACTAGGGAGAATACATTTTCTAGGTATGGAGCAAATATTGTTGGCAATATCAGGAATAGTTCTAATTATTCTAGTTCTGATGATGAGGAAGAAGAGAAAAAGAGGAAGGAAGAAAAAGAAAAGAGGGATTAGGAAGAAGAAGAAAAGAAGAGAAAAGAATAAGAGGAAAAGACAAATAAAGTAGAAGAAGAAAGGAAGAAGAAAGAAGAAGATGTGAAGAAAGAGTCTGAAGAAAAGAAGAGAGTGGAGGAATAAAAGGTAAAGGCTACTATACTTTCAGTAGTGTTAGTGGCTGGAACATTAGAAACAACATCTATTCCATCTAATGATGAAGATCAGAAAGAATTAATTGGCACCTTGTGCAAGTTACTTGAGAAGAACAAAATTGTTAAGTCTCTGGAGAAGACTCTTGCTGAAGTCTTGGAGAGCATGTAGAACATAGTTTGCTCAACTTTAGAAAGTCCAAACTTGTAGGATAAGGAAAAATATTTTGTGAAGACCTTTGATGGGAAATTCTCAACTTTGGCTGAAGTAGTAGTAGTGCAAGCATAGACAAATCATGAAGCAATCCTGTTTATCACAATGTGCACCAATGTGCATAATGAGTTAAAGGTACTTGATGGAAACATCACAAAATTGAGAAAATGTATTGTTAAAGGTAAGAAGTTGTATGGATAGTGTGCAATGTCTATAATTACCTGTTAGATTTTTATGCAAAGATCAAAGGCCATATGAGTGAGCTTCAAACACTCACTACAAGATTGTAGCAACCTGAGATCAAAACTAAAATTTTTGAGAATGACACTAAGAAGATCCACAATGATATTAGAAGCATTGAATGTGACAAGGAGAAGGTAATAAGAATATTCTCTATTCTTGGAGATTTTCTGGCACCTAAAGTTGTAATTTTGCAAAGGCAATTGGAGGAATGTCTTTAAGCAAAGAATTCCTATGACAAATTTTCCTATACTGACCTGAGCACAATTGTAGTGGCATCTTATGCACTTTGCACACTCATTAGTATATCACATATAGTCAAAGGAAACTAGAAGAGATACTTTTATTGACTAATATTAATTTTTTAGATTGCATATCCAAAACGATGAGCTGATCTTTAGCAGGCAACAAGTTTTTGTGATATAGTTTTGGCACCTTTGCTATTGATGTCAAAGAGGGAGTATTATGTAAAGGAAAATTTGTACAGATGTAAATGTATATGTAATGGGGGGTGCTTATGAATGTATCAATTTAAAGGAGTGATAAGGAATGTAATGATTCATCAAAAAAGAATAAAATTGCTATGTTTTGAAGGCCATTTTTGTGTAGTTACTTTTATCTTGTTTTTGTTGTGTATGACATCATTTTGGGACTTAGCCAATTTTTTCAAATGTTTCCATCCATGTCAAAGGAGGAGATTGTTCTAAATATGGTTAGTTAGATGTGTTGATGACTTCCATTTATGGCAAAATACATTCAAGATTTCATTTATGCATTTAGAAAAAGCAAACTGTCTAAGCATTAGATATATTGCAGTAGCACATAGTACTGATCTTAAGAGTACGAACGATGTGTAGAGAGTTATTTTATGTGTAGTTGAGGAAAGGTTTGTGAAATTTTCATGGTGATGTGTACCCATACACATGTGTGTACAGATAATACAACACAAGTTATACTAAGATTAACAATGCGAGAATTTAACAGTGCATAACAAAGCATGAAAATAAATAGAGTTGTATGGTTTTAGGAATTATTTTGGTTACAAAATAATTACTACGTTATGTTGAGACAACTATGTGGATATTATCTCGTAAGTTATTTTATATTATTTCAAGTGTGTGAAGACATAAAGGCCAACAATGCAAAGTTTTGTGATTTTGCAAGGTATAAGTAAAGATCTTATTTTGCATAGATAATAGAGAAGTTACATGATTATATGTGACATGAAAACTATTGTGAGAACAATCTGCAAGTTTTGTGTGATGTAAAATCTAATATAAGATCACATCAAGTGTGAGTTAAAACAACAAACCAAGTATTGTACATATACCTATCTTGTGAATGAATTGAATTGTATAATTGCATGTGAGAGCAGTGTGCTCTTCTTGCATACATTGTAATTGTTCTATCAACTCCTAACATGGTTGTAGTAACTATTGGAAATATTCAAGATATGATATGTTACTGAGAGGGGAGGGGTGAATCAGTAACATCAAAAATTTAAACAATTCAGCACTTTAACCATATATACTATTCACCATTTATTCTTCTAAAACTACTTCATATATGAGAAATTAAACATCCATAACACATGTATAGAGAGATTTGGTAACCCAAAAACCTTCCAAATGGAAAGTAAAATTGGGGTGGGGATAATACCCAGAAAACTTTGTTACTGCAGTATGAAGTTGGCCTGTTAAGGCTTACATTGACCACTTCTAGTGATCTGCCCTGTTAGGAGCAAAAAGGACTACTAGGTCCACCTTGTTAGAGGATTTACAAACATACACTGAAGTATGCACTCTATTAGTAGATTTATACAAAGACTGTTAAGTCTACCCTATTAAAGGATTTACAAAACTAATTCACCTGTTAGGATGAAATAGTGGATCTACTTACAAACTTGATTTGCTGATTAGATCCTTGAAGTATAGATCACCTCTTGTGACTAATTAATCCTTACTGTTCCTTGTAGACCTTGCTGAATATTTTACTCTTCTGCTGATTCGCATTTACACTTCTCAAAACATTACATGTCTCTCTTGATACACTCATGCATATATCACATACATCTTGCAAATGATATAATACATTAAATATATACGATTCTAATAATTACAATTGCAAGGTCAGCCAAAACACAAGTGAACAAAACATTACTAAGTCAGCCCAATAGTAAATAACTCGGGTTCAATAAACTGAATTGGTGACCTTCTGATACTCGATGTCCAATACATTACTCGACATCGTCATGCACTTGGTTGAAATGAAGGCTCACTCCATACTAATCACTCGACGTAGTTCTAAACTTGGTAACCATAGGTGACTCAGTAGATGTAGTGTCACTTGGTAAAATTTGGATCCTTCGTTTACCTTGATTTCACTTGGTAAACACTACACTTCCATTACTCGGTAAACGTTACACTTCCATCACTCGGTAAACGTTACACTTCCATCACTCAGTAAATGTTACACTTTCATCACTTGGTAAATGTTACACTTCCATCACTTGGTAAACACTGTGAATCTCGGTGAACATTGGAATGCTTGGTGGGAACTGTGAAGCTCGATTAGCACTGGAGTGCTTGGTGTGAACTATGAAGCTCGATTAACACTGGAATGCTCGGTGTGAACTATGAAGCTCGATTAGTGTAGAAAACTGAGTGCTGAGCTCGGTAACTATACTGATATGGATAAGTGTTGTCACTAATGGAAATAATAACTTAATGCCAACAATCTCCCCCTTTGGCATTAGTGACAAAACACTTATGAGCCAAAACATATGTACATTTCCTAGCTCAATGAATTTTGGTTTTTTAAAATTGATCTTTGTAGAACTGTTGCATATATATTTCTATATACTTTCTTGATGACTAATAATGTATATATAAAGATACTTATGTACACATGCCAAATCTAATGAGTGCTAACTCCCCCTATCACTTATAGTGATAACTCTCCTCATTTATTATGCTAAAACTCTGAATCTCTCCCCCTTTTTGACAATAATGCCAAAGGACTGCATATATACAATTTATATGGATACACCAAAGTGAGATAGAAATTCTTGATGTAACTTAAGGATGGTTGCAAAAGTACTATCCCAAGTCTACTGCAAAATTTGACAGGTGGAGAGAACAATTTGAACTTCTGCAGATAATTGGATCAAGTGGTCAGCCACTGAGAAGTTCTGATCTTGGACCAATGTTTTGCAATGAAAAAGATGTTTTTGCATTGTGTCCATGATAGGAAGGATCATGTTATAGATTTCTATGAGTGTAGACCAGATCCTAGCTTCCTCTCTCAATAGTTCTGCATGTACATCTGCCAAATATCTGATCTTGGTGTGATGGGAGGTTGTGGAGGAGCAGTCCATCTTCAACTTGGATGCACTTGATTGCATATCAATGTCAATCTTATTTAACTTATCCTTTATTTCTTTGGTAAAACCAAAAACATCACAAAGTTTAGCAAAAAGTGATGCTGCATTATTAAAATAATTTTCAAAATTTCCCAAAAAGATTGACAATTCAACTTGCTTTATTGCTATCTTTTGAGCAATATGCTCTACCACCTTATTATCAAATTTCTTTTTAGCTTTCTCAATAAGTTTCTCTTTTCTGGAAGAATCCTCATTAAATTTCTATAAAGCCTCTTCTAACTAAATCAAAATTTGTTGAGTAGAATCTACTTCAACACCTATGGCATCTGTAATTATATTCTTGCCATTTTGAATTATCCTATATTCCTTATCCCTTTCTGATCTTAACTATTTTTGCATAGCTTTCATCTCTATTAGTTGACTTTCTAACCTCATCTCTTCAATGGTAGCATTTTCATAGTCAATCTTTGGAATCACTATTTTTGTGTCTAAGTCAATATCTTCTGCAATTTCCTTTCCAGTGATCAAAAGTTTTAATGGATGCTTTTGTTTGACTTCTGTGATGACTAGTTTGACCTTAGGAACAGACACAATAATGGAGATAGAAGGGCTAGCGGTGAAAACTGGGATATGACTTGAGGATTGAATGCTAATAGAAGTATTAATCAGATGAAAAACACTCCCCAAAAATGGTATCATACTTGGTAAAGTACCCATAGTAGAACTAATTGTAGTGGAAGTGGATACAGATGATGCTGACGGAAACAAAACTATTGAACTTATTCGAATTGATGAAAACAAAATTGTACAACTTATTGATGCACTCACTGATGGTGAAGGGACTAAGGAGGCTAGCTTGGTAGCTAAAGAAGTGACAGACATCTCGGTAGATGAAGTGCTTGGCACCTCTGTTTCAAATACCTGGAGCTGGGAGGAGGTTGGTGAAGATTGAGCACTTGATGTAACTGTTGTGCTCACAATTTCACTTGTAGAAGTTGTCTCCATAGTGGATGTAATAGTTTTTGGTTGAGAGTGAGGAAGGGATGCAGTCACTTCTGCTGCAATTTTAACTGGATCCTCTTGATCTTCATCTTCCTCATGTGCTTCTTCTTACTTGTCTTCTTCCTCTTTTTCTTCCATTAGTGCATACAGCTCTCCTGGAGTAACTGTGATGGATGGAGTGTTATCAAAATCATCACTGTTACTGTTGTCATCATCCTTGATTTCAACTGGATCTTCACTAGGCTTTTGAAAATGATAGATGTTCTCCCACATGTTTGTTGTATCATTTACAACATGCTCAATGTCTTTAATTAAAATCAAACATGTGTGAAATCTAATCATCATTTTACCTTCATGGTTCTTCATTGCTGCCTTTATTTCTGCTCTAGTAAGACTTGGTAGAAGATTCCTCAGGGATTGCTCATATATGTCTTTAGCTGTTTGGGTGGTTGAATCCCATCTCAGTTGCAATCTCTCCAACAATTCTTTGGAGATTTGAGAGGCGAGCTGGTTCAGGGAGTATTTCCATTTACCCATCTTATTGAGTACCAGTTCCTCAATCTGCATTTTCTCAGCATCAGTTTTTGTTTCAAATTTCAATGCCTTGAAATTTTTGATGCTAGCTCCCTCTTCCAATTATTTAAGAATTTCATCAAATGTGAGTGGAGGCTTGACAAGTATGGGTTCTTGCTTGCCTTGTCTGGTTCTTCTTGAGAACACTGCAATAGGCTTCTTCTTAGGTTTGGTAATAATTTCCTTACCTTTCTTCTTTGGTAGTTCCTCTTCAGATTCATGTTCTTCTTTTTCTTCTTCTCCTTCTTCTTCATCATCTTCTTCATCCTCACCTTTTCCTTCTGTAAGCATAAGAGGACCGGTAGTAGTTTTCAACTTAGCTATCTTCCTCTTGCCTTTTCTTATAGCTTGGGGTAGCTTGATCTCAAGCTCAATTCTAGCCTTTGCCTCATCATGTGTTCCAAAAATTGGTTGCTTTGGGTCTAGTGGCTCATTCACTAGTGCTTCAATAATGTCCCTAGCCTCATCAATATTAACCTCATAAGGAAGAGGTTTCACCCATGCAACTCAAGGTCTAACTGCCTATTACCTGGCTTTAAGTCACCCATTTTTATTTTTATTTTGGAAATATTGAGTCCTATAGTCATCAAGTCAGTCTGGTGTTTAGGTCTAAGTCTTTATAGGTAGGTAATCTTTGCTAGGTTTCCCTTCATTTGCCATCTTTTTTTAAGCTGGGTGGGACGTTTTCAAGGTCTCATTAATTGGGTAGGTTGTAGCCCCAAATCTAGCAAAGATTATGATCTTTCAACTAATGATCTTTCCAGCAGAAGAATGTTTGGGGATTATGATTTTCAAGTATTTAGAAAGTTTACATATGGATAACACGTTGACAGAATTGGTTTTGGAAGTTTCAAATTTTATTCCTTGTGCAGTCAGTTGTTGAAACCTTTCTTATACTAAATGAATGCATATGTACCAACATGGCTTTCAGCAACAAAGTATAGACAGTCACATATTGAATCACCTCTTAGATTGTTTATAGTTTTGAGCAAGATTCAAACAATAGAACTTTGGAAAGAAGTCTTTTTATTAATACAAGACTATGGATGCAATTCTCTGAAGGCTCCTTGATTGAAGTAATCACTTTAAGAAGGCACGTTAATGCTAGCAGTATTGTATTACTATAATCTTATTAAGGTAAAAAAATTTGGGACAATGCCAAATAAAATTATGATTAGTCTCCTTTGAAGATAAGAAAGGATAGGGTTATGAATTTTTTTATCATAAAACTCTACCTACATTATGTTGAATCTTACCAAGTCACAAAAGAATTAACTCTGATTATGAAGGATCCATGGCTTTTCAAGTCAAGATCATTGATGATGACATCTATATCACCAACATGATCCAATGCAAAGTATCAATGTCAACTCCTGAGGATAGACCTAGTGCTTCTATCATTAGATTCTAGGCTCAAGGCAGTTCAATCAACCACAAATTTCAACTTTTCACCCTTAAGCATTATAGAGACTAGAAATGCTAATGGTCTTATGGATGTTCTAATTGAGATGCTAAATGCTTTGGATCTAAAATCAAAAGAGGGTCTCAAGCAGAAAGTAATTGTAGATCTTGTGGAATAGTGCCATTCTTACAAATAGCAAGTGGCACAACTTGTGAACATAAAAATAGATGAAGAACTTCATGGTCAAGCTTTGAATGATGATCTTGAGTGTGTTCTTGCTAAGCACCCTGAAAAGGAATTGAGCTTTGAATTCATCCAACTGTGCCCATAATCCTAGAGATATAAGTTGATCGACAGTGGAAGCCTGCAGGATCATGAGAGTCATGGATCCCATTTGACATAAAGAGAAGTGAAGATGAGGATGACCAAGAACTCAATGAGTAGAAGCCAACTATGAGCACTCTAGGGTGTAGAGGGCATGATGAAGGTTCTTGGTGAATTAAAGTTTTTCGCAGCAAATAAAGACACCCGCATATATTCAAAAGGTTGTGACTTTGCTTTGAAGGTGTGGAATGCCGACTTACCAAGTATCTCATTGTCATGATCCAAGCTAACCATTTGACATAATGCTTGTTCTTCATTTGCATGGTGGATTGCATGACTTGGAAGATCAAGCTGCAAACAATTAAGACAATCAAATTTCAAATCTATTCTACCCATAGATGATCCATATTGTTAAGTGCTCATGAAAGTGGTGTATGTATAGAGAATTTGATTGAATGCCACAGATGGAAGCATAGGCCATTTGTTTGAATCTACATTCTCATTCTCAACATGGGTTAGTGAGATGTCTAAAGAAGAACATTGTTCAGCTCTGTAAAAGATGCAACTTGATAGCAATGATTTCCATAATCACATTGACAATACACTTCATAATGGTGTCAGCTAACACTAAGAAATATGGTGGAATCACATAAAGAATGTACTAATCCAAATCTGCATCATGGTCAGCTTTTTGAGAAGCATAATCAATATGAACATATCAGTCTAGATGGCCCCACCTTGTTTATGCATGGCACACATTATGAAAACCTATAAAGCCATGAGGAGTGATTGAATGCCTCAGGAGGTTTTAGAGGCACAAGGGGTCACAGTTGTAGATTTGGATGGAGTAGAAACTATGCAGTGAAAGAGATCTATTTTTGAAGTGAAGCACGCATTGCAATGTTGCAAAGTGTAGAACAACTCGCAGATGTAGTGAAGGTGACCATGGGACCAAAGGGTTGTGATGTCATTATAGAGCAAAGCTTTGGATCCCCAAAGTTCACTAAGGATGGCGTTTAAAGATAAAGTGAAGAATATTGGTGCAAGCCTTGTCAAGCAATTTGCTAATGCAACAAATGATGTAGCTAGAGATGGTATAACATGTGCAAATATACTTATTCGGGCAATATTCACTAAAGGTTGTAAATCAGTAGCAGTTGGTATGAATGCTTATTGCGTAGATGATAGGCCTCCTATTAAAAAAGAAATCTCATTTAACTGATATTTCTTTTAGAATTTGAAAGGTCCCAATCGGTGCTGAATAAAAAAAAAGTTTTGGAAATATTTGAAATAGGATTTGAATATGACAGAAAAAATCAAGAGCTATGAAGACATAAATGCAGAAAGTCATAAGTTAGAAGTTGAAAGGACAATTTTAGTAACTGAAAAGTCACCAACAAAGAAAACTGAATAGTTCCTATGAGGATAGTATTTATGGCTAATTTTGAGATAGACCAAGGGGCTATTTTTTTTGCATACAGTCAGAGAGTTAGAGGAGGGAGAGGAGCACATTTAATTTTTGCAATTTTCGTTTCTTGCATTTGGGGGGGTTTTCTATTCCATTTTTGTAATAGATTTGATACTGAGTTGTAAGTAATAATGATTAGAGCATCATTATTTGCTATGTTCATAATAAAGAGAGATCTTTTGTTAAATCAGAGAGTTTAAAAGGGGTTTTTCTTATTATTCGCAATCAGAGAGTTGCATTAATTGATTTTGGGCAATATCTTACACCTTACAATTGGATAACAAATGTGTTCTGGATAAGAGGTGTTTGCAGCCATTTCTATTACAGGAACCAAAATAGATGACCTTCTGTTCTAATTTCATTTGCATTACATTTGCATTTGCATTTATTGAATTCATATTGCATCACCAATGCTGAGGAGTCATAAGATGTGTGAGTTCTCAAAGTTGGCTAGGTTTAGGATCTAATTTTTGCCTGAGTTAATCTTGCCTAGGATTTACTTGGTTTTCCTCTTTTGTTCTCGGGTTAAGAATGCACCCAGTTAGTTTAGGCAATAAACAAATTCGTTGCATATAATTTCATAAGGGAGTTGTACCTTCCAATTTAGAAGAAATCTATCAATCTCATGATAGATTATCCAACTGTTGGCATCTAATTGTTCTTTTAGATTTGGGCATTTTGAGAGTTTATTTAAAAGGACAATCTGTTTACCAACACTGCCTGAATGTACACTTTATCATAGTCAACCATAAAGCATACATCATCTTTGTAGTCTTCAACCAATTTTGGTGGAATTCGAAACCTATTATTCATCCTTTCCTTGAAGTCTTCAAAATAATTATCCATGATGCTATCAAAATTTTCACCCATTTCTGCTACAAACTCATTAATCTGATAAAGAATGGGAATATCTTTTCTCCACACTACAGTTCCTTTAGATGGAAAGAATTTTTGAATATAGATGAATAAACAAGTCAACAGAGAACCAAATTTATAGGGATTGTTCTTTGAAGTCCTTATACTATCCATGTTCTTGTTTAATTGTTTCAATAGTAGTTCAGACAGGTCAAATTCAAGATTCTTCTTTACAATTTTGAAGGCCAAATCCACAGCCTCACAGGGTACATTATTCAGTTACCTAGAGCTATAGATTTTGTGAGCAATGACATGAGTGCCAAATCTTAGTTTGACATCAGATATAGTGCTGACCTTCAAACCTCTACCGTCCCACTCGGCTAGAGTTTTCTTCCCTAACTCATACCATCCTAGGGTTTTGGTAACCTTCACTTTGTTGAGCATAGGGAGACTCATGATTTTGTGAATCATCTTCTTTGTGATTAACATTGGTTGCTCTAACCATAGTTGCCCATTGTGCACCCAACTAAAAATATACCTAATCCATTTGGTTTGGAAGGTTCTTGGCATATGCAAGATATGAGTCAAGCCTTTGGTTTCAAGATGCTTATGCTCAGGTTTCAGAGAGCCATCAACACTCATTTCTCCTAGGGCATTATCCATCTCTAAGTTTCCTATCTCTTGAACATAACATTTAAAATGTGTAAAAATATCATTTATAAGGAGTACCTTTGGTGGAATTTGAGATTGAGCACCGTTAGGGTCAAGTGATTCTGCAATGACCGAAACAATTTTGAAGTTGGGCGCTTTCCATTCTATACCCTTTACTAGAATTTATGAACCTCATTTTGCCTTGGTGCTGCTGCTACTCCTGGATGCCATTGATGCTCAGTAAAAGATAGAAATTTTTTGAACAAATCTTTCACTGGAAAATCGCTTGGAATCGCTCAAAATTGCTTGAATTTCACCTAAAAATTTCTTAGCTCTGAAATCATGATGAAGAATGAAATTAAATTCTGCCTTTTTTGATGAAAATTTTGTCATTAATGTTTGGTACAAAGGTAGATGAGATGACATAGTGCTTGAAAAGGTGTCATTTACTTGCTCAGTAGAAGCTTGCAACTTGGTGATCGAACAAGATTTTGGTTACTCCCAACCTAGCTTGGTAAGGTCTTCAACCAACTTTCCTTGGTAGATGTAACTCGGCAAAAGATACACATTCTTTGATCTTTGTGTATCTAGAATACTGATTTGATCATTTTTCTTTCTTTTATTTTCGAACTACTTGAGATATTACTAGTAGATGCAGTTCCATATCCTTATTTATGGATCTAACTAGAGATGGTATCACCCACTTCTTGAGTGACATTGCCATCGTTTGAACTATCTTGCTCGGTAGATTTTGAAATCCACTATTGCCTCATTTGCTTCCAAATGTTTTCAGCTTTAGCTTTCTTTTCATCTTTAACTCTTCCTATATTCGTGCAATTTTTAGCTATATGACCGAGTTCTATACATGTATAACATCTTACTATTGTATCTCTTTTTCTCAAGTGATGCCTTGAGCAGTCTTTTCCAATATGTCCATATTCTCCACAATAATGACATCTGCACCAAGTATTATAGTCCCATCCAAAGATTGCCTTGACAAGTTGTTCAGCTGGATTGAATGATTTGGATCTACATTGGAATGCCTTGTGACCATGCTTCTTACATTTCTGACAATTGCCTTCAAATTTTGGTTTCTCCTTACATTCATTAGCTTTATGACGATGCTGACTACAATTGTAGCATTTCCCATTGAATTTACCTTTTCCATTGCTCCAACACTTGTTTTATGTGTGACCTAGCTTACCACAGTGATTGCAAGTAGGTCTTTGATTCCTTTAGGCACCTTGTTTGGAGGTTTTGCCTTCTTCCTTGTAACCAAGTCCAGCTTTACCTTTTTGTCTATGAAGATTTCGCTCACTTTGTTGATTTAATTAAGTCATGTCTACTTGAGATTTCATCATTCTCTCATTGATTTTCCTTTTAGTGATCGATTCATTCTCCAAACATTCATTGATTTGTCTTTTAGATATCAAGTCACTTTTAAAGCTTTCATTGATTTGTCTTTCAATGATTAAATCATTCCTCAAGCTTTCATTCTCAGATCCCAAATTCATAATTTCTTCATTTGCATTAGATAGTTGATCTACAAGATCTTCATGCTAAAGGGATTGATTATTTCTTGCCTCTAAGTCTTCATTTTCCTTGTCTCTCTATTCCAAAATTTCATAGAGCCCAATTGATTGAATTTTTTGTTCTGAGCTTTCTTCTTCTTACAGAGAACCATTATTTGCTAGGAGTTTCTTGATTGCCTTATTAGCTACATCTGAACTGCTTGATGGTAAAACAACTTCAATCTTTTCTTCAACATACTGATGATCATTCATTTGTCTTGCAAGTTCCTTCCTTCTCTTGAGGGATTGAGAAATATGCTCCTTTGCTTCTTTGAGTTGAGTCATGGCCATTTCAAAATCTAGCTTTTCATTTTCAATAGCTTTGTCTAGTCTGAATATCTCCATTGTCCTTGATCTTTGCTCAAGTTGTCAAGCTTTGTCCTAAGAACCAAATTACTTTGATACCAATTTTTGGAAATATTCAAGATATGATATGTTATTGAGAGGGGAGGGGTGAATCAGTAACATCAAAACTTTAAACAATTCAGCACTTTAACCATATATACTATTCACCATTTATTCTTCCAAAACTACTACATATATGAGAAATTAAACATCCATAACACATGTACACAGAGATTTGGTAACCCAGAAACCTTCCAAATAGAAAGTAAAACTAGGGTGGGGATGATACCCACAAAACTTTGTTACTACAGTATGAAGTTGGCTTATTAAGGCTTACATTGACCACTTCTGGTGATCTACCCTGTTAGGAGCAAAAAGGACTGCTAGGTCCACCTTGTTAGAGGATTTACAAACATACATTGAAGTATGCACTTTGTTAGGAGATTTATACAAAGACTATTAGGTCTACCCTGTTAAGGGATTTACAAAATTGATTCACCTGTTAGGATGAAATAGTGGATCTACTTACAAACTTGATTTTCTGATTAGATCCTTGAAGTATAGATCACCTCTTGTGACTGATGAATCTTTATTGTTCCTTGTAGACCTTGCTAAATATTTTTCTCTTCTGCTAATTCATATTTACACTTCTCAAAACATTACATATCTCTCTTGATACTCTCATCCATATATCGCATACATCTTGCAAATGATATAATACATTACATATATACCATTCCAATAATTACAATTGCAAGGTCGGCCAAAACACAAGTGAACAAAACATTACTGAGTCAGCCCAATAGTAAATAACTCGAGTTCACTGAACTGACTCGATGACCATCTGATACTTGGCATCCACTACATTACTCGACATCATCATGCACTCAGTAAAAGTGAAGGCTCAGTCCATACTACTCACTCGATGTAGTTCTAAACTCGATAACAACAGGTGACTCGATAGATGTAGTGTCACTCGGTAAAAAATGGATCCTTTGTTTACCTTGATTTCGCTTGGTAAACACTACACTTCCATTACTTGGTAAATGTTACACTTCCATCACTCAGTAAACATTACACTTCCATCACTTGGTAAACATTACACTTCCATCACTCGGTAAATGTTACACTTCCATCACTCAGTAAACACTACGCTTCCATCACTCGATAAACATTGCGCTTCCATCACTCAGTAAACATTGTGAAGCTTGGTGAACACTGGAATGCTCGGTTGCGAAGCTCAATTAACATTGGAACTCTTAGTGTAAACTGTGAAGCTTGGTTAACTCTAGAATGCTCGGTGTGAACTGTGAAGCTCAGTTAGTGTTGGAAACTGAGTGCTGAGCTTGGTAGCTATACTGATATGGATAAGTGTTGTCACTAATGGCAATAATAACTTAATGCCAACAGAAACTCCTAACATGGTTGAGCCTTCTAACAAGGCCTAGTGCTCTAACAAGGACTCAAGACACTATATGTACTTCACAGACTCCTAACAGGGTCAATATCCTTAACAAGATCCTTTTGTTTAGTGTATCATCTAGTGGGAATCATCCCCAATAGGGTTTCCCTTGGCCAAGGTTTCCCTAGTTAACAAACAATGGTGTTATGAGTTCTTTATGTGCATGGTTATATTTATTGTTCAACATTGTTGGTTTACTTTCATATGCAAGTTATAGAGTAATTAATAATACTCAGTTGTGGATAAAAGTTTGTAATATTCTGATTCACCCCCCTCTCAATATTATCTATTTTTAAAACAACTAAAGTAGTCATTGCTTCACAGTATTAACTTTAGGTTCCCCTTAACTGCCAATGACCATGTGATTCTTCTATTTTTGCTACTTCATGGACTTGACTTATAATTAACTTAACCTACTTGTGACCCTACAATCATGAGATTTATACACTTTCTCTCTATCACTACACTATCATCAAGTAATCTTTAATTTAGGACTAATTGTTAATGTATTCACTAGGTCATAACTTAAGATATATTGAATACTTCATAGCTAGCAACCTTTTGCACACCCTTGATCTTATCTTCAGCTAATGGCCAAGGATCTATCTTCAAAGGTAATTTACTTTCAACTAACCAATCGTATTTTCTCCTTTTATTGATTGAATTTTCCACTCATCCATGTATGTGCTTGATACAAATCAATTTATCTACATTTTGAGCCTGATCACTATGATATCTTCCATGAAAACTATAACATAATGTGAATCTTCACCTTCAACATGATTAAGAATAGGGAGTGATAGATCAATAAAGTATCCAAACCTTGTTTTCATTAGGGGAACACATGAACAAACCCTCCAAAACCTAATCACCTAACCTTTTGACTAGTGCATTGCTCACATGTTTTCTCGCATTAGGTTATATCAAGGGGATTATGATAAGAGCGATCATCCTATGGGCATTCTAGACTCAGACTAAAGAAATTGACATGGTGACTTGACTAAAACCTAAAGTAAAAATGAATAAATTGAAAATTGAGAAATACATTTCCAAGGCATGGGAAAGGTGTAGGTAAGTTGCTAGGTGGATTATGGGGAAAGGTTAGTTGTTAGGATTATTAGAATTAGTTAGTTTAGAAAGTCATTACGATGTTCAGAAATTGTTTTGAATTAGTAAAATTTAGATTTTTTAGTATTATTTAATTATTAATTATTAGTATAGTTAGTTAGAAATTTATATATGATTTAGATAGGGTTAGTAAAAGATTGAAAGGATAATATAGAAATTAGTACTTGGTATATGTATTTTGGTGATTGATAATTGGGTTTATTTTGAGATTATTTCTTTATAGTTTGAATATTTAATTTGTATGGGGAATGTTTGTTTTAAATTTTATAGTATTCTGTATTAGTTGGAAATTAGTAGGATTAAGAGATGGTTAGGTTAGTGTTAGGGTTTGATAATATGGTTTTATAGTTAAATATTATGGATCAGATATAGTAGAATCTAATTCAAGTATTATATTAGAAATTGTGTTTTTATTTTATAGCTTTTGAATTTAAATCCATTCTAGTTAGTAAATTATTAAATGAGACATAAGTTATGGAAAAGGGTCATAGTTTGAAGTTGAATAAGTGTTAGGGTATGTAAATGAAAAAATGTTTTCAAGTTGGTATAATGTTAAATTATTAATTGATGACTTGATTTTGATATTTTAATAGTTTTAGGATGATGTTTAACAAATATAATAACAATCAAATATATGGGGCTTAAGATAGAAATTTGATAATCAGAAAATGTTAATGTTTTGGAAATGTATAGATTAAGGTTAGCTAGAAAACTTGATGGGATGAGTTTTAATTATGTTAGAAGATAAAATGTATGTTGTAACTAGTTTAATGATGAATATTTAATGTTTTGATCTAGTTGTATTAGGTTATGTTAATAATTAAGGTCAAGTATTAAGGTGGTACGTCAACTTCCTATAAATGCAAAACTAGTTTACCGAGGGTTTTGAACTAGTATAATGAAATGAATTAAGGTATCATATCAACCTAGTGAAACTTATGTTAACGATTGAATAATGTTCTAAAATGAAATTTAATCAAGCACAGTTGTTTTAACCATTAAATAGGGTTAAAAATTGAATGTGTAAAAGTTGTGGTGTTTTCTATGCTCATGTTTGAAGATCAAACTTAAGACTCTACTAAAAATCTACCTAACTATCTCAAAGTTGATTTGAGAACTTGGAAACCCTTAAATATTACACCTTTGAAACACATGAAATTAGGGTTTATTTAATCAAACTAAATCAATTGATGCTAAGAGTTTTATAACACAATGACTTATGGTTTTTAACCAATCTAGTAGGTCTCAATACCGAATCTGCATCCTTTGAAATAAAATAAATATTCAAATTTTTCCTAAACCTCAAAATATGAAAGAACTCTTTTATGGTTACTTCAGCTTACCTTTAACCTAATTGATGTTTTAATCAAACTAAAACCCCTAAACTTTAGTAAACTAATAGTGCAACCTTGTGACTCGAACCCATTTTATGATGCCACAATCCTTCTGGTATGATTTCAATGTTAGTATGTGTTTAACATAGTTTTTATTACCTTTCAAAAAAAATTGTTGTTTTGTTTTCACCCCAATTTTTTAGGCATGACATTTTGGTATCAGAGCCTAGGTTTGTAACACATGGACAACAATGGGTCCATGTTAAGTGTGGACATTTAAATGTTACTGTACGAAGTAGGGATTTCTCTTTGTAGAATTTTAAGAAGCTAATGTATTATTTCTAAACAATGATAGTAATAAGTAAACTTAAGAAAAACCTGATATTGATATTAATGGTTGTAAATGGTCAACCATATAAGATAAACCAGTCTTAGTGACTTGAAACAAATGACCACAAGAAAAAATGTTATATTTATTTTAAGGTAGATTATGATCTCATAAATAATTCAAAATTATTGTGATAACCTAGTAAGTAATCAGAGATAATGTGTTTTGCATCATCTTTAGTAGAAGTCAGATTATGTCTAACCTAGTCACTAGTGGAAGAATCATAGTTCATATTGAGTATGGACATGATCAAGTAGACTAGTATTGGTTTAGATATTACAACATAAGTAGAGGAAACCTACGATCTTCAAAATTTAATTTTGTACCTTTGGATTAAAATATTGAATAGATAAAATGATGGTGAGTAAATAGGAAGGTAACAATTGAAAAGTATGCCATGCTATCAAGCTATTGGGATACCTATGATCTATTATGGTTTAAAATGTATTGTTTCGGCAATCCTTGGAAAGAAATAAAAGCTCAATTAAGATCTACAAGTAACCTTTGGAAACCTTGAATGATAGGATTATCAATGTGAGAAGCTAATTCAACAAGAAATTTAGTTAGGAACACATAAAAAATAAAATAACCCCAATTCTACTATGAGTAATAGAACCTTAATCAAGCAATAAATCTATCTAAATATGATAATAATAATGTGATTAAATGGTGAGAGGTATGTAACATATAGTATTGAACTGGTAAGATAGAAAATGTAAACTTCTAAGTTAACATTATGTGAGTCTGTTTATGCTAGCATGCTTATTGTATAAGCATAAGTGATATTAAATTATAATAACCAAGTGTATACTCTTAGACCTTAATATTGGTAATTATTAGATCAAATATAACTCTATAAGTTAGAGGAATTAAGGTCACAATGAGATTATCAACCTAATATGAAATAAAGTGTCAAGTTTCAAAATTAAGTTCAATAAGAGGATTAAAAGGCATCAGGTGTGATAAGCAAAGTGATGATGACCTATATGTTTGGTGAGGAGATAGTTGTAAGAGTGGATAAGTAAACATTGACATCATCCTAATAATAGCTTTATACCTACCTAGTTGTGAACCTTCGACCTAGGGATGAATCCATAAGTTATTTATGACTAGAAGAATCTGAAATATGGATTACCAATAAGCACAACAACATTCAGTGCACTCTTTGATAATAAGTAGAATTTGTGTAAATAATAAATTAATACATGACAAGTGCGCGCGCGCGCGCGCGCGTGTGTGTGTGTGTGTGCGCGCGCGTGGGTGTGTGTGTGTGTGTGTGAGATCATACCAATTTTGGTAATATTGATAACACCACTTCAACTAGTATGTTGTGGTTAATTTAATCTAAGAAATATTATGGGTAGATGCCTTAGTATGTAATTATTTTGGATTAAGAATAAGGGGGTGTTATTATAACTACAACTTATAGTACAACTCCCCTATCAATAATGTCTCTACATGTTTAGGTTCATCAAATAGAGACCCCTATAACAACAAGAGCATGAAAGGAGACACCTTTTTAGTATCCTCGCATTCCCACTATTGGGCGGTTTCTAGTCTAGACATCACCCTTAGTATGATAAAGCCTAACTTTACGGTGATGTCAATAAAGATGGATATGTAGTCAGTATGTGGGATTAATCATAATTTGAGAAATATATTCTTTGGACCACCATCTGATTTCAATGCAAGATACTTGCAATAAATTTGGAAGACCTAAGATTCTTGCTTTCTCTCAGTGACCCTAGTATGGCCAGATTATGTCAGCGATATAAATTTTGTATGCAAATGGATTTATTTTCTTATTTGTCCAATTTCAGATTTTGGTATTTTAATATTTCTTTTCTTCTTGCCAAAAATGTGATGTGGGGCTTCTTAGAAAAAATTATTATTGTGGATGATTCTATTTTGTCTCTAGGACATGTTTTTATTGTTAATCTTAGATTAGTTTTGACATATGAGTGACAATACACTTCAATAATTTGCTTAGTTCATGCCGAACAAGTAATGTATGTTGGGCATTAGTTGTTAGATATACCAGTATGTACCGAGTAACTAGTAAGTTTCAAGGTTCTCAAGTGTCAAGTAGATAGATGATGCCAAGTGAGTCAGATGCCAAGTGATAAATGGATGTTGAACCATTTAGAGGTCAAGTTACAACATTGAAGATATAGTGGATGTTATGCATTTGACACTTTAAATGCTAAGTAAACAGTTTTGGACATAGTTGTTTGTAATAGAAAAAAATTCTATGTAAACCATTTTTTAGGTGACTTAAGGATTGTTTTGTAATTCTAGATGATAAGGAAAAATCTATATTGAGAATCCCTATGCAGTACATGTAATCAATCAATTGAATGGATGTTTTAAGTGGCAAAGTGGGTGAATCAACATCATTGATTTATATTTATCCCTAAGTCACCTATGTCTTCATAAGGAGGAAAAACCCTAAAAGATGTAAGAGTAGAATGTGCAAAGAGATAAGTTTTCATGCACAAATAGAGAATCCATGGTGGCTAAGGAGTTGTGAATTGAGATGCATTTAAAAATTAGTTAGAGAAGAATAGAGGAATGTAGTTAAGAGGATAGAAGTGATACATCTAATCAAAGAAGATCAAGTACACATCAAGAAAGAGACAATATGTTATCCAATAGCAAAGTGCTAACCACATGATCATTGCTAAGACATTTTAAAAGGTGAGTCAGTTAAATATCTTAACAAAGTAGTCCTAATAGGCTACTGTAAATAATTTAACAGGGTGCTTACATCATTATAAATTTTAAGTCCTTTAATTAGCCACACTTCTAATAGGGTGTTGAAATCCTTTAACAGGGTAAGATCTAACAATATTGTAAGCCTTTAATAGGGCAGACCTTTCACATGGTTGATCATAGTTTATGATCAAACATTGTAGCCTTCATTGGATACAATTTATTATTGTAGTAGTGAAGATTTGTGTGTGCCATCCCCACTTCAATTTTACCTTCTCATTGGAGGGTTTCTAGGTAACCAAATATCTTGTGTCATATAGATGTTGAATATTATTTGCTTTCATGGTATGGATGAATATGTTTACCTAGCTATTTTAGATTACATAAATTTTTTGAGATGGATGTGTAGTGAATGAATTTATGGTTAAAGTTTTGAAGGATTGATTCACCCCCAACCCCCACTCTCAGAGTTTGCTTTCCCTATTGTATTTCCAACAATTAGTATCAGAGCATTGGTTCTCTAGAAAGGAAAGCTTTGCAACTTTGAGGAAAGATCTTGAAGATGAAAGTCTACAAGTTGGAAAAGGTAATTGATAATCTAAAGATTGAAATCTAGCTTTCCCTACATCAGTTGAATGAAGAAAGAGATGAGTTGCAGAGCTCATTAAAGAGAAGGAAACAGATAGCTATTGAATAGAATGACACACATTACCAAGAGATTTGAATTGTTTGTAGATGGAAACTCAAATGAATTTAATGCAACAGTTGCAGATTTGATGGAAAAGAATGGTGCCCTACCCAAAGAGGTCACAAATTTTAAGATAGAACTAGAAGTCCAATTAGTATATCTATGTGAGGTGACCAAGTAGAAAAATAAATATAAACAAGAAAAAGTCATGATTGCAGATGACAAAGGGATACTGTCCAACAGACTAGAAGAGAAGACATTAGATGTGAATAGGATTTCTTACATGCAACTAGAAACATTGAATCAAATAATGATATCCAATCATTGATTGAATGAAAATGATTTTGAGATCACAACACTAAAGTTGTAGAATGAAAAACTGAGAAATACTTTGAAAAGAGAAAAATAAATTGGTTAAAGTTGCAATGGACCTAGTGAAGCCATCAAGTACTTTGAGAAATTGATGAGATCTTCTAGATCTAACAATGATACTACTGGATTGGGTTACGCCATTACTAAAGAAGGAGAATCATCTAAAAGTGGTGAACAAAGATGCAAAAAAGGTAAGATATACAAACTCACTTGTCATAATTATGAAAAGATAGGTTATACAACAAATGTTTGCAAAAGCATAAATGCAAATCAAAACCATAAGAAGAAATTAATGGGTAACTGCCACAAGTGCAATGATCAAGGACATCAAGCACATGAATGCAAGTCCAAGACATCAAGCACATAAAGATTTGAAGGTTATTCCTACAATTGTAAGAAGTATGGACATAGAGCATAAGAGTACATATCGAAGCCTAACTGGTCATCAAACAAGCAAGCAAGGGTAAACCATACTGATAGATTCTACTATTGGGATTATAATACAAGGTTTAGTTTTAATTATTGTCAAGAGTATGAGCATGATGCTAAAAAATGTATTAGAACACATTTTAGAAGTGACTATAGTAGATGGTTGAGTCAAACTACATGTTTTAGTTGTTTGAAGATTAGTCATATAAGTAGAAATTGTCGAACAAGGTCAAAAGCACCTAGCAGCGAATTCAATATAGGAAAAGGAAAGGTTGATACTAAAAAAGTCAAAGTGCAGATGAACAAGACATGGAAGAAAGATGAAGATTGCAATACATCAAGTTCAAATGGGATCACTTCATCCAATGGATCAAGTCATCACACCACCCCCAACTAGGCAATAAAGAGAGGTGTGTAGGATTAATATTTCAAAGTTCACTTATACGTCAGTTCCAAGGATTCAGTTCTGAAAAGATCATATATGCATAAAGTAAGATGAAAAGTATTGGTTAGAAATTGGAATAAATATATAAGTTTTCATGTTACTATTGAGCATAAAAAGTTTCCCTATTTCTGCCAACTGAAAATTTAGTAGTTGGCAACCTATCGAAGGTGATATTGTTGGCTGAGCTTGTTGTGGTTGTTGAGCATACTAGGAATAACATGGAAGTTGATTGAGTCAAAATTGCTATTGGAGCTGATTTTATAGTTGTGTAAGCAGTAAGCATTTACTACGAAGTTTCAAGGGCTATATGGTCAATTTTTGACTTATTTTCAATTATTCAAAATTGAAGAAAGCACAGAGCTGAAGGAAAATTAGAGAAATTGACTCAAACATTTGCAAACTGAATTCAACCACTACATGACACTAGACATCAGATTTTGCAAGGTATTTATCATGTGCCAAGCTATGTTTTTTTAAATTTACGCAAAACTTATTTAGTTGTTATGGCATCTGGCTCTTTTATTGCTTTGGTTAATGAAGGAAAATGAAGTTTTAAATGTTCAGTTGATTGGCAATGATATCAAACAACCAACTTTTAGAGCTATTCCTAACATTGCATATAAAGGAGACCCATCTAGTGCATTATCTATGATACCACCACAAGTTTTAATGATAAAATATGTAAGGTGTTGCTACACCTATAAGGTAGGAAGCATTAGAGACATGGAAATTGTTGTGCTATTCATAACACACGCCCCATTCTGCCAGGAATGGGGACCCCCTACTTTTTTGACTCTCAGACTCACAGTTCGAGAGTCGGGAGAAAAAAATTTGGTTAGAGTTGTGTCAAAAATTTGGAAAAACAAAATAAGAAAAAAGAAAATCAAACCAAAATGGTTGAAAAAATCACAAAAAAAAAGAAAGAATACATAGTAAAATAAAAATAAAAATCCCTCCCCTTAGCCACACACGTGCGCGCATCGAGGCACAATGCTCATGTTTGTGTGAGGGGGGGAGAGGGCTATAAAACCCTTCCCCCTCTCTTCTTTATTTTTTATTTTGCAAGGGAGGTCAAAGTGGAGGAAGAGGTGAGTTTTAACTACACCCTCCCCGCCCCTTTTTTTTCATGTGCCTTGTGCATGGGCACTGGGCGCCACGTGCGTAAGCGCTATAGCCCGCGCTGGGTGATGAGTGCCACCATGTGTGCCTGGGCATTGGGTGCTACTGCCCGCATTACGCACTGGCACTGTGGACTATGCATTGGCACTAGGTGCCACGCGTGTCGCATGCACAGGGACTATAACCCACACTTGGTGCTGGGCATAAGTCGTGCCATGCACGCGGGCATTGTGGCCCATGCTAGGCACTATGACCCACACTACGTGCAAGGTTTTCTCTCATGCATGCACCTCAATGCACGTGCCCACACCGGCAGCAATTTCATTGTTGCATTTTTTTGATAAGTTAAAACCCAAGAAAAATAAAAATCATAAAATTATAAAAAGTAAAAAAATTTTAAAATTTTAAAAATAAATAAATAAATAATATATATAATGTTAAAAAAATAAATATATACATATATATATACATGTATATATGTATATATATAGATATATATATATATATATATATATGTATATATGTATATATATAGATATATATACATACATATATATATATGTGTGTATATATATACATATATATATATATGTATATATATAATATATATATGTATATGTATATATGTATGTATATATGTATATATGTATATATATATATGTATATGTATATATGTATATATGTATATACATATATATATGTGTATATATACATATATATGTATATACATATATACATATACATATATATATGTATATGTATATGTATATATGTATATACATATATATGTATATATACACATATATATATGTATATACATATATACATATATACATATATATATATATATATTATATTATATATATATATATACATATATATATACATATATATATATATATTATATATATATATACATATATATGTATATATACACATATATATATGTATATACATATATACATATATACATATACATATATATATACATATATACATATATACATACATATATATATGTATATATATACACATATATATATACATATATATATGTATATGTATATATATATATATATATATAATGTTAAATAAAAATAATATTGAATAAGTCTCCAAGGGGGACATTTTTTTTCTTGCTTACATTTTTATCGCTATCCAATGACTGATCGTGGTTTCTTTTTCTTGTGATGTGCAGGTAACATAATCAGATGGTGTCCACATTTGGATCAGCAGTGAAACTAGTTGTTAACAAATTTCAAGGCATAACCCCAAAATCAAGGTTACTCGCTGAGATCAAAGACATGGACCTCAAACATATTGACTTGGGAGAATTCCTGAGAGTTTGCAACAGTCTGATAGAAAGGTCAACCTTGAGGTCCACATTAATACGTTCCAGATTAGTGAATATAGCATCACATCTAGGGACTAAATAGTCAGCTGAGTTGATCATGACCTTATCACTCCTCCATCTCCACCATAGATTATAGTGGTGGATAAGGGTTCAATTACTCCTCCACCTTTGAGATTAGAAGAGGAACATGCTTAAAGGGAACCAACATCACAAGAACAACCTAAACCAAGGGCTACTGATAAAACATCAAAAGAGGCACAAATAGTAGAGTATGCACAACAACCTTCCAAGGCTATCGAGGATCAAACCACAGGTCTACGAAAATTGAGACTATAGAAGAAGAGTTCTCATAGCAGGAGACTACAAGAAAGAGTGACAAAGGGAAGGAGGTAGTTGAACACCCCCCTTCATCATCCAGAGCTAAGGTTGCATATAAACACACCCCAAGGTGGTTTTGAAAAGATTGAGATCCAAACACTTCAAAGGCAAGTAGAGATCTTAAAGGTATATCTAGCTGAAGTTGTTGATCCTCTTGATCTTGAATGCCCTGAGGAGACTCTGAATACCATTCTTATAGAAGGAGAAGGCACACGGCTCTATCCATTTTTGAAAGCTTGCCAAGAATGGAGACACAACCTCAGGAAAAAGGTGACACCATAATCATAGGGAGCTTGAAGTTGTTGCATGCTATGCAAGAGAATGTGAACAAGGTCATTGCAATATTGAGGTAGGACTTCAGTATCATGGATGAGGTATGGGCATGGAGTAAAGATTTGCAAACTCTACAATCCATTAAGGGTCAAAGGTACCACATCCTAATTAATGTATATAACAAAGAAGAGTTAGACATGATAGATGATTGGATAGAGAAGATACCAGATGGAAATGAAGTGATGGAAACATTGCATGAGGAAATCCATAGGCTCAAGGACCAAGCCCAAGAGCAAATTTTGGAAGCAGAAAAGTTGTACAGTGATGCATGCTTGGACATTTTTGAAGATGAAGAATGAGAGAAGCTATTTCGAGTTGAGGTAGTAGTGGAGAATTTTAGGGAGACTTTAGAGGAAGCATCCAGTGATGAAGACATCAAACAAGCTTTTAGGATGGAAGAAGCACTGATGGAGTTGGACACTAAACTGGGAGACTTTGCAGAGACTCGAACCAACGTGGACAATTATAGATAGAAAGTGAAGGACAAGTATGAGGCTTTGGATCTTCTAGATGTGGCTAAGATCATTGAGATGATAGATAAATTCAAGGGCAAACATCCAAACATAGCTTTGGGATGAATAGGAATGAAACCCAAATGCCAGAATTTCAAATTTGACACTTGGTAAAATTTTGAGTTCTTGGCCCAGTTGAGCTCCATAGGTCCACAGGTACGCAACTCCATAGGTTTGCAGCTCCACAATTTAGAGATGCACCAATAGTTAATTGTTAGTTCCAAAAATAGCACTTTCTATGCATTGGGAGCACATTTTGACAACAAGTTAACTCTAACATACTTTATGTGAAGGGCCAGATTCCATTTTTGACACCTCCATGCACTTCCACTTTGACTGATGGCTTCCTCCTACTTTCTCTCTTGTTTCTTCTTTTTTTTTTCCATGTAAAAGGCTCATGCACCCAAATAATGAGTGAAATATGGATGGAGTCCCTCTAAGCACCAGATTAGTTGATAGTTTGTATATATTTAGTTTATTTTTATTATTAAAAGCATTTTATTACATGTAAGATATCTCTCACCTTAACACAAATTGAGGAGATGATTTCTTATGAATACCATATTTTGAAATGTAAAAAGGGTCACCAGTATTATGTAATTAAGTTATGCTTTTTGTGCTCGCATTTGGATTGTAGTGATTCTTTCCTGAATGTGTCATGATTTTGTGAATTTTATTCATAAGATTGTGATGGAGCCAAAATTTTATTGTGTGATTTCTAGTTGTGCGATTCTATAGTTTTGGTGTTTGCTACATGTATACAAATTCTACTGACATAACGAGCTTCAGAAGAGATCAACAGTTTGTGACTACATAGCTTTTTGTCTCACATGAGTGCACTTTTAGTGGTCTTGTGATTCGATGGAAGGTGAAACAACATTCAATCAATAAAAGTTTCTCATCGAGGATTGCATCAATGGATTCTAGGAAGCATTGCTCCTATTTTCATTGGTTTCTCACTAATATATTCGAAAGCTTAACTTGCAATGTGTTGTGTCCAGTAGCTTATGTCCAATTAGGATTTTCAATTTCATGCTATTTCGATTTCAAGTTATTTGTCTTCAGTTTCATTATTTTCTTTACTAACCCCCTTGTTAGAATAGGAACACATTTTAGTTGCATTGGTAGTTTGCATTCATTCAAAAAACATAAAATACAAAAAAATATATCGCTTTGGTGTATGATTCTGAGACAGCAAATAGGTTTTACTTTATTTCTGAGACAAAAGTGTTCTAGTACTAGTAAAAGCCTCCTTGTGAACAACTACATTTATCTTCAACTGAGCAGATTCTAGTACATCGCAAGACAAATACAAAACCTTGGAGATGATCCTCAAAAGGGGTTAGCTTTTCGAGAGAGGATATCACGCAATGGATTACTATCGTTTGCCTTGTGTCAAATGAGCCCCCAATAGAAATAAGAGACTTATATGGAAAATTATGTGAAAATAATGTATTGAAAGAGGAATACAAGGTTGTAGAGAGAAAAGGGTTAACTCGTGCCCTAGATTTTCTAAACATATTCAAGACAAAATGGATTAAGATTGTGCTTACTAGAATACATGCCAACTCTGTATGGTTGAAGGATGGCCCTATCAAAATCTCTAAAAGGATTATTTATAGAGTGATAGAGTATGCAACCCTAGACAGACCAAAGACTATGAGGAGTGATGCAAAAGAGGCAATTGAGAAGAATTTAGGGGCACTATGGAACAAGAGAGGGATGACCATAGACACAATTACTGATCCCTTAATTGCATTGAAATTAGAGTTATTGCGAATTAATTCTTTTAATCCAACATGTTAAATAGGGTACCATGTATGGCTATTGATTTAGGTTACAAGATACTAAAGAAAGATCATTCTTATGACCTTGCTAAGTTACAACTACAATAGTTATCAAAAAAATTGGGAGCCATAAGAAACACAAAAGGTGCACAATGCAAATTTTGTTAAATACTTGTTTGTATGTTTTTCTATGTGTGGAAAACATTTCGTACATTTGGGAAAGTATCTTGGAAGACTATTAGGTTAGTTGTAGTGCATATTGCTGAATTCATGGAGCAACTTGGAGATAATTTTGAGTCTATAATGACTAGTTATTATGAAGACTTTAAGAATTCAATGAAACAAAGACATAGGATTCCAGTGTCGCTAGTAGAGAAGCATTAAATTAATATTTTTTGTTTTAGTTGATGTTTATTTCACTTATGTACAAGCTATTGTTCCAAGGGTGGGATGGCCCAAGACATTTCCTTATGAGATTAATGTGGATGAGGCATCTACACCCATCACTGCTTTACTGGTAAAGGAAGTAGATAAGGATGATACTAGTTTTAGAAATTATGATGTAGCAAAGTCAAAGATCACAATGGATTTGAAGTTAACTTCTTTATTGAGGAAGAAGAATAAGATTATGAAGAAGCTCAAGGAAAATTTTGGTGAAGAGGCAAAAGGAGATAAAGAAGAAGAGGAAAATGAGAATGATGAAGATACACCTACCCAAGCACAGCTAGTTCTTATACAAGGTCAAGGTAAGGAACAAGGAGAAGAAGAGAAAAGAAAAGAAGCCAACTGCAAGAAAACCTAAAAAGGTTGTGAAACCTACATAATAAAAGCCTACAGCTCATGTTACCAGGGCTAGCAAAAGAGCTACTCCTAAGAAGACTCGGGAAGTTTAGAAGCCTAAAGGAAAGAGAGCTAGCACAACTACGAAAGAAGATGAACCTAAGTAGAAACAAAGATAGAAATATATTGCCTAACTTGAATTAAATGAGGAGAGGGCTAAGTCAAATGACAACAACCAATTCAAAGTGATAAGTCATAGTCCCTCTTCTAATTTGCACAACTTGTGTTGAAATATAAAGAATAATACTGACTTAAGTGGATTTACACATGTTGAAGTTGATAATCTTGAGAGTTTAGAAATGGATAAAGTAGAAGAATCTATATATGCCATGATGGCAACATTTAAGATGACTCCAATTGAGATTTCCAACTCTTTACCCAACGTTGTATATGATAGAGTGGAGCAAAGGTGGGAATATAGTCTCACAACTGAGAGAAATATTAGAGAAACTACACTTGCAAGAGTGGTGCCAGACTTGGAAAAATCTGAAATGGCAAAGGCTATTAACAAGTATAAGGGGAGATATGCTCCAAAATACCAATACTTTAATATTTTACCTAAAAAAAATTGAATTTTTTCTATAGAGCACATGAATATGGAATGTAATCTATAAACTCGCAACAAAAAAGGCTATTGAGCAAGCACCTAAGGAAGTAGGTGAACAAAAAGTAGAACAAGAGGTAGTCGAAGCAGAAAATGATGAATCTATAAGGGAAGTACATGGGGAAGGCATTACAGAGGAAACAACTGAGGAAGAGAAACAACAAAATCAAAATGTACCAAAAGTACATATGTTGAGTGCCAGTCCACAAGTAGATACAATCAAGATTAAGAATGTCCTTGACATCACCATTTAGAACATCAATCCCCTAACAGAGAAGGATATGTATAGAAGATTTTAAATGATTCCACCAACAAGGCACAACTATGTAGACATCCTATTTTGGTGAGTGTGGATGAGATTGAGAAGGCAGAATTGGGATTTGTAGGGGAGAAAACACAAGAATTATCCATTATCACCCCTCAATCTATAGAGGTGCAAAGTACAATGTCTATTGTAGTATACCAAAAGAAGGACAAAATGCCCTTACATATTAACGCCAAGGTACAAAATGTTTTAGTACCATAAATTACAATAATTGAGAAAGAAGGGACAACAATCCATGTAGGTCAAGAAGCCAGTCCTGCATCTGCACCAAAAACACAAGGTGGAGTAGAATCTACAAAAAGGGAGAAGGATAGGATTAAAGATTTAATCATGACTACAAAACTAGAGGAAGTGATAGAAATTCAAACATTGGTTACCTTACTAGATACTGCTACTCCTACTCCTAGTCAAGCACTTCATAGGCTGAGTACAAAAGCCACACCATTGCAAGCATCAAGGCCTAGTCCTAGGACATCTGAGGTTCTTAAGGTGACATCCTATGGTGATATCAACTTAGATGAGGTGATTGAATTACTAGAGTTTGATCTTACATCAATCAATATAGATCAAATGAGAATATTATAGGATTCTCTAGCAATGAAGAAACACCGAGAACTACTTAGAAAGGAGCATAGAAAGAAACAAGCACTTCATGATACAAAGGAAATATTTCTTGATGGGTGAAAGTACAAAGTTGTGTCACCTTTCAGGCTGACTTATCAAAATAGAAAAATTTGAGTATTTCTATCTAAAAATCAGTTTTGTTCAAACATATGATCTTGATAAATTTATTCCTGCTAAGTATATATGATCTCACACTTTTCCAAACTCGAAATGTCTATTAAATACATGTTTTATACTGGTCAGTATCAAATTACTCAAGAAATAAAATTATTTCAGAAAAGTAACATTTCAATAACTCTTACTATTTTTTATGATTTTTTTTTAATAACATATAAACACTATTTTATAGAAATCAAAGTCAAGAATATTCTCACATAGAGTTCATAGTGTTTTAATTAGATATAGTATATTGTAATTAAACAATCCTAAAGTACATATTTTAACACTTGAGAAGATGTCAATTTTGACAAAGAAAAAAATATTAAATCATATCTGAAAATTTTGAAAATTATATGATTGTCTAGAGGAGAGAGACCTCTTCTAGAATCTATAAATTTTCTTTTGGTTGGAATAGATTTATTTTGAAAAATGTGGTGGGAGATGAAAACTATCGATTTGAATAAGTTGAAATTTGAATCATTATAAAAGAGAAAATATAGGTCTAAAGGTAATTTCATTTTTTTATTGTTCTAGCTACGTATGTTATCTATAACATAATATTAGACCAAAGGGAAATAATTTTATTTCCATGTAGTTTTGTGGTGGGAACTAGACCCCTAATTTTTAGCATTTTTTAGCAACCAAAAAGTTATGTTTAAAAAATAGGAAAATATATCATTTCTTTTTCCAAATAATTATTAAAAATTATAATGCTAAAATTCATTCATTTCTACACATTTCTTTAGTTTACTTCATTTTAAAATTATAAATAATAATACCAATTTTATGTTATTGAATGTGAACAAATATACTTTTGTTAGCTTTTTCCTTTGTAAAAGGAGGACACAGGTTTGTGCTTTTACCCTGATTCATTCACCCTATCCACACCTAATGAAGCCAAGCCAATCATTAAGAAGTTGGAAAATATTCTTAAGAAGATCAATGATGAAGACCTAGATACTAATATCAAATTACTAGAATGGTCTAAGAATACATTTCAAACAAAGGTGAATGAACAGATATCAAGTTCTACTGCATTGCACCAGGTTGAGTTAGCAACCAAAATTGGTGATGTGAAGAAGATGTTGGAGAATGTTTTTCTCTTTACACCAAGTTGTTCAATGTTCCCCTATTCACACAAGAACTAGAAAGACATATTGACCATCTAGAGGGAGATTTGAAGAAAAAAGGTAACATTATACAACAAATTCCTTGTCAAAGTTAATCTCATTTTAGAAATTTTCTATTAGCACAAGGTTAGTTAGTTTCTTTACACACCCAAGATGCAAATCTAAGGGCTACACTAATTAGCATCCCATCCATGTTAACCCCCCACATGGAGGTGTTACATAAGGAACTAGCCTACGCATAGACATTGATGAAAAAAGATCCCTATCTTTCTACTCATGAAGGCCTAGTCACCCTTTCTGTCAAGTTGGACATTCAAATCAAATCTCTAGAGGTACCATGTGATACCTGGGATGCAATATTACAAAATTATGATGGAGGTCCATAAAACATTTTTGGAAAAAAACACAATTCATGTACCACCCATGACATAAGTGTCAAAATTGAGAGAGAATGAAGAAAGGGGCAGAATGAGCTAAAGAAGAGCATACGTTTTGGGGGAGACCAAGCATAGAGGGAGACTATAGAAATATAGTCAGCAAAGTAGATCTACTTAGTAGGAGTATTTAGATTTAGAAGATATAGAATAGAAAACTCAACTCAGGGGGAGTTATCAAATTTTGAGGTATGACTGATATGTCATAAGTTTTTTCAAAATTTAAAAGTTTTGAAATTTTGTATGTAATCCAAGTAAAGGATAGAAATTATTTGAATTATGCTAAGATTACTCATGCATGACCAAGTGTTTTTACTAGTCATATCAAAGGGGGAGATTCTTAATCTCAGATTGATTTTGATATGTGTGACAATACACTTAAGTCATTTGCTTAGTTCATGTCAAACAAGTAATGTATGCCAAGTGTAAGTCGTCAAATATACAGTATATGTTGAGTAACTAGTAAGTGCTGAGCCATTCATGTGTTGAGTAGTCAGATGATGTTGAGTGAGTTAGATACCAAGTGAACAATGGATTTTGATTCATGTAGAGGTTGAGTTATAGAATTGAAGATATAGTGGGTGCTATGCATCAGATACTTCAAGTGTTGAGTAAACAATTTTGAATGTAGTTGTTTGTAATGGCACAAACTTCTATGTAAACTATTTTTGAGCTGAATTAAAGAGTGTTTTGTGATCCTAGATGATAAGGAGAAATCTATATTGAGAATCCCTATGTAATACATGTAACTAATTAGTTGAAGGGATGTTTTAAGATAAATAATGGGTGAATCACCATCAGTATTTCATGCATAACCCTATGTCACCTAAGTCTTCATAAGGAGGACAAACCCTAAAAGATGTAAGAGTGGAATGTGTGAAGAGAGAAGTTTGCATGTACAAATAGAGCATTCATGGTGGCTATGGAGTTTTGAATTGAGATAGATTGTAGAATCAATTAGAGGAGAATACAAGAAAGGAGTTAGAGGAAAAAAGTGATACATCTAATAAAAAAGGATCAACTACACATTAGTAAAGAGGTGATTTGTTATCTAGTAGCAAAGTGCTAATAGCAGGATTGTTCTTGAGACATTCTAATAAATGAATTAGTTAAATCTCTTAACAAAGTAGTCCTATTAGCCTATTGTAAATCCTTTAACAGTGTGCTTACTTCATTGTAAGTTTTAAGTCCTTTAATCAGGCGGAATTCTAATAGGGTGTTGACTCCTTTAACAAGGTAAAATATAAAAATCTTGTAAGCCTTTAACAAGGGATACTTTTCATAGCGTATATCATAGTTTATGATAAAAAATTGTAGCCTTCATTCAATACATTTTATTATCGTAGTAGTGAAGATTTGTGAGTGTCATCCCCACCCCATTTTTACCTTCTCATTAAAGGATTTCTAGGTAACCAAATATATTATGTCATATATATGTTGAATGTTATTTTCTTTCATGCTATGGATGCATATATTTAGCTACTTATTTGAGTTTACATGCAAATTGTGAGATGGATGTCTGGAGGATTATATTTCAAACATTTATTTCTTGATTACAAGTTTAGTGTTGTGGCCATTATTTATTTCTTTTGTTTTAGATTTTTACTTGGATATTTCATGTTTGATTTTGAATTTAAAGTTTGAGGCACTTTCTTGTGAATTTTGTTGGCAAAGTGACATATGATAGGCCTACCAAAGGGATTCCTAACAATCAAGTGGAGGTATAACATTAGGTTATGGGGTTCTTAGTGAATTTATTTGTGCCCCACCCTCTCCCAAAAACTACTATAGCAAGACTACAAAGTATGTGTTGACTAATATGAGTAATGGGTTGCACCCCAACATAAAATTGGTTAAGGTTACAATTTACTCTAATGTATTTTTAGATGCAAAAGGTGCATGTGTGGCGACGGAATTATTTGGTATCCTACCAAAGATACAATATGCAATGGAACTCATTGAAGTTGCATAATAAGAAACCTTATTTGAGGGAGTGTCATACAACTATTGCCCCAATAAGTGAGTATGTGGAATTCAAAACACCTTAGGGTATTATTATAATTATTATGACAAACTCTATATGTATATTTATACCAATTTAGAATGTTATATTTATGTGACCTATATGTTTTAGGAAGTGTTTGACCCTAGGAAATGTACCTACATTGGATTATGGGTTGAACTTGATTTTAGTAAAGATAATTAGGTAATTATGTCATCATCCTTGAGTATGTATGTGGATTATTAATCATTATGTTTTTATAGAAATAAATTTTGGAATAAATCTAGACATGGTCTATCTTTGGATGAACATCTCACTTGTGTGACATGCAGGAGGAAGTAAAAGTCTAGTGGGGGAGGATGTAAGACCCCTCCTCGTAAATAATTATTTAAATATGAATTTCTCTATTAAAACCCTTGTAGAAGATTTGAATAGATATGACTTAAAAAATTTATGGTTAGGTGTCTTAATCAAAATTGAGATCAATCGATACGTTCATATTTTGCTACCCATTGTCCGAGACTTAATACATTGTTCAACTATTTAAACATCTAATTTATACTAACAATGTTATGAGGTATTTCACCTTATGATGATGGTTTTATATATTGTACCTTGATGATTATGTTATATGCATTCAAATAGTTCAACATGTTCTATTGGTGATGATTATGATGTTTAGGTATACATATGCATTACAATGATTATTCTAGTATTTTAATTCAAACAAATGAATATCTTATGATGATTCAATTATGATATTAGTGATGATTAAGTATGTGCATAGGAATTAAGAATGCTTATTTAAATGAAAATTTTAATATTTTAAACAATGTGATTTTGCAAATTTGGTTTAGGTATGTGAATGTGATGTTATTGAACTACTGATATTCGTATTGAGCATGCACAATAATTAACCATGGAATTAATTAGATAATCAGTAATTGACCCTGTATGCAAATTGCAAGACTAAGGTTGAATCCAATAAAGTGATTTGAACCTTGTTGTGTAGTTTTTTACTTGTTATAAATATATGTGTGCCGACATCTCAAATTTAGGTTAGCAGAATAACCCATTTATCTGAGACTGATTAGTTGGTAACCTAGATTAATCTCCTTAATTAGGGTTTAGTTGAAAAGTTACATCCTTAGTGTTTTCTAAGAGAAAATAATTCAATCCACTTGTATAGGTCATAAATTGATTTTAGAGTCCAAATCTAAAGTTATTCAAGTGCCCATGTGGTATCTATATGGGTTGGGCACCTTTTCTACTCTTCTAGAACTTCCTAATAGCATTTATCACCACTAAAATATCTCATTTTTTTTTCCTTTGTATGAAAATTGACCATCTCCATGAGGTTAGTCAAGTTTACATTTCTCCTAAAAGGTTTTCTTGATGGTAGGAACAAGTGTGAACACCATATAAGGCTTAACTCAAGTTTGGAGTTATTGCCATTTTTGGTAGTTGGGTTTAGAACCTATAAAGTGGTCATTTTGAGAGTTGAAGGTTGTTCACCCATTCTCTAGATTTAGAGAAAATTGAGCTTGGAATTGAAGAAGAAGAAGGATTTATCACATCTCAAAACTCCATTTCCATAACCTTTGTGAAGGTAGGATTCTTCATTCATTGTTCATTGCTTGCTTACGTAAATCTCTTACATGTGTATATTTCATATTTGTGTTGTAACATGTGAGGGATGGGTATTTGTGGGTTTTATATTTTCTTTTCTTTTCATGTTTTCTTTTTGGTTTTCTTAGAAATTTGTGAAGCATGTGGTGGTATTACTTACCCTCGGATAGGGTAGAAGTGGCCATGTATGGGAGAAGAGTTTTAATTAGACTATAGGTTAGTGTAGAGTCTCTCTTCATGTTGAGGAGAGGAAGAAAGTAAGGTTTTATGGGCCTTTACTTTTCAATACAAACTAACTTTTTTTTTGGGAAATAAAGAGAGAAAGAAATGGAAGTTTTATGTGATTTGGTAGCTTCAGAAGAGGCATATGATTTGTGTTCATGATTGACATCTCCTACCTAGAAAAATCCACCTTCTCTCTAGTCTTGGTTCAATATGGTACCTATTGTGCATACCTTGGATAGGATTAGTATTTTGAGTGTGTCATTTTGATTGTATCTAATTCTCACTCGGTTGATTATGAATTCTCCTAAGCTCAGGTTCTGGCCTCACGTTAAAGCCTTGGTTGGGAGGTGAGCTCTCCATGGTACCTTGTGTATACACTAATATGTTAGCAAGAAAACACTAATCTATTTAAAAACCAAAGCATTAACTAACAAGATCAATATTACATATATGAGAGACTAAAGAGGAACCCCTAATTAGGAATGTGAGCCAAATGAAGGACTCTCCCAACAAGATTTCACTCTTTGCTTGGTAGATGAGTCTAAGTAAAGGATTGGTATGTATGCTCAAGGGTCTTCAAATTTGCTTCAATGGATGTTGGGATTTGGATGTGGATGTATGTGAAAAGTATGGATTTTGGCTTCTCAAAATAACATTATAACTTTAGCTTAAGGAATGTGATGAAATGGCTTGGGAGGGGATTCAATTTATAGGCTAAGGGCTTGGGGGTTTGAGGGCTAAGATGCAAGGATGGGGAAAAGCTCATGGAGGGCTTAGATTGCATGAGAGGAGAGCACATGGATTGTGCTTCCTTACAACCAATCAGGGAGTGACACATGTCACAGGGTGAGAGGATGGAGGAAAGGGCAAGGATGAGTCAACAAAGGAGGCTCAAGGGATAATATCTTCATAAAGACCCTTCATAATGGCTTGTAAGAGGAATGAATGGGTTTGTAAGAGTCTTTTATGGATTTGTAAGAGAATTTATGTCTTGGTGGTTGGGATATTTTGAGGGAAGACTTTGGCTTGGCTTAGGAAAGTCTTAAGCTTGTTTAGGATTGTGCAAATGATTAAGGGTAGGATTAGAGATGGTTTAGGATTAGATTAGGGATGTTAGAGATGGGCAAGTGGATGGCATTTAATGAAGGTGGGTGAGTTAGTGGTTAAGCTTGGTTAGTATGGATGGATGGGGTGGATTAGGCTAAATGGAGGATTTAGGGATAGGCTTAGGATGAGGACACTAGTAAATTTAGGCTTAAATTTTGATGCAAAAAGGTCAAAATTTCAACAAGAGTAGGTCGATAAGGTGACCAAGCTTGTCGTCGATCTTTTTTGGTCAATTTTTTGCCACATACATTCTGCATCGAAATTTTGACTACATAAAGGTCGACTTATCGACATGAATTTTGTCGCTTTCCTTGGTCCAAGCTGAAGTGATATCACCTCATTTGCCAGCAGTGCTCATCGAAAATTTTATGTAAACCTTCATAGTAGTGCATCAAAATTGCAACGAATACAATTTACATTTCTCCTTCGGTGGCATACACGCAACGCCAAAGTGGACCAGTTTTGCATCAAAATTTTGACCAAAATATTGCATTTTGGTCAAAATTGAGATGAAAGCGCTTAACAAGGTTATAGTAGTATATTAGTTCATGTTAAGGTTTCCAATATCTATCTTCATAAGTCACACAATATGATCATATCCCCCTTATTTCATTAATTTTCTATATCCATTAGGAATGATTTTTCAATTTTTATGTGCATTGATGAATTTTTTTTGTGCATTAACTCTTTTCTAACAAAATGAATATGTTGAGAAATCTTTTCTAACAGTTTCTTATCAACCATGAACATGGTTGTGAGGTAATATGTTTGGTGTCCAACCTCAACAAAATTTGAAAATATGTGAGGTAATATGAGGTAATATTTTTAGGTGTCTGTCCCAATTGATTTTGTAGTTCCAATATCTCTATTCTTTTGCATTACTATTTTTTGTCTCATTTTTCATTCTATGATTTGTTTCAATACATACATAGACTATTGTCTTAAGATTTCTTCCTTTTGTCTATTTCTTACAGGTAGCCCAAAAGTGGGTATTATAATGGGCTCAGATTCTAATCTGCCAATCATGGCAGCTGTTGCAAAAATTCTCAAATCATTTAGTGTCTCATATGAGGTTGGTTTGTGAAGCCTATTTGAATTGCACACAATTTCCTCAAGAATAATTTTAAGAAATGCTTAAGTGAATGGAATGCAACAATATTTGGTACCACACATTTTGATAAGATATTTGAATTCTGGTTGTGTTGCAGATAACCATTGAATCTGCTCATTGAACACCTGATGGAATGGCAGAATATTCTAAAGAGGCGCATGGAAAAGGAATCAAAATTCAATTCTTAGGTGGGTACACTATTCAAATGTAAAGATTAATTTTCATATACTATTAAATCCAAAAACTCAAATTTCAAAAGTTAAATCTCTTTGCTATGTTTTGCTTTAGCACTGCTTAGGCTCCATAGCATCAACTCAATGAATATGAAGTTTTTAAAGAAATAATGAAATCAAAAAATTGGGTACATGAAAGATGAATTAGCATTTCAAACACCTAAAGTATTGATAGTAGGGAGTCCATTCCATCCAATGATGAACCTTTAACTGGGACACCAAGAATAGTAAGTGTAGTCATTGAAGCTATCATACTTGTGTTATAACTTAATTGTTTCATTAATAAAGATTCAAGAACCTATCAAACATTTTGTTTCTTTTTAGAGATGTGAACCACAAATGACTTTATACATTATTATTTCATTCATTAGAGGTTCACTCACCAGGCAGGGGTGCTCTCCACCTGCACTTGCTTTTATGACACTGCAAACATAATCATCAAATCTAGCTATTGCCATTCATGCAATGCATCAACAATCAATGCATTGATGCCAAGGAGGCTCGTTGTTGGATAGATTAGACTCCTTGCCATCAATTGTTTAGGTGTTTGAAATTCCATTTCATTTTTCATGTACCAAATTTTCTATTTTAAAAATTTAACTCATAATATTTCATATTCATTGAGTTGATGCTATGTGGCCTATGTGGCGCTAAAGCAAAACATACCTAAAAGATTTGATACAAGAGTTTCTTGATTTAGTTGTATAGGGAAACTCATCCCTTCACTTGAATAGTTTAACCCATCTAACAATTAAATACTAAAAACATAACCTTCAAATGTAACTACTATCATTTGTTCCATATATCAACTATCAAAACTTTAATGCCCAGTAGGAATCTCAATTGTTTAGGCCAGAAACCCAGATGATCAAAAAAGTGACTCGATGGGTTTCAAACCTTTCCTTTTTAGCTAGAATCAGTGCCCATTCATAGAAATATCTAGGAAAAAAAAGGATTTATGTGTTTTATGAAGAATTTTGTAGATACTGTAGTACTATAGAAAGCCAGCAAGTATGATATGGGAAGGTAACACAGCCATCCAAAAGTGGAGTGGTTCGGTGGGCTCAAGCAACATAGCTATTCTGAAGGGGTCGCACTGAGACCCTGGGATTCAATCGGATTATGACAACCAGAAGCCTATAGAATAGTAGGGGGATGAGAAAGCATCAAGAACACTATTCTTATGTATCCATGATATACTATATGGTTCTTCCCCTACCATTCTATAGGCTATATGGATGGTGCTTCCCTACTATATGGCTAGGCACTACTGAAGGAATAAGAGTTCGCCCCATAGAATTGTAGGGGACACTAGTGATTGGTTCTGATCGGCCCACTCATGACTCCAAGACTCCATAAATGTCCAAAATGATATAGGAGATATTTTTGTTCTTCTCAACCATACATGAGCCTGGAAGAGTTAGCAAAGTTTATGTAGTAGGTTGATTAAGCAAATTGGGTGCTCATACATAGGAAAGCATCAATTGGCAATGAAGTGTGATATACATGTGGCAGAAATTGCTAAAGAGATTGCAAAGAAAAACTTTGTTCAAAATGACCTAATGGGTGCCATGGCTAAGATTGAACCAAAAATGGAAGAAAAACATGATAAGCACCTTGATTCCTTGCCTCTTCCTCGATTTCTGCCTCTTCTCCTAAATTGTTTGTGCAACTCCCCCACGCGCGCATATTAATACATCCAAATCGACATGCACAGATGCCCTACGAGCGATATACCTCCCTCTACGCTAATCTATCGCCTCCCAATAACAGAACAATGAAATGGGCAATTGTTAAACCCTATTTAACAAAACAATGAAATGGGCGGGCGTAATGCCCTTTTTCATTTTGTCATGTTCAACTAAGTGTTGGTTGACCAACACTTAGTTGAACATGGAAAAATGAAAAGGGGCATTGCGCCCACCCATTTCATTGTTTTGTTAAATAGGGAGTCAAAATTTTGACCAACACGTTAAATTCCCTATTTAACAAAACAATGAAATGGGCGGGTGCAATGCCCTTTTTCATTTTGCCATGTTCAACTAAGTGTTGTTTGAAATTTCAACCAACAGGTAGTGTTGGTCAAAATTTCGACCAACACGGGCATGGATTTTTAAAAAAAGAGATTTTTTCTTCCATATTGTGACCAATCTAAAACATTTTGATAAATGGTCGCAAAATCACCTCAAATGTACTAGTGGGATGAAGACCTTCTAGAAGAGTCTAGAACTTCCTAGGATGAGGATAAATAAAGTTCATTCATCTTAAATGTTTGGGTTGAGGAGATATTCATTAAAACATTTTTAATAAATATGAGGATTAATATTTAATCTTAATTAAATATTTTGAGTTGGGATTAGGGTAAGGAAATGATGGGATTAGCCTTTAATCGAAATTAAAGAAGGATTAGAAGATTTTGGAAGAGGTTAGTGGTCTTAAGGAAATTGGCCAAGTTTTGGGCAAAAAATAAATAAATTAATTATTTTGAAATTTTTGGTCAATTTATTAATTAAATAATTAATAAATAAGGAAATAATGTTTAAATAAGATTTAAACATTTTTGGGAGGGATTTCTTAATTAAATATTTTTAATTAAGATAAAGGGATTTAATGACACAAAAATAAATAAATTAATTAATTAATTAATGATGATGTCATCAGGGACTTTTCAGAAAATAAAAATACTTTATTTTCTAAGGGATTTTAGGTGTCTACATCTTGTGTGTGTTTGCACATTTCAAATAGATTTGAATAGGGGAGAAATCTTGAAATGGATTCTTAGTGCAAATCTTGAGTCACCCTGTTGTTGGAGACTTCTCCTTGTGTTAAATTCTTATTGCATCTTGCATCCTTGTGGCCATTTGTGCCCCTTTTTATGTCAAGTTGGGTTATAGGTTGGAGGAATTCTCACTAGTTTTTTATTGGCCTCTCACCTCTATAAGATCCTCAAACTTGGGGTCTCGACAGTTGTGAAGCAACTTTCTTCTAGTCATATCAGGGTTTTAATTCTAGATAATCAAGGCTTGACAACCCTACTTTGTCAATGGTTATTTTTGTTGGACCTTGTTCTCTATTTGGCTAGTGTTATTTATCTTGGGGGATTTATCTCCCAAGAGGATATATAAGGATAATATACTCAATGGTAAATCTCTTCCCTTTGATAGGTTGGTGAAAGAGGATTTGGTTTCAAGCCATTGATACCCTAGTTCTACTAAAATGTTTGGTTTGGAGATTCATCTCCTCATCCTTATTCACTTTAGCAAGCACAATGGGGAACATGTTGACTACTTGTTGTTTCCCTCTACCTTGGCTTGTAGGAAAGTTGGTCATATTTTTTCTATGCACAAGAGTGTTTCTTGTGATGAGAGGTATGTTTTGGGTGGATCTAACAAACCCAAGTTTTTTGCTGGTGAGTTGCAGCTCTTCATTCTTAGTAGGTTTAGTTTTATGGATGTTGAGAGATTCCATGGAAGCTCTGTATTTTTCCTTAGGTCTTATATCTTAGCGTGTAAATATGACTCCATTTTCATGAGGGACTACTGGGAGGTTTCTATGATTAGAGCGGGGGAAAATCCCCTATAATGTTCTACAATAGTGGTAGTTTGGATTTTTTTGCCTCAAGCTTAGAGAGGTTTTGCATGCCTCTGTCCAACAGGCTGGGGATTGTCCCAGAAATATTAGACCCTTGGTTGTTGCTAGGGTTCTCCATTTTAGGGCTTTAGAATGGAGTCTCTTTGTTCCAATATTTTTTATTACCTTGTTTCTTCTGGTGTTCTTTTGTTGGATTTTGGTAGTTCTTGGTGGGTTTTCTACTATAGTCATCTCCATCTAGGTGGCTTTGGTTATGGTCTTTTCTAATTGGATGGTGGAGGTGGGAGTATTCTTCTTTCTAGTTAGAGCTAGAAGAAATGGTATCTCCCAAGTTTTTGTTACTTTCTTTCAATTGGCCCTTTTTCCTTTGTCTCTCTTTTTGCTTCAAAGGTTCTTTCTTATTTTCAAGGGCCTTTTGGATAAGATGGTTGTTTTATGTTACCATGGTATGCAATTTTTGGGTTATTCTAACCCATGGATGGAGTTTAGGTTTTCCTTTTTTATTACATTAAGGTTCTCCATTGGTCTAGTTTGTTGCCTCTTGTAGCTAGGTGTTGTCTTTATGATGGTTTAGGGAGCCTTACAACCCCTCTTCTTTCTACTCCGAATAGATTTTTCCATTGGAATGTGCCAACATAGTCTATGTTTGGTTTCTCTAGACATTCAAGATTTTCTTATTTATCTCTTGTTTGTCTTGAGTTTGTTGGTATCTTTTCGGTTACTAGACTTTGTTTTGTCACCTCTATGGTAGAGTTTCTCTTAGGTGGGGTTCTAGATCCTGGATAAAATCTATATATATAGGATTTCATATCCCCTCAAAACCTCCTTTAACCCTTAGTCAAAAACAACTTTCTTGGTATGTCATTAGACTAACAAATAATATAAAAAAGTCTACGAGAAGTTGAGGACAAAATAATCAATGCACTCTAAGTAATTGCCTAGAAAAATAGTCACGATGAAAAAGTTAGGCAAGCATTAATATTATCTTTCAATTTCTTGTATTATTATAGTATTTTATAAGAAGTCAACTAGCCACATGTTAGTTGTACAGAATCTAGTTGGTATCCTTGATTTAAGGAATGTTGAATTAGTAGATCATATTCAACTTCATAAATATTTAACAAAGTTTATCATATATAACAAATCATAGAAACAAGAAGATTAACATGTAACATAATCTTTTGTGGCCTAGCCTACTTTTGCATTTGGCTATGACAAAGTCAATGTTTTGTCCATACACATCAATAATGAATTCTATGTAGGTACAACACCTGTCAACAAATTGGTGGCAGCAAGTTGTGGCTTGAGAACAAGAGAATCACTTGGTGGACTTGAGGGTACAAGTTTGGATTCTTCTTACTGTTCTTATCCAATTGTGAATCTGGACCAACTAAAATTGGGATTGATTTTGTAAGTTTGATCTTGTCAGATCTTGTAGAAATGTTATTGTAATTGTTGTTTGTATTTGGCCCTAACCTAGAACGCCTTACAATTAGGCATATTTCATGTAATCAGTTATTTTATGAATAAATAGTTGTGATTTGGTATTAGATCTTTAATTATTGTTGCTTTCTTATGTTTTTTCCACTATGTGGTTATTTGTTGGGAGCTATGACATCTCCTTTGGGGATTCTCCTACCTTGTACTACATCATAATCTACCTACATCTCTCCTTCCTAATAGTTTGAACTTTCCCTCTATTACCCTTGCTAGATTTCTCTTATAACACAAAAATGTATTCAATGAAATCAACAAAATCATACATGCAAACCTCAAAAAGTTCAAAAAAAGGGCAAACATTATTGAAACTATTAATAGTAGTTTTCAATGATGTATGGATGTCATGTTAGAAGAAAAAAAACCACTAAACCCTCAAAAATAAAAATAAAAAATCAATCCAATGCATTAGAAATAGGAGAGAGAAACAACAAACTTTAAGCATCTCTTCAGATAATTCAACATAGCAAATCTTTTGACAAAACTGCAGCATTCCACACAAAACTACCTCAAATATTTATTACATGGATTTTGCATTAAAAATGAAGGATTTCCACACAACATTATTATGAAAATAATAATCCCTACACTCTAGAAATAATTCAAGAAGAAGACATCCTATCAAACTGAACTTTTCACAAAGAAGGAATATATAACAAGACATGCAATCTATACATGTATGAAAAGTGTGCAAATATAAACCAGAGACATTGAAGGGAAGTAGACAACCACATTGACAATTTATTCCTTTTAAATTTTTTGGATAGAAAAATTAAAAGACCATTAGAAAAAAAGAAACCTCCAATCAGACAAAAGTTAAAAATAAAGAAAAATAAATTTAATAGATAACACAGCTAAGGCCATAAGATAAAATGAAGAGCACATTTTCCAAAGCATGGATTAATTGTGAAACAAGCATTTGAAAACTATAGCCTATGGTAGGGGACTAATAATTGAAATTATCATATATAACAGCTTATCGTACATAAGAGCTCATGGAGACAAGAAAATTAACATGTAACATCATCTTTTATCACCCGGCCTACTTTCGCATTCGGCTCCGAGGAAGTTAATATTTTATCCATACATATCAATAATGAACTTTATGTAGTTACAACACGTCTCAACATATTGGTGGCAGAAAGTTTTGGACCTCACATTCATGTTGCTCAATCACAACAACATCTACAAATTGGTTTATTAATGCAAATTCATTGGAGAATGACAATTAGCTTTAGACTAGTATGTCAGTGTTTGATATGCCCACATATCCTCTTTTCCTCAATTGAACTAGTTTGTTAGAGTTTACAACCATTTAAAGTTGCTCGGTTTCCAAAACTACATGTGGTTGAGGAGGAATATCTGAGACATGGACATAACATGTGGCGTCCTTAGTGGCTTATCAAACATATATAAACCCCATTCTTGTTATGTGAGATTACCACAAAGCAGTCAACTTTTTTTCCTTAAAAAGAAAAATTAATCATGGTGGGGCATAGAATGGTGATTCAAAAAAAAAGTAGTGTGTCTGGAGACCACGATTTGATGGACACTGTGGAAGAGTATCTTGAGCTGAGTTTGAGGACTCAGAATTTGTGCACATCAATATGAGTGTTTGCGAAGAAGAGTAGAGATGATCATCAAACTATTTTGGACAGGGCTATCATTATGAAAGAGGCCAAAATTTACCTTTCAGAGATAAATTTTCAAGGGCGGCCTCATATGTGTAGAGAAGTTTGAAAGTGTGTACAAAAGCTTTTGCAAATATGCAGAGTCAGCTTGGGATTGGAAAAGGAAAGGTGGACAAAGGGAACAAGTTTTATAAAAAGTTAATGAAAAGTCGGTCCATAGCAGCTGCTTTGGTTAAGAGATTGAAATCCTTGTATTTAAGAAGGTATTGCAAAAAATGTGTGAGGGAAATATCCGGCTCAAATCTAAATTTGTTTTGGTGGAAACCATGAAATTTGGAACTTTTAAGAGTTACAGAGATGTGGAGACGATAAGGGTGTTGATGGATTGACTCCATGCCAAAATTAAGTGAACATTTCTAAGCATTTGTTTCGTAGAGATGTGAGGTGATTCTTCTGCTCCACTCTTGTCTCTCAAACATCTTACCAACATTCAGCCAGAATTCCTTAAGAAATTGAAAATTTTTGACAGGCAAACACACTTGAAAAATAGAAATTTAGAGGAATATTTTTCATTCATTGTATTCACATAAAACTGTACAGATACATATACAATTGTGTGCCAAATACATAAAGCTACAGGAAAGGAAACAACTGTAGGAAAGCTAGAAGAAAAGAAACAACTATAGGAAAGCTACAAGAAAAGAAAGAATATATTAGGAAAGAACAGTTTAGGAAACAGTTGTTTCAATATTAGAAGCAATCTAATATTGCAACACTCCCCCTCAAGTTGGTGCATAGATACCAGCCACTCGACTTGAAACCACTTTGGTAAGAATATCGGCTAGTTGATCTTCTGATCGAATCTTAGGTAGCTCCACAATCTTCTCATCCAACTTCTCCTTAATAAAGAATCTATCTACCTCCACATGCTTTGTACGATCATGTTGAACTAGATATGAGCAATATCACATGCTGCTTTATTGTCACAATATAGTTGAATTGGCCACCTGGGTAGACAGCCCAAATCTCTCAGAAGAAGTCTTAGCCACAATGCTTCACATACTCCAAGTGTCGTACCTCAAAATTCTACCTCCCCACTTGATCGTGCAACAACATTATGTTTTTTGCTTCTCCATGTAACAAGATTACCTCCTACAAAGGTGAAATAGCCTAAAGTAGAATGTCTAGCATCTTGTCATGTCCTCTTTTCAAATAATTAAAAATAATAATCTTTTCTAAGGCAGGCGAGCCCAAAAAGGTGAAGTTTCAGAAAAAGGGGATAATCTTTGGAAGCTAATGGACTAATAAATGAAAATTATTATTAAAATATATTTTATTAACCCCTATTGGATGTGAGTTAGGGTTATGCCCTCTTTTAAGGGGTTTGGAGGCATTTTGGGCTCATTCCAAAACTTGATTTCTGCTCATTTCTTTGTTGTTCTTCAGAGGCTGCCAAACCTGTGGAGAAGGAGACCCAAGAACAGGAGTTTGCAAGTTTCTAAGAAGGCTAAGGATGGGAGTTTGAAGCCATTCCATGTGCATACTCATGCAGAGTTTGCCTTTGTGCTGAACAGTGCAGATTTGTGGATTTTCGAGTGTGTTTTTTGTAAGAGTTTGGTGTTTCCGGTTGAGTATTTCATATCAGTTTGGGTTGCTGTTGTATATCAGACATTTAGATATTAAAATAGATCTGAATATATGTATTTGATCATGATTATACTTTTGTGATAGATTATCAGTGCTTTTGTGATGTTTCTGACTATTTTGTGTTGTTTTCGAGAGCTCGATGAGCATTGTTTTTGTCCTTCGTTTGGGAGCTGTTGTGTAAATGTTATATAGATCTAAAAATTTCATTTTGTAGGCTATTATTCTACTGAAATTTTTATAAAAAAATTTCCACTTTTAGATTTATTAATAATATGTGAAGCTCCGAAGTTTTTGGCACTATTTTCGGCATACCCGATTTGGGGTTTATTGAGAAATTGGTGGATCTTTGAAATATTGGTTGTTTGACCTTAAAGATCTAATTAGAGGCTTGAAATATCATATAAAATCAGAAAAGGGACATTTCAGTGGTATCAGAGCTATGATCTTGCCAGCCTGAGGGTTTGTAGAAGTTTGCATGTCAGTTTTGAGAACTACCCAAATCTTGCATGTCATAGTTTATGGTTGCATGTTGCTTCTAATCAACTGCATGTCAAAATTTATGGTTGCATGCTACTTCTAATCATTTTCATATTAGTTCTTGGTGAATTTGGTGGTTGCATGTTGCTTCTAATCAGCTGCATGTCAAAATCTATGGTTGCATGCTACTTCTAATCATTTGCATGTTAGTTCTTGGTGAATTTGGTGGTTGCATGTTGCTTCTAATCAGCTGCATGTCAAAATCTATGGTTGCAAGCTACTTCTAATCATTTGCATGTTAGGTTCTTGGTGTTTGAAGAAGTTATAACCTATTGGGGTTACACTCTACTTTATCCAGAATGGACAGGTATAGTACAGAGTCTCAGAGGACACAATCTTGTACAATTGATATCCAGAGTCAAAATAGTAGAAAGGATGGTTGTTTAGACATTTGAGATAAACTTAGGAAAATAAGCCATGACATGTTTGAACAGTTGGTTGAGCACCACTATATGATGAATGACATGTTGTCCGACCCAGCTAAGGTGGATAAGTGGACTGGATTTCTATTTGGCAAATTTTCTCACAAGGCAGATGACACAATTACCAAGAACTTGCATGAGGAGTTTGAGAAACTAGCTTATAGCCAGGCCAAGGTCTCAGATTCTACTCTGCCACAGGAGGTAGTGGGTTTAGATGATGATTATGAGGATGTTGTTGTGCATGATGGTGAGATACCTGGTAGAGATGAGCAGACATTGAGCATTCATGACTTTGCTAAGAAAGAGTACCAGGCACAGTTAGATTCTTCATCACATGAGGTTGAGGCAGCTAGTACTTCACATGATTTGTCCAGCCAGCTGAAGGTGAACAAAGACAGTATTGTGACTTCATTATCTCATCATGAAAAGTATGTGGAGTCAGTTGGTATTGGTCATATTACTTAGGTGAGGAGTTTGCTTGAGTTACCAGCTAATTCTAGTTTACGGATATGGACTCGAGATTTTTATATTGCCATTTGGGATTCAGTTGACTGGAGATCTTTAACACCTTTTGGTAGCAATTTTTGTTTGGGTGCTATCATGGATTTGATTAGAAAATTGCACGGTGTTGTCTGTTCTTGTGCCAGGAGGTTATCTAATGTTGGTATTAATTTTTATACACCGGTGTTGGGCTTTGTTCATATATCCAATCGACCATTTTTGCTAGAATGTGTTCATGATCTTTCATATTTGGCAGTGTGTACAAATGAGTCTCAAGATCATATTGGCATTGATGACATCTAGGAGGATGTAGTGGGTAGTTTTGAAGACTTAGTTTCCTTGGTGGTTTCTTTTGGTACAGAGGAGTTGGATAGCAGTGCTACAGTTTTTGATACTCTATATGTTGATATGAGCGTTGGAGTTGATTCGCATGATATTGATGGTAATACTCTAGAGACCAGTAACCTTGAGGATACTCCTTTAGATAGTGCGTCAGAGGAGGTTTGTAGGATATAGTCTAGCCAGTGCCATCATGTGTCTAGTTAGTTGAGAGTTAGTAAGTGAGAAATTGGTATTGCTTGCCAACATTTCAATGTTGTTCGTCAATTGTTAGTAGTTTATGGATGGGGTTCTCCTACTAGTGATGAGCAGGGAGGTAGTTATCTTTCCTTGACAGAGTTCCACTCTTTATGGGAGGCTTTTCGGATTTTGAGACATGATTATATGCAGTTGGTAGCCGATAGAGATTATCTTATGGAGTGGGCAGTACAGCATACGATGCATTGTTGGCCAAGGAAGATGAGGTGAGTGAGCTTACTCAGTAGCTTGAGGTGACTTCTGAGATTCTTGAGAGTACATAGTTGGCTTTCAAGGAGTCACAGTTTCATTTGGCTAAGGTGACCATGGAGTCTTTACCAGATTTTGTACAGTCACAAGCTGTGGTGTCTGGTGATCTGAGGATGTCCATGGTCAATATTTTCAAAGATCCTTGATACTAACATTGTCATATCGGGTTCATCCCCACTAAAGTCAGGTTCAGTTGAGTTGGGTGCTACAACAGATTGTTATGGTATGCCTGACATGGTGGTAACCTCTAGTACTAATGGCACGAAAATTAGAGATGTTGTATCAAAGACCATGTGTGATGTTGGTGAGCTGACAGTTGGCATGGTTCCTGCTAGTAATACTACTCCCTTGGTGATGTCTTCAAAGGTAGTAGTCAGTTCCAACTTGGTTAGTGATCGATTGTAGTTAGTTACATCTAGATTGCAGTCTGAGCCACTGACTAAGATTGGTGCATTCTATCAACATTACATTGTGAGGTATGCTCATCAATTCACCTTTGATGACCATGTTGATGAGATGATGATATAGAGATATACTTTGGTTCCTAGTGCTTATAATCAGTTATGGGATAGTTTGACACCTCAGGATGAGAGTTGTGATGGGCGCGACATGGCGATAGGTTCTGCAATTGACAACTTGATAATACATGACTTAGAGCAGGAGTTTTGGAGTGATGCTTCAGCGGGTGTTGTTATTGATTCTACTCCTTTGGCTATGACATCTCTTGACTTAGCTAGTGATCAGTCACAGTGGGTTGTATCACTTGTTCATGGTGATTTTTTGACTAAGGTTGGTTTTTTTTATCAACATTATATTGCAGGGTATGTACATCAATTAGCATTTGATCCTTGTGTTGACGAGTTGATGGCAGGCAAATTTGTTTTCAGTTCCATTTCTTGTTGTTTATCTTGCGATGGCTTTTCACCATCAGGGGTGCATGGGAGTTATGGTTATGAGACAATGGCCGGTGATTTGCAGAGTTGTGTTGACTGCAGGAGTTGTACAGTGTGTGGATTCTCCATACATGGTATAGTTTCATTCAGGAGCATTCACCATTGTTGCAAAATTTGATTGTACATTCTATATAGGCCAGTGGGATGTGTTGATGGTATTTAGTGTGTTGGTTGTTTGATTTGTCCACCTTACTTTGGTTTTGATGTTCTAAGAGTTTGTGTCTCATGGGTTTTTTATTGTGGAAGTTGTGACTTTGGAGTTTGGTTGAGCAGTAATTGTCAGTTTGATTATGGATTCCTCTTGGTTATATTGCAGAGGATATTGCAGGAGCCTATGTTAATTGACAATAGTATAGTTCATGACTACATTTGGGATCCAGGTAGATTGATTGGTTTATTGTTCAGCCATTGCTTGAGGACAAGAAATATTTGGAAGGGGGGGACTTGTCATGTCCCCTTTTCAAATAATTAAAAATAATAATCTTTTCTAAGGCAGGCAAGCCCAAAAAGGTGAGGTTTCAAAAAAAGGGGATAATCTTTGGAAGCTAATGGACTAATAAATGAAAATTATTATTAAAATATATTTTATTAACCCCTCTTGGACGTGAGTTAGGGTTATGCCCTCTTTTAAGGGTTTTAGAGGCATTTTGGGCTCATTCTAGAACTTGATTTTTGCTCATTCCTTTGTTGTTCTTCAGAGGCTACCAAACCTGTGGAGAAGGAGACCCAAGAACGGGAGTTTGCAAGTTTCTAGGAATGCTAAGGATGGGAGTTTGAAGCTATTACATGTGCATGCTCATGCAGAGTTTGCCTTTGTGCTGAACAGTGTAGATTTGTGAATTTTCGAGTGTGTTTTTTGTAAGAGTTTGGTGTTTTCGGTTGAGTATTTCATATCAACTTGGGTTTCTATTGTATATCAGACATTTAGATATTAAAATAGAGCTGAATATATGTATTTGATCATGATTATACTTCTGTGATAGATTATCAGTGCTTTTGTGGTGTTTCTGACTATTTTGTGTTGTTTTTGAGAGCTCGATGAGCATTGTTTTTGTCCTTCGTTTGGGAGTTGTTGTGTAAATGTTATACAGATCTAGAAATGTCATTTTGTAGGCTATTATGCTGCTGAAATTTCTATAAAAAAAAGTCCACTTTCAGATTTATTAATAATATGTGAAGCTATGAAGTTTTTGGCACTATTTTCGGCATACCCGATTTGGGGTTTATTGAGAAATTGGTGGATCTTTGAAATATTGGTTGTTTGATCTTAAAGATCTGATTAGAGGCTTGAAATATCATATAAAATAAGAAAAGGAACATTTCACATCTATTGCTCTGGCCCAGTCAGCATCAGTATATGCATCCACACTTTGATAATCCTCATTTTTAGTGAGTAAAATTCCTTTTCCAGGAGCAGACTTCAAATACCTCAAAATGCACATAACTGCATTCTTATGTTGCTCTCGAGGATTATGCATAAACTGGTTAACAATACTTAATGCATAGGCAAGGTCTAGCCTTGTGTGTGCTAAGTACATCAATCTTCCTATGAGTCTCTAGTATCTTCCTTTATCAACTGGTACCTAATTAGACTCAATACATAATTTCAATCCTTCTTCTATGGGTGTATCAATGGGTTGACATGGTGACATACTGGTTTCCTATAACGAGTCTAAGGCATACTTTCTTTGAGACAGAAAGATCCCTTTATTAGATCGAGACACTTCGATCCCAAGGAAATATTTCAAGGGACCGAGATCTTTCATTTTGAATTCTCTAAACAAGTAATCCTTGAGAGCCTCCTTTCTTTAGGATTGTTTCCTATAACTATCATGTCATCCACAAATACAATAAGTGCAGTGATCTTACCATGCTGATTCTTTATGAATAAAGTATGGTCTAAATTGCTTTGATGGTAACCAAAGGCTTTCATTGCCTTTGTGAATCTTCCAAACCATGCCCTTGGAGATTATTTCAACCCATATAGTGACTTCTTTAATTTGCACACCTTCAGACTATGTATTTTTGGTATCATGCAGCTGAGTGGGAGTTTCATGTAGATTTCTTGAGACAACTCTCCATGTAGAAAGGCGTTCTTCACATCAAACTATTGTAATGGCCAACTTAAGTTCGTAGCTAGAGACAACAGGACCTGTACTATATTAATTTTAGCTACAGGTGCAAATGTCTCTGTATAATTGATCCCATAGGTTTGGGTGTACCCTTTTGCCACCAATCTCACCTTCAAGTATTCAATTGTAACATCTACTTTGTACTTAACAGTATAAACCCACCAACATCCAACTAGTTTCTTTCTTAGTGGGCGGTCAACATGTTCCTGGGTATTATTTTCCTATATTGATTTCATCTCCTCATTCATAGCGGCTTTCCACCTTGGATCAGCTAAGGCTTCCTGCACATTGTTAAGAATAGATACAGTAGATAATTGATTTACAAATGATTGATTTGATTCTGACAAAAAATGGTTAGACACATAATGACTCATAGGATATTTAACTTTACTAGAAAGTTTAGGTTCATATGTGGATTTAGGAATGCCTCTGGTGAGACGTTGAGGCAGTAGTTTTCTAGATGGTTCAGGAACATCCTTGGTAAGCAATTGGTGTGGTGTCAAGGACTCAGATGGAGGTGGACCCACAGCTTTAGTTTCTGAGTGTTCATCACTTCTTTGATCCAAATTTTCACCTACTTCTTCATTAACAATATCAATTTCTAGGTGTTCATCACTACTTTGATCCAAAGTTTCACCTATTTCTTGATTAACAATTTTAGAGAGTACCCCTTCTTTAGAGATTTCCAATCCTCCCACATCTTCAAGAATGTGACCATCCACATTTTCAGAGGTGTTATCCACATCTTCAAAGATGTTCAAGCTACCTACATCTTTAGAGGTGAGATCATCCACATCTTTAGAGATGTTCAAGCTACCTACATCTTCAGAGGTGAGATCATCCACATCTTCAGAGATGTGATTATCATAGTCTAAAGTCTGAATTTCCTTCTAGTACTCCCACTAAAGTTCAGACTTGGAGGAAAAATACATTGAGTCTTCATGAAAAACTACATCCAATGTAATAAACATTCATTGAGTTGGAGGATGATAGCATCGGTACCCCTTTTGATAAGCACCATATCCTAGAAAGACACATCGCAGTGCTTGAGGAGATAACTTGTTACGTTGATGTTTATGGAGGTGTATGAAAGCTACACAACCAAAGATGTGAGGAGGTAAATTTGGGACAACAGGAGCAAAAACTGTCTCAACGAGAACCTGGGATGATATCTAGAAATCAATAGTGTTGGAGGGTACCCGATTGATCAAATATGCTATAGAGGTAAGTGCTTCGCCCCAATAGGATAATGGCATATGGGCTTCTATCAGAGAAGCACAAAAAACCTCCAACAAGTGACAATTTTTCCTCTCAGCTACCCCATTCTACTGAGGTGTATTGGAACAAGTAGTTTGATGAATAGTTTCGTGTGCTTCCAGATACTGCTAAAGTTCAGAACTCAAATATTCATCTCCATTGTCACTATGAAGAACTTGAACTTGTGCATTATACAGAGTATGAATCATGTTACAAAATTTTTGAAATAACAAGTTCACATCACTTTTAGACTTCATTAAGCATACCCAAGTCATCCTAGTACAATCATCACTAATAGTAACAAACCAATGAGATCCACCCAAGGTAGTGACTTTGGATGGACCCCAAACATTAGAATGTATGATTATAAACGGAACTGGACTTTTATTCAAAGTTAATGGAAAAGAAGCACAATGAATTTTTACAAGTTCACAAACTTCACACCGGAAGCTAGAAACATCAAATTTTACAAATAAACTAGGAAATAATTTCTTCAGATAAGCAAAGGAAGCATGTCCCAGACGTCGATGCCATAACTAGATTTTAGATTTATGCTTGTCCCCCTTAGAGCCATCCATTGCTAGAGCTTGACGTAGCTTGTCTGAACCCCTTGTCTCCAAGTCCAAGTAATACAACTTCCCTCACCTAACACCACAACCAATTGTTTGCCTTGTTTGGATGTCCTTAAACACGCAGAAATCAGGCCAAAAAATTACAACACAAAGTAAAGTAGTGGTGATTTGAGAAACTGACAACAAATTGTAATCCAAAGACAGAACCACTAAAATAGAATCTAGATTCAAAGTATTAGTGAGAGGTAAGGATCCTTTTCCAATAACTAGGGTCGGAGAGCCATTGGCAGTGGAAACATTTTTTTGTGAGGACAGTTTAAGAGATGAGACCTATCTAGAATCAAACGTCATATGATCCGTAGCACCGAAATCAATTATCCATGCACTATTAGAAACAAGTGTAGACATATTTAAAGACTTACCACCATTACCTGCCACTGCTGCTAATGCCAAGATCTATCCAGTAACAGTTTGATTGCAATGGGTGCATTTGTAGGTGGATTTTTTAGCACCATTAGTGATCCCTGCCTTGAACAATGAACCTTTAGATTGAATAATAATGGGAGTAGATTTGCTCTCAAATGATTTGCTCTCAAATACCTCTGACTCTAAATTAGCCATAGTTCAATGAAGGGATACAAATAATTCAAGCTTCAATGCTCTGATACCAACTTGAAAAATAGAAATTCAAAGGAATATTTTCCATTCATTGTATTCACATAAAACTGTACAGGTACATATACAATTGTGTGCCAAATGCATAAAGCTACAAGAAAGTAAACAACTGTAGGAAAGCTATAGGAAAATAAACAATTGTAGAAAAGCTACAAGAAAAGAAAAAATAGATTAGGAAAGAATAGTTTAAGAAACAGTTGTTTCAATATTAGAAATAATCTAATATTGTAAGAAACACATGTTTGCAGTTCAAGTATCTCCAGGGCTCTAGCTTCTATTATAGATAAATTGACTGTTGATGCATTTAATCAATTAGTTGTTGGCTAACTGTGATCCAAGAATTGTATGTGCATTTCAAAATCTGTTGTTTGACAGAGTTGCACAAATCTATTTAAATCTCTCCCCATTACATATTAAATTCAAGTTTAGTTATCAACAATAACCACGTGTCCCCACATTCTCTCTACATATCAAAGCTTAATTAGCCAATAGGCTTTCCCTTTGGAGTTCACTCTAACCGAATTTTGTCTCACGCCGTTCGAAATTTCTAGAATTTTCCAGATTTTGAATCACGCCCACAGATTTATATTTGATTTTGTAAATGATTTTGCGATCGTACAATTGTGAAAGGCAGATAAAATCTTTGAGAAATCTTATTTGCCGATATGGGGGTATGATAAGATCATCACCATTGACAAGCAGTTCACTATAGAAGCGGTTTGTAATAAAAACAGAGATTGGCAAAGGTGAGCGAGACAATTGCAAAATATTTTCAATTTGAGGCTTTGTTTTCAGCAAGAAGTTGGAAATGCGTGTTTCCAATACCATCTTCTACTCATCTTCATCGAGAGTGACGTCAGGTATCCAGAGTAGAGGAGGCCAATTTTTTAAGCAGAAGGGGTTGCTAGGACGTCCACATCTACTTGCTGATGATGAGGGTGATTGATAAGCCATGAATCTTGTAGAGCCTCTGTGCAAACTCGGCTAATGGAAGGAAATGGCCCATCCCCCTGCTCAGGGGAAATATGGCAACAGTTTCTTAAATGATGTTGATAGCTATGGCGACGACGAAGCCATGGAATGCGAAGATTTTACCTTTCAGAAGCCCAAAAAATTTATCGAAGATGACAATTCGATTTCTTCATAGGATTCACATTTATTTATTTTGCCCTTTATTTCTTTTTGTTCACTTTCATATTAGAGCTTAGCACAACTATTTATGCCAATTTGTTGGTAAAGATTATACATTATGATGTGAATATTAGGATTTAACTGTGTGATTGTTGAGTCCTACTTATCAATTGATGAGCTTAAGGGGCTTTCTAATGAATGGTTTATAAGGCACAACACTTGGTGAAGGTTTTGCAAATGGGTTTGCAAGCTTTGGGTTTAACTGTGGAGGAAACTCCGTAGTTAAGCGCGCTCAGGCTGGAGTAGTACTAGGTTGGGTGACCTTCATCATTGAGTTTGACTCAAAAATCACACAGTTAAATCCTGATATTCACATCATAATTTGACTAGCTTTGGAAATCATCTCCTACTTATCAAAAGATTATACATGTTTAAATATGACAAATTTCTTGAAAGTACACATGTCCGTCCTTATTAGAAAATTGCGGTTATATACAAAGCACATGGGTTTCAAAATCCATATTTGGGTTTGGCCATAGAAGTTTGAATCTAAACCCCCAAAAAATCCTTTCAAAAACAATACAAAATAGTAATTTTCTAGATTTATTTTTGGGGCTGTAGAACAATATTTTTTTTCCTGGTAAATTGTAAAGTACTGGTGTTGAGTTTATATTATTAATGTTTGAGTTGTATATGTGTAAAATGTGAAGTTTTTTAAGAATGGAGCTTAGTAGTTTTAATCTTGTATAATAAGATGGGATTTTTGACCCAACTCCTTGTTTTGAAGGGTTGGCTGCAAGGAGCACAGGGAGGAAGAGGAAGAACTTGTACCAAGGGATCAGGCAGCAGCCTGGGGGTAAATGGGCTGCCGAGATTAGGGATCCGAAAAGGGGGTCAAGGTTATGCTCGAAATGTTCAATACTGTGGAAGATGTTGCTAGGGCGTACGATGCAACAGCTAAGAGATTAGAGGCAAGAAAGTGAAGTTTAATTTTGGTGATGATTTGTCTCTTATGAAATGCAAGAAAGGGTTGGGAAAAATGGAGTGCTAGAAGAAATCTAAGTCTTGCAATCCTAAGCCTAAATTTGTATTCGAGGGTTTCAATACAAACAAAATGGCGAAAACATCTATGAAGGATGCCCAAGAAGGATTCAGTCCGTCCATGCAGAAAAATGATGATCTAGAGTTTGGAGATTCAGAATTTCTTAATTCTATTAAATTGGTAGGCCAGTCTACCGGTGAAGGCAGTCCTAGCCATAATCTGCAAAAAGCCTTTGTAGGTGATAACTGCAGCAGCTACAATAATCCAGAGGTGAACAGTTTTATACCTTCTGATTATGATGATGCTATAAGTTTCAAAACCTTGAAAACTATTTCACCTCATAGGGATGCCTATTTTGACTCTAACAGAAGTAGTTTGTCGTATGATGGTGTTTTTTTTAACACCATGCATTCTCCTTCTTTACCCAAGGAAAGTAATTATTTTGACTGAGTGAAGCGGTGTATTCCCTGTGAACCCTATGAATAATTTCTACATGAAAGCTCTAGAGATCTCTTCTATATTTAGTGATGTGAATGGGTCCAATTTTGCGGACATGCAAACACCGCAATTGGGAGTAATTCCTGAGCAAAACCCTGTGGATAATTATTTTCAAATTGATGGTGGTTTAGGTGATGCCTACAACACAGATGTGAATCGGAATCTTGATCTTACTGATGATTTTTCTATAGAGTCATATCTAAGGATGTGTTTGAGCCCTAAGCAAGAAGAGATGAAGAAGACAATGAGTGATTTGGATGCATGTACTGAGTATTCCCTTCAGCCATGGACCTTTCATGATCTAACTAATGCATGCTTTGTTTATCAAAATAGTTTTGACGCTTGCCTTGGTGAGCTGTTATAAATTTCAAATGGACATGTAGACTACTGGTTTGAGATTTGAATTGCCAAACTATGCTGTGAGTTTTGTAGATCTGAACTTTTAAATAATTATCATATGTGTGTGACTCCTAAAAGAACTTCTTAAAAAAATGTTTTTATCACGTCTAATCTTTATGAATTAATGATGGGATTATGTTGTTCATGTGCAGTAATTGGCTTTCATAAACATTGAAGATCTGAGCCTTGCATATTATTTATAATTAGGATGAAATTGTAAAATCCTTTTGAATCTATTTAAGTTGTTTGCATTCTCTTTGTACAAAACCCTTTGTGTTGATGTAAAAGTGTGATTATGCTCCCTGGAAAAAAGGAAACAATCAGATGGCAAAGTCTCTATTTAATTAGGCAGCGGAAAATACTGCTTAATGAAGGGAGCTTTCTTTGTTGGTGAATTGTATTTTGATGTTAAATTGATAGGGTTCACACTTATTTCTTTATTGGTGATTGGTATTTTGTTGATAAATTGATAGGGGTAAAAAATCATACTCATGCATGGCACAATTGAGAGGCAAAACATATTCTTGCATTTTGAATAGTTTGTGTCTGTGCACTTTTTTTTGAATATTAATACATTTTCTTTTTCTGAGTTACATTTTCTTAGTTCTATTGAATGATAGCTTTCTTTGTAGTTTTTACTATTTTCTCCACATACTCAAATTGACCAAATTTCTGTAAGGATTTTTTATTGCATTTTAAGTTTTTACATATGCTGTGTTTGTATATGAAGTTGAACACCTTTGATTTACCTAAAAGAGAAATTGGCTCTTTGTGTTATGGATTGTGTGCATGCCCTGATCTTGTTGATGTACAAGAGTTAAGGTGATGAGAATTCTTTTTGGAAAAATCTTAATGAAGTTGGTACAATAGGTGCCAACAAATGAATGTCTCTGAAATTCCATTGCATATACACTTCATTTCCAAACTGATAGTCATATTTTATTATTATTATTGTATGGTACTTTCATGTTAGGAAAGTCCACTTCAATTTTTTAATAATGAAATTTGTGAATAAATACTTTAAATAATGAACTAGTTTGGGTATTTTTTCATATAATAAGTGGGGCATGTAGCTGGATATAGTTTTGAGTGATTTTGTGGATGGTTGGCATGTTACTCGTGTGTAATTTCTTAGTGTGAGGCTTGTTTCTATTCTTTAGTCAATATGTCTTTGTTGTTCTTATATACAAGCTATATGTCTAATTGATTATCATATACCAGTTATTTTACCTATATAGAAAATTTACAACCAGTATGATTAAGGCAATGGCTTTTAGACATAATAGAAAAGCTCTGGTTTTTGCCCTTTTTGGAAAGACATGGATACCTTGCATCTCCACCTAGTAGTCAGAAGATATGGATCAGAATATATCCACTGATACTACTCCTGTAGTAGACTGAAATCTTTGGTTCAGGTGTGGAATCATTGGTTGTTGTGGTACTGGTATGAGGATTTAACTGTTTAGTTTTTGAGTCCACAGTTAAATCCTGATACCAATATCACAATTTGATTTGGTGTGGAAATATCTCCTACTTATCATTGCTTGTTACCAAAGCCTACTCTCTAGTCAACCAATGAATGTCAACAAGGGACTTTCTTGTCATGGCAACTTTTTAAATACTCTTTTTTGAAACCCTCCAATATGATATGGTCAAGCCAGCCAACACCCTTCATAGAATTTGAAAAGGTTCAGATGCCTCTGAATGGTCTTATTTGGGGGTTTCCCATGTTGGCTAAGTTTGTACAAAAAAAAATTTGGATCATAAACTTATATATAAAGTAGTGTAAAAGCAAGAGTCAAGACCATATAGCACATAAAATTACATATAATAAATGAAACAATCATAATCTTAAAACTTTGTGGAGCTTGCTAAGAGCTCTCTCTCTTGCAATCTCTCAGGTGTGCATGCCAAGGATAAAATGTAGCAAAGTGCCAAAGCAGAGAAGTTACAAATCAGTGTGAATACAATGGTGACTCAAAGGTGCTGAAAAAGTAATATGTTGTATTTAATAACCAAAAGCTAGAAACTTTGTCCTTCAAAGAGATACAAATTGTGATATACGTTTACTCAGCATAAAAGGAAAACCAATAGCTATACAAATCCCCAAGACTGAAAATCCCCAAAACTAAAAAAACACAAAAGAAAATAGTGAGCATAATGCAAATGACAGCAGGAGAGCCAACAATAGTATCATGGCTAGAATTAACTTCTCACAATTAGGAATGGAGAAGAACAAGATTGAGAATACTAAGTAATGATGGTTTTTTCTACCACTTGGTTGCTTAACCATGAGAGCAGTTTTGTAGAAGTTACACATTAACATGTTCTGTGGTATATTATCATGGAATTTGATTACAAAAAAAATTATGAGTGAAGAAAAGAGAAAAAGTGCAAAATCAAGGTTGTGTGCACTCTAGACCTTGGGCATGTCAATGGACATACCTGGCCAAATCTAAGGTCTATAGTCCCTGACCAACTATAACGTCAGGCTGGACTCCAAAACAAGGGCAAAACAGGGGCTGGAATGAACATGAATAAATTATGTGTGATGATATTAGTTATATAAATATAAAAATATACTATACAATGTAGATTTGATATAAATTTTTCACTCTTTTCACTCTAAATTTTTAAGAAATATTGTTTCTCTATATTGAAACACATAATAAAACATAGAAAGCACCATTACTCTTTTTCCTTTATGTGGGGTCAAGTACAACTATGGATGAGTATTGATTGTATACATTTCAAATGAATAACAAGAGAAGCTTCTAATCATGCATAAGTTTAACATTCTATTTTTACATTCAATCTATTTTTGAAAGAATGAAATAAAAAAGTTAGAACAATTTTATATCAACTAGAATGTACCAATAACTTTTTGTCTACAAAATCCATCATTGGTGTTGAAGATGTTCCTACAAAATAATATTTAAGAAGACCTTGAACAACCTTAGTAAGTTCTTATTAAGTTGTTCATTTGAAAAATTTACATTGAATTGGAGTACATAATTTCATAAACAATTCCAAAGGAACTAGAGATCGAACAAAAATAAGGAACACTTTATAATTGTGGGACTCAAGGATGTGGAAGAATAGTTCTATATTAGGCACTCGCTAGACTAATAGAATTTATGGTTTTATAAAGGAAATATGACCAGCATCCTTTCTATTTTAGTAGAGGATTAAATACATTTGTTATATTTGGTTGGAACTTGGAACATTTTCTTTTTAGGGCATTATTTATATGGAAATGAATGAAACAAAAATGATTGGCAGTTTTTTATTCAATTTTTTGTTGTTTTGACAATAGAGTGAGAGACCCACATAGTAAGTAACAAGTTGTGTATGTGTGAAATTTGTATGGATTTCTTGCAATCTTTGAAACAATTACCTCATTTATCTTCATGAATATTGAATGTTTTCTCCACTCTTTGAATGCAGTAAATGGTAGAAGCCAAGTCACAGGGAGTATAAATTAGTTTAAAGATATAGATAATGTGGAAAGAAATTTCATTGTAGCTAAATAATAATTGTTGGTCAAACTATTGGTAAATTAATTATTTAGTTCAAGAGAACTAGACATTCAATTGTAGTTTAGTTAATAGGTGATTATATTTTGTATTTTTTACAAAATATAATGGTATAAAGGAAAGAAAAGAAAAGAAAATGTATTAACATCTTCATTAACTCCAACAATTATGTGGTTTTGGTCTCTTGTTTTAGGTTTCTTATGTTCTTGTCTTCATTAACTACATAGGCAATATGGTATAAACCATTATTATTTGATACACATTACCATTACCTATTAAATTTGTGGTTATCATGATAATAAAATGAAAATATAAGATCAAAAAATACCTTGTTAATAAAAATTCTTACATAGCATCAATTGTATTAATTATATATATTTAATTAATATTTATTTCATTAATATAATATTTTTACAAACTTGATATACATAATTTTTATATTTAATTAAATTTACATATTGTAATGTGTTTAAATTATGATATATTATTTGGAAAATGAATGAAAATTTAACTTAGAGACAATGGAGCATCCAAATTATATTTGAAATATATATGTGTGAGTATGATATTAGCTATATAAATATCAAAATATATTACTAAATGTAACTTTAATATATATTTTTCACTAAATTTGAAGTTATAAAATCCTCACTCTTTTCACTTATAATATTTTTGAATAAATTATGTGTGATGATATTAGTTATAAAAATATAAAAATATACTATAAAATGTAGATTTGATATAAAATTTTCACTCTTTTCACTCTACATTTATACGAAATATTGTTTCTCTATATTGAAACACACAATAAAACATAGAAAGCACCATTACTCTTTTTCCTTTATGTGGGGTCAAGTACAACCATGGATGAGTATTGATTGTATACATTTCAAATGGATAACAAGAGAGAAGCTTCTAATCATGCATGAGTTTAACATTCTCTTTTTACATTCAATCTAGTTTTGAAAGAATGAAATAAAAAAGTTAGAATAGTTTTATATCAAATAGAATGTACCAATAACTTTTTGTTTGCAAAATCCATCGTTGGTGTTGAAGATGTTCCTACAAAATAATATTTAAGAAGACCTCGAACAATCTTAGTAAGTTCTTATCAAGATGTTCATTTGAAAGATATTAAGTCTATCCTTGCATTTTCATATCAATCAATTGACTTTTTTCTAGCTTTGAAAATGTGGGATTTTTCTTGCTTTAACATTGCAATATGATGGATCAAATTATTACAAATATTTAAGTTCTAATCTTTAGAGAAAAACATATATTTGAGAAAATACATTCTAAATATGATTGTTGACAATATTGTTATACTTTCTATTTGGCTCCTCTCTTCAAGTGCCCACACCCTCTCCTTCATAGCCACCAAGTCGTTCACAAAGATGTCTTGGTATCACATCATGGGTGTCCTCGTGGGGTTATAATTATTTGACAACCCATCATCCACTTTGTCCATTGCTTGAGAATTATCTATCTTCCCTTTGCCTTTGATATCATTAAACCACTTAATTGTTTCGGAGATTTCAGTCGGCCTCATACTCTGTTCCCCCGTCTTTGTACTATCTGGGACGTGTGGTATCCAGAAGTATCGCTGCGAGTTTCCCTCTTTTAGTATATTTAATCTTTCATATATTTCTCTGTCTAATTATTCTTTTATACTATTTGACATTCACGTAAATGTAGTTTCCTCCTATAAGTAGTCCGCTAACTTGTGGAAAGCTAAAAATGTTTGTAGGTAGATTTCCATTTGTTCCTCCAAGACTGAAAGGATTCATGTGTCTGGTTAGGGGTCCTCAAAGAATGAGGAAGCTCCCCTTTCACCTTTTGAAATAGAGACAATTTGTAATTAGGAATAAAACAAAAAAAAAATCGTGCATTTTAGTACAGTGCTTTTTTAAAACCTACAAAAGCCACAAACTCTATTTGACACTACTATTTTGTAGATTTCTTTTTATAATTTTACCATGCATAAGTTCAATTATACTTTCAAATTAAATACCATTCGGCGTACCTCTTGCACCTCTTTCTGGTGTAAATGCTAGTTATTTACAACATTATTTACAACATTTATTGCATCCAGCCTCATCATTCACACCGAAACTGCTACAGAGGGGCCAAATTGCACCTGATTGGACAGTTTGTTTGTATTTTTCAATTAAATGGGTCAATGATTATTGAACCCTTTGATTGCTGGTAACAGTGAGCCGTGTTGGCTCACTGTCGAAACCATTTATTACAAAGGCGCATGCAGTTATAAACGCGTTGCTTAATACAGACGGAAGCAATAAGACGGTGGAATCCTCATTAAAACATGAGCGCGCAGTCTCTTTTTGAAAGGCCCATCATGGAATTGAATGCACCGCAAATTAAAATTAATCCAGTTATAATGGACACGGTGGCCACACCATCTCATACTAGACGGCACAAAAAATAAGCACAATTCTATTTTGTAAAAATATGCCCCTACTTTTAGGGAAGAAACAACGAAAGGTCAGTCAAAATTACTAGGGAATCACTCATGATTAATATGATTAATGAATTTATTCATACAATACTGCTTCCGCTATCGCTTGGCAAACGCTTGCGTCTATAAAAGTTCACAATGAAGAAAACATCCTACTGTGAAAGTGGAGATGCTGATTATTGTCTTGAGTTCACTCCATATGAAAACACATTTGAAAGCATTAAAAAAGTTTGCAGGCGAAACATACTGACCTGTAATATTACAATATTTCAATTGATCAAATTAATTTAGTACATATTGAGTATGTAAAGGACAATAGGTGTTATTGTGGAAAGGCATAGTAAAACACTGAGTTTTAAATACAGGAGTCACTATCTGATACAATTATAATAGCAAGTATAATCATAAGCCTATTCATTCTATAATTGAAACACCACTACAATAAGCACATTTATTTCTTTTATCTATAGGTTATAATTTTAACTAGCCATGGAAATGCATATGGCAATAAAGAGGAAGAAATGTTAGAAAATAAAAATTCTACTTTCATTAACAAGCACAATGGAAACATTACAAAATCAACTCTTTAAAATCTTGCTTTCTCAAACATATAGGTATGTAACAAAACTCATCGTCTTAAATAGACTATAATTTTTACTATCTATCAAATTATAACAAGTTTTAACATCTTTCATTGCATTGGGTCCAATGCTTTGTTACTAGGCTACTAAAAACATAAAATGCCCATCTGCCACCATAACAACCTCTCTGTAAAAATTTATGCTAAAACATATTTCCTTGATAAACACATCAACCAAAACTATCAGTCAAAATAATACATGTAAAAAAGGTGCAACATTTTACATAGCTACCATTCTTTGAATGTGCATTTGACATTAAATGTGGCATAGTTGATTCCCACTTGCACACCACACTCTTGCATCAAGAATTTCTTGAAACTTCAAATAGATCATTCAAAAACTAAAAAATAAAACCATGTCTATAGTCATCTATGCCATGCCTAGATTTGAAATAAAAAGAATATTCATGTTTTCCATTAATAGTTCCATTGTTTTGGATTAAGGTAAAATAGATTTTAAATGGGGACCCAAAACCGCTTACAACATATAAAATAAGATATTCAATAAATGTGCCAAAGTTTGAAACATCAGTTGAAAAAAGCACAGAACCAACCAATAAACTAGTAACAAACAAACATACAAATCCAACAAAATAGAGAACAAAAGAAAGACAAAATAGACCCCGACAAGCAATATAGAGAAAGAATTAAACAAGTTGTTTCAAATATTTCACAGCCTGGTTGACAATGATGGTCACCTGTTCCGTGGTGTCTTTGTGATGTTGAATGGATTTGGAAGAGGTAAAAGCTTCCTTATTTGGGCTAGGCCTAGTTATTTTTCCATGACTATCTTTAGCAACCATGGTAGCATCCTTCCCTTCACTACCCAGATCAATTTTCAACACAATTCCTCTAATATTTGTCATCCCTATGATATTCTTAATCTTTTGAATGTAGAATTTGACATTATTGTCAGTGGTCCATAGAATCTTGACCTTTTACCCTTCCTCATATGACTTCATTGACCCAAGGACTTTACCACATTTCCCTTCCATGAGTTTCCCATATTTCATTTCCTTTGACATCTAGACTTCTAGGTTGCTAATATTATTCTAGACACTATGCAACTCATATATATATATATATATATATATATATATATATATATATATATATATATATATATATATATATATATATATATATATATATATATATATATATATATATATATAGGTCCAAAGAAGGAGAAAGATCATCTTTGGATTTGACATTGTAAAGCAACTCTAGTTTAGAACAGTTGGTGAAAAAATGCTACAAGTCACCCTTCTCACTCATTTCCATGGGGTTACACATGATATTATCAAGAGGAGCCTTGTCAGGGTTAAAATAATCTAGAATAGAATCTACAGTAGGATAATCAGCCAAACTAAAGTTTGGATTCTTACCTTGATTAGAAAAGATATTTGTCTTCTTTCCATCAGGCCCCTTTCTAGAGTTCCTTTACTTCAAAGAAATTCTATCACTCTTTTTCAGTAAAAGGAGAAGGGTGGCTAACACCTTTATCTTCCTTATTTAAGGAAAATAAAGTATATTTAGTAGTATATTCATCATTAGTCTCTATCTCGTTCGCTTGATCTTTCAATAAATTCACCTTCTGCTCACCCACATTCATGTCCTCTATACACCCTTCAAATTCATCCCCTACATCCAAACTATTATCAATAACTTTGAGAATAGTCTTCTCTTTAAGAACTTTAGAGCTTCGGGGAGATTTTTTCCTCACTCCAACAAACACTTCGCCTTTCCCTTTTTCTTTATTTTTAATAGGATGTTTTGGGGTTTTGGAATTGTAATATTCAATAAACAAAAGGATAGACCCTTTATGTAGAATGGAGTTGTTGGCTTGTAAAAGCACAAACCTCTGTCACCCTTTTGTAAAGGAAAAGGCTAACAAAAGTATAATTGTTCACCTTCAATAACATAAAATTGGTATTACTATTTCGAATTTGAAAATGAAGTAAACTAATTAAATTTGTAGAAATGGGTGAATTTGAGGATTATCATTTTAATAATTATTTGGAATAAGAATTGATATATTTACTTAATTTCTATAGATAATTTTTTAGGTGTTGAAAAATGATGAAAATTAGGCATCTAATTCCCACCACAAAACTATATCCAAATAAACGCATTTCCCTTTGATCTTGGACTATGTTATGGATAACATATATATCTAGAACAATCAAAAATAAAAATTGACTTTAGAACTATATTTTTTATTTTATAAGGATTGAAATTTGAACACACTTGAAATCGATAGTTTTCATCTCCTACCACATTTTTAAAAATAAATCTATTCTAACTAGGGGAAAAATTATACAATCTAGAAGAGGACTCTCTCCTCTAGAATGCCATATAAATTTTAGTTTTTTTATATGATTTAATATATTTTCTTTCTCAAAACTACATCTTTTCAAATGTTAAAATACGTGGTTGTGAAATTTTTCAATTTCAATATACTACATCTAAATAAAATACTATAAACTCTACATAAGAATATTCTTGACTCTGAGCTCTATAAAATGGTGATCATATGTTATTAAGAAAATATGATAAAAAATAGTAAGAGTTATTGAAATGCCACTTTTTTGAAATAATATTATTTTTTTAGTAATTGGATACAAACTAGTATAAAACATGTATTTAATAGACATTTTTAATTAGAAAAGTTTGAGACCATATATAACTTAGCTAGAATGAATTTATCTAGACCATATATTTTTAAAAAATTAAATTTTAGATAGAAATACTCAAATTCAATCATTCTGATAAGTCAGCCTAAAAGGTGACATAGCTTTGTACTTTTATCCTATTGGCTTTCTTCCTATTTATATTCATACTATGATTTAAAAACTTCAAGAAAGAAAAAGGAAAACAAACCCTATCTTTGTCATGAAAATGGTTCTGTAAAAAAAGTTGTAGTTGTGGAATTTGGAGTAACTACCATCAAAAGTGAAAAATATCTTAATGCGTGAAAACACTTTTTGTTAGGATTAACCATACACAAAAATAATAGTTACATGCAAATATAAAAAATACTAGAAAATAATAGATCACATTGAAGAGACCACAAGACACAAATATTTAATGTGGTTCACCCAATCCCTGGGCTACATCCCCAAACAACAAGTCCAATATTACTATCCTGTGATTACAATCCGCAATCCCTTATAACTCAATATTGCAACAAGAAGCTACAATGTCACCACACATTACATGAAATCCCTAACCTTAACCCATTTTATACAAGCTTTTTGTTGCTTACAAAATTAGGGGTAGAAAAAATCATCCAATAGAAAAATAGCAAGTGAGACCTATTATATTATAAGATCATTTTTTGCTTTGAGGTTGCTACCCAAAAAAACCCTCATGGGGGTGTTGCCCATTGATCCCACCCTATTTTATGATAGGGAGCACACCTGGGGAGCTTGCCTAAGACCCAATAGGGGTGCTTCCCCTTGACCCTATCTTGGGGACATTTCCACCAAACCCCAATAGAAATAATCTGGGCAAAAACCAAACTGAATAAAAATCTATGTCTGATCAAGATCCACATCACAACACTTTTCTCGATTTAGGTTGAATCTTCTTACTGGTGTTGTAAAATTAGGCACTTTAATTAGAGCATTCCCCTCCTCATCACTTTTAGAAAATTTATTAACATCCTCACAAATTTTTCATTTCCTTATAGGACTCCTTACCAATGGAGCGAAGGCTATTGATATCTTAAATAAGCCCAATATTTAAATAGAAAGTAATATAGTACATAGCAATTGTATTGCATTTCTATTCATTGATGAATTTAGAGTTGGCTTCCTCTTGGTAGCCATGAAGCCATTCTAGATAAACCAAGACTTCATCATTTTAAAGCTATTCCAAAAAAACCAAAATTTACTTACATTCCTTCCGAGAGATAGGCTTTGGATGTTTAGGAGCTCCACCTATTTCTATTTTACTACAAATAAAGACCAATTTTCTTCCTACTATAACTAAATTCAAATTTTTCTTCATAATGCAAGTGATGAAAATAAAGGGAAAAAATCCCCATAAACTATGTGATATATAATTAATAAGTGAGATGTGCTTAAACCTTCTCAAGGTCATGATGTGGTATAACATGAAGCTCTTATCTCTCACTTCCATTATACATAGTTATGTTTCCCACAACACTATCTATCATATTACCCTTAATAATTTCCTTAAGTTCATTATTCAACTTAATTTCCTTTTGCTAAAACATAATATGGTTGGTACAAACAATGAAACTGACAATGCAATTCACTACCTTATTAACTTAACTATGAACATATGTAATAATAACAATTTCAAAGGTTTCTATTAAATATTTGACCTCTTTTATAATAGTCTCTAGTGTCCAACTTCTAATCAATTTTCTAAGAAAAAATCTAAGAATATTATTAGAGTCACCTTCATGTTACTTTGGACAAAATCCTAGAACCTTGTTGGTATGACTTTTGTAATATTGTCATTATTGGTAAAAACTTTATATCATGTTGTATGACATATTTTACTTAGAAGATTAAATTATTAGAGACTAAGGTGTTATCAAAAATATAATCAGGCTTATCTTATTGGGGAAGTTAGAGGTCTATTAGTATGAAAAGGAAGAAGGAGACAAAAATTTATGGAAGACACTAGAAAACCTAATTAGATTAGCAAGTGAAAATAGTTAGGATGTTTGACAAGAAAAAGAAAGAATAGGAAAAAGTGAGAGAGACTTGGTGGAGAAAAAATATATTGGAAATAGTATTGAAAAACAACTATAAATGAATGGACAAAATATAAGCGATCAATGGAGAGATAGAATAACAATTTATAGGAAGGAGAAGAGTTTGACAGAATAGATATATGAATTGTGGGTATCACCCCCACCAAAGTTTTACACTCTGACCAATGGTTTTTTAAGATACCAAATCAGTGTGTTATGTGTTTCTGTAATCACACCAAAATGGTCATCTAGACTATGAGCCCCCTTTCTAGCATTTTTGCATAATTTATTTAATACTTATCCTTGATCAAATTTCCATATGATCCTTTTATTTAATTTTATCCTATAGCTTGACCACTTTATCCTAATTTTATATTTAATTAAAAGAAAATGTCCACCTTTTAATGAAATAAAATTTCCCACTCATCTCTTATCCTAAGTCACACACATATAAAGTATTATTCTTATTTTAAATATATAAAAGAAAAGGCATTTTTGTGTTCACAAGAATGCACAATTTTCAATGTGAGAGGAATCTTCTATTTTTAAAATAACTTTAATTCTCCTCCACACATTTCAAACCCTCTCCAAAGTTAATCATAAATTGTGATTAGTTGAGATGCTTGTGCACATGGATCACTGAAGATGCACTATCCTCCCTTGATTATGCCTCTTTGGCCTCTTAATCTCTACCATGCATTTTTCTTTAAAAGGGAAGGCTCTTTCCTCTTTCAAAAAATCTTAGTCTCTCATGATATTGTTATGTTGTAGGTTTTCTTGATGATTTTGGAGACTTGGAACATTCTTGCATTTTTGAATTTTAGCTTGGCTCTCATTGTACTTACATTATGACTTAATTTTTAGCTTAGTTTCCTTTATGATTTATCTTAGTTCTATTTTTCAAATTTCATTTCATTTAGAATAGCTTACATTTTCATTGCATTTTATTTTAGATTCTTCGATAATTGCACTCTTGCCTCTACTCTTTGAATCTTTCATTCTATGGTGCACCTTGGAAGGGCTTTAATAGCTAGGTTCACTTGAAAGCCACCATCTCGTAGCTCTTTCATTTCATAGATAGGAAGCTACAAACCACCTCTTGAGATGCCCTCTTTCATGGGTATTCTCAAGAATAATGGTTTATAGAAGTGTGACACATTTTATGCACACATTTTTGGTGCCCACCGAGGGGCTAGAACCAAGTTTCTAGCTCAATTTTCTTGCTTTCATTTTGGTTACACTATCATTTCTAGTTTTTCATAGCAACTTCTTGGATCTAGTCAAGTGGTTTTGTAAGCTTCTTACTTTGGTTTTAAGGCTAACCCTTGTGAAGATCTGTTTGAAGGCCAAAACCCTATTTTTTGAGAGACTTGACCATATCTTCCAAACCACTTTGAGTTCAGATCTAAGAAAAAAAAAAAAAAAGTTTGGGATGCATCTGAAATGTCCTAGTCCAACTTATAGATTTTTTTGAGTTGATTTGTGTCTAATATTAAATTTTTATTTTCATAAAATTTCATTTTTGGATGCAAATCAATGACATCTTTAGAAAACATTGTATTTTTGAGGATATATCTAAATTATATAGGGGATTTATTCTTTTTGTTTTGAAATTATAGGTCATATTACAGCTCAATAACTCAATTTGAAAAAAAAATGGTCTATTTTGACAAAATGGGTCCCTAGGGCACAAATGAAGGGATATTACTAAATTTCTTGCATTTTTGGAAATCTCTCTTGTTTTTAGTAGAGGTCTCCTCTTTTAATTTCTATTTTTAGAGCCAAAATAATAGGAAACAAGTCTAATCTCGTTGACCAGGTCAAAAGAAAAGAGTAAAATTGAGAGCATTTGTGATTAGCTTGCACTTTCTTTGCATACACTTGGTTGGAAGATAACTTGGATTTTGAGGAAACTAATCACTTTTTTTTGTAGGTATTACTTGGCTATTATACCCTAAGCTTGGTTTTTTTGTAGAGATTTTTTCATTTCATTTCTAAAAAGAACGAATGTCAAAAACTCAATGCTAAGAAGTTATTAATTCTTGTTTGTAGGGCTACCTAAAACAAAAAAACAAGTGTTATTTCTTTCCTTTATTCTTTTTGTGTGGAAATATTACAAGTTCTTCATATTTTATAGGCACATAAAACCTGAAATTGGTATCTCTTGGTGGTAGGAAAGTATGCTCTTCACCCTTGTGATGAATTAGAAATTTTGACCCACCTTTAGATTTTGAAACTAAGTGGGTTAATTGAAATTCTTCATGCGTTTGCGGGAAATGATTAGAATAGGAGTGTTAGAAATAGATAATTACTTTATATCTTTGATATGAAGGTAAAACAAAAATGTTGAATAGTAACTATAACTATGCACATAGAGGACTCATAACACTATTATTTGTTAATTAGGGAAACCCTAACCAAGGGAAAACCCTAGTGGGGATGATACCCACTAGATGATTCACTAAACAATAGGATCATGTTAAGGATATTTACCCTATAAGGACTCTATAAAGTACATATAGTGTCTTGAGTCCTTTTTAAAGGACAAGACCTTGTTAGAAGCCTCAACTCTATTAGGAGTTGCCACAACCCTCTTAGGAGTTGGTATAACAATTGCAATGTATGCAAGAAGATCCGACTTTTGTGACATGCAATTATACAATTCAATTACTTCACAAGATAAGTATACATACTATACTTGCTTTGCTATCATAACTTGCACTTGCTCTGATCTTACATCAGTTTTTGCATCACATAAAGCTCACAGATAGTTCTCACAATAGTTCACATGTCACATCTAATCACACAACTCCACACTTATCTATGCAAGATAAGATCTTTACATATAGCTTGCAAATTCTCAAAACTCTGCACTGTCGACCTTTAGATTATCACATGCTTGACATAATATAAAATAACTTATGGAATAAAATGCACATAGTTAGCTTAGCATAAATTAGTAATTACTTTGTAACCAAAATAATTCCTAAAGTTGTACAACTCAGTTTACTGGCCTGCTCTATTCTACATTGTTAAATGCTTATACTGTTAATCTTAGTATAACTTGCACTATACTATCCCTACACATGTGTATGAGTAAACATCATGATGATGATGTCACAAACCTTTTTTCAACTATGCATAAGCTAAATCTCTGTGCACTGTCCATACTCTTAAGATTTGTACTCTATGCTACTGCAAATTGTCTAATACTTAGACAATTTTCTATCTCTTAATAGATAAATGAAATTCTGAATGTATGTTGCCATAAATGAAAATCATCAAGACATATAACTAACCATATCTCAAACAAGGAGAAAATGCTCTTCACCCTTGTTGTGAATCAGAAACCTTGACCACCAAAAATGCATCCATGTTTAGTCTAGAATTCTTCAATAGGCATTCTCTTGAGAGATCAAGAGGAATGACCCAAGTGGGGACAAGTAAACCCAGCTCTTCTAATCCATTATAAACTCAAGTCTATCAAGGAAAAAAAACCTTGGTAGACATAGTACTTGTCTTCATCTAGTGAGATTACTTGTGGGATTGGGACCATGATGAAATCACTAGATGAGAATGCTTAAGGTATTCTTGTGACTGCGAGGTCTATTACTGATCATATGATAAGAATTCCCATATCAGGAGCAAGAGGAGTTTTATGAATAGATGACTTGACTAAACACCTTAGGATTAGAGGTGGCCCTATTTTATCTCTCAATATCTTGGTGCAAGGATCGATCATAGTGGACTACCCAAATCACCCCAAGATTTGATTCACCATATTTATTCCTTTAAATGTGGGTATCCCATCTATGAAAAATCCAATTTCTATAGTGAAAAACCACTTTGTGTGTGTCGTCAAGGGAGCATGAATTTTTGGACCAAGGTATTGAGTATTAAACCATGTCCTTTAGGTCAATGTTGCTTGATGTGTTTTCAAATGTGCTAGAATGTGAAAATCTTTTGAAGATACACAAGGTGATAGTTCTAGGGATTTCTTTTGAGAGCTCACCTATGCTTGTATCATGCAAGGGTTTTTGTCCCTTTCTTGATTTCTTGAAGACTACTCAATGTATCACTATCTACTTGGAAAAAAAATTCTTTTAAACATCAAATTCTCTATGCTATTAACTATTGTCAAAACATTGTCAACCAAGTCAAAACATCAATTTCAAACATTTTCTTGTGTTTCTTTCTAAAGGGAGTCTCATCATTTGAATTTTATTTTCTATGTCTCTAGTGCTTGAACATGGTTAAAGCGACTCTTTGGTCTTAGTGCTCTTGGTGTTTCTATCTTCATGGTCTATGCCCACTTGCTAGTTATCTTTTTGCTGAAATGCTTACCTTGATTTCTTGACTACACTCTTGGGTTGGGAAAGTTGTTTACTTGTCACCCCACCTCCTCTATCTATTTGGCTATTTGGTTTCTCGCCTAGCTCTTGACTTGAGCCGCTAGTTTCATAAGTTTCTTGGATATCTTCCTTGACAAGTCACTTTCATCTCTCTCTCTCTCTCTCTCTCTCTCTCTCTCTCTCTCTCTCTCTCTCTCTCTCTCTCTCTCTCTCTCTCTCTCTCTCTCTCTACTATATTAGCAAGTGAATACTCTACCTCTCTAGTTTGGACATCAAGTTATCTTGTGTCACCTTCTTAGCTTCCTCTAGTCTCCTTAATGCTTGATTATCTATCTACTAGTATGGCATTCAAACCTTGTGGTACCAAACCTCAAAAAAATCTAGATGATCATGATATCCTCCATGCCACTAAAGAGTTTCAAGATCTATATGATCAATACAAAAAACTAGAAGAGATGAATCATCCTTCTTACCTTTATGTCTCTAAGAGCGTGATACAAATGAAGTCTAAACTTGAGAAAAGATTAGAGGAGAAGATTGCATTCTTAAATAAATCTCCCTGAAGACCTTTACATACACACAGGTCATCTTCTTCAAGATCTACATAGTCTACTCCAAGACATCAAATGTCTTCATCTTCTAGATTTAAAGACCTCTTTAGAGAACAAGAAAGTGATACCTCCTTTGAGCCTAAGTCAATCTTTCATGATCAACCTATCTTGGACCAAGATAATGATGAAGACATGGATGCATGCTATGCACTTGAGAAATAAGAAGAAGATCCTAGGTATACTTTTGAGAGGAATTTTATTGCCTTGGAATATTCTTATGATGACATTTTGCAAAAACTTCTTAGCACTAAGCTGATCACATTGCCTAAGTCTAGCTCATAATAAGGTAATTAGTTGACTTACACATTTGTGCTTTGTTTAGAAATTTTTAGGCTTAAAGACCAATGAGGGTAAGGGTGATGATTGGATTAAATTTATACCACAGAAGGAATTGACATTAAATATAATGGAGATGGTTTTGATATGGAAATTGAAGTTGAATATTATGTAGCAAAAGACCTCCTAGGTCAAGCCATGAACATATTCATAAATCAAGTGTGGTGGTCAAGGATATCCCCTCCGCATCGAATCAAAAATTGAGGATGCCTCTATTACCTTGTGAATTTCATATTTTCTTCTTCTTCTAAAATAGAAATTCTATTTATAGCAGTTATATTTTTAGTTGTATTTGGTATACCATTACAGATTGACAACTATAATGACCATAAATAATGGGATTGTGGGGGGCTTTGTCTAGTGATTTTGTCTCTAGTTTCAGATAGAAGGGTGATAGCACCCATATTTATATAGGGATGACATTAATTAATATCATGATTGGATTAATCTATCTATTAAAATAATATTACCATTGTATTTGTGTACTAAATTTTGGAGTCTATTACTAGTATTTAATTGTTAATATATTTGTGAAGTGTTTTAGGTAACTTATTGTTGTCAAAATTCTCAATCTCATTATACAAAATTTTAAATTTCAACAAATTTCTAGATGTGTCATTAAACAAAAAAATAGTGTCAAAAAATCTACAAGAAGTTGAGAATAATTTGTAATTAGTACCCTCTAGATAATTTCCTGGAAGAATATTCATGATGAAAAAATTAGGTGAACATTAATATTATCTTTAATTGTCTTATAGCGGTATAATGCTTTCTACAGAGTCAAATACCCACATATTAGTTCTGAAAAATCTAGTAACTGGTATCCTTGATTTAGGGAATGCTTCTAGTACATCACATTGAGCTTCATAAACATATTATATTATAAAGGAAACAAGCTTGAAAGTTATCTAAATAATGTTTACAGATAAGAATAGTGATTTCTTCTACTATCACAGTCAACTTGATAACTATAAATTTTAAGGGCAATAACTTTAAATCACATTGGAAAAAAATTCTTTTAATACCCTACTTTAGACAAGTACTCTAGCCACACATATGCCTTATTTTCTACAAATAAGTTACATTGTTACATTATGAATTGGAAATGAATTTCATTTAAGTATATGGAAATCATTTTGAGCATGATATCATTAGAACCACACCAATAAAAACCTTAAATTAGAGAAATGGAAGCTAGAAATTGATTAAATGTGATGGACATTCTCCTTAAAAGGTATTTAATGGACATACATAAGAATTTTTGAAAATTTATTTTTATTGATGGCATGAAGAGTGATTTTAGACCTTTTGTGTGCAGTTATGTTTTATATATATTTGAATAATTATTATGATGTGTTCCATTCTAGGAAGTTCATTTATTTATTATTGGTTATCAATTAAATTAGAATGGTGCTATCAATGTACACTTTGGCCAAGCAAGTTTCAATGCAAATGTACCGCTAGTCGGTAAAGAGGAGTTTCTCATGCAAGTAATAAGATTAAAAAAAAAAAATTCTAATTTTACAAACACTTAAATAAAGAACATACAAACTGCTAGATATCTTCTATCAATCTCACCATTCCTAATGATGATGGAAAACCATTGCATACAAAAGAAAAGATTTTCATGTTTATATGATGACACAAAACTATTACTGAAAATAAAGATGTCCACAAAAACAAACCAACAAATCCCTTAGATGTCAAATAAATTGCTTACTGTTGTCACTCGATAAGCATTTATAAAGATGTTGTAACTTGGTAAGTGTAGTGAATGTTTTAATCAAATCTTACATGCATCAAATAATTGCAACCATAAAAGTAAAAGCATGAACACAATAGACACTCGATTTAGTGTGGAAACCCAATATGGAAAAAACCACCGATGTAACTAGCTACCGATTTTCACTCTTCTGAAGTGAGCCTTGTTAAGAGCCAACCCTATTAAAGGTTACAAAACACACTGTTAGTTTTGACCTTGTTAGAGGATTTAATCACCCTGTTAGGGGTAGCCTTATTAGAGGTCTTTAGAACAATTCAACTTAACTATCACCTTGTTAGAGGATTTATAAAATAGCTATTAAGCCAACTCTGTTAAGAGATTTTGAAATCACTACTACAATGGTTAGAAAGCAATAATGAAATGACTTGAATAAGATGCCACTAAATTTGCTAATTACAGAGCTCTGTTCTGCACCAATAGATCCTCCCTAATTAGATATAACTTTATTACTCCTTAATGATCTCTGATCATCCTTCAAAATTCACTCTCTCAATAAATAGTTCACCTTCCCATTCATATCACATCAAATCCATTCTCCTTATCAAAATTTGGAACTTGGCCTTTCATATATACCATTCAGATTATCAAGTCAGCTCAAATACAAGTTATAATCACTTATAAACATTACCATAGTCGACTAGAAATAACAATTAAAACAATTAAGCATTAATCCTTAATTTAACAAATTCCTTCACTGGCCAACCTTGCTCAGTAAACACTACTCCAAAAAAAAAAATCCTGAGTTAACCAACACAACTTGGTTAACACTGTAAAATCTGTGAGATCCTTTGGTTGCTGAGTGAACTCGGTAAGAACTAATTTTCTCTTTGCTAACCTTGAGAGCTTGGTAGCAATTGTCTTCTGCTATAATCTCCTTCAGTGACCGAGTTAGCTTGGTAGACACTATCTACACAAGGTAAAGATTGGAAACATTCAATAGACACTGTAAATCTACTTGCAAACCAACTGAGCTTGGTAAAAGCTAACAGATAACTAGTATGACATTTGTGTAACATCAAAGACAACACACAATTGGATAATTGTATCCAACAATCTCCCTATTTGGCATTGATGACAACAGAACATGTCATAGCATGCTGAAATTTGAGAACAAGACTTTCACTAATAGAAAGTCTTCTCCTTCTTATAGTTATCTCCCTTTATGATAGAAAAAACTCTCCCTCTGACTAATTCCAGAAAGTAGACTCTCCCTCTTGCATAAGCTCTCCTCCTTGCATACAAATTTTAGATAGATATGACAGTAACATTCTCCCTCTTTGAAAACACATGCCAGAAACAACACAACTCAAATAAGTTCTGGTGCACCTTAAGTACTGATTCATATGGAATGTCTTCATTACATTGCTACATCAACTTATAGATCTTCAACTCTATTCCTATTGATGCATCACTAAAACTATATTTTAGTGAGCTTAAGATAGGGGAATGACCCCTAACTTACCTCTTAGATAAAAAAATGCATCCTTAGGTAGTGTCTTAGTGAATATGTCAGCAATTTGTTCCTTTGTATGGACATATTCCAATCTTATTTCCTTATCCTACACCAATTCTATGACAAAGTGGTATTTTATGGTAGTGTACTTAGTTTTGGAATGCATCACCAGATTCTTTGAGATGTTAATTGCACTTGTGTTATCACAGAACATGACAACTGGTTCTTTAATCTCTACCTTCATGCCTTCCAAAAATTGTTTGAACCAAAAAAAGTTAGAAAAGTTTACTGCTGCAACAACATATTCTACTTCTATTGTTGATTGGGATGTATAGTTTTTATTTTTGCTTGTCAAAGATACTAGTCTTTTACCAAGAAAGAATGCACCTCCACTTGTACTTTTTTTGTCATCAATATTTCCTACCCAATCTGCATCAGTAAACACTTTCAAATCTAGGTTTCCTCCAAGTTTATACCATAATCCATAATCTGCTATCCCTTTCAAGTATCTCAAGATCCTTTTTACTACCATCATATGATTTTCTCTTGGTTTAGCTAAGAATCTCGCTACTATACCAACTTCTAGGGAAATGTCAGGCCTTGTATGAACAACATATTGCAATTTTCCAATCATTGATCTATATAAGGTCTGATCTACCTCTTTTGATTCATCATCCTTTGTGAGCTTTAGTCCAATACACATAGGAGTTCCAACTAGTTTACAATCTTCCATTCCAAACTTCTTGAGTATCTCCTTGATATACTTTGATTGAGTGATGTGTATGCCATTCTTGCTCTGATGTATTTGAAGATCAACAAAAAAATTTATCTCTCCAAACATAGACATCTCTAATTCTTTGCTCATTTGCTCTGAGAATTCTCTACATTCATCATCATTCCCTATAAACAAAGTATCATCCACAAATATTTTTGCCAAAACAATCTTGTTATCTAGTCCTTGCTTGATATACAAACTATTGTTATCATTACTCCTTTGAAAACCAATTTGAATAAGATAGTTATGTAGTCTTTCATACCATGCTCTAGGGGCTTGTTTTAGACCATATAAAGCTTTGTGTAACTTACAAACCATGTCCTTCTTGTTTGGATCAATTAATCCTTTAGTCTACTCAATGTAGACTTCTTCATCAAGAATACCATTGAGAAATGCAAATTTTACATCCATCTAATAAACTTTAAATCCTTTATGTGCTACATATGCAAGTAGTGTTCTAACACCTTCCAATCTAGCAAGAGGAGCAAAAGTCTCTCTATAGTCTACACCTTCTTCTTCAGAATATCCTTTGCACACCAATCTAGCTTTGTTTCTTGATACCTATCCATCTTCATTCAATTTATTTCTAAATACCCATTTTGTTCCAATCACATTCTTGTCCTTGGGCCTAGGTACAAGAGCCCATGTTTTATTCTTCTCTATTTTCTCTATCTCTTCATTCATAGCTTCAATCCAACTTTCATTTTCCAATGCATCTTTGACATTTCTAGGTTCAAAATCAGCAAGTAAACATGTACCTTTAAACTTACTTCTAGTCATGGTACCTTCAGACTTGTCTCCAATGATCTGATCTAGTGTGTGATGCCTTCTAACATATTTAGCCAACATAGGTTCCTTGCCTTTTGAATGTTTTGCACTGTTGTCTTCTTGTGGTTCAACTTCTTATTTTGGTTGCTCGAGCTCGGTAGCTATAGTCTATGGCTCGGTAGCTTCATTTTGTGACTCGGGTTCCTGTGACTCAATTGAAACTATTTCCAACTCAGTAGCTGAACTGGGCTTGGTAGCTATTGTTCTTTTGTTGACAGGTGTATCTAGTATTGTGTCTATGAAGATGAATCTTTTGTAATCTTCAGGTTCTTTCTTGCTTTCTTCTACTATATTTTATACAAACTAATCAACTTTCACATGTGCACTCTCTATAATCTTGTGAGTAGACAAATTCAAATATCTATATGCTTTGCTTTTAGAAGAATATCCTAAGAATATTCCTTCATCTCCTTTAGCATCAAATTTCCCTTTTCTAGATTCTTTTAGAATGTAACATTTACTTCCAAATACTTTAAAGTAGCTTACATTAGGTTTATAGCCATACCATAATTCATAAGGGGTTTTGAATGAGTCCTTCTTCAACGATACTTGGGTCAAGGTATGAATTGCAGTGTTGATTACTTCCTTCCAGTATTTGATAGAAATGTTCTTTTCAATCATCAGGGTCCTTACACAATCCATCATGGATCTGTTACTTCTTTCAGCTATTCCATTCTGCTCGGGAGTTCTAGGAGCTGATACCTATCTTTTGATTCATCTTTCAATACAAAAATTATTGAATTCATTTGAGATGAATTCACCACCTCTATTTGATCTCAAGCATTTCAATATTTTACATGTTTCCTTTTCCACCCTTGCTAGATACCATTTGAACTTTTCAAATGCTTCTAATTTTTCTCTTAAGTACATGACAGTCATCATTCTAAAGTAGACATTAACAAAGAGAATGAATAATTTTTCACCAATATAACTTTCTACTCCAATGGGTCCACATAAATCAGTATGCACAATTTCCAATATATCTTTAGATTGATAGTTGTTACTTTTGAAACTAGACTTTCCCATATTACCAATTTGACAATTCTTGCATAGACCAATATTAGGATTTTTCAAATTTGGAATGCCTCTAACTTTTCTAAATTTTCTAATCTTCACCATATTGTCAAAGTTTACATGATACAATCTTTTATGCCATAACCAACTTTCTTCAATTTGAGCAACAAAGCATGAACATTCACCAAGTTCAAGATAGAACAAGTTACCTTTTGTTTGCTTACTTGATAAAATCAACTTTCCTTTGTCATTTAGCAATCTTGCTTTGCCATGCATGAATTCCACCTTGAATCCAATGTTAATTAGTTGTACAACACTTAACAAATTTTGTTTCAGTCCTTCAACCCAATATGCAGTATCACATACAAGCTCTTTGGTTAAAGAGATTATTCCTCTTCCTTTTATACAATAGGGTTCATTATTACCAAACCTTACACTTCCACCATCATAATCTTCAAATTTTTCAAATTTTGCTTTGTCAATAGTCATATGATGTGAACAACCACTATCTATGATCCAATTATCATTTTTGCTCACATGAGAGATAAGAGCCATCTCATCATCTTCTTCATTATCATTATCAGATTCATCCTTAATAGCAATGTAAACAATTTCATCTTCACTAGTATCTAAATATTTAGAATCTTTAGCCATGAAACATGTCTTCTTACCTTTGTCTTTGAAAGATTAGTGATTTTTGAAGTTCTTCTTGTTATTGCACTTGTGGCCTTTCTTCTCATCCTTATTTTGCTTGTTTGGACACCGAGCTACAATATGACCTATTTCTTCACATTAAAAACAAATCAAAGGGACCTTACCTTTGTATTTACCTCTGCTTCTAGAATATTTCTTTGCAAGTAATGCTTCAATAACTTCAAGATCATTGTCTGAACTTCCTTCTAATTCTTCTTCACTATCTGATTGAATGTTCTTGATCTTCTTGCCTTTCTCTTTGAGTGAAAGCTTGGCTTCAAATGCTGATTCAATGTTCTTTGAGGCTGGAACATAATTATCCAAATTATCTAGTTCAAATGTTGTCAATCTTCCTGCAATGGCATCCAAATTTATGTTATGATTTTCTTCACATCTCCTTTCTTGAATAGCAGACACTCTTATTGCATAAACATGAAGTAATGTTCTGAGAACTTTACTTATAACTTTTTCTTCTTTGATTTCTCCACCAAAGGCTTTGATTGCAGTGACATTGGCCTTGATCCTTTCAACATATTTGGAAATGTTCTCATCTTCTCTCATTTTCATCTAATCAAACTATCCTCTTAGGCTTTCAACTTTTGCTCTTCTAACATTATCATCACCTCCATAGATTTCCTTGAGCTTTTTCCAAATTGCATTGGCATTTTTGTAGTCCTTGATTTCATCAAACTCTTCATAACTTAAGGTAGATGCAATATCTATCATCATGTTGTTGTGAATCTTCTTTTCAACAATATCATTGGAAAATAATGTGCCAGTAGGTTCTACATATTCTGCATCAAGATATATCAGTCTTGTATCACCAATGGAAGCTAGATGTAGTCTCATCAGTCCTTGCCATGGTGAGAAGTTATCCCTGTTAAGTCTTGAAATTTCCCTCTTGTAAGACATCTTAACCTTTAGCTTAGATCCTTGAAATCATTCCTACAAGCACCAAGAGCTCTGATACCAATTGTTGGAAATGTAGATGGAGTAACTAAGAGAGGGGGAGGAATCAATTACCACAAAAAAAAATCAATAAATCCCTTAGATGTCAAATAAATTGTTTACTGTTGTCACTTGGTAAACATTTATAAAAATGCTATAACTCGGTAAGTGCAGTGAATGTTTTAATCAGATCTAACATGCATCAAATAATTGCAACCATAAAAGTAAAAGCATCAACACAATAGACACCAGATTTAATGTGGAAACCCAATATGGGAAAAACCACCAATGCAACTAGCTGTTGATTCTCACTATTCTAAAGTGAATCCTGTTAGGAGCCAACCCTGTTAAAGGTTACAAAACACACTATTGGGTGTGACCTTCTTAGAGGATTTAATCACACTATTAGGAGTGGCCTTGTTAGAGGTCTTTAGAACAATTCAACTAAATGGTCACCTTGTTAGAGGATTTACAAACTAGTTGTTAAGCCAACTCTATTAAGAGATTTTAAAATCACTGCTACAATGGTTAGAAAGAAACAATGAAATGACCCGAATAAGATGCAACTAAATTTTTTGATTACAGATCATTGTTCTACATCATTAGATCCTCCTTGATTAGATATAACTTTCTTGCTCCTTAATGATCTCTAATCATTCTTCAAAATTTGCTCTCTCAATAATCAGTTCACCTTCCCATTCATATCACATCAAATCCATTCTCCTTATCAAAATTTGGAACTTGACCTTTCATATATACCATTCAAATTATCAAGTCAGCTCAAATATAGGTTATAATCACTTATAAACATTACCATAGTCAGTTGGAAATAACACTTAAAACAATTAAGCATTAATCCTTAATCTAACGAATTCCTTCACTAGTTAACCTTGCTCAGTAAACACTGCTCCAAAAAACAATTTACTGAGTTAACCAATACAACTCAATTAACAGAGTAAGAATTTGAATTGTATTTAGTACATTGTAAGATATTAGCAACTATAATGGACTATAATGACCATAAATAATAGGATTTTAGGGAGCTTTGTAGGTGATGTCTCTAAGGGGTTTTAGTGTTCCCACCACATAATGATATTAGTGATCATTTGTCCCCTTTTTTACATCAAGTTGGGTCTCAATTTGGATGAATTCTTGCTAGGTTTTAATTGGACTTGCATTCCCTATGAGATCCTCAATCTTGGGGCCTCGATGGTTGAGAAACAACTTTCGTTTAGTCTTTTTCAGTGTGTTTTTTAGGATAATTGAGTCTTCATGAACCCTTCTTTACCAATGGTTATTGTTTTTGTTGGGCCTTGCTCTCTAGTTGTCTAGTGTTATTTTTGTTGGAGGATGTATCCTTAAAGAGGATATATGAGGATAATCTGCATAGTTTTGAATCTCTTCCCTTTAATGGGTTGGTGAAAGAGGATATGTTTTTAAACCATGGATGCCCCTGTTCTACTAAAATTTGTGGTTTGGAGATTCATCTACTTGTTATTAGAGGTTCCTACAAATAGCATGGAAAGTATGTTCACTACTTGCATTTTTCCTCTACCTTGGCTTGGAGTGAAATTGGTCATCTTCTTTCTATGCATAGGAGTGTTGCTCTTGATGGGAGGGCTATTTTTGGGTGGATCTAACAAACCAAAGTTTTCTACTAGTAAGTTCAAGCTCTTCATTCTTAGCAGGTTCTATTTTTTATTGATGCTAAGGGAGTCGATCAAAATTGTTTGTGTATTTCCTTGTTGAAGGATGATGGTGAGTAGAGGGTGTGCTTCTCTTGTTTCCATTTTTAGTGGGGTTTTGGAGGCAAAGGATGATGGTGAAGATGACCTAAATGGGCTTCCTTGCATTCTCTATCATCTCTCCTTGTGGCCATATTGCTACAACTTTGTTGGCCTACACTACAATGGGAAGAGAGGAAGAATTCTTTTCTATATGTATTATTTATCTATGGATGTTATACATTTCTTTATTTTTAGGTGGTTCCTCTAAGGGGTTTTGGTGTTCCAACCATATGATATTATTGGTGGCCATTTGTGCTCCTTTTTACATCAAGGAGGGTTACGGTTTGGATTAATTCTTGGTAGGTTTTAATTGGCCTATTGTCCCCAATAAGATCCTCAAACTTGGTGTGTCAATGGCTGTGAAACAACTTTGATCTAGTCTTGTCGAGGTTATTTTTATGGGTAATTGAGGCTTCATAGTCCTTCTTTGTCAATGTTTACTATTTTTGTTGGGCCTTGTTCTCTAGTTGGCTAGTGTTATTTCTTTTTGGGGAACTATCTCCCAATAGTATATATGAGGATAATCTAGTTAGTGTTGGATCTCTTCCCTTTAATGGATTGGTAAAAGAGGATTCAGTTTTACACCATGGATACCCTAGTTCTACTAAAATGTGTGGTTTAGAGATTCATGTCCTCTCCCTTACTGCTTTCTACAAGAAAGATGGGAAATATGTTTACTACTTGTAGTTTCCCTCTACCTTAGGTTGGACGGAAGTAGATCTTCTTCTTGCTATGCACAGGAGTGTTTATCTTGATAAGAGGCATGTTTTGGGTGGATCTAGCAAAACCAAGTTTTCTATTGTTGAGTTGAAGCTCTTCATTTTTAGCGAGGTTAGTTTTATGAGTGTTGAGAGAGTCCTTAGAAACTCTCTATTTTTCCTTACTTCTTCTATCTTAGCAGTTAAAAAGGAATCCATTTTTGTTAAGAATTATTGGAAGGTTTCTTTGGTTAGAGGAAAAGAAATTCCCCTATAATGTTCTACATTTGTGGGAGTTGAAATTTTTCTACCTTGAGCTTAGAGGGTTTTTGTGTACCCCTGTACGACATAGTGGGGATTGTCCCAAAAAGATTAGACCTTTGGGTGGTTCTAGGGTGCTTCAGTTTAGGGCTTTAGAACTGAGTATCTATGTTCTAGCCTTTTTATTACCCTATTTCTTCTGGCATTCTTCTGCTGGATTTTGCTAGCTCTTGGTGGATTTTTTGCTATAGTCAGCTACATCTAGCTAGCTTTGAAGAGGGCCTTTTCTAATTGGATGGTGGGGGTGGAAGGATTCTTCTTTCTAGGTTGAGCTAGAAGATATGGCATCTGTGAGGTTTTTGTAGCTTCCTTTGAGTTTTTCCTTTCTCCTCTATCTATTTTTTTATTTCAAAGGTTGGTACTTGTTTTCAAGGTCCTTTTTCATAATATTGTTGTTTTCTGTTACTAGTGTAGGCCATTTTTGGGTTATTCTAACCCCTAGATGGAGTTTAGGTTTTCCTTTGAAAATTGCATTGAGGATCTCTATTGGTCTAGTTTTTTGGCTCTTGTAGCTAGGTGTTCTCTTTATGAAGATGGGGAAACTTAAAATCCCTCCTATTTGTACTCTATAGAGTTTTCCTTTTGCATGTGCCAACATAGTCTATGTTGGGTTTCTTTGGACATCCAATCTTTTCTTGTTTATCTATTTTTTGGGTAGAGTTTGTTGGTATCTTTTTAGTTGCTAGACTTTATTTTTTCAAATTTGTTGTAGAGTTTGTCTTTGGCGGGGTTCTATATCCCTAATAAAATCTATTTGTCTAAGGTTTCAAATCCCCTCAAAACCTTCTTTGACCCTTAGTCAAAAAGAACTTTCTTGGTGTGTCATTAGACTAACAAATAGTATATAAAAATCTACAAGAAGTTGAAGATAAAAAAATCAATGCGCTTTAGATAATTATGTGCAAAAATAGTCATGATGAAAAAAATAGGCAAGCATTAATAATATCTTTCAATTTCTTATATTATTATATTATTTTTTAAGAAATCAATTAGCCATATGTTAGTTGTACAAAATCTAGTTTGTATCCTTGATTTAGGGAATGCTTCTAGTACATCACATTCAATGTATTTTATTAGGTTCCCACAATCTATTTTTACACGTAATCTGTTTCTAGTTTTGATTGTGTGTATAATTGTTAGCATGAACATTTTAGATCACAATCTATGAACCATCATTAGGATGAGAGAATGTAAGAATAGAATGATATTTTACCATTCTATTCTTGCATTCTCTCATCTTGATGATGGATCACAGAATGTGATCCAAAACCTTGATGCTAAAAAATTTACACAATCAAATCTAGACACATATTACATGTAGATCACATTCAACTTCATAAACATGTTATATTTTGAAGGCAACAATCTTGAAAGTTAGCTAAATGGTATTTAGGGATAATAATAGAAAATGCTTCATGGGATCACATTCATCTTCATAGAAAAATTTTAAGGGAAATAATTTTAAAAACCCATCGGAAATAATTTCTCCCAATCCCTTACTTTAGAAATGGACTCTAGCTACTAGTAGCCCTTTTTTTATTATAAAGAAGATACATTGTTACATTATAAATTGAGGTTCTAAAAAAAAAATCCTTACCATACAAAAATTGCTAATAATGATTTTAGTTGGAAGAGTTGTTAAATGGGACAAAATTTGTCAAAAATAGAGGCCACTTCGGCAATGTATGGAACTTTTATAGCAACACACCAACCAACTCGAATATTAACTAACATAGTTTAGTAGTGGCTAACAATTTGGAAAGAGATACTGAATGTATCAAAATGATGTCATAATTATATACAAAGTAATAATAATTGAAATTATCATATATAATAGGTTATGGAAATAAGAATATTAACATATAACATTTTCCTTTGTTGTTTGACCTACATTCACCTTTGGCTTCAATGAAACCAATGTTTTGTCCATATACATCAATAACGAATTCTATGCAGGTATAACACGTGTCAACAAATTGGTGGTAGAAAGTTTTGGGCCACAAATTTATTTTTCTCAATCACAATGACATCTACAAATTGGTTTATCAATACAAATTCAATTAAATTCTTACAAATTATATATATATATATATATATATAGCCAACTCGAATATTAACTAACATAGTTCAGTAGTGGTTAACAATTTGGAAAGAGATACTGAATGTATCAGAATGATGTCATAATTATATACAAAGTAATAATAATTGAAATTATCATATATAATAGGTTATGGAAATAAGAAGATTAACACATAAAATTTTCCTTTGTTGTTTGACCTACATTCACCTTTGGCTTCAATGAAATCAATGTTTTGTCCATATACATCAATAACGAATTCTATGCAGGTATAACACGTGTCAACAAATTGTTGGTAGAAAGTTTCAGGCCACAAATTTATTTTTCTCAATCACAATGACTTCTACAAATTGGTTTATCAATACAAATTCAATTAAATTCTTATAAATTTTAATTTTATATATATATATATATATATATATATATATATATATATATATATATATATATCCATTACACACCAAAGCTTCTCTAGTGTTTTACCAAGTTTATTTTAAAAAATTACATTTCGTTAATAAAAATTTTCAACAAATACCTCATCAATGCTTCCACATTTTGCATTCATATATATTGGGGCAACTACAACTACAATAGGTAATGAAATTATCCTCTCCTTCAATCTTTGATAAATGTCAATGGCCTATTTGAAGTTGACAAGCAGTTCCCATGAAATATATTTCTCATGCTTTACAAAGTTTGATCATTACGTTAAATTTTTTTATTAATTATTAAAAACATAATAATAATTATAAAATATATGGTCTCTCATCTTAGCGTTGACAAATCCCTATTAGGAAAAAGAGTTGTGCAGTGTAGCTAGAGTCCCTATCTTGAGTAGGGGAGAAGATTGGAGCTCTCATTTGGCACAACATTGCACAAAATAGTAATTAACATTGGAGGAATCATTTATAAGCTTACACAAAGGTATGAAATGTCATGATTTAGGATAAGAAAAACTGACCATTAAAGTTGGAGCCCGGAGGAGATATATATGGTTTATTTTTAGCTCAATAGACTGTCATAATAAATAGAGGTACATCTATGCATCATATTTTATAAGAATCTTATAAATAGGATGTGCATAGTGTGGCACCATTTGGTATGATGAGAGATTATATTCCACATATGCCTCTCCTGATTGTAATAATTCGATTGAAATCCATTTCACATAATAACATTACTTCCTATCACATAAAAAACTTCTACCATAGTAAAAAGATTTTTTCTTATATTTGTGTAGTCTAGGGCAGCTCGAGTGCTAGATTAATAGGTAGAACCCCATTCTACATGGGTAAGTGAAAGACGTTGAGTCTCACTTTTGGGCAAAAAGTGGAAGTGTTTTTCCTATTTTTGAAGTTTCTTGTCAATTGATGTCAAAATTTGAGGCATTTAGAGATTAAATATAAAAAGACTTTAGAAATAAAAAATTTAGTGTTCAAAATCTAGTTTTTGAATATGTAATTTTTTTGTATACCCATATTATAGATTTTGTTTTTGGTACGGATCTTTAAAAACCACTTTTTCAACATGTTTGTTTCAAGACCATACCACACTCGTGTACGAACATCATAATTTGACACAAATAAATGACTTTTCATAAATCCTTTTAAAGGGAGTTACCTAATACACCTAAGATTGATGACAATATTTTTTCTTAATTTTTTATTGAATTTTTTATTATTATTAATTATTAATTTTCTATAAAGGTAAATTTTAAATCTCATGTACAGACACCATAATTTGATCAAAATTTCACTTTTTTCAAAAATTCTTCTTTCTAACCTCAAAAGAATTGTGTAGATTGATGGAATATAAATTAATTTAAGAAAAATTATAAGATAAAAAAGTTATTAAAATTTTAGTGAACTTCACTATCTTACATTTAGGTACCACATTTCATTACAAAATAGTGCAAAAATAGTAAATAAAATTATAGCACTATAAAATTTATATTTCTAAAATCAAGACAATGAGAGCTCTAATGGGTTTATGTTTCATAAAAAAAATTGATCAGGAAGACCCTCTAAAAATTATGGCAAGGCATGAATTTGTCAATTCAATGCCTTAGCCAAATCTTGAGAGGTCAAGGCATAGGCTTGGTCTCACCAAGACTATCCTGAACAAAAATCTGAGGTAGGAGAAAAAAATTCCACCCAATGTTGTAAGAAACAGGCACCCACTATTTAAAATTCAAAAAATGGGTACCCATTTTGAAAAAGTCAAAACGGCATATAAAATCCCCCCCAAAAAACTAAATTATAAATATTTAAAAACGAGAACCCATTTTTTAAAAGTCAAAAATGGCTACCCATTTTTGAAACAAATGGGTACCCATTTCTAAAAAATACAATTTTTTAATGTTTTCAAAAATAGGTACCCATTTTCTGAAAATAAAAAATGGATACCCAATTATTAAAAAAATGGGTGCCCATTTTTTAAATTTTGGATAGGATGCCCGAGCCTAAAACAGGTACCCATTTCTAAAACAACATGATCTCAATTCGTGGAATTCTATGGAATTGAGACCGACCTCCTTGCTTCTACCCACACATGTAATGAAGCTTTCTAACTAGGCTATTACCCTCCTTGATCACTGATTGACCCATCTAGGTAAGTATGCTTTACACACACATGTCTCCTCTATCTTGTACTCCCTTTTCTCCATATATTTCCATCTCCTCATGCATGGGGGATCATTTAATCAATTTTCATTTTCTCTTCATCTCCTAAATATATGGTTTTTCCAATGCCTCTACATTATATAAACTTAATTTTTTCTCCTGCACTACAAATAAAAGGTCTAGTCAAATCCCATCAAAAAGAAGGATTAATCCAATAGTGCAACATAGAATCAAACAATTAAAAACTATACTAAACTTTGTTGTTAATTGATGCAAATCCCCATTCAAAAAATTAGCATATGCCTAGAATGGTAGAGTGTTTTCTTGACAAATGAGAGCTACATTGATTCTATCTTTATTGTTGAAATTTTTAGAAACATTTTCAGCACTATGCATATACATTGTTTTTACTATTTGTCTAACAACCACCTACTTACCTCTTTGATCTAAGGAGATTGTATTACCAAACATCATGAGAATGAATCACCATAAGACATTCTCGTCACAAATTCACAAAGATCCAAGAATTTTGTTCCAAATATCCTTGGAAAAATCAATGTGATGATTTAGATATTTGGGAAAAGGAATTCATTGATAATAATAGTCTTAGTAGTTCAAAGGGAAAAGCCTTTAGTTGAAAATATTGTTAAAATTTTAAATATGCATTCTTTATGAAGAACTTTCTAACCTCAATTAAAAAAAATTAGGTTATACTTAATACTACTTATATCTCTTTTATATTTTCAAACTTGGTGTCATTTACCCACTAAATATATTTCTATAGACCAACAATTATCTATCCATGCACCTTATTTTAGCCAACATTATTTTTATATTAGGACTAACCTTCAACAATTTTGAATTTTCAGCATACATTTCGGAAAAAAATATTTTAGAAATATTTTTTGTAATGTCTAATGGTTGGATTATCTCTTGATTATACATTAATAAGAAAATATCATTAGATTATTGAACTTCGATGTTGGCCTTCTATGCATCCTAAATTTGGACCAATTCATATGATGAATGAAAAAATCATAGAACAAAAAGGAAAATTTGGGAAAGTGAAGAGTTATCATCATTGCAATGGCCACTAGGATATTTGATATTATTGTCATGTAACCAACATTTAATAGCTAACCTGGGAAACACACTTACACCAAACTCATAGCCCAAAATGAAAACTTAAATCAATACTAAAATAGAAGTCAAATGTGCCATAATAATTTCAAGAAAATAATAAACTTTATATTTTGAAGGACATAAAACCTCTAAATCAACACTAAAATACATATTTTATAAGACATTAAAACTTAGAACTAACACTAAATTCCATGTTTGGACTACCATAAAAAATTTAGAATGAATACCAAACTCCATGCTTTGAATGCCCTAAAACCTTATAATAAGATAAGATTTTTTTAGTAGCACAACAATAATTACTAGTTGTGATCTAGAAAGATATGCATGAACCAACAATGATCATTATGCCAATGGAAATCATCTCTTTATTGCCATCAACATTGTAGTTCTTGAACCCTATAAAAGTTTTGCCAACTATTGTTTCTTCCTATATGGGAATCATTTAAATCAGCTAGAGGATTAGTAGCCAATGAAAAAATTGAAGGGACTAGTTTTTATAGTAAGATGATGGTAATTATCACTCCCGTCTCCACAAGGTTCTCTGAAAATTTTCCATCAAACACAAAGTATTCAACTATCAATGGGTTCAACCTACTTATTAAGTGATCAACCTATTTAAAGAAGTCCGCACAACAATAGGAAAAATACATATATTTTACCTTACCAAAAGATCACGTTTAGAACTTTAACTAGACAAATAGTGTCAAGCGAATTCTACCATACCCTTCATATTTGAATTTTGATATATAGCTTGTATATTTTGGGTAATAGTAATAAACATATAGTAAAGTTTTAGAATTCGCAGTCCATCCCTAATTGGAACAAGAAAGATTTGCATGCACACAATCTCTTGAATCCATAAAATTTTAATTCTCAATACTAATTAATATAACATTATTTATTATTATGCTTATCAAATATTGGAAAATGCATAGTTGCGAGGGTTTTTTAGTATCAATATTCTGATGTACATCAGGATGTATGAAAGTCCAAAAGGATAGAAAACTACTTTAATGTGATACTAAACTAATCAGTATGATATTGTGGTTATAAAGTTGTTTATGGTTTTGATTGTTATATAATATTTTAGCAATAACATTTCAAAATGTTACAAGAAACCTTGGTTTGGGCACCTTCACAACTGAAGCATTATATAATGTTATCCAAAATAGTGATATATAAACTAAAAATGATATAATATATTGTGTTCTAAATAAACAAAATGTTATCTCTAGGCACATAGGAATAGTTCAATCTTTCTATTTAGTGTTGTAGATCATAATAATATGTCATTTCACAGGTGATTAATTTTACAAATACTTAATGTGAGTGATTTGAATACATTGTGCAAAAACCAATAGAAGACAAAAGAGAATAGTTGGTGATAGCAACACATACAATCTCAATCTAGTGTTTATCAATATGTGTAGCAAAACACATGTCAAAGGAGTAGTTATTGATATCTATTAGATCAACCCATAATAAGAAGAATCAGATCAACACCAAATTAAACATTACTATTGTTTCTCCTTGTGGTTATGAAATGTAGGTATTATATGGATAAAAATTGAAAGAAAGGAAAGAAACTATGTTATAATGACATTAATAGTGTGTACTAGACCTTGCTAATCCCCAACAGTTCAACGCACTAAACAAGTCATCATTTCTTATTTCAATATTAACAATTGAAATGGATTTAAAATTAAGGCATAGATTCATTTCATTGTATCTGAGTCTTTTCTATTTTATTTTTATTTTTTATTTTTTTTCTTGTATATAAATTTCATTATGCAAGTTAGAAGTCTATAATTGTAAATACTTGTCCCACAAGGTATAAATTATGTATCCTACCTGAATAATTTGAGGATTGATGAGTAGGAAAGAGAGAAAACATTTTCCAAGCACTAGACTTTGACATCTCCACTACATTTAAATACAAACACAAGAGGACAATAATAAGCTAGTAATATAGTTTTATTCAACAAATATCTATTTTTTCTAAATGCATTCAAATTATGAGCTTGTCAATTCACTGCATATAAACATACCTTGTAATTTTGTCCCTATTGTTTTGTGTTTTTTTAACACAACATAATAAGTGAGAATGTCATGGAGTCTATAGGAGGACCATAGAATAATCTATACAAGTACCAGTGTCAAGGCCCTAACATAAAACCATCCTTGAGATGTGCTTGTAGAAAAAGGATTTGTCCCTTCTATGGGATGTTCACATGTGCTTTGACTATGCAGGGTTATTAGGAAATCTAATGTAATAAAATGAAAATACAAGGACCTAATTTAGAAAATCAATAGGAAAATCTCTACAGACCAACTCTTTGGCATCCACTTTTCCACCAACAAAAAAATCAAAAATATAGCTAAAAGTGCATCACTGATTGGAAATAAGGAATAATTTTTTAAAATATAAACAACCATTAGTGAAACTTGGACCTATTATAAAGAAAAAAGCTTGTGATCCCATTTGTATATGCATTGGGAAGTAGATAATATCATTGACTTACCAAAGAAATTTGGATTCCACTTAAGCAATAAGTATTCTACAAATTGAGCTTCATTCCAATTCGGTGCTTTCATTTCTCCTCTTATCCTAGGGTCAATGTCATTGTCATGGATAGTGAAGCTTTTAAATTTATACACATTGGGAGCTCTACAAATTTGAAAGCGCTACTCGAAAAATATTTGAAACCCTAAAATGACCAACGTGGGAAGGAATGGGAAAACCTAAATCTCCATGCAAATGTAAGAAAAATGACTTGCAATCAAAATATAAATGTATAATATGGGATCAATAAATTACAGAAAAATGATACCTATAGTGCTAAAGCTTTCAAATCTGTAAGGTATGCTAAAAAGAAGAAGAAACCATTGAAATACTCCAAATTCTATAAATAGAAGTGAATGACGACTATTAATCTAATATTAGGAACATTAGCCCCAATCACATATGGTTTCTACAACTATGACGACTATTAATCTAATATTAGGAACATTAGCCCCAATCACATATGGTTTCTACAACTACAACCGCTATCTATAGAGTACAAAGTTCTACCCTCTATCAAGATGAAAATTGAATTACATATTTTTCAGTAAATTGAGTGAAAAGTGAATAACTTCAAAACTCAAGTAGTTTCTAATATTTTACAAACAAATATGAGTCTACTTGCTAAAAATTTGTTTCTATGCATGCATGGTGCGATTAAAGCCAAATCTAATCCTGCTCCATTATTAGTTCGGGCTCACCCAATCAAAGACTTGAAAACTATTCTATATTAAATTGGGGTTTTTGCACCTGTTATGCATGCATGTGAAATGTGGACACATTGAGAAGGCACATGACACTATCTGTTGCAGACAGTTGTTGCAAGTCTTGAAGCTCAATTTTTAGAGAATTTTATCTATGAGAAAAAGAAAAGAACATCCAGAAAAATCAACGGAGGCAATCAAAAATTAGGAATTTTGGAGAAGGAAATTCATTTTAATCGGGAGTGGTTATGAGACTATAGGATATGTGACATATTACATGATTTTCACCATTATCGAGGCTTGCACTACTATAAAATAGACATCCAAAAACTTAAGTCTCTTGCCTAATGGCAGAGACTAAAACTGACATTAAAAAGAGTTTTCGAAAATGATATATCAAATCTCCATGGTAGGATAAGAATTGACAAAATTCTTTGGCTTCAAGGAAGTTAATATTTTGTCCATACACATCAATAATGAATTTTATGCCAGTACAATACGTGTCAATATATTCGTGGCAGAAAGTTTTAGGCCTCAGATTCATGTTGCTCAATCACAACAACGTCTACAAATTGACTTATTAATGCAAACTCATTGGAGAATGACAATTAGCTTTAGACTAGTTTGGCAGTGTTTGATACGCCCACATATCCTCTTTTCCTCAATTGCTCTAGTTTGTTAGAGTTTGCAACCATTTAAAGTTGCTCGGTTTCCAAAACTACATGTGGTTGAGGAGGAATATCTGAGACATGGACATAACATGTGGCGTCCTTAGGGGCTTATCAAACATATATAAACCCCACTCTTGTTCTGCGAGATTACCACAAAGCAGTCAATTTTTTTTTTTAAAAGGTAAAGGCCTTTCTTAATTTTGCACAGAATTTTAGTTGAACCCAAATAATCATGGTGGGGCGTAGAATGGTGATTCAAAAAAATAGTAGTGTGTCTGGAGACCACGATTTGATGGACGCTGTGGAAGAGTATTTTGAGCTGAGTTTGAGGACTCAGAATTTGTGCACATCAATACGAGTGTTTGTGAAGAAGAGCAGAGATGCTCATCAGATTATTTTGGACAGGGCTATCGCTATGAAAGAGGCCAAAATTTATCTGTCAGGGAAAGATTGTAAAGTAATACTAGAGGAGCTAAAAGTTTTCAAGGGCGGCCTCATATGTGTAGAGGAGTTTGAAAGTGTGTACAAAAGGCTTGCAGATATGCAGAGTCAGCTTGGGATTGGAAAAGGAAAGGTGGACAGAGGGACCAAGTCTTATAAAAAGTCAATGAAAAGTCGGTCCATAGCAGCTGCTCTGGTTAAGAGATTGAAAATACTTGTCGTTAAGAAGGTACTGCGAAATGCGTGTGAGAGAAATATTCGGCTCAAATCTAAATTTGTTTTGGTGGAAACCATGAAATTTGGAATGTTTAAGAGTTACAGAGATGTGGAGACGATGAGGGTGCTGATGGATCGCCTCCATGCCGAACTTGAGCGAACATCTCTCAGCATTTGTTTCGGAGAGATGCGGGGTGATTCTTCTGCTCTACTCTTGTCTCTCAAAGATCTTATCAACACACAGCCTGAATTCCTTAAGCAATTAGAAGATTTTGACAGGCAAACACATGTTTGCAGTTGGAGTATCTCCAAGGCTCGAGCTTCTGTTATAGATAAATTGACTGTGATGCATTTAATCCATTAGTTGTTAATTGTGATCCAAGAATTGTATGTGGATTTTGAAATCTGTTGTTTGACAGAGTTACACAAATCTATTTATATCTCTCCGCTTGTACATATTAAATTCAAGTTTAGTTATCAACAACAACCGCGTGTCCCCACGTTCTCTCTACTTATCAAAGCTTAATTATTTACAACATTTATTGCATCCAGCCTTATCATTCTCACCGAAACTGCTACAGGGGCCAAATTGCACCTGATTGGACAGTTTGTTTTTATTTTTCAATTAAATGGGTCAATGATTATTGAACCCATTGAACCCATTGATTGCTGGCAGCAGTGAGCCGTGTTGGCTCACTGTCCAAACAAATTATTATAAACGCATTGCTTAATAAGACGAAGTAATAAGATGGTGGAATCCTTCAACTCTGTCCAAGAATTGTATTTTTAATAAATACATACATGAGCATACAGTTTCATTGTAAAAGGCCATCAAGGAAGTGAATGCACTGAAAATTAAAAATAATCCAGTTACAATGGAATCGGTGGCCACACCATCTCATATACGGAAAATAGGCACAATTCTATTTTGTAAAAATATGCCCTTACTTTTAGGGAAAAAAATAAGCGTAAGGTCGGTCAAAAGTACTAATCACTCATAATTAATATGATTAATGAATTGATTCATACAATACTGCTTCCGCTAGTGCTTGGCAGACGCTTCTGTTGGAATATTTATTACGGCAGTATACATTTGTCCCTTGAGCCAAACACTCACCTACCACCTCTGACGTCCAGCAGACATAAACATAAATGCGGTGGGTGAAATTTTTGAAATCAGAAAATAGGGGGAAAATAGAATGAGACAAAAGGAATGATTATTCATTCATTTTGTAGAGTTTTGCAGATCAAGCAGATCAGAGAGAAGTTGCAGAGCTGAGCAGAGAAGGAAGAAGGAAAGAAGTTTGTGCCTGCAGTTGCACACATTTCCCCTACTCACTCAGTAAGTTTGTCATTGTTAGATTCGTCCTGTTGAAGCAGTGATTGCTCTAGGCACCATTGTATGCAGCCATTAGAGCTGCAAGTTTAAGGTTTAAAGTTTAAAGTTTATTGAAAGTTTTGAAGTTTTAACATTTTTAGGGTTTTCTAGTTGAAGCCGAATGCTCCCAGATTTTGTAATAGTTTAGTGAAAGGTTGAATAGAAAGCAATCAAGCATGCTTGAATCTATTGATCTTCCCTTGTATGTTGCATTTGAGAAATTTGTTTGAAAGCTTAAAGGTTTGCCTCTCTGGTTTTAATGGTGAAAGCATTCACGTTGAAATATTTCCTAAGTTATAATTTTTAAGTTTAAACAGAACACTCGGCATCTTCTTTCTCTGTTGGAGCTGAGTTCACTCAGCATCCTTTGGTGTCGAGCATTTCTTGTGTGTGTGCCGAGCTTTTTTCTTTTTGTGTCGAGCTTTTTTCTTCAAGTGTCGAGCTCCTCTTTGTGCCGAGCTCACTCGGCACCTGCTGCCTATTACTCGGCACCTATATTCTTCTTGTCACTCGACACCTATATTCTTCCTGTCACTCGACACCTATATTCTTCCTGTCACTCGGCATCTGTTGGTGTCGAGCAAATTGCCACTCGGCACATTCGCGTGCCGAGCAAACCTGGCACTCGACAATTGTGAGTGTCGAGTAAAATTTTAGGTTTAGGGTTGAGTTGTGAGTATTAAATTGAATTTGATATTTCTCACATGGTATCAGAGCTTTGAGGCCCCACATCCAAAGTGAGTTAGGGCATTTATTTTTTTCTTGGGATATTTGACATGGCAGGAGATGCAGAAAAGATATGGCAGCACCCACCATCATTTAATGGACAGAATTATGATACATTTGCAAAAAAAATGAAGACTATAATGGTTGCAAATGATTTGTGGGAGTTTGTGGCTAATGGATTCAATGATGTGACTGATCCAACTCAGTATGCTACCCTCACAAATGTACGGAAGACTCATTTGAAAGAGTCAAGGAGGAAGGATGCTAAGGCATTAAGTTTGATTGAAGCAGCAATGACAGAGATAGTATTTCCAAAGATTGTAGCAGCAAATTATGCAAAAGAAGCAGGGGATATCCTTGAGACAAACTTCAAGGGGATTGATAAAGTCCGTACTGTAAAGCTGCAGAATATAAGGAGGGAGTTTGAGAACCTTCAAATGAAGGAGAATGAATCAGTTGCAGACTTTAGTTCAAGGACCTCCAATGTAATTAACCAATTGAAGTCAAATGGAGAAGACTATCAAGAGCAGAGTATAGTGAAAAAGATATTGAGGAGTTTACCTCATAAATATGACCATTTGGTCATGACCATAGAAGAAGCAAAAGACCTCACTATTTTGACAATGGATGAGTTGATGGGTACACTTCAAACCCATGAGCATAGGATCAATAGATCCACATCTTCTTCTACCCAAGAGCAAGCATTCAAAGCTCAGTCAAATCCAAGAGGAAGGGGGAGAGGAAGAAATGGCTCAGGCAGGAACTCCAGAGGTAGAGGCCGAGATAATGGAGGACAAAGAAATGTTGCAGTAGAAAGCTCAGGAAGAGCAGATGGAGCAAGTAGCTCACAAAATACTTCAAGAGGAGGTAAGAAACACTACAACTCAAATAAGAATAATGTAGAATGCTACTATTGTCATAAATATGGGCATTATGCAAATGAATGCTGGAAGAAGCAGAATGATCAGTCAAGACAAGCAAATGTGGCTGATGTGAACATGGGAAGTGGACCCAATGCTGTTGCCTTCATCATGTGTAATGTTGGTGAAGAAGGAAGCCTTGAGGTTTGGTACCTCGACAGTGGATGTAGCAACCACATGAGTGGTAATGAAACCTTGTTTTCATTCATTGACAAGAGTTTCAAATCTGAAATTAAAATGGGTAACAATGGAACCCTACTAGTTGTGGGCAAAGGATCTATTATGGTCAGCACCAAGAAAGGTGAGAAAAGGGAAATACAAAATGTGTATTTTGCCCTTGGTATGAAGCACAATTTGATGAGTATTGGTACGCTCATTCAAAATGGATACAAAGTGCTGATGGAGAATGACATGTGTGTCATTCAAGAAAAAGATGGGAGCAAGAACCTACTTGCAGTAGTTCAAATGACAAAGAATAGAATGTTTCCCTTGAGGATAGAGACTTGTTTCTCATCTCAAGTTTGTGCTGCACCTCCCACACAATCAGCTCTAAGGAATGTGATTGAAGACCCCTCACGGCTATGGCACCTCAGGTATGGCCATCTTGGTTATGCTGGTTTAAATTTATTGTCAAATAAAAGAATGGTAGAAGGTTTGCCACGTGTAGGAAATTCTTGTGACAAGTGTGAGGCTTGTATTTTGGGTAAGCAACATAGGCTTCCCTTTAATTTTGAAAATTCTAGGAGGGCTAGATATCCATTAGAGTTAGTGCATATTGACCTTGTCAGTCCTATGCAAGTTACTTCCATTGGGGGGAGTACTTATTTTATGACATTCATTGATGATTTCAGTCGTAGGACATGGGTGTATTTCTTAAAGAATAAATCTAAAGCATTTGATAAATTTGTAGAATTTAAAGCCTAGGTTGAAAGAGAATGTGGACACTATATCAAGGTCCTTAGATCAGATAGAGGAGGAGAGTATACCTCCAATTCTTTTGTAAATTTTTGCAGAAAACATGGCATTAAGAAAGAGCTCACAGCCAGCTATACACCACAGCAGAATGGAGTGGCTAAAAGAAAGAACAGAACCATTGTTGAAATGGCAAGGAGCATGATGAAAGAAAAATGTCTCCCAATTGAATTTTGGGGAGAGGTTGTGGCAATAGCAGTTTACCTAATTAATAGGTGTCCTACAAAGGCGTTTGTGACAGAATTCCAATGGAAGCTTGGTCATGAATAAGATGGACAGTTGAACATCTAAGGGTGTTTGGATGTGTAGCATATGCACATGTGCCTAAAGAGCAAAGGCAGAAATTTTATGACAAAGGTGTGAAATACATTTTCACAGGATATAACCTAGAATCAAAGGCATACAGATTGTATGACCCACTGAACAACAAGATAATGCTTTCAAGAGATGTGGAATTTATTGAAAATCAGTCTTGGTATGGACAAATTGATGAGTCACCAAGCACTTCAAGTAAAGTGCCAATTATGAGTGAAGAAGATGCTGATGAACAGCAAGAAGAAGGAGCAAATAGAAGAAAAGGCAAGCAGGTTCAGACATTGCTGAGCTCCTCTAGGCATGACCGAGTGTTAGTGTCGAGTACCAGTGAAGACCGAGCTAGTCGGCAAAACAATAGCAGTGAAGATTCTAACCCCACACTCTCCTCCCTATTACCAAGAAAGACCAAGAGTCTTAGGGAGATATACCAAAATGAAAGGTATGAAGATTATGATGATAGTGTTAATTTTGCATTATTTTCTCATAGCGATCCAATATATTTTGAGGAAGCTATTAAGGAGAAGAAATGGTGTAAGGCCATGGATGAGGAAATAGATGCCATAGAAAGGAATGAGACATGGGAGCTAACTGAATTGCCTCCAAAGAAGCAAGTGATTGGAGTGAAATGGGTCTATAAGAACAAATGCAATGCTGAAGGAAGGATTGATAGGCATAAGGCAAGGCTGGTAGTCAAGGGCTACAAATAGCAGTATGGCAGAAATTATGATGAGACCTATGCCCCAATTGCAAGAATGGAAACCGTGTGTGTTGTCATAGCAATTGTAGCTCAGCACAAGTGGAAGGTATTTCAAATGGATGTGAAGTCCGCCTTCCTAAATGGTGTATTGAAGGAAGAAGTGTATGTGGAGTAGCCACCTGGTTATGAAGTTGCAGGTGAAGAGAACAAAGTATATAGGTTGAAGAGAGCTCTTTATGGGCTCAAGCAAGCTCCACGGGCATGGTACAGTAAGATTGACTCATATTTGATGAGCAATGGCTTTAGCAAAAGCAATGGTGAGCCCACTCTTTACATCAAGGCAACAGATGGTAATGTATTGATTGTTGTCTTGTATGTAGATGACTTAATTTTTGCTGAAAATGATAAAGCTCTAATTGGTTAGTTCAAAGAGGTCATGAAAAGTGAATTTGAAATGACAAACCTAGGTCTCTTGAAATAGTTTCTAGGCTTAGAAGTAAAAAAAATGCATGATGGCATCTTCATCTCTCAAGAAAAGTATGTAGGGCAGATCTTGGAGAGATTCAAAATGCAGAATAGTAAGGCAGCCCCCACACCAATAGAAATAGGTCTAAAGTTGAGCAAGGAAGACTGTAGCAAGAGAGTGGATTCAACATTATACTAGAGTATGGTTGGAAGTTTAATGTATTTGACTGCAACTCAGCTAGACCTAATGCATGCAGTAAGTCTGATTTCCATATTTATGGAAACACCAAAAGATTCTCATTGGCAAGCGGGAAAGAGGATCCTAAGGTATCTGAAAGGTACCAAGGGATTTGGAATTTTATATACTGCAAATGATGATTTCAAGTTGGTTGGTTACACTGATAGTGATTGAGTTGGAAGTTTAGATGATAGGAAGAGCACTTTCGGATATATATTTCATATGGGCTCGGGTGCAATTTCATGGGCATCCAAGAAGCAACCTATTGTTGCTCAATCTATAGCAGAGGCTGAATACATTGTAGCAAATGTAGCAGCATGTCAAGCAATTTGGCTAAGGAGGATCTTGACAGATTTGAATGAAAGGCAAGAGGATGGAACCACAATTTATTGTGACAACATCTAATCAATTGCATTGTCCAAGAATCAAGTCTTCCATGGGAGAAGCAAGCATATTGAGATTAGATATCACTTCATCAAAGAGTTGGTGGAGAATGGGGATATCAAGATGGAATTTTGCGGGTCTGAGCAGCAGCTAGTAGACATCTTTACCAAGCCATTAGGCATTGGATCTTTTGTACACCTAAGAGAGTGTCTTGGTGTAGTTAATCTAGATCAGCTGTGATCCTTGTTGTGTTTGGCTCAGGACAAAGGGGGAGTGTTGGAATATTTATTACAGTAGTATACATTTGCCCCTTGACCCAAATGCTCAACTACCACCTCTGACGTCCAGCAGACATAAACATAAATATGGTGGGTGAAATTTTTGAAATCAGAAAAGAGGGGGAAAATAGAATGAGACAAAAGGAATGATTATTCATTCATTCTGTAGAGTTTTGCAGATCAAGCAGATCAGAGAGAAGTTGCAGAGCTGAGCAAAGAATGAAGAAGGAAAGAAGTTTGTGCCTACAGTTGCACATGTTTCCCCTGCTCACTCAGTAAGTTTGTCATTGTTAGATTCGTCCTATTGAAGCAGTGATTGCTCTAGGCACCATTGTATGCAACCATTAGAGCTGCAAGTTTAAGGTTTAAAGTTTAAAGTTTATTGAAAGTTTTGAAGTTTTAACATTTTTAGGGTTTTTTGGTTGAAGCCGAATGCTCCCAAATTTTGTAATATTTTAGTGAAAGATTGAATAGAAAGCAAGCAAGCATACTTGAATCTATTGATCTTCCCTTGTATGTTGCATTTGAGAAATTTGTTTGAAAGCTTAAAGGTTTGCCTCTCTAGTTTTAATGGTGAAAGCATTCATGTTGAAATATTTCCTAAGTTATAATTTTTAAGTTTAAACAGAACACTCGGCATCTTCTTTCTCTGTTGGAGCCGAGTTTACTCGGCATCCTTTGGTGCCGAGCATTTCCTGTGTGTGTGCTGAGCTTTTTTCTGCTTGTGCCGAGCTTTTTTCTTCAAGTGCCGAGCTCACTCGGCACCTGCTGCCTATTACTCGGCACCTATATTCTTCCTGTCACTCGGCATCTGTTGGTGCCGAGCGAATTGCCACTTGGCACATTCACGTGTCGAGCAAAATTGGCACTTGGCAATTGTGAGTGCCGAGTAAAATTTTAGGTTTAGGGTTGAGTTGTGAGTATTAAATTGAATTTTATATTTCTCACAGCTTCCACCTATAAAAGTTCACAATAAAGAAAATGTTCTTCACTCCTTATCAAAACACATTTTGAAAGCATTGACAAAGTTTGCAAGTGAAATGTACTGACCTGTAATATAACAATATTTCAATTGATCAAATCAATTAGTACATTTTGAGTATATAAAGGGCAATAGGTGCTCTTGTGGAAAGAGAGTGTAAAACACTGACTCAGTTTTAAATACATGTTATCTTATACAATTACGATAGCATGTATAATTATATGTCTATTTTTTCTTGCTTCTTGCACTTTATAATTGAAACATCATTACAATAAATATATTTATTTATTTCATATATTGGTTATGATTTTAAGTAGTCATGGAAATGCATATGTGAACAAAGAGGAACAAATTTGATAAAATCAAATTTTCTAATTTCATTGACAAGCTTAATGGAAACATTACAAAATCAACTCTTTACAAATTTGCTTCCTCAAACATATAGGTATGCTACAAAACTCATCATCTTATATAGACTATAATTTTTCCTATGTACCAAACTATAACAAGTTTTATCATCTTTAATTGCATTGTGTCCAATTGTTGGTTACTAGGCTACTAAAAACATAAAATGCCCATCTGCCACCATAACAACCTCTCCAAGACAAATTATGCTAAAACAAAGTTTCCATGATAAACACATCAACCAAAAAAATCAATCACAAGAATACATGTAAAATAGGTGCAACATTTTACATCACATCTATTCTTCAAATGTGCATTTGATGATTAAAAGTGGCATAGTTGTTTGCCACATGCACATCACCCTCTTGCAACAAGAATTTATTGAAACCTAAGTAGATCATTCAAAAACTAAAAATAAAAACATGTTTTTGGTCATCTATGTCATTCATAGATTTGATATACGAGGAATATTCATGCTTTCCATTAATCATTCCATTTTTTTGGATTAATAAAAAAATAGTTTTTAACAAGGGACCTAAACCCCTTGCAACGTATAGCATAAGATATTTAGTAAATGTAACAAAGTTTGAAACATCAGTGGAAAAAACACATAACCAACCAATGTAGAATAGGACCTACAAGTAATAGATAAAGATAGAAGTAAACAAGCTCCTTTAGATATTTTCTAGTCTAGTTTACAATGATGATCACCTCCTCCATGGTTTCTTTGAGATGTTGAATAGATTTGGAAGAGGCAGAAGCTTTCTTATTTAGGCTAGCCCTAGTTCTTTCCCTAGGACTATCTTTAAGAGCCATAGTAGCATCCTCCCCTTAATGACCCAAATCAACGTTTAATACAATTCCTTCAATATCTATCATCCCTATGATATCTTCTTCTAGATTTAGGATTTGTTATTGTTATCATTTTCCTACAAAATCTTGATCTTTAATCCTTCCTTGTACAATTTCATGTACTAAAACCTTGAATTTTACCATATTTCTCTACCACGACTTTCCTAGTTTGATTTCCTCAGCCAGCTAGACTTCCTAGCTACTAATCTTGTTCTAGACATCATTCACCTTATTATATATCCATTGGTCCAAAGAAAGAGAAACATCATCTTTGGCTTTGTCTTTGTGAATAAACTCTATGTTAGAATGGTTTGTGAAAAAAAAGCTATAGGCCACCTTTTTCACCCATTTCCAATGCAGTTAGGCATCATATTATCAAAAGGATCCTTGTGAGGGTCAAAATAATCCATAATATATTCTATAGTAGGCTAATAAGCCAAAATAGAGTTTGGAGTCTTACCTTGATTAGAAAATATATTTTTCTTCTTGCCATTGGTCCCTTTTCAAGAGTTCCTTTACTTCAAAGAAATGCTATCACCCTTTTCCATTGGAGGAGAAGGGTTCCTAACACATCTATCTTCCTTATTTGAGGGGAAAAAGGCACCTTTAGTAGTCTATTCATCATGAGTCTCCAACCCATTGGCCTCATCTTTCCATAAATTTACCTTCTCCTAACTTGCACTCATGTCTTCTATGCTCTTATTAGAGTCATCCCCTAATTTTAAACCATTATCACTATCTTCAAGAATAATCTTCCCTTTAAGAACCTTAGAGCTTTAGGGATACTTTTGTCTCACCCCACTAGATATTTCACCTTCATTTTTCTTTTATTCTTAATAGAAGGTTTTCAGGTGTTGAACTTGTAGTATTCAATGAACAAAAGGATATGCCTTTTATGCAAAATGGGGTTGTTAGCATTCTTTCTATGCTTAATCATATTATTTAGTAAAGACTTGAATAAAAAGAAGGATATGAAACTATATCTCTATAATTAAAATGGTTCAGTAAAATAAAGTTGTAGTTGTGCACTCTAGAGTACCCACCATCCAAAGTGAAATACACCATACTGCATGATAATAAGTTGCTCCATATATGGGTTTAATCTACTCACTAAAGTAGTAATTAACCACTTTAATCAAAGCATTCCTCTCCTCATCATTATTAGGAAATTTATTAACAATCTCTTAAAGGTTTCCTTTCCTTACAAAACTCCTTACCAATGAAGGGAAGGTCAGTGATCTCTTAAATGAAACCAATAGTTAAATATAGAGTAATGTAGTACATCGTAATCATGTAACCTTTATAGTTATTGATGAATTTAGAGATGGTGTCTTTCTTGTAGTTATGAACTCACTCTAGATAAACCATGACTTCATCATTTTAAAGCTTCTCCAAAACAACTAAAATTGTCTTCCCTTGCTTGCAAGAGTTTGGTTCTAGATGTTTAGGAGTTCCATCTATTTCTTTGTTGTTGTACATATACCCATTTTTTTTTCATGCAATAACTAAATTAAAATTTTCCTTCACAATGTAGGTGATGAAAATAAAAGGCAAAAATTCCCCATAAACTGTGTGAGATATACTTAAAACCTTTCTCAAGGTCATGATGGTCTATAACCCAAAGCTCTTGTTTGTCACTTCTAGTACAAATAGTTATATTTCCCACAACACTATCTGTTAACTCACCCTTAATAATTTCCTTAAGTTCAATATCAAACTTTCTTGCTGAAACATAATATCATTGCTATGAAGAACCAAGCTAGCAATGCGGTCTATCACCATATTAACTTTATAGTAAGCATACATAATAATAGGGTTTTCAAAGGTTTCTATTAAATATTTTGCCTCTTTTATAATATTATTTAGTGTCTAATATGGCATGGAATTTTCAAATAGAAATCTAACAATATTGTTGGAGTCACCATCATGTTAATTAGGACAAAAACCTACAACCTTTTTGGTATGATTTTTGTAAGGCTTTCATTGGTTTTCAAAAATTTATATCATGTTATATGACATACTTTAGTAAGAAGGTTATCATTGGAGGCTAATTTATTGTCAATAACATAATGAGGCTTATCTTATTTGGGATGTTACAAGTCTATTAGTATGAAAAAGAAGAAGTTGACAAAAACTTATGGAAGACAATGCAAACCATAATTAGGTAAGCAAGTGAAAATAGGAAGGATACTTGGTAAGAGAAAGAAAAAATAGGAAAGAGTGAGAGAGATTTTTTGAGGAAAAATTTTATCAAAAATAGTAGTGAAAAATAAATATCAGTGAAGTCATAGAACATAAGCTATCAGTAGAGAGATAGAACATCAAGTTATTGGATAGAGATAAGTTTTATGCAATAGATCTATCAAGTAGTGGAAAGGAAAACACAATTCAATCTCTTGTTATTTTTCGCTAATCAATTACTCAGTAAGGTTCTGAAATCATTTTACAAGGTGGTCTCTAATAGAAATCTATAGTTCTTATTTTGTACTCATTATGTAAATCCTTTAATAGGGTGAATGTTGAAAAAGTAAGATTAAATCTCTTAAAAGAGTAGTCTATAATAGGACCTTTGATACTCATAGCTGGGTATTAAAAACTTTGAACAAGGTGTAGCCATTGAAAAGATTAAATTATTGTAAAGCTCTCAAGTGAGCACCTTACTATTGCAGTGATTAATTGTGGGTATCACCACGAGAAAAAAATTTCCCTTCAACCAAGGGTTTTCAGCAATACCAAATCAATGTGTTATGTGTTTCAATTTTATGGTTTGAATCTTTTTTAAATATTATTGTTGAAGGTACATTGATTATTGGTATGCCAAGTAGATTATGTAAATCAATACTGAATAAATGTACAATTTAATTATTGGTCTCTCTAAAGAAAGTGTTTAAAAGTAAAATACATAAGGTATTGTTTTATCTTCCCCCCTCTCTCTCAATACTTCATCAGACTTGTAGCTACCAACAATTGGTATCAAAGCTTCTGGTTCTCAGAAAAAAGCTTAACAACTTGACTAAATTTGGGATAATGGGTAGCTAAAAATATTAAAGAGAGTTAGAGGAAGCCTTACAGAATCCAAATGAATAGATATTTGAATTGAATATACTAAGAAACTATGTCCAAGTATGAATGATCTACTTAACTATTAGAAGGAAGTATTAATTCTGATGAATTTGATGTTGTAATAAAGGAATTACTAGAAACAAATAATGAACTAGGGCATATGCACCAAGATGGTGTGCCAAAAAGTGGACACCATGAAAAAAATACTCAAAAGTACACATAACACGATCAAGTTATGTGTACTTTTGAAATTCTAAAATGTGCCTTGGATTGTTACCAAGCAAAGGAAAAAAAATTAAAAAATTTGAACTTTTACATAACATGATTGTGTTATGCTTAACAAACATCAATCATGATTTTAAGAACTATGAAGCATTTCTTCTAGTTCTACATAACCTTGTTGGGGTATGAAGAACTAGAAAAAATGAGAGTAAGATATATAAAGAGACAGGGGGTTAAGAAGATGCTAGAGAGAGAGAGAGGGAGGGAGAGAGAGTTTATGGATTATTCTACAACACTTGTCACTTCTCTATTTTTTTAAAGTCTTCTAGTGCATGTTCACTAAAAACCTATTGCCCCTTCTTGAGCTACTAGTGCAAACAGTTAGTATTCATCATCACCATCATCTTACATAGGCCCGCATGCATTTCTAACTTCTTTCCTTTCTTGCTTTCCCCTTTCTAGCTCTTTGGGTCATTATATGTAACTTCTTTCATGGGTCCAAGAATCTCTTCTTACTCTTTTCCATTAACTATATAGGCTTTGTTGCTACATCCTTAGTAATTGGTCGAAAATTAAATTCTTAAGAGAATTCTTGACCAACTTCTCCATAGCTAATGTTTTTCTTGATCACTACAATAGTTTCTTCTCAACTAAACATTTTGTAATGGATTGATGTATAATCATAGTTTAATCCTTTAGGCTTATGATTGAGCCTTTAGATCCACAAAAAAGTTAAAATCTAGATCTAGTAGAAGAGTAGTACTAGATTGCCTATTTTCAAACTTCATCACCAAAAAAAATTTAAGTTTGAATGAAACCATTTGATAGTTTTTATTGGAACCAACAACTTCATAAACAATAAGAATTTTTAAGGGTAAGAGAAATAAGATGGCTCTTAATTCTATAGAAGTCCTTTTCATAGATTAAGACTTCTTTAGAATTGGACATCCAAATTTTAGGAATTAGTTGCCATTTAGGTTTGATAGCTCGATCCATTTTCAAAACATTGGTGCCTAATTCTTGAGTACAGATCAGCCTATTGAACCAAAATGGGGGCATGATTTTAAAAATTGAGTGCCCAGTTTGTAAAATCTTATATTCCAAGTTTTTGAGAAATTTTTGTCATTTTCACACTGCTAATAGCGATATTTGGAGATGGGAGACCAATTTTTAGAACCCTACTGACCCACAGCTGATTTTTTCACTCTTCCATGTATTGTAATTTGTTTTCTATTATTTTATTTTATTAGTTTAAGTTTTTGGCTTAAAAATTAGGTCAATTATATTGATTTTTTGTTCATGATTATTAGTTTGATAACTGTAATTAGATTTTCATTGAATTTACTTTAAAATATATTTTCTTTAATAAATTTAGTATATAAAATGTAGAATAGGTAAACTATAAACATAAACATAAACCATAGGTTCAATTGATACTAAAAGCATAAACTATAGGTTCAATTTCAATTCAAAAACATAAAATTTAAGTAGAAAATATAAACATTAGTGTTGGGTAAAATAATAAAAGTAAAACACATTAACTAAAAAATTACAAAAAAAAACCTCCACCACACAAAAAAAATCTAAATTTGAAAATTCTAAACTTAGAAAACCAAAAAATGTAGAAAAATTGTGTTCATATCTTGTTGTCCTCGAGATACTCCATTTACCTCTCTTTTCATCCCCATTCATCATTTTTGAGAAAGAGAGGGAGGAAAGAGAAAAGGGGAGCTCCTGCTCTTTCTTCTCTCTCCTCCCCAACTTTTTTCTCTCTCCCCCTCTCCTTTTTCTCTCTCCTCCCTTTCTCTCTCCTCACTAGGATCTATATTAGTGATGAACTTCTCATATATGTCCATGTATAGAAATGAATAAATTCACTTGTCATAACCATTAAATTTAAATTGCATGGGGAATTTTGAGGTATTATCCATAACAGCATCTAAAAAATTCCAATCATTTCATTTTTTTCGCATTTGTTGGTTTTTACATGATTCATGGGTAGTTTCTCTTCCAATGTTATTATAAGATATAGGATGTAAGAAATGAAAATAAATATCTTGAACATTTACACATTAATTCTATATCACTTGATTTTTGTGCATTTATATTCACATAATGGTCATTTAATGGCTCACAAGAATAGGTGTCAATCTTGACCCCATAATTGATATTGGACTTAACTTGTTAGCATGAATGTTGATGCTATGGGGGAGAATTGTAGAACATTGTTATGATGTATTTATGGCCGTGTTTTTCATTGATGACAACATAATAATAAGTTTGTAAAAGACTGATAGAGCAATAGACTATGATTTTTCTATTGAGGACATTATATTACTTATCTGCTTATGCACAGTTACTAGCACATACTTCATTGTGTATCTACTACATGGGCAAGTGCACAAAACTTGAATCAATAGTGTACAAAAGATATTATTGATTTATAGAGAACTATATAGAAATAGAGTATCAAGAAAGTAGTTCCTATTGCATAAAGGGTTGTGCAATGAAATGGAGATAGTTAACTGATTGTTGATGATGTCAGAGAGTGTGCATGTATGGAAGTCACATGTGTGAAAGTTTAACTGTGAGCTAACAACATTAATTAAATGTGTGTTTCATTTAATTAATGTATGATAATGAAGTATGGGGTTGACTCAAGGATTTATTAATTAAGTGTGGTATAAAGGAAAGATGATTTTCGTATTTTAGAGATATGGAAGTGAAGAAGACTTGTGAATTACTAAGTAGTAGAGAAGGGTGACATACTAATGCATGTAAGTAACCTTAAGGGTTACTATTATTGATCACAGAGTTGTAGATCTAATTTCATGATCTGAAGGTGAAGAATTCCAATGTACAAGATAGAGGAAGAAGTAAAAGCCTATTACACATCTATTATTCTAAAAGGAATAGTACTGAGGTCAATTAGATAGTAGGTTCATTGATCTAATCTTGAAGCTATTTAGAAAGTGGGTTCAGTTCCCTATCACAACTCCTAATAGGGTTGGAATCTCCTAATAGGGATTCAAAGTCTCCCAATAGGGACTCTTTGTAATAAATGTTGTAATAGACTCCTAACTAGGTCCATCCTTTAACAAGGAATGTTTATTTTAGTACATCATTTTGCAGACATCATTCCCACTGGGGATTTCCCTCTAATCAAGGATTTCCTTGGACAACATATCTAGTGTAATTGTGTATGACCATCTCTTTATGGTTATTACATTGTTTGATTGATCAAGATTTTTTAAAGAGGATTATTTTTTTAATTGTCACATAATTGATTCACACCCCCCCTCCCCCCTTCTTAGTTATATTCGTGGACTATTGTTTCTAACAATTGGTATCAAAGCCTCAATTCCTTGAAAAAAAATTCTAACTACTTTGTGAGATCCATGGTGAATATGTTTAGGAAAGAAAGACCAAGATTTGATGGCACAAATTACAACAGCTAGAAAGATAAAATTGATGTAGGGGCATCTTGGGTTTTCTTGGTGACTATTTTGGAGTTCATGGGAGGAGGCTCAATAGTTTCTTTAGAGGGTGCTTTGATTGGTTCTTTGCATGCTATAGGAGCTCGACATATTTTATGGAGCCCATTATGTTCTTGGAGTTGGGCATGTTCTATGGAGCTCAGCACGGTCTTAGAGCTTGGCATGTTCTATGGCGCTCGGCATGGTCTTGGAGCTTTGCATGTTCTATGGTTGCTCAACATGGTCTTGGAGATCAGCATGGTCTTTTGTTTCTTGTCATGGTCTATGGAGCTCGGCCTAGTATTTGGAGCTTGGCATAGTCTTTGGTTGCTCAGCATGGTCTAGGAGGAGCTTGGCATTTCTTAAGAATTTGGTTTCTGTTGTAGGCCGTGTAACTAATTTTCCACAATGATTTAGAGGATGAAAATTTTTGGGATTGAAGAGGACCTATATTTCTAACTATGGTTCAAATCTTGAGTTCTAATTGATTTAGAGCTAGGAGATATCGTGATTTTCCTAAGACAACAATTTTGGGCATTTAATTGTTGTTGTTCGCTGATTTGTGGCATTTAATTTATGTATTTGTATTTAATTTGTGTTTTGCCCAACTTATGGCTTAGAATGGTATAAGTAGGGGTTGTGGTGGAATTTTATAGTGATTATTCATCCATTGTGGAGAAGTGGAGGAGCTTGGAAGAGAGAATTTGGAGAAGAGCTAGTAGTTACGGCTTGGAATACAAGGGAATTGCTTGGTGGGATTGTGAGCACAAGTTGAGATCTTCCTTGGGAGTTTCTACTAGAGTGTGCATCTAGACTAGCTAGGGTTTGGGATTGGATCTTGAGGGATCTTGTAGAACTATTACTTACTTTTTATTTGGCCATAACCAAAGAGGCCTTACAACTCAGCACATTGCATGTAATCAGTTATATTTTATGAATATATTATTGTGATTTGGTATCAAATCTTGCATTTTTGCTTCTTTTTGTTGTCTTTCCACTGCATGTTTATTTATTGGGGGGCTAGGATATCTCCTTTAGGGATTCTCTTTCCTTTACACTATGTCAGGTGGTATCAGAGTGAAGGTTGTTCTTGAGTGTGTAGATAGATCGCTGAAGTTGTGGCAATTTGTACCAGGACTTGGGTTGGAGATGTTGATCTGAGTAGATCTTGATCTGGGGGTGTATTATTCTTTCTAGAGTCCTAGATATTTGGTTGTGTGGTGGTAGATCATGGTTCTAACTTGAAATTGTAGAGGGCTTGTAGATGGATTGATGGATGCAAAGATGGATGACTAATCTTATTGAGGCATGATTGTAGAGAGTTTGTGGATTATAGATCCATGGTCCTAGACTTATGATGAGGTTCTTGATTGTTCATGCAAGGTGGCAGGTTGCAATTTGACTTGTAAATAATTTGAGGTTGTCACAAGGAGCATAGGAAGGATTTGTTGCAGAGGGTTTACAAAGATCTTGGAAGATAGCTCCAAGAGGATTGGACCCTGAGATGATTGTGAATCTCCATGATGTGGTGGAGAGGATTTTTTCTAAGATGTCTGCTTGGTTTAAAGCTAGTTTGTCTGATCAAACAAAGAGAGTGGTTGCTCAATTTGAAACTAGATTGGCTAGTTGAGTTAAGGACAAGGTGGGGAAGGAATTCCATATCTATTTGTAGAGAACTAAAGTCTACTGATCTGAAAGACAATTGTTTGGCCAATTAGGAGACTTGATCATGAAAGAAGATGGCATAGCAAGGTCAAGGTGGAAGAGTTTGGTTTTGTTGATCAAATTGTGGAGTCCGATATAGAACTTGTAGAGTAGCTAGAGGTTGTTGCTAAAGATATTCCTAACCTTGTTGATGTTGGGATAGAGGTTGGTTTTCATGACTAGTTGGTTGGATCTGACATGGAAATTGTAGAGCACTCAGTCATGGATGATCTAGTTGTTGTTGGTGGTGAGTTATGTATTGTAGAACATCTTGTTGTGAAAAATGAGGTTGTTCATGTTGAGATTTTGGCATGTGTTGGGGGAGATCTACATGTTGCTGCTGATATGGAGTTTTTTTTTATTGGCATGGATTCACTAGTTGATAATGTGGATGAAGGTTTGATGTTGAAGCATTATGTTTAGGTTGTTCCTGGGAGTAAGCATGTTGATTGGATGGTTAAGATTCTGGTGTTTGATAGAATGATGTGGCTATGGATGATGAGAAGATTGTTTTTCCTATCCCTATTGGAGTGGAAGCCTTTGGTCAAGATGAATTTGTTTGTTGATCTTTCTTTGGGCATCAAAGTGTGGGACACACTTTTCTATTTACCTAGGAGTCTGATGCAGGAGCATCTTTGGTTTTCTTGGTGACTACTTTGGATTTCATGGGAAGATGCTAAGTATATTCTTTGGAGGATGCTTGGACTAGTGATTAGCATGCTCTAGGATCTCGGCATGCTTTGGGAGCTTGACATGTTATATGGAGCTTGGCATGGTCTTTGAGTTTGGCATGTTCTATGGAGCTCAACATGGTTTTGGAACTAGGCATGTTCTATGGAGCTCGACAAGGTCTTGGAGCTCGACATGTTCTATGGTTGCTTGGCATGGTCTTGGAGCTCAGTATGGTCTTTGGTTTCTTGGCATGGTCTATGGAGCTTAGCCTAGTCTTTGGAGCTTAGCATGGTCTTTGGTTACTTGGCATGGTCTTTGGCTGCTCGTCATGGTCTAGGAGGAGCTTGGCATTGCTTAGGAATTTTGTGCCTATTGTAGGAAATGTAACTAATTTTCCACAATGAGTTAGAGGATTAAAATTTTAAAGATTAAAGAGGACCTAGATTTCTAACTACAATTCAAATATTGCATTCTAATTCATTTGGAGCTAGGAGATATCATAATTTTTACTAAGACATCAATTTTGGGCATTTAATTGTTGTTGTTGGCTGAATTGTGGCGTTTAATTTAAGTATTTATATTTAATTTGTGTTTTGAGCTGACTTGTGGCTTAGATTGGTATAAGTAGGGGTTGTGGGGGAATTTTTTAGTGATTATTCATCCATCATGGAGAAGTGGAGGAGCTTGGAAGAGCGAATTTGGAGAAGAGCTAGTAGTTGTGGCTTGGAAAACAAGGGGATTGCTTGGTGGGCTTGCGAGCACAAGTTGAGATCTTCCTTGCAGTTTTCTACCAAAGTGTGCATCTAGACTAGCTAGGGTTTGGGATTGGATCTTGAGGAATCTTGAAAAACTATTACTTTCTTTGTATTTGGCCATAATTAGGAAGGCCTTACAACTCGACACATTGCATGTAATCAATTATATTTGAATATATTATTATGATTTGGTATTAGATCTTGCATTATTGCTTCTTCTTGTTGTCTCTCTGCTACATTGTTATTTGTTGGGGGGCTAGGACATCTCCTTTAGGGATTCTCCTACCTTTGCACTACATCAAAAATGAAGGCTCATCTTTTGTGCATGTGTCTAGGATATTGGCTTGTAACCAAGGCATCTAAAAACATTGTAGAAGAAGACAATCTTGAAAGTTGTACCAAGGAACAAAGAGAAGTATTCATGTGCAACATAAGGGCAATAGAAGCAATATTGTCAGCTCTACCTGAAAGTGAGTATGGCTAGATAAAAAAACTCAAAAAATCTCATGAAATTTGAAAAACCGTACAAGCTAATTATGAGGGTGATATACATGCAAAAAGAGTTAGATTACAAAATCTGTATTTCACATTCCAAGATGCTAGAATGATGGAAGATGAATCTATAAGAAGCTATATTAGCATAATATTTGAGATTGTTGCAGGAATCACATCTCTTGGTGGAAAGAAATCTGATGATGAAGTAATATGAGAGATCTTGAAAAATTTGACACCAGCTTTCAAGACAATAACATAGATCATTCGGGTAATTTTACCTTGTACCACTAATTTCACCAAAAAAATATTGCTCGGTAGATTGGAAACTAAAGAATTTGATCTGAAACAATCTGGAGAATAAAAAAAAGTTGAGGCAGCATTTAGTGCCTTTAATATCAAACCAAGTCTAGCAAGGAACACAAAAGTACAAGGAGACATTGCCAACAACAGCAAGTCTATTGAGGAAAAGGTCCAGGAAGGAATGGCTCTTATTGTGGAAAGATAAAATGATGGTAAGAATATCTTTAAATGTTGGACATGTAATGAATATGGTCATTATGCATCTAAGTGTCCCAAAAGAGAAAGAAAATATAAAGGAAGATTCAAATCTAGAAGACCTAGAAGTTATTTATATGTTAATGAAGAAGAAGAGGAAGAAGAATCTGATCAAAACAAAGGTGAAGATGAATTAGGATTTGTAGCTATAAAGGAAGATGATCTTGACAGAGAAATTAGAGAAGAAAGCATGCTGATCTCACAAGTTGAAATGAAAGATTAGATCATTGATAGTGGTTTTTCACATCACATGACTAGTGATATGAGCAAATTTGTCAAATTTAGAAGCCATGATGGAGGAATTGTTAGAGTAGGTAATAATGTAGCCTACCACATTACAGCAATTGGATCTATCACACTAGATGGTAAAACAAATATTGATGATGTTTATTTTGTTGATGTACTGAAACATAACTTGTGAAGTGTTGGACAGCTTATGGACAGAGGTTACCAACTGCAGTTTGGAAATGAGACATGCATTATCAAAAACAAGGAAGGAAAACTACTTGGTATTGACACAAGAACTAGAGGTAATGTATTTCAAATAAACTCCATTGAAACAACATGTTTGGTAGCTAAACTTGACAATAGTTTGTTATGGCACAGAAGATTTTGTCACATTAACTTTGATAACATTGTGAAAGCAAGTAATACACTTGTGCGAAATTTACCTAAGATCACTAAGCCCACTAACATTATTTATAAGGAATGTATCTTGGCTAAGTAGAAGAAAGTCTCATTTCCTAGCAAGTAGTTTTGTACTACACAAAAGTTGGAATTGGTTCATATGTAGATCTGAGTGGTCTTGCAAGAACAAGATGATTCTATGGAGAAAGGTATTTTATGATTTTTTCTGATGATTTTACCAGAATGATATGGGTAGCATTTCTTAAGGAGAAATTAGAAGAATTTGAGAAATTTAAGATATTCAAGAACAAAGTAGAGAATGAATCTAGAGTTAAAATCAAAAGCTTAAGATCAGATAGAGGAGGAGAATTCACTTCTAGAGAAGTCAATATCTACTATGAAGAGCATGGAATCAAGAGACAGATATCTTCAATCCATACACCTGAGTAGAATGGGATTGATGAAAGAAGAAATAGATCAATTCCTGAAGTAGCAAGAGCTATGTCATTCGAGAATGATGTACCAAAAACCTTTTGGAGAGAGGTAGTCAATACAACAGTATATACACTGAACAGAGTACAAATTAGAAAAGGTATGGCAAAAACACCTTAGGAGTTATGGTTTGGTCACTCACCATTAGTCAAATATTTCAGGATATTTGGAAGAAAATTCTACATCAAAAGAGATAATGATATTGATAAGTTTGATCCAAGGAGTGATGAATGTATTTTTATTGGCTATTCATTAAAGAGTAAAGCTTACAAATGTTCCAACTCTAGAACGAAAATTTTAGTAGAGTGTGAAAATGTGAAAATAGATGAAAATTTTGGAACTAAGGAAAAGATGATGGATTATAACTCTAATGGAGATGATTATTCTAGGATGATCACTTCTAAAGACTAACAATGACTTGTAGAATAATGTGCAAATAGAAGAAGTAAGAGAAGAATAGAGAATGATATTTGAAATAAGAGTTGAAGCAGCAACTCCTACCCTAGATAAGAATGTAATGAGAAATCATCCTGTTGATCAAAAAATAGGAAGTAAAAAAAAAGCAATCACAAGAAGAAGAATCAATGAAGAATTATGCCTAATATCTCAAGTAGAACCAAAAAGTGCAGAGGAAGCAATCAAGGATGATCATTAGATAAAAGAAATGAAGGAAGAACTTCAACAAATATTAAAAATGACAAATGGGAATTTGTTCCTAGACCCAATGACAAAAATGTGATTGGTACAAAATGGGTATTCAAAAATAAAATGAATAAACAAGGAGAAGTAATAAGAAAAAAAGAAAGACTAGTATGCAAAGGCTACTCTCAGCAAGAAGGAATTGATTATGAGGAAACATATGCACCTATAGCAAGAATGGAAGCAGCTAGAATGTTCTTGGCATATGCAACAAATAAAAATTTCAAGGTATATCAGATGGATGTTAAGTTAGCATTCTTGAATAGAGAACTTGAAGAAGAAGTCTATATTGAGCAACCAAAAGGATTTCCTTTGACAAAAGAGAAGGATATGGTTTGTAGATTAAAGAAAGCCTCGTATGGATTAAAGCAAGCACCTAGAACCTTGTATGCAAGGTTAGATAAATACTTAACAAAGCTTGGATGTGCTAAACGAACAACAAATAATAACTTGTACTTGAAAGAAATAGATGATGGTTTGTTGATAATTATTGTATTTGTTGATGATATCATTTTTGGAGGAAATGATGAAGCCAATAACAAATTCTTAGAAGATATGAAGAATGAGTTTGAGATGAGCATGATAGGGGAAATGAGATTTTTCTTAGGATTGCAAATTTTTCAAATCAAAGAAGGAATCTTTATTTCTTAGACAAAGTATTTAAAAGATGTGCTAAAAATATTTAGTCTAGAAAATTGTGAACACATTGGAACCTTTATGATAACTGGTCACAAGTTATCAACCAAGGATGAAACATCTATTTTTGAACAAAAGAAGTATAGATCTATGATTGGAGGATTGTAGTATCTAACTCATAGTAGACCTAATATAGAAAATGTGGTTGGAAGTGTGGCAATATTTTAGGCTGATCCTAAAGAATATCACTACATAGCAGTAAAAATGACATTCAAATATCTAAAAGGGACATCTGATTATGGCATTTGGTATGACAAAAATAATGACTTTGCTCTTTACATTTATACTAATGCTAATTGGGTTGGCAATAGGGATGATAGAAAAAGCACCAGTGGAGGAGCATTCTTTCTTGGTGGAAAATTGGTTTCTTAACTCAGCAAGAAGCAAGATTGCATCTCACAAAGCACTACAGAGGTAGAATATGTTATAGTAGTGAACAACTATAATCAAGTCATACAAATGAAGTAGATGATAAAGAATATTGGAATTATGTTCAAAGAACCTATTATCATTTACTGTGATAATACAAGCATAGTTAACATGTCTAAGAATCATGTTTAGCATTCTAAGACTAAGCACATCTCTATAAAGTATCATGTGTTGAAAGAGAAAGTTGCAGAGAAAGAAATCAGACTGGAGTACATTAACACTAAGGAATAGATTACAGACATTTTCACAAAGGCCTTACCAAAGGATACGTTTGAGTACCTAAGAGGTATGCTCAGGGTTATGCCCTTACCTATTTTAGAATAAAAGATACAAAATTGCATTAGTCTAGGTACATAGCATCATTGTTAGATTGGACTGAATGCTAATGCTTCCTCAATGGGGGAGTGTCTATAGTGAACAAAGTCAGCAAAGGACTCTTGGTAATTGCTAATTTGTATTCAAGAGTGTCTTTAGATAGCTAAGTCTTTTAAGGATTCATATACAAAATTGTAAAACAATAGACTGGTTTGTGGTTGTGTTGATTAGATGTTCAAGAAAATTGAACCATTTGTGTACTATCTTTGACATTGATGTCAATTGGGTAGAAATAAGACATGAAAAACATTGTACTATGGGGGAGAAGTGTTGCAATGAAGGATTTTTACATGAAGCAAGATTTGATTGGTAAAGATGATTTGAAAAGACTTGTTGGTACTCTTGGAACTAGATATTTTTCAACTATGTTGCCAGCAATGCCAAAGAGGGAGATTGTTAGCATGAATGTTGATCCTATGGGGGAGCATTGCAGAACATTTTTATGATGTATTTATAATTGTATTTTTTGTTGATGACAACATAGTAATAAGTTTGTAAAAGACTAACAAAGTAGTAGACTGTGATTTCTATATTGAGGATGTTATGTTACTTATCTGCTTATGCATAGTTACCAACACATACTACATTGTGTATATACTACATGGGCAAGTGCATAGAACTTGAATTGATAGTGTATGGAAGATATGATTGATTTATAGAGAACCATATACAAACAAAGTATCAAGAAAGTAGTTCCTATTGCATGATTGCTACAGCTTGTTACAATTATAGTGAAGGGTTGCACAGTGAAATGGAGATAGTTTGTTGATTTTTGATGATGTCAAGGAGTGCACATGTATGGAAGTCACACGTGTGAAATTTTGTGTTTAACTATGAGCTGACAACATTAATGAAATGTGTATTTCATTTAATTAATGTATGATAATGAAGTATGAGGCCTAATCAAGGATTTATTAATTAAGTGTGGTATAAAGGAAATATGCTTTCTATATTTTAGAGATATGGAAGTGAAGAAGACTTGAAAATTACTAAGAAACAAAGTAGAGTGACACACGAATGTGTATAAGTGACCTTATGGGTTACTGTTACTAATCATAGAGTTCTGAATCTAATTGCATGATTTGAAGGTGAAGAAGTTTGACATACTAGACAAACATAGAAGTAAAGGCTTGTTACACATCTACTATTTTGAAAGGAATAGTACCAAATTCAATTGGACTGTGGGTTTTTTGATCTGATCCTAAAGTTATTTGGATAGTCAGTTCAGTCACCTTCCACAACTCCTAACAGGGTTGGCACAACACCTAGTAGGGTTGGAATCTCCTAATAGAATTCAAAGTCTCCTAGTAGGGACTCTTGGTACTAAATGTTGTAATAGATTCCTAACAGTGTCCATCCTCTAACAAGGAATATTCATATTAGTACATCATTTTGTGGGCATCATTCCCACCCTCCCTCTGATCAAGGGTTTCCCTAGTCAACACATCTGGTGCAATTGTGTATGAGCATCTCTTTATGGTTATTACATTGGTTGATTGATCAAGATTGTTTAAAGAGGATAATTATTTTAATTGTCACATAACAGATTCACCCCCCCCCCAAGTTATATTGGTGGATGATTTTTGTTAATATATCTAATATGCTATTCAACCCTATTTTGGTCCATATAATTCATTCCACTAAGACTAGTTCATATGTGTCTCCCTATATCACTATTAAGGTCACATCATGACCTAGATACACAAATTGAAACTTCAAAAAATATTGTTCCATAGGCTAACTTCTCTACAATTTTATCATTGCGCTATTACTTTAAACACTAAAGACATTAACTTGATATACCAAGGAATTACATGTATAGATAGTCCTATGCAATTAGTTAGAATTGAATGATCTTCTTCTTGAATGAAAATTTCACATAGAAATAGCATATACGTGCTAGAAAAATTAGAGTTGAAACTATACATTAATATTAAATCCTAGCAGTTAGATTTAATTTTGGTTCATCTCTTTAGATATTATATATTAAAAAAAGGGTTTGACCAATATGAACGATGCTAACAATCTCCCCTTCTCTTGATAGTGTGCATCAATATATTTTTTAGTGCTAAAAATATAGAATACCACATCGACAAAGTATAAATACATGGAAGGATAATGTATCATGTGAAGAAAAATCATAAAATATTATATTGTGTACATTTGAACTAAATGTATATCAACATAAAGTCTGATAAAAACATTATGATGTTTAGTAGATTACACATCTAGTTTTAGATTATTTTAGTAATTCAATAGCAAACAATAAATAGTAAAATCACAATAATTATGAAAATGATTTAAAATAAATTTAAAATGTAAAGAGAAACTTTACTAGAATTTTAATAGTTTTTATTTCATAGTTATATTTATTTTAGCATTTGATATTTCAAATTATGATATGCATAAACTAGATATGAGATGGTTAAAATGGTGAATGTAGTAAAGTTTTTTTGATGGATAAAAGTTTAATAGATCCTGATTCAACCCCCCCACCCCTCAAGTATCTCTATTTCCCAATAAACTTCCAAAAATTGCTATCAAAGCATTGGTTCTCTTAAAAAAGGTTTAACCACTTGTGAGTTCACATTGTGGAGATGGTGGCTTACAAATTGGGAAAGATTAATGAAAATCCAATGATTGACATCCACCTTATATAGTAACAACTTGAAGCTTAAGAAAGAGAAAAGATATGGCTATTCAATAGAATGCCACACTTTATCAAGAAGATGATAGACAAGGATTGGTTGATAATAGAAACCAACAAAAGTGATGCATCTATTGCAAATCTATTGGAGAAGAATAGTATTCTCAATGTGGAAGTTCAAGGAATGAAAAGAGAACATTAAATCAAGTTAGTAAGGCTATGTGAAGTGACTAAATAGAAGAAGAAAGATGAAGTGTTAATCTCATTATAGTTTTGACATTGTAGTGACATAACACTTAGTCATTATCTAGCAAAGATTAGTGCAAATCGAGTGTGTAGTCCATGCCAAGTGAATAGAGTAAGCTGAGTGGTCAGTGAGAACCGAGTGATCAAATGATGTCGAGCATAAGTTCAAAACATTACATGCTGAGTGATATGGTAGTAAGTTTCAAGAACTAGTAGTGTGGAGAAGTTAGTGTGAGCCGAGTCACTCAAGTGGTGAGTAAATAGAAGGTGTCGAGATAATAGTGTGTGCCAAGTGATTTTGGTGCCGAGAAACAATAAGTGTCGAGTCATTCAAAAGTTGAGTATCTGCAGAAAGAGCATAGTGAAGGCTGAGCATCAGAACCTATTGATACCAAGTAACCAGTGAATGATGTAGATGTTTATAATGAATCAAAATTCTATGTAAACCATTTTTAGCTAACATGAACATAAGTTTTTTATTATAATAGATAAAGATCAAGTCATATTACTCATCCCTATGCAACACATGCAACCAATCAAATTAAGGGAATCTTAAGGTGGAAATAAGGATCAACCATAGCCATTAATTATGACCTATCCCATCTCCACAATGCCTATTTAAGGAGGAAAACCCTAAGGGGAAGATATATGAGTTTAGAATGCATGAAGGAGATGAATGCTAAGATTACAGAGGGCATTCATGGTGGAGAAGATGGATAAGATAGATTTATGAAATGCAAAATCACTTTAAGAAGAACATAGATTAGTAGTGAAAGGTTAAAGAAGATAGATCTGATCAGGAGGATCAAGACATAACTAGTAAGTAGGAGATCTGACATCAAGCAGAAAGGTTCTAACCAAAGGATCAGGTGTTGGATCATTCTAACAAGCGATACAAAGGAGACATAATAGGGTGTTATAAATCTTTTTTAACCAAGTGCTTACTTAATTATAAGTTCAAATCCTTTAGAAAGGTGAGACCTAACAATCTTTGTAAGTCTTTAATAAGGTAGACCTCTCATAGGGTAGATCATAGTTTATATCAAAACTTTGTAACCATAATTGGCCACACTTTATTGCTGTAGTAGTGAAGATTTGTGGGTGTCATCCCCACCCTAGTTTTACCTTCTCATGGGAGGGTTTCAGGGTCACCAAATCTATTGCATTATCTATTGTTTACTTTATGCTATGGATGTGATGCATGCTAACTTATTTCAGTTATATGTTAAGTTGTGAGATGGATGATAGTGATATGATTCAGAGGTAAAAGTTGTATGTGTTGATTCACACCCCCGCCCCCACCACAAAAAAAAAAAAATTAACCATTATTATTTCCAACATGAATAAGAGAAAAGAAAAATGGCTATCAGACTTAAAGAAAGGTCATCTATCTTATTATAGCTTACAAACACTTAACTAGACAAGATGAATCAATTGATGCTTGCAAATCAAGAATTAAATAGAAAAAAAATCAAGATAGAAAATCTAAGATCATAGAGTGGTGTACTAAGGAATGAGTTAAGATTTGAGAAAGAACTTGTGGAAAGGATTAACAAACCCAGTGAAGCAATAAGATATTTTGAAAGACTAATGAGATCACCTAGGTCATCTGGCAACACTTTTGCACTAGGACATATAAATAAACATTCATCTACTAAAAGAGGAGAAAAATCGAAGAATTGAAAGAAAAGGAATGTAAAAGGAAAAGAAAACCTACATGTTTTCATTGTGGTAAACTTGAACATAGTGCAAACATTTGCAAAGGCAAGAATGGTATCAAAATTCCAAAACGCAAGTTTTTTGGTTACTATTTTTATTGCAAGAAGCTATATGCATCCTAAAATGGTTGCCTAGACTATGGGCCCCCATTCTTCAATTTATCAATTTTCTGAATCAATTGATCAATTTCTTGAATCAATGCATCCCAATATTTTATTGAATCAATTCAAATCATTTTCCTTGATCAAATTGGAATTAATTTGATTATTTCAATATTTCATAAGGTTTGATCATTTCATCAATAATCTTATTTAATTAAAAGAAAAAATCCATTTTAAATAAATAAAACAACCTTAGTTGATTAAAAGAAAATCTCTCTTTTAATTAAATAATTTTAACTTATTTAATTGAAAACACTCTTTTAATTAAATAATCTTATCTTATTTAATTAAAAGAAAACATCCATTTTAAATAAATAAAATAATCTTAGTTAATTAAAATGAAATCTCTCTTTTAATTAAATAATTTTATCTTATTTAATTAAAATCTCTCTTTTAATTAAATTATCTTATCTTATTTAATTAAAAGAAAAATCCCTTTTAAATAAATAAAATAATCTTATTTAATTAAAAGAAAATCTCTCTTTTAATTAAATAATCTTACCTTATTTGTCAATAGTGGCATGTTGTGATGGTTAAGTTGTTGAGTTGTTATCCTTGCCATCAAGGTTCAAATCTCATGGGGATGAGGTCCCCCGTTTGTGGCCTCATTGGTTCATAGCTCCAGGTCAAACCGTTTAGCCGCCAAAAAAAAAATTCTTACCTTATTTAATTAAAATAAAGCATCCCTTTTTAATAAATAAAATAATCTTATTTAATTAAAAGAAAATATCTTTTTTAATTAAATAATTTTATCTTATTTAATTAAGATCTCTCTTTTAATTAAATAATTTTATCTTATTTAATTAAAATAAAATCCCTCTTTAAATTAAATAAATAAATCCCCACTTAAAGCTCTTTTTTTGATGAAAAAAAGAAAATAAATAAAATCTTATAAAGATTACTTTTTTTTTTGCACATATCTCTAAGTGGTGGGCTTTTTCCTCTTACTTTCCTTTTTAGGGATTTATCTCACATTTCTCTTGTGAGAAGCCTCCCACCTCTACAATTTCCTTTATAAGGAGTCCTCTCCTTCTCATTTGGATAGATGTTAGTTTCTATATTACTGTTATGCTGCAAGTTTGGAGAGTGATTTTGGAAGAGTTTGAGTATTAAGGTTTGGACATTGAAGCTTCATTACAACTTCTCTCTTCTTGTCTTCTTATCTCATGCATCCATGGTTTCCATCATCATACTTCATCTTTTCTTTTTCATAGTATCTTAGAGTCATATTTGCTTTCATAAAATTAATCTTGCATTGTTATTTCCTTTCATAGATTAGATTTCCTTTCTTGCATTTCTTTGCATTTTTATCCTCTAGATTAACTTGCATCTTCATTTTTATGCATATTTGATGATCATGGATACTAGTGCTCTTTCTTTTCATCTTTGAATCTCTCATTTTATGGTGTACTTGCATGGGCACAAACTAGGTCAAACTAAGGGCCTCCATTACAAACCATTGCACTCCATGAATAGAGAGCTATTAGTTGTTATTTGAGATCTCATTCATGACCAATCTTGGATATAATGACTCATAGAAGTGTGTAAATATTTTAGCACACATTTTTGGCACCCACCATGTGGCAACTCACCATTACATACTAGTTTGGCTATTTTTGGAGCTAACCCCCTTGTGCTAATTTGTTTGGAGTTGAAAAACACTAGATCTTAAAGATCTGATCATATCTCCCAAACAACTTGGTATTTTGGTCTAAAATTCTTTTTGCAAGTTGGCAAAATATTAGAAAATATTTGATTAAAATTTTAGATTTTTTTGAGTTAATTTGTATTTTAAAGAATCTTTTCTTTTCTTTTCATGAAAAATTGTTTTTGAGTGAAAGTTAGAAAATTTTTCAAAAAGGCCTACATTTTTGGAAAGGTCTCTAAATTCTAAATGGGTTGTTTATTTTTGTTTTGAGTTTAGAGCTCATATGAGGGCTCCAACACTCGATTTATACAAACTAATTTGTTTTGACAAAATGGATGCCTAGGGCACAAATGAAAATATTTTTATGAATTTTTTACATCTTTGAAAAGTTGTTTTTTTTTAATGGAGGACTCTTTTCTATATTTAGAGTTTTGAGTCTGAATTTAGGACATATAGGTCCAATCTTGTTGACTAGGTCAAAAATCAAAATTTAAAAAATGGGCATTTAATGATTAACTTGCATTTAATTTTCACATGGTTTGATGCATGATGTAAATTTTTATTTGGTTATTTTATGAATATTATTACTCTTAAAAATCTAATTTTGAGATCTAACCTTAGGGTTTGCATAAGACATATCTATCTTGTATTGACTTGCTTGTTGTTTACTTTGAACACTTGCTTGGTTCGTTAGATTAGTGGAGTGATACACGCATGTTGCTTTGGATATTCTTATGCATCTCTATACTGTTTGGACTTTGGAATTGAAAGTGAACCTCTCATGTGTTTGGCTTGAGTGTTTTACATGCTTTCGTTATTCACATTTCTATTCATTCTCTAAAATTGGACCTAGATTTTCTTTCTTGCATACATGTTTCACATAGTAATTAGGCCCTATTAAAACTATTTGTGGTGATCTTGAGAGAGTGAGCTTCATTCTCTTTTCTTACATGTGAAGCTCTTCTTGAAAATAGATCCCATTTTAGGTAGAGAATGATTTGATATTATTTCATTGTCTTGCTTGGTTTGTCTTCAACATTTGTTAGTACTTTCTCTTTTGAGATTGAGGGTGATTTTTGTTGTCTTTCCAAACCTCATTGAATTGATTTCAAATTAGTGTATTAATGAATCTATTTTCTATTTTTGGGTGAGGTGAAGAGGTTAGAGGAGTATTCCTTTTTCCCTTTTGGGCACATCAGAAACTTGGAACCTTTGAATCTAAATTAAGTTCCCATGTGGTCCTATTTTGTGAGCCTACCTTTATTAGAGAGGGTTAACCATAGTGGATACTCCCTTTATTGGGTAAACCATGTGGATGAAACCTTAAGAAGTAGTAACCACCTTCACCATGGTATTAACACTCACTATTTAAATATCCTTGTGGAAGAAATCTCTATGGGTGTAGTCTTTTTTTAGGCTGTTAGATTTCCTCAACATCTCTGAGTAATTATATTCTTGGAATGTGTCAAAACCTTGGTGCACTGGGATTGGATTTTTCCCACTTGAGATTTCAAGAGTTGCAAAGGTGACCATTACTAAGAACCATAGTGTAGCCCATTTTTTCATTTCTAGGACTATGTGCGTGATTGGAAAATATTTTGAGAACATACACAGTAGTGGTTATAAGGATTAGATTCATACTAAGATAGTTTTTTTTTTTTTATGTTCAAGGTTGCTTTGTTCGTTGCCCATTTCTTGTAGATGCTTGCTTGAACTCCCTAATTAATGTCTTGCATGCCTGATTTATGATAAAAATCTATTGATGCATCTAGTTGGTCAATTGAAATGAACAAGAAAACTGAGTTCCCTAGTTGAAACCTTTCTCAATTTGTTATTATGTCATTTCCAATCCTCCTTGATTGATTCGAGTTAGATTAGGTCACTTACCCACTGTTGGAAGACTTTTTTGCACCTTGGATTGTTGTTTTTTAACCTCTTGAATTAGTAATCTTTGATTTTACGAGTGAAATTTCTTTGAGTTGGTGAGTTAGAAACTACCCTTGTTAAGAAGATAAACCTTTGCATTCTTTGATAACACTCTTGGATAGTATTATTAATTTCTTGTCCATTCACTTCCATTCAAATTAAATTTCAATTATTTATAATTTGGGTAAATAATCCTCCTAATCCATATATGCTAGCGTATTCACCTAAAGTAGGGGGCACCTCTATGGCAATGTTGGTTTATGCCTATTGTAAAAATTCTATCGTATCATCTATCTTTTTGACAAGTGAGTGTTTTTACTAACTTAGTTTGGTACTAACATTTCTTAGGGTTTTCCTATCACCTAATACCTTTTCTTTCATGTTGGTTACAACAAGATATCAAGTGGATCAATAAAGGTGACCTCAAGTAGTCTTTAACCAATTAACCTTAAAGTTCAAGCTCACCAAAGATGTAAGGGAAAATAACCCATATTTGATCAATCACCCAAGAACAACTCAGAAGTTTGGTTTGATCCCAATAGTAACCTTAATGAGTTGAGTAGACCCTTAGTAAATTCTTGGTCAGATATTGATATGAGTTATACAATGACTCGAAAGAAAGAGGGAAGAAATGGATGAACACCTAGATGAAATATTTGAAAAACATCAACATACCATTTTGTTTAGCAATTCCTCTCATGAAAATTGACCAATCTCACCCATTATTTCAACTAGGTATTTGGATGCACACCAAAGGAATGAAAGAGATAAGAGGAAAGCCTATCAAGAAGAACAATCACAACATAAAAGCCAAGATGATAAACCTCATGACACTCATGTGAATGCAACATTTACCAATAACTTGTTTAGAGTTCACCACTCAAGACACATTCAAGATGGATGAGTGAAACACTTAAGAGAATTGAATGTGAATGCAAAGCCTTCCTAGATGAACAAGCTGCAAAGGAAGAGAAATTTAGACTCCTAGAGTTGGAGAGAAAAGCCTTGTTAGAGATAGAAAGGAAAACCTTCTAGGAAGAGCATGATAGACTCTTGGCTCAACAACTTAATAATCAATTTAACAACATGTGTGTTGGTGGTGGAAATAGATCTCCTCGATGCACCCCTCCTAAGACTCCATGAAGCAGAAGATGTTCATGAACACCTTCATGATCTCCTAGCTCTAGAGGAAGAGGGGCTTCAAGATATGATCATTATAGGAGACCAAAACTTCGTAGGATTTCAAGACAACCTTCAAAGTGTGTTCACCATGGTTCACAATATGGATGAGGTCATTCAAATTTTGACCATGATTCTCAAGATTTCATGAGAATGAAACAAAATTCTTCTTTCCAAGAGTGTGTGGAGAGCTATATATATCAAAATAAAGATGTGTTCCTAAATAATTTAATTGATAAGGATGCCAAAGTTCCCAACAACAATGATGTAGAAATAAAAAAATTGAGGCAAGATCCATCTTTGGAAGAACAGTTTAATCAAGTGAAGTGTATGGTGGACAAGTTCATGGCACTTACAAGTTCCTTCTCTCTTGATTTGATTTGTCCTAACCCTTTTGATGAGAGTATTGATATGAAAGAATTTCCTAGAAAGGTTGAGATCCCCCAATATGAGAAGTATGATGGGAATAGGGATCCAAGTGATCATGTGCATTAGTTTTATACCATGATCTTTGAATTTCATCATGAAGACTCATACCTTATGAGATTATTTCCAAGGAGTATTAAGGGTTAAGCAATGGAATGGTTCACCAACACAACTCCTCCTCTTAATATTTTTAAAGAACTTGTTTAGATATTTTCTCAACACTTCACATAAAACCTTTCAAGATTTGTCATCATGTATGACTTGTGCAACACCAAGAAAAATCAAGGAGAATCCTTTGTCACTTTCTTGCAAAGATGGAGACGACAATTCTCTCACCACTCTAGGACTATCCCTAAAAAAGAGAACACTAAAATCATTATGAGCAACATGATTCCTGAAATGTAGTATGAAGTTAAGAAGATGGTTTTTGATTCTTTTGACATGATGGTTGAAACCACATTTAGAGTTGAGGATGTTTTGAAAGAACAAGGAATTTTAGCCAAACATGGAAACAATAACAATAATGGCCAAAGTAACAAAAACAAAGATAAAGAAAAGAATTCATATTGGAATAGAAATAAACAAGTGGTGAATGATGGAGCTATGGACTCCTCAAAATCTAATGATCAAGGTGTCCATTTTTTTAGTGCTAATTAACAAGGAAATAAGCCAAGATGCCAAGATAGGCCAAAGAATAAAGGCAAGATTTTGCAACATTTGATGAATCATATGATGAGATATTGACAAATCTTATTGATGATAACTTGGTGTGCCCTTTTGATTTAGAAAATTTTCATATACTTGAGGTTAAGCCACGGTGATGGGATGAGAAAGCCTATTGCAAGTTTCACATTGGCATTGGCCATCATGTTGAAAACTATGGGAAACTCAAGAATATCATTCAAGATCTTATTGATTATGGTAAGATCAAGTGGATGGATTGAACACTAATGTTGATCACATGGCCTTCAAAGAACCTTTTCCCAAGTATTATAAGGGGGAAACCTCTAAACCTAAGAATTGAAAAATTGAGATCAATTACACCAACACCAATGCAGAGAATGTTGTTAACATGCTTGAAGTAGTAGAAGAGAATGTCAACATGATGATAAATAAAGATCCTCCTGGTTATAACCTAGACATGGGCTCTCCTCCTATCTTTGAAAAAACCCATCTTGGTGTGAAGGGGTCCTCACTCTAGAGTGCCATCACAAAGTTTCAATTTTGTCACATGAAGTCAAGGTCCCCTTATCATTAGAGGACAAAATTCAAGTCAACCAAGTAAGCCAAAGCAAGTGACATCTAAGAATGTTACCTCAAAATTAGTAGTCAATCCTAAGTCAAACCATAGTATTTTTTATTAGTTGTAGAGAACCCCTACTCAAATTTCAAATTTGAGCTCTTAGAGTTGTCTCCAAGAAAAAAGCAAGTCCTTGAGGATGCTTTGTGCACAGTGAATGTTCCCAATAATTTGGATGTTGATCAATTATAGAACATGATTAATCATATTCCTAACCCTCATTACCTCACCTTTTTAGAGGAAGATGAAAAATCTTTGAGCCACCTATATAATCTTGCTATCCATATTGAATCCATGATTCACAAAAACCATATTAGGTGTGTGTTGATAGATGGGGGTGTTGGGCTTAATATTTATTCTTTAAGTCTTTTAAAGATGTTAAGTTATTATAAACAAGTCATAGATACCATAAGAAAGATCACTATCAAAGCCCTTGATGAGGCAAACAAAATTTCAAAGGGGTTGGTCATCCTTCTTGTTAGGATTGGCCCTATTGAGAAAGATATTTTATTTCAAATAGTTGACGTTGGTCCCCTTGTGTACAATATATTATTCAGTGGATGATGGATTCATGATATGAAAGTAGTGTCATCTACCTATCATCAATGTGTTAAGTTCCCTTATAATGGAATAGAGATTTGTATACCTAGGGACAATACTTTATCTATTAACTCAATTTCAGTGAGTACTCATGTTCCCCTCAATAGAAAAGAAAATGATTTTGATGCAACTTTAGCTGAATGTAAAGGCATGTTCAAATTAGTAGACCTTGGCATGGGAGGGTATCAACTCAGCTTCCTCACAACATTACCAATTTTATCTAGGTCTTATGGAAAACCTTCACAAGAAATGAGACCTTCCTCTCTAGCCATGACATCATTTGACACATTTGTACAATCACTAGTGCTTATTCAAGATGAGAAAGAGGATGTAGTTGTTAGAGAATGGGTTTATAGAGAAGAGAAATAATGTGCAATGAGAACTTCTCTTCTTCTCCTAAGGCCTATGGAAGAGTGTATACTTTTTTCAAATAGACGGGTTATCCTAGACATGGCCCTGTAAGTCATAGATTGGATGCTAGAGTTGAACTCCTTGATCATGTTCTTTTTGGCCACAAGTTTAAGGAGATGGGTTAGCCTAGGATTTCCAAATCATAATAAGAACACTAAACCTATTCTTGAGAAGTTGGACAGTGACGATGAACTAGAATATGTATCTAATTTGTAAAATCAGCAAGATATGTGTGAAGATTGGGTTCCTTCCACTCGTCTCCTTTGGGAAAATTTAGATAGTGTAGTCACTCATGAGATAATTGTAATTGTGGAACAAAATGAATCAAGTTTAGATAGTGTAATGGAAAGAGAAGGTGTTAACCTTGATGATATTCAAGCTTCCACATCAAAACATCCCAAGCCTTTATGGTGTAAGCACCCTAGTAGAAGTTCAAAAATGAGTTCACATGAGTATGAATGGGATTCCTTTTCAGAGCCTTCCATAGTAGACATGGATGTTAAAGTCATACACTCTTATAGTTCTCAAATTGAGGTAGCTGATGAGTCACATGTAGGATTAGAGGATTTGAACTCACGTGTTGCCTTAGTGGACAATTCTTTGCTTGTTAGGATGAATCTTGATTTGGGTAGCTTAGGAAGTTACTTGATAGACTCCAACATTTTGGTCACCAGAGATGAAACAATTCACATTCACAACCTTGAACTAGTCATTTAATTACCTCTTGTTCATCCCAACCTTATTAATTAGTCCTAACACTATCAAGAACCTGATCTCTTAATGTTTCAAAATGACTATGAGATAGTTTGTTACTTGAATGACATTGAACCTGTAGTCTCTTCCACCAGTGAACTAGCTACTAGCATGATAGAGCTAGACATAAAGTACATTAGTCACAAAATAAAAAGAAAATAATAAGAGTTCTGGGGGAGAAAATCACTGTGTGGTGGTGTCAAAACCAAAAAATTAAAAAAGAAATGATGTATCCAAGGGTAAAAACCTCTCTAAGGTGCCTAAGGATGAGGTACTTGATCATTTCCCTAGCTATTTTCAAGATAGATCTTCAATATTTATTGAACCAACACAAGTAGTCAATTTGGGTATGGATGAGGATCTACAAATGGTACACTTGGCTCAACCCTTATCACTGCAAGAAAATGAAGCCTTATGAAAAAAAGATAAAATTTTCCTAGACTTATTCACATATGCTAGCGTCAAACACTAATCTTATCATGTATCACTTATTTATAGCTCTAGGTGCCAAATCAATTAATTAGAAATTGAGAAAGATGCATCCTCACATAGCCCTCCTAGTGAAAGTAGAATTATAGAAACTTTTTGGTGTGCAATTCATATGGGCTATTGACTATGCTAAATGGATATCAAACATTGTACCAGTTTCCAAGTATGAAAAAACCATTTGAGTTTGCACATATTTTAGAGATGTTAATAGAGGATGCCCAAAGGATGACTTTCCACTTCCCAATATAGACATGATAGTGGATATGACTATGGATTATGAGATTTATTCCTTGATGGATGGTTTTTTCAGATACAATCGAATTAAGATAGCACTTGAAGATCAAGAAAAGATTGCCTTCACTTGTGCATCGGGTACCTATTGTTAGAATCTTATGCCTTTTGATTTGAATAACGCAAGACCCACCTACCAGTGAGCTATGACTACTATTTTTCATGATATGATACATAAAAATATGAAATATTATGTGGATGACACCTTGGCTAAGTCTAAGAAAAGAGACACACACTTAGATGACTTCGAAGTCATTCTAGATCACATTGAACAATTTCAACTAAGGTTAAATCCTAAGAAGTGTGCATTTGGAGTTACCTCTACAAAACTACTAGGATTCATTATTTCAGTGAAAGGAATAGAGGTAGACCCTAAAAAAGTCCAGACAATCATGGATATGCCACCTCCTAGAAATATTATTCAAATGAGGAGTCTTTAGGGATGTCTTCAATCCACAATGAGATTTATTTTATAGTTGGTAGATAGAGTTGAACCTTTTAACAAGAGATTACATAAAGAAGTCAAATGTGTATGGAATGAGGATTTTCAAAAGAGCATAGATCAATCAAGAAGTACCTAGAAAATCCTTCAATTTAAATGCCTCCTATCTTAGGGAAACCACTTATTCTATACATTTATGTGATAGAATCTTCCTTAGGGGCATTACTAGCTCAACTTGATGAACATGGGAAAGAAAGAGCAATATACTACATTAGTCGTACTCTTGTTTCATATGAGGTTTACACTGGTATTGAGAAAGCTTTCTTGGTGATTGTGTTTGCTTCCCAAAAGTTGTAACCTTACATACTTGTGCATACTACACACCTCATAGCAAAAATAGATCCATTCAAGTATTTATTAGGTAAGGTTTCCCTCATAGGTAGTCTTGCTAAATGGATGACGATCCTTTGAAATTTTGACATAGAGTATGTTGAGCATAAGGTGATCAAAGGAAAAGACATAGTAGATCAATTGACTTATTTCCAATACAAAATAATGCACCTATTCAAGTGTCATGTCCCCTTTTCAAATAATTAAAAATAATAATCTTTGCTAAGGTAGGCAGGCTCAAAAAGGTGAAATTTCAGCAAAAGGGGCTAATATTTGGAAACCAATGGACTAATAAATAAAAATTATTATTAAAATATTTTTTATTAACCCCTCTTGGTCATGATTTAGGGTTATTCCCTCTTTTAAAGGGATTTGGAGGCATTTTGGGCTCATTCTAGAACTTGATTTTTGCTCATTGCTTTGTTGTTCTTCAGAGGCTGCCAAACCTATGGAGAAGGAGACCCAAGCATGGGAGTTTGCAGCTTTATAATAAGGCTAAGGATGGGAGTTTAAATCCATTCCATGTACAAGCTCATGCAGAGTTTTCCTTTGTGCTAAACAGTGCAAATTTGTGAGTTTTCGGGTGTGTTTTTTGTAAGAGTTTGGTGTTTCCGGTTGAGTATTTCATATCAGTTTGGGTTGCTACTATATTTTAGACATTTAGATGTTAAAATAGAGCTGAATATATTTATTTTTTCATAGTTATACTTATGTGATAGATTATTAGTGTTTTTGTGGTATTTCCAAGCTATTTTGTGTTATTTTTGGGAGCCCGATTAGCATTGTTTTTGTCCTTCATTTGGGAGTTGTTGTGTAAATGCTATACAGATATGGAAATTTCATTTTGTAGGCCATTATTATGGTGAAATTTTTGTAAAAATATCCACTTTCAGATTTATTGATAATATGTGAAGCTGTGAAGTTTTTTGCACTATTTCAGGCATACCGGATTTGCGTTTTATTGAGAAATTGGTGGATCTTTGAAATATTAGTTGTTTGATTTTAAAAACCTGATTAGAGGCTTTAAAAATCATTTAAAATTAGAAAGGGGAAATTTCAATGGTATCAGAGCTATGATCTTGCTAGCCTGAGGGTTTGTAGAAGTTTGCATGCAACTAAGTGAAAGAGAAAAGAGATATTCACAGCGAGAAAAGAATAAACAAATTTTGATCAAACCTCTAGTTAAAAGTAAAAGTAAAAAATCCAAGGAAGGAAAAATTATGGCTGACCTAGATGAGATGGAAAAAAAATTCTCTAAAGACATCTAGAATACTCAGAAGCAAACAGTGGAGAGTTTGGCAGAAACTAGAGAGGCTTTGTGAATATTGACAAAAAAACTGCAAGGAGTTGCATCTACTAATGAGAAAGGGAGCACTTCAGAGGAGCCAATAAATATGAAACCCACACCCTCTAAATCAACAAAAACTATTTTTGTGCCTGTAGATGAGCCACTGGTACCAAATCCAACCCTTAATCCCATGGAAGAGGTTATAGGTAACTTGATTGCATTAAGAGCTACTTACAATGGCTTAGATGATGACTTTCATAGTTCAGTTCCTTTTAGAGAAATGTGGATATGATGAACACTTTGATGCCCAAGAAAGAGTACAAGAGGGAGCATGACATAAGTGGAAGAGAGCTCAAATAAGCAAGTTTACAACACCTACTTTTGATGGAACAAATAAAATTTCAGCTGGAGAATGGCTACAAAAATTACAGACCTTCTTCACACTTAACCCCAGAAAGGAGAGTGATGTTGTTCAATTTGCAAGTCTACACTTGGAAGATGTAGCCTATGATTGGTGGTATCATGGAATGACTACTCAAGGTCATGATTAGGTAACTACATTTGATGATTTTAGTCAAAGAGTGATAGATAGATTTGACCTCAAGGATGATGAAGAGTATTTTAAAGAATTGTCAAAGTTAAAGCAAACCAAATCAGTTAATGAGTATATAGAAGAGTTTCAAAAAGTGGCTATTATGGTACCTGATATGAGTGAAAAGAGGATTTTTTATCTTTTTCTTGATGGTTTGGAAGATTCTGTTAAGGGTTTGGTTATTCTTTCTCACCCTCAACCTTACAAGAACCTATCAAAAGAAGCTTGCAACTTGAAACTTGCATGCCTATGAAACCAATCACTAATGAAAAACCCCCAAATATTTGGCAACATAATGGGAATTTTAAAAAAAAAGACTTTTCCAACACTACCACCAAAAGATGTGATAAATGTGGCAAAAAAGAAGGTAGATGAAGAGACTAGGAGTGAATTACGAAGGAAAAAGCTTTGTTTCACTTGTAGAGAACCATGGGTTCTAGGACACAAATGTTTGGGGAAAGGTCAAGTGCACTATATTGAAGTTGCTTCAAAATCTAATTCAAATGAGCATGAGGAATTTCATGACACTAAGGAGGAGGAAGAAGAAGAGAAAGAAAAAGAAATCAGCAAGGATGGCACTTTAGCAGCATTATTAGGAGTCCCAAGATACCATCCCTTTTGAATTCGAGGGGTACTAGCAGGGAAAAGGTTGATAGTTCTTCTTGATAGTGGGGCAACTCACAATTTTATTAATGAAGGATTTGTCATGAAAAGAGGGCTTAAAGTAGAAGATTTTGAAGGATTCAATGTTAATGTAGTTGATGGATTCACTATGCCTTGCACATGGGTGGTGAAACAACTCAAGATGACCTTAAGAGATTATGAGTTATGTGATGACTTCTATGTCGTTGGCATTGGGGAGATAGCTCTTGTATTGGGTGTCCAATGGTTGCACTCTATTGGAGGCTATTACATGAACCATCAAACTATGGAGTTTAAATTTCATTCCAATGGGAAAGAAGTCTTATTGAGAGGCTTATCGAATGGAGCAGCTAAAGTGGTCTCTGCAAAGAATATGGAGAGGACTTTTCAAAGAGGACAAGTAGCATGGGTAGCAGGAGTCATAATCCATCCAACAAGATCTCCAAAGAATCAAGGTAATTTCCATTTTGAAATTCAAAATATTCTTGATAAGCATAGTATAGTTTTCAATGACTTGCCTCCAGGATTACCACCAGATAGAGGTTTTAAGTATGTTATAGAGTTAGAACAGGGTGTCAAACTAGTTATAAAAACCTCATACTGCTATCCAAGAGGTTATAAGGAATAAATTGAAAAAACTATTAAGAAACTCCTAGACCTGTGATTCATAAGGCCTAGCTCTAGTCCATTTGCATCATTTGTGGTACTTGTGAAGAAAAAGGATAGTACAATGAGAATGTGTATAGACTACAAGGATCTAAACAAGAAGACCATAAAAAATAGGTATCCCATACCACGCATAGATGAACTCATTAATGAGTTACATGGTGTTGTATACTTCTCAAAAATTGACTTAAGATTAGGGTGACATCAAATCTGAATGAGTGAAGATGTGGAAAAGATTGCTTTCAGATGTCACTACGGGCACTTTGAATTTCTTGTTATGCCATTTGGCCTCACTAATGCACCCAAAAATTCTAATCTTGTATGAATAAGGTATTTAGCCAGCATCTTACAAAAAAAATTTTGGTATTTTTTGATTATATCTTGATTTACAGTAAAACGTGGAAAGAGCATCTAAAGCACATAGACACTATTTTGGGAATCTTGGAGCATAAATCCTTCTATGCTAAGCTATCTAAATGTGAGCTTGGTTTGACAAAGATCCTATATTTGGGACATATTATAAGTTCTAAAGGAGTACAGGTTGATCAACAAAAAATCCAAGAAATTTTGAATTGGCCTCCACCTACTAATCTTACACAATTGAGAGTTTTCTTTGGGTTGTTTAGCTACTATAGGAGATTTGCCAAGGGATTTTTGCAAGTTGTTGCCCCCTTGACTGATTTGAAAAAGAAATGATCTTTTGTTTGAATAGAAGAGGCACAAAAAACATTTGATAAGCTTAAGGAGGTAATGAGTTCATGCCCTGTGCTTGCAATTCTAGATTTCTCTTTACCTTTTGTTGTTGAATGTGATGCTTCTGGAGAAGATATAGAGGTTGTCCTAACTCAAAGAGGGCATCCAATAGAATTTGAGAGTATTTAATTAAATCAATCATAGAAAGGTTACTCCATCTATGATAAGGAAATGTTGGCAATCATGTACGCACTTAAAAAGTTTAGACAATATTTGGTTTGTGGGAGATTCATTGTAAAGACAAACCATAATAGCCTCAGGTTCTTTTTGAACCAAAGGGATTTGAATGATTGTCAATGAAAATGGGTAAGAAAATCACAAGCCTATAATTTTGATATTGAATACATGAAAGGAAAGAATAATGTGGTTGTTGATGCTCTCTCAAGAAAGCCCACTTTGTGTTCCTTAACATCTATCTCTACTGATTGGAAAGTCTCCATAATTTTAGAGTATGCTAAAGATTCTTTTGCCACCAAGATTTTGGATAAGTTAGTGGATAATAATAGGTACAAGGTTGATGAATTTATTTATTACAAGAATAGGATTTTCTTAGTGCCAGGATCAAAAACTGAGGATATTGAGGGCCTTTCATGACACACCTTTGGCTAGTCATCAAGGATACTTCAAGACATACAAGAAAATTTGAGAGCAGTTTTTATGGAAGGGTATGAAGGAGGATGTCCTTAAATACATTAAGGAATGCATGGTATGCCAACAAAGCAAGAGTGAACAAAATTCTCCTACAGGGTTGTTGCGGCTACTTCCTATTCCTGAACAAAAATGGGAAAGTATTTCCATGGACTTCATCACTAGGTTGCCCAAGGTTCAAGTTAAGGATTGAATATATGTGGTGGTAGATAGAATAACTAAGTATGCACATTTATTTCCTATCACATCTAATTTAAAGGCGTCACAAGTGGCTGAATTGTTGTTCAAGGAAATTTTTAGATTACATAGCTTGCCTAGAAACATTGTTAGTGACCGGGATAGTAGATTCCTCAACTCTTTTTGGAAGGAGCTCTTTCATTTGGTAGGAATTGAACTCACTCCTAGTACTAGCTATCACCCTCAAATAGATGGACAAACAGAGATGGTTAATAAATGGATAGAGGGATATTTGAGGAACTATGTTTCAAATCAACAACATGCTTGGGTGAAATGGTTGCACCTAGGGGAGTATTGTTACAATAAATCTTATCACATGTCTATTGGTATGCCTCCTTTTCATGCTCTTTATGGTTGTGATGCCCTTTCCTTTGTTGATCTAGTACTTTTAGATAGCAAAGTACCTGCAGCAAGTGATTTCATCAAGCAAAGCCAAGACATAATAAGGTCCCTCAAGGATAATCTAAAACATGCACAGAACCAATAGAAGTTGTATGATGATAGGAAAAGGACTAAAAGATCTTTTGAGGTGGGAGATTTGGTATTTTTTAGGTTGCAGCCATATAAGAAAAGCACCTTGAAGAGGAGTGGGGCAAAGAAGCTCAAGCCAAGGTTCTATGGGCCTTATAAGATCATCAAGAAGGTAGGAGAGGTAGCTTATGAATTGGAGCTCCCACAAAATAGAAAAATAGATAATGTTTTCCATGTATCTTGCCTGAAGAAGGTTCTAGGCTAGAAAAACATAGTATCTACAGAATTACCACCTCTTGATGATGAAGGGAAATTAGTTTTGATACCAGAAGAGATTTTGGATACAAGAGAGAAAAGATTGAGAAATAGGAGCATCATAGAGCATTTCGTCAAATGGAAAGGATTACCATTGGAGGATGCAACTTGGGAAGGAGCACATATTCTTCAGCATTCCAACCTTCATTTCTTGAGTACAAGCAATATTTGGGAGGGGAGGACTTATCATGTCGCCTTTTCAAATAATTAAAAATAATAATCTTTGCTAAGGTAGATAGGCTCAAAAAGGTGAAGTTTCGGAAAAAGGGACTAATATTTGGAAACCAATGGACTATTAAATGAAAATTATTATTAAAATATATTTTATTAACCCCTCTTGGTCGTGAGTTAGGGTTATGCCCTTTTTTAAAAGGATTTGGAGGCATTTTGGGCTCATTCCAGAACTTGATTTATGCTTATTGCTTTGTCATTCTTTAGAGGCTGCCAAACCTATGGAGAAGGAGACCTAAGGATGGGAATTTGTAGGTCTTTAAGAAGGCTAAGGATAATAGTTTAAAGCCATTCGATGTGCAAGCTCATGCAAAGTTTTCCCTTATGCTGAACAGTGCAAATTTGTGGGTTTTCGGGTGTGTTTTTTGTAAGAGTTTGGTGTTTCCGGTTGAGTATTTCATATCAGTTTGGGTTGCTGCTGTATTTCATATATTTAGATGTTAAAATAGATCTGAATATATGTATTTGGCTGTAGTTATATTTCTATGATATATTATTAGTGTTTTTTTGGTCTTTCCAAGCTATTTTGCGTTATTTTCAAGAGCCCGATGAGCATTGTTTTTGTCCTTCATTTGGGAGCTATTGTGTAAATGCTATAAAGATATAGAAATTTCATTTTGTAGGCCATTATGCTGGTGAAATTTTTTTTTAAACGTCCACTTTAAAATTTATTAATAATATGTGAAGCTGTGAAGTTTTTAGCACTATTTCGAGCATACTCGATTTGGGTCTTATTGAGAAATTGGTGGATCTTTGAAATATTGGTTTTTTTATTTTAAAAACCTGATTAGAGGTTTTAAATATCATATAAAATCAGAAAGGTGGAATTTCATCAAGTTGATTTCCCAAATGAGCACCTCATGTATATGACTAAAAGAACATGGAAGATATTCTTTGATGGATCCTTTATGCAACATGGTCCAGGAGCCGATGTGTTGTTTGTTTCTCCTCATGGGTACATGATTCCTATACCTTACAAGTTATTATTGATGTAGGATCATCTTGGGTTCACTTGTAATCCTGCATGTTTGAGAGGGATTTTGGTTAAGGTTTATGGAGCTTGGTAAATACTAGTGCTTGGCATGCTTTGGGAGCTCGGCATGGTCTTGGGAGCTCGACATGGTCTATGGAGCTTGGCATGGTCTAGGAGCTCGTCATGGTCTATGGTTGCTTGACATGGTCAGGGAGCTCAGCATGGTCCTTGGTTTCTTGGCATGGTCTATGGTTTCTTGGCATGATCTTGGGACTAGGCATGGTCTTTATGGTCTTTGGTTACTTGGCATGGTCTAGGAGGAGCTCGGTTATGCTTAGAAATTTGGTGTCTATTGTAGGCCATGTATATAATTTTCTACAAAGATTCAGAGGATGCAAATTTGAGGAATGGAAGAGAGCCTATATTTCTACCTATACTTTGAAGCTCGAGTTCTAATTCATCCAGAGCTAGGAGATATTGCACTTTTACTAAGACATCAATTTTGGGAATTTAATTGTTGTAAGAGGCCGACTTTGGCATTTAATTTATGTATTTGTATTTAATTTTTGTTCTAGGCCAACCTGTGGCTTAGATTGGTATAAATAGGGATTTTGGGGAAGTCTTTAGGCATTTTTATCCATGGAGGAGAAGCAAAGGAGCTTGGAAGAGTGAATTTTGAGAAGGGCTAGTAGCTGCGGCTTGGAAAATAAGGAGATTGCTTGGTGGGCTTGTGAGCACAAGTTTAGATCTTCCTTGGAGGTTTCTACCAGAGTGTAATCTAGACTAGCTTTGGTTTGGATTGGATCTTTAGGGATCTTGTAGAATTGTTATTGTAATTGCTATTGTATTTGGCCATAACTGGGAAGGCCTTACAACCTGGCACATTGCATGTAACAATTATTTTATAATAAAGAAGTTGTGATTTGGTATCAGATCTTGTGTTGTTCCTTCTTGTTCTTGTGTTTCCACTATGTGGTTCTATTGCATTGCACCAAGTGGTATCAGAGCCAAGGTTGTTCCTGAGTATGTGGACAGATCGTTGAAGTTGAGGTAGTTTGCACCAGGACTTGGGTTGAAGAGGTAGATTTTGGTCATGGATTTGTTTCTTAGGGTTTTCTAATAATTTGGAAGATGCCTCCAAAAAGATCAAACCCTAAGGAGATTGATGATGCTGTGGAAGAAAGGCTCTTAGAGAAGATTAAAGAAGATTTCAAATCTGAAATAGAGGAGGTTAGGGTAGATTTTAGATCTCAGATAGCATTGATGAAGAGTGTCATAATTGCTCAAATTGTGAGTGCTTTAGGCGGTGTACCTAGACATGTGGGTACTAAAGGCAATTATGAGGAAGTTGCAGAAGACTTTGAAGTTGCTAGATCTAGTGGTGAGGACAGAACTGATCATGTGGAGAGACCTATTGGAACTAGGGTTGGTCAGTTTGCTAGACCTAGATCTCAGTTGAAGCTAAAGCATAAGATGGAAGTTTTTAATTTCTCAGGTACTTTGAATCCTGAAGACTTGATTGATTAGATTGGTGAATTAGAATACTACTTTGAGCTTGAGGATATTGAGGATCCACTCAGAGTGACATTGGCATAAAAAAAATTGAAGGAACATGCTGCTCTTTGGTGGAAGGAACTACAAAGAGACAGAGAAGAGGAAGGTGAAATGAAGATCACTAGATGGAGGTTAATGGTGACTAAGTTGAAGCCTAACTTCATTCCTGCTAATTATGAACTTGAGTTGTTTAAGAGATTGTAGAATCTAAAGTAGAAAGATATGTCTGTGAAGGATTATATAGAGGAGAAGGTAAAGAGGAATAATCAAGGTGGTTTCCAAGGGAAAGAGAAGCAAGATAGTTTAGCACAAGCTAAACCAAAAGCAGAAGGTGAACCAAAACCTATTGAACTAAAAAGAAGGGCAGGTGGAGGTGGATTCAGAAGTAATTGTTTCAAGTGTGGTCAAGAAGGGCATAGATCTTTTGAATATCCAATTGGTAAGATAGTTGCTATTGTGAATTAGGTTGAAGTACAAAATAGTCAGCCTAAGCAAGGAGAAAGTTTGTTGGCTCAGCGAGTACTAGTTGGTGAGAGGACATTGGATTCTTGTTAGATGACTAGTTTGTTCAGGACGTGTTGTAAGTCTAGTGGTAAAGTCTGCAAAGTGATTGCGAATGGTGGTAGTACTGATAACCTTGTTGCTAAAGAGATGGTTCCTAAACTTGGTTTGAAGAGAATGAGGCATCCTTATCCTTATAGGATTGGTTGGTTGCAAGGTGAGCATGCTTTGGAAGTGAGGGAGCAATGTCTTTTTGATTTCTAGATTTGGCAATATAAGGATCAAGTGTTGTGTGATATTATGGATATGAATAGTTGTCATGTGTTTCTTGGTAGACCATGGTAGTATGATTGTAGGGCTGTGCATGATTGTGTCAAGAATGTGTTTACAGTTGAAAAAGGTGGTAGGAAGTTTTCTCTAATTCATTTGCAGAATAAAGAGCTTAGTAGGAGGAACTTGAGTATTGGTAGTCAAGTTGAATTGGAAAATTATAAGAAAGTTGGGTATCAGCATGGAAATTAGACTTGGGGAACACTTGTGGTGGATGTGAAGAAGAGAAACAAGGGAAAGAGTGTACAAGTTAAAGACTTAGAGGATATGTATGTGAAGAACCAGTTTGGGATTTATGTGTTGAATCCTAGAAGATGTTCTTCCAGTTAATAGAACATCTTTTTTAACCTGGGGTGTCTGATGTAGGAGCATCTTGGGTTCACTTGCAATCCTACATGTTTGAGAGGGATTTTGGTTAAGGTTTATGGAGCTTGGTAAATACTAGTGCTCAGCATGCTCTGGGAGCTCGGCATGGTCTTGGGAGTTCGGCATGGTCTATGGAGCTCGGCATGGTCTTGGGAGCTTGGCATGGTCTATGGTGCTCGGCATGGTCTAGGAGCTCAGCATGGTCTATGGTTGCTCAACATGGTCAGGGAGCTAGACATAGTCCTTGGTTGCTGAGCATGATCTTGGGACTCGGCATGGTCTTTATGGTCTTTGGTTACTTGGCATGGTCTAGGAGGAGCTTGGCTTTGCTTAGGAATTTGGTTCCTATTGTAGGCCATGTATATAAATTTCTACAATGCGTTAGAGGATCAAAATTTTAAGGATGGAAGAGGGCCTAGATTTCTAACTATAGTTTGAAGTTTGAGTTCTAACTTATTTGGAGCTAGGAGATATCGCAATTTTCCTAAGACATCAATTTTGAGAATTTAATTGTTGTAAGAGGCCGACTTTGGCATTTAATTTATGTATTTGCATTTAATTTGTGTTCTAGGCTGACCTGTGGCTTAGATTGGTATAAGTAGGGGTTGTGGGGAAGTCTTTAGGCACTATCATCCATGGAGGAGAAGTAGAGGAGCTTGGAAGAGTGAATTTTGAGAAGGGCTAGTAGCTGCGGCTTGGAAAATAAGGAGATTGCTTGGTGGGCTTGTGAGAACAAGTTTAGATCTTCCTTGGAGGTTTCTACAAGAGTGTAATCTAGACTAGCTTGGGTTTGGATTGGATCTTTAGGGATCTTGTAGAATTGTTATTGTAATTGCTATTGTATTTGGTCATAACCAGGAAGGCCTTATAGCCTGGCACATTGCATGTAACAGTTATTTTATAATAAAAGAGTTGTGATTTGGTATCAGATCTTGTGTTGTTCCTTCTTGTTCTTGTGTTTCTGCTATGTGGTTCTATTGCATTGCACCAAGTTCTATTGCACTACACCAATTATTCCCATGTACAAAAAACATTGTTTACTATGAAGCTTTAACAAATGGACTTAAAACGGACATAGAATGGAGAATCACATAGTTACACATTTATGGGGATTTACAAATGATAATTAGCCAAGTCAATGTTGAATATGTAGCCAAAAATGAGAAACTGCTACCTTACAAGAAAATGGTTGATTCCTTCAGATGATATTTCACATTTTTTATGTTTCAACAAATCCATCAAGTAGAAAACAAAGCATTTGATGCCATGGATACACTCGCTTCACTTATTTAGTTAGAGCAACATGAATCTAGATTTGAATTCATGATGGAAGAGCTACATACCCTGTCTATGATTCTCATGAAAGTCATGTAATTTGCACCCTTTTTGGTCATGAGTCATTCTACTATGGTGCCATTTATTCATACCTTTGTGATGGTATTATACCCAAAACCTTATCTAAAATTCCTTTTGATATTCTCTTATCTCTAGTGATTTGTATAGGAGGGGTCTAGATGGAATACTTCTTAGATGCTTAGAAAAAGAAGAATCTGATCAAGTGTTAGTTGGCATCCATGAGGGAATTTTAGGGGGACATTCCAATGGTCTTTCCATCACCTGAAGGTTGCTTAGGGTAGGATACTATTGGCCTACGATGTTGATTGATGTAGTAGATTTTACAAAGTCACGTGAAAAGTGTAACAATTATGGTAACTTGATACATGCTCTAGGTAGGGAGATCATTCCTTCTATTTCTCATTGGTCATTTCAATGCTAGGCCTTTGAACTTGTTGGGCAGATTCATCCCAACTCCTCAGATGTACACAAGTTTATTATCACTACTACTAATTACTTTACTAAATGATTAGAAGTTGTACCACTTTCTATTCCCTTAGGAAAAATAGTCTTTCTATTAATTATAAATCATATCATCTATGGATATGGAGTGCCTTCTAAGATTATTACCAACAAAAAAGGCCAATTCAAAACTAAGGACCATAAAAAGACTCTGTAAGAGATTCAAGATTGAACAACATTGGTCCTCCATTTACTTTTCACAAGGAAATGGTCAAGAAAAAGCATCAAATAAGGCCATCCTAAAGATCCTACATACAACAATTCATAAGAGTGGTAGAGATTGGCATTTACAAATAAATTTGTCTTTGTGGGCCTATAGAATGAGTATTTGTACTCTGACTAGGGCTACTCCTTTTGCCCTTACATATGGTGCTGAAGTAGTTTTACCTTTAGAGGTTGAGATTCCTCCACTTAGAGTTTCTCTCAAATGTTTAATTCTAGATGAAGACTATCATGCCATGAGACTTCAAGAGTTATAACTTTTATATGAGAAACATAAAGCATCATTTGACCATATGAGGGTTTACCAAAAACACATGTCCAAAGCCTTCAACAAAAAGGTTCACCCTAGAGAATTCCAAGTAGGAGATCTTGTCCTACATGAAAATCTTAAGAATCAATAACAGAGAGATCAAAAGGGGAAAGTTTAGCCTAATTGGCTTGGACCTTACATCATTACATCAAGTTTTGGGTCTAGTGCTTTTTACTATCTACAGAAGAGGGAGAGTAGCTCCCTAATCCTATCAATGTCTTGCACATGAAGAAGTTATATCCATGATTCTAGGGGGCATCCTTTGTATATATTTATTGATCCTAAAAAAATAAAAATAAAATGATATATTTCAAAACTCCAAAAAAAATGCTATATTTCAAAAAATCCAAAAAAATTATATATTGTCAAAAATTCAAAAAATTGGAAAATGTCTTGAAAAAATGATCATCCTAGTGAAAACCTAGAAAAAGGAACTTTTATGTATCTACTAAAAAAATTATCTATTCCAAAAAAAGATTAAAAAATTGCAATAAGATCCAAGTGGCAAAAACCTAGAAACAAGTGCTACTTGAGGCCTTTGCATCCCTATTTCTTAGCGTGTTTCTTGACACTTAGCCTTTCTCCATCATTCCTTGTCCTTGTTTCCTATGTTTGAAATTGGTCTTTGTCTTTGTCTAGAAGGCATAATTATGTTAGCTTTGGTCCCTTGGATACGTTAGTCTTTAGGACACCTCGCAAACAATTTTTTTCAAAACCACCCCAACTATATTTTTCAATACAACCCCTGACATCGAGTATTATTTTTAAACACTTATTGGTTTGGTCTTACCCAATTTTTTCTTGTGATCTTACCTACTTGCAAGCATTCAATCTTTAGCCTTAGAATTAGTATCAATTAACACAATTAAATTTTTATAACACAAATACTTAATCCTTGAGCTATGTCATGATATTTTCTTTGTGTGCTAACTATTATTAATTTTCATTGAGTTTCCTTGTCTAATAATTCTCTTTGGTATGCATAGCTAGAGGAATTGCAGCATGGGGCATATTTTTTCTTTGCTTTCTTCTTGTGGGCATGGTCTAAAAACTCTAGAGTGTCTCTTGTTTTCTCCTTGAAGAACTCAGGAGATTCGAGGCATCATCCTTGAGTATTTTTGCACAACCATTCTTATGGTCCTCCCAACATCTATGCCTTGATGTGAGTGTGGTTTTTCTACATTAAATTGGGTAAGATAACATCAAATTCATCTTGACTATTATGTCTTTGATGCTTATGTTAGAATCTTTCCACATTACAATCTAATATAAATCACATTCATATCTTCATAGTTGTTCTTGTGACTAGTGGTGATTGTGTGATTTTTCGATGTCTGTTAATAATGGCCCAATGATGAAAATAATTTCCTTCACACTATTTCATGAATGATGAATACAAAATCCTATGTTACAGTTGCTCCATTGTAGGTACACCTTTGCATTTTCATGTAGCTTGCAATCTTAGACTTCATGTTACTTTGCATTTTTAGGTTGCATTATGAGTTTGAGAGGTTTTTCTTTCATCCTTCTTTTGGATTTTTAATCAACTATGGTCATGTCTTGATCTTCATTTTCTTATCTTCTTTCATGATCTCAATTGAAATTTTCTATCTTAAATTGTTGATTGATTTTGAGGCATTCTCTTTCTTGAGGAAAATTCTCTTTCTTCTTTTCATTTGCTTTTACTCCACTTCTTTTCTTCTAATTCAACTTTGGGGAATAATCTTTCATGCTTGATGATCTACCTTGTTTCTGTGATCCTTGTATTTTTCATTTTACATCAAAAATCTTATCTTTAGTTCGATTTGATCAAATTTATCAATTTTTTGTTTCTCCTCTATTTCATTTTTATTTTGATCATGAGGGGGTAGTACCTATTGAACTTCAATCCTTGATTCAGCTTTACCAATCTTTGTTCCACCTGTGATAGCCTTGTCTTTGTCAGGACAAAATTGTTATCAAAAATTATATTCTTTTTCTTGATGTGTTCCTAAGTTGACCACACATTTGTGTTGTTTTCTGAGCCCAAATCAACCTCACACTTCAACTACATTCTTTGACTACATGTGTTCCCAAAATGATCACACATTAGTCAAAAAGGGGCAAATGTATGCACCCTAAAATAGTCTCCTAGACTATGGGGCCCCATTCTTCAATTTATCAATTTCATGAATCAATGCATCCCAATATTTTATTGAATAAATTCAAATCATTTTCCTTGATCGAATTGCAATTAATTTGACTATTTCAACATTTCCTAAGGTTTGATCATTTCATCAATAATCTTATTTAATTAAAAGAAAGCATCCATTTTAAATAAATAAAACAATCTTAGTTAATTAAAAGAAAATCTCTCTCTTAATTAAATAATTTTATCTTATTTAATTAAAATCTCTCTTTTCTTTTCTTTTTTCTTTTTTTAAATGTGCCTGGTAAACTTTTTAACGTGACCGGTAGCGCTGGCGCGACACACCCACCGATACCACAAATGCTTTGACCTGGAGCTATGAACCAGTGAGGCCACAAATGGGGGACCTCATCCCCATGAGATTTGAACCTGGATGGCAAGGATAACAATGCAACAACTTAACCATCACAACATGCCACTATTGGCAATTAAAATCTCTCTTTTAATTAAATTATCTTATCTTATTTAATTAAAATAAAACCCCTCTTTTAATTAAATAAATAAATCCCCACTTAAAGCTCTCCTTTTGATGAAAAAAAGTGAATAAATTAAATAAATCAAATAAAATCTTATATAGATTCCTTTTTTTGGACATATCTTTAAGTGGTGGGCTTTTTCCTCTTACTTTATTTTTTATGGATTTATCCCACATTTCTCTTGTGGGAAGCCTCCCACCTCTAGAATTTCCTTTATAAGTAACCCTCTCCTCATTTGGATAGATGTTAGTTTCTATAGTATTATTATGCTCCATGTTTGGAGAGCAATTTTGGAGAAGGAGTTTGACCATTAGGGCTTGAGCCTTAGGGTTTGGACATTGGAGCTTCATTGCAACTTCTCTCTTCTTGTATTCTTCTCTCATACATCCATGGCTTCCAAAATTATGCTCCATCCTTCTATTTTCATATTAGCTTAGAGTCATATTTTCTTTCATAGATTAGATTTCTTTTCGTGCATTGCTTTGCATTGTTATCATTTAGATTAGCTTGCATCTTCATTTGCATGCATATTTGATGATCATGGAGACTGTCACTCTTATTTTTCCTCTTTTAATCTCTCATTTTATGATGTACTTGCATGGGCATAAACTAGGTCAAACTGAGGGCCTCCATTACAAGCCCTTGCACTCCATGAATAGAGAGCAATGAGGCACCATTTAAGATCTCATTTGTGAGAAATCTTGGATAATGACTCATATAAGTGTGTTAACATTTTAGCACATAGAAGCAAGGACATAAAATTCATGACTGTAGATAAAAGATGGACAATACACCTACTACACCTAGATTTTACAAATATTTTTTTAATTGTCAACAGTTTGGGTTTAGAGAATATGAATGCAGATCACAAGAAAAATATAACTAGACAACTAGAATAGAGTTCAATGCACCTAAGAAAGTTTTTTATAATTATCACAAGGTTGGACATGTGAGTAAGAATTGCAAGACCCGAGCTCAAGTACCAAAAAATAAACACGTCAAATATAAAGAAAAATTGGATGTTGAACAAACAAATGAGGAGATGAATCAAATCTGGAAGAAAATGGTGGAAGATGGAAATAGTGGAATAAATAAACTCAAGATCACCAAATCCAATAGAGGAGGTGTTGAAAAAAATTGTTCAATTGTATATTGTCTTTGATGTTACACAAAATGTCAAGACTTTACCAGTTAGTATCTACTAAGCTCACTCAAGCTACGAAGTCAATTTCTAATATCTGTCAAATCCTCTAGAGATAATCAAGTTTAGTGTCAATGTCTACCAAGTTCACTCAAGCACCAAAGAGAGTTTGCAGGAAGATAGTGTCTACCAAGTTCACTTAAGCGCCAAACAGAAGTTGGCATGGAACCAGTGTTAACCAAGTTAACTCGATTACCAAAAGGAATTCAATTCAGGATGCAATGTTAACCGAGTTCACTCAATTACCAAAGGAAGTCTAAAGAAAGTCTTTTCTGAGTTAGTATTGACTGAGTTGGGTCAACTAACGAAGGATTTTCTTGAGTTGGCATATCTAGTTTGATGAATTTATTTGTTAAGTCTATTCGACTTAAGGGATGCATATTGACTATTTGAAAGTATATTCATGTCAACTTGACAAGGTAAATGATATAAGGTCAAGTTGAGGATTGAGAGTGTGATTGAAAAGATAAATCAAGGATGCAAATTGGAAGGATATCAAAGTATCCTAAGTTGACTGAGCTATAAAGTTTGATCTAGAATCAAGGAGGATCAAGTAATCAAGCTAAAATCAAGATCTAAAATCAGCAAGTTAGTTGCATTAGCAATCAAGTAAAGTCATTGTTACTCTCAAATAATTGTAGAAGTGAATCAAATCTCTTAACAGAGTTAGCTAACAACTATTTGCCAAATCCTCTAACAAGGTGGCATTTCTTGATTGAAGTGTCTAAAGACCACTAACAAGGCCACTCCTAACAGTTTGATCTAAATCCTAACAACATGTTTTGTAACCTCTAATAGGGTTGGATCCTAATAGGGCTCACTTTAGAAGAGTGAAAAATAGTAACTAGTTTCAAATGGTGGTTTTTCCAAATTGAATTTCCACGTTAAATTTTGGTGTCAGACATGTTCATGTTATATGCTTGTTTTTCTACAACTAAGTTAATTAAGGTGAATCACATTTAATATCATAAGTTATTAATTTTTAGTATTACCTAAGTTCTTATTGAGAGACAATCATTCTTAGTGTAAAGTTAGTTACTATGTTAATTGAGTGATTCAATACTAAGTTACAGCAATATAATCAACAAGGTTTTTTTTTTGTATTGTATTGACATCTTACGAGATCTTGGATTTTTTTTTGTAGTAATTGGTCCACTCCTCCCCTCTTATTTACTCATCTTATATTTTTAACAATTGGTATCAGATCTTTTGGTGTTGGTAGAGAAGGTTTGAAGGACCTAAGCTAAAGATCAAGATGTTTTACATGATGGTAATCCTAAGTTCAACAAAGATAACTTAAAGGCATGATAGGAACTCATGAGACTACATTTGGAAACTATTAGAGACTCACGCCTAAAGTACCTAGACACCAAGTATGTGGCACCTAGTAGAACTCTGGCTATTGATGAAATTATAGAAAAAAGGAATCATAAATTTATGATGATTGACATTGCCTCTACTCTCATTTTTTTTGAATTTGATGAAGTCAAAGATTGTGGTACTTCCTATGAGATCTAGATTGAGCTAAAAGCTATCTATGGAGGAGATGACAATGTGAGGAGAGCTAAAGTAGAAAGTTTCAAAGGTCAATTCAATAAAATAAAGATGAGAGAAGAAGAAAAAAATGCAAAATACAATGAGAGGATCAGAGCTAGTGTGTGTTCAATCAAATCCTTGGGAGGAAAGATAGATGATGAGATAGTGGTAAGTAAGGTACTCAAAAATCTTCTTCGTATTTATGCGATTAGAGTTTCAATAATTCAAGAAATGAGATGTAATCCCAAAAATCTTATAACTTTGGATGCACTAGTGGGAAGGTTGACAACCTTTGAGTTATATAACTATGATAACTATGTTCCTAACTCTATAAACATTGAGTCTACATTTCAAGCCAAGATATCACTCAATAAGAAAGCTACAAAATCTAAAAGTAGAAAATCAGACAGTGAAGATGAAGATTGTTCTGATAATAATCTTGAATTCATTGACGCAAAGGGAAGTACAAAGGCAAAATTTCTTTGATATGTTTTTCTTATGAAGAAGTTGCTCACATTGTTGCAAGGTGTCCAAATAAAGAAGACAAAGAAGAAAGGAAGCATGACAAGTACAAAGGCAAGAAATATTTCATAAGCTACAAGGACTACAAGAACAAATGTAAGAAATCTTGTTACATTACTAAAGATTATGATATTAGTGATGAGGATGAAATGGTTTATATTTCTATTAAGGATGAATCAGGTGATGAGAATGATAAGATGGCCCTCATTTCACATGTTAGTAAGAATGACACATGGATCATAGATAGTGGTTGTTCTCACCACATGACTAGTGATAAATCTAAATTTGAAAATTTGGTATATTATGATGGTGGAAGTGTTAGATTTGGCAATGATGAACTATGTTATGTAAAAGGAAAAGGTTGTATTACACTAACCAATGATCTCTGACATGATAATGATTATTGGGTTGAAGGGATAAAATATAATCTACTTAGTGTATCTCAATTGAACAACATTGGATTCAAGGTAGAATTTATGAATGGAAAGGCCATGGTTAGGTCTAGCAAGAAAATAAAAGGTAATCTATTCTATCTATATCTAACTAAAAGTTCATGTTTCTTAGCTGAAGTAGAACAAAACCAGTTATGGCATAAAAGGTTGTGTGATGTGAATTTTGATAACCTAGTCAACATAAGAAAAAATAGAAGAGTGAGATGCATTCCAAGCCTCAAGAAACATGACATGGGAATGTGCAAGAGTTTTTAAATTAGTAATATGGGAAAGAAAAGTTTTAGAAGTATGAGTTATCATTCTGAAGAAGTGTTGGAATTAGTTCATACAGACCTTTGTGGACCTATTGGAACATAATGCTACTGTGGAGATAAGTACTTTATTTTATGTGTTGATGATTATTCTAGGGTGATGATAGTAATTTACTTGAAGGATAAATTAGAAGATTTTCAAAAGTTCAAGAGATATCTGGCTAGAGTGGAGAAACAAACATGAAAGAAACTAAAATATTTAAGATCAGACAAAGGAGGAGAATTCATTTCTAATGAATTTAACAAATTCTACAATGAAAGAGGAATCAAAAGGAAAGTGTCAACACATGGTACACCTCATCATAATGGCATTTCTAAAAGATAGAATAGATCAATCATGGATTGTACAAGGACACTGATGATAGAGAAGAACATTGCTATCAAATACTAGAAGAAAGAAATTAACACTGCAATTCATACCTTGAACTAAGTTCAACTAAAAAAAGATTTAGAGCAAACATGTTGTGAATTATGGTATGCTTATAAACCTAATATTTGTTATTTTGAAGAATTTGGAAGAAAATTCTATATTATTAAGGAGGCAAGCCAAGGAAATTTTGATGTGAAAAGTGGTGAAGGCATATTTATAAGATACTCCAATAAGAGAAAAGCATACCAATGTTTGAATCTATCTAATCAAAAAATTGTAGAAGGTGTACATGTGATGTAGGAGCATCCTAGGTTGTAGTGCTATCCTACATATTTTCCTTCTTTCTTGTTGTTATCAAGTTGCAATGTCTTGCATTGTCAAGTTTCTTAGTTGGTGTTGAGTTCTTAGTGGTTGCCAAGTTCACAGTTGCTGCTAAGTTATCCTTTGGTCACCAAGTCATTCTTTGGATGTTGAGCTCTCCTTGGTTATCAAGTTATCTTTTGGTCATTGAGTTCATTTGGCCATTGAGTTCCTTTGGTTGTTAAGCTTGTTTGGATGTCGAGTGCCTTTGGTTGCTGAGCATTGCTAAGTTTGCTAAGCTACAACATTTTTCTTGGTCTTCATTTGTTGAGTTGTCTGTGTGTAGTTTTATTGTTGGAGCCAACTGTTGCATTTAATTTTTGTAATAGATATTTTTTGAGAGCTCACTTGTGGCTTGTTCTAGTATTTAATATGAGAGTTTATTTTGGTTGTATTGCAATAGGCTGACTTGTAGCTATGCATGTACTTAAAGAGGTCTTTGGTAGAGTTTTAAAGATAGATTTAGAGGAATAAAAAAGATAATAGGAGAAGAAGTGATCTAAGGTGCCAAGTTTTATCATTGAAGATTGTTAAAAAAATGTAATATGGCCATAACCTATAATGCCTTATGGCTGGGCATATAATAAATTATTCTTATGAATATGAAGGCATTTGTTCCTCTATCTCTCAAGTTTGTTGTAAGTTGGTGTTTTTCCCATTGTGTTAACTCTCGTAGGTGGATTGATAGTTGGGTGTTCCTTTGGCCTAGGTTATCTCATCTCTCCCTATGTCAAGTGGTATTAGAGCTTGAGGTTCATCCTTGTAGAGATTGGACTATGTAGAACCCTAATTTGATTTGGGTTGTAGGGTTACAAATCTACATATTTGACCTATAACTTGTAGAGGGTTATGATCTTGTAGGAACCTAATTGTAAAGATGGTTCAAGGTAGAGGAAATGCTAACAATATAGTGTTGGATGCATTAAGATAGATTGCAGCCAGATTAGATTCTATAGAGATAGCCTAGAGAAGAGGGGCACATCTTGATGATGTGAGTGATGATGAAGTAGCATCACCAAATGCTAATCCAAAACCTGAAGAAGATCAAGATGAGGAAAGTTTGTTAAGAGTATTGTCTAGGGAAATTTCAAAGCTTGCTATTGAAGTTGTTCCTTATGATGGAAAATTGGATACCAATCTTCTGATGGATTACATCTCTAAAAAGGAGAAATTGTTTGACTATAAAAACACTCCTCATAATAGGATGGTGAAGATTGCAATTAAAAGGTTGGAAGGACATGCCTCACTATGGTGGGAGAATTTGCAAACTGATAGAAAAAGGAGAGGAGAGGAGAAAATTAGGACTTGAGCAAAGATGGTGAATAGGTAAAGAACAACTTTCTTCCTATTGATTGCTAAGTTAGTTTCTTGAGAAAGATGCAAAATTTGAGAAGAGAGAAATGAATATGAAGGAGTATACTAATGAATTACATAGATTAGAGATCAGATCTGGCCATGTGGATGACAATTTTGCAAAAATTACAAGGTACATAAATAGGCTAAGATCTAGAATTCAAGATGAGATAAGTTTTGTGAAATTGGAAAGTGTGGAGGAATCATACCAATATTACTTGAAAGATGAGGAGATCTTGACAAAGAAGAATGAAGAAAGAAAAATAAGTAGATGTGGTAGATTCCAAATAGGAAGAAGTAGATCTTATGGAGAAGGTGGTAGATTTGACAATTCTTGTGGAGGATAAGGACAAATCTAAATGGAGGAATGATGATAATGGAAATACCAAGTGGAAAGGTGTTGATTCCTACCAAGATGATACTAGTTCTTACCAAGGATTAGGTAATTCTTATTCTAGATGTGGATTTTATGGTAATTGTTTTAGATGTGGTAAAGAAGGGCATAGATCTTTTGAGTGTAGATATTCTAAAAGTGGACAAGCTCACAGAAATTTTGTGGTTCAAGGAGACACTAAGAGTTTATGTACTAGGCTTGAGTCTAGAGAGAATTTGATGGTGAGAAGAACCTTATGTAATAAGGGAAGTGATGAGAAACTTGTCCTTAGGAGAAGTCTTTTGAAGACTAGATGTAAGATGACTGAAAAATGTTGCAAGGTGATCATTCATGGTGGAAGTTCTACAAATTTGGCATTAAAATAATTGGTTGCAAAGTTTTAGTTGTAAAGGTTGGAGCATCATATACCCTATCATGTCTCATGGATCAAAGATGAGCATAAGATATTGGTGGGTGAGCAATGTATTGTGAAGTTCAAGATTGGACATTATTTTGATGACTTTCTATGTGATATTATGCCTATGGATTATTGTCATATTTTGTTGGGTAGACCTTGGAAATATGATATATATGTTATACATTATGGAAGATTGAATCAATATACTCTTTGGGTTAATGGAAAGAAGCAAATATTGTTGCCTTTGATTGAGAGTCCAAATAAGGTTAAGTGTACTACTATGAGAATTTGCATGATTGATGGAAATAAATTTGAGAAGGAAATGAAGAAGAATCAAGTCTTTTTTTCTATAATCCCTTAGAGACCGAGTTGAGCTAGTAGAAATTGAGTATCAAAATAGTGCTAATTGAGTGCTAGATAGTAGAGATTGAGTGACACCAAAACCTCATAGTATTGACCGAGTGCTAGTAAAAATTGCAAAATTGTTGATAGAGTACAAGGAAATTGTGATAAAGGATATACCTGATGGTTTTCCTCCAATGAGAAGTATAAGTGATTGTATGGATCTGATTCTTGGAGCTATTTTTCCAAATAAAGAACCATATAGATTGACAGCTACTAAGAATGAAGAAATTAACAGACAAGTGCTTGAGTTGTTTGAGAAAGGTTTGATTAGAGAAAGTTTCATTCCATATGGTAAACCTTTCATATTAGCACCTAAAAAGAATGGAGAATGGAGAGTGTGTACTAATTTAAGAGCTATTAACAAGATCACAGTGAAATATAGGTTTCCTATGCTGAGGATGGATGAGATAATAGTTTGTTTGAGTGGAGCAAATTATTTTACCAAGATTGATTTGAAAAGTGGCTATCATCTAATTAGAATCAGAGAAGGTGATGAATGGAAGACTTCTTTTAAGAAAAAAGATGGTTTGTATAAATGGTTGGTGATGCCTTTTGGTTTGACTAATGCACCTAGTATTTTAATGAGGTTGATGAATGAAGTTTTGAAAAGGTTCTTGGGTAAGTTTGTGATTGTTTATTTGGATGATATTCTAATATTTAGTAAGACTAAGGAAGAACATCTAGATCATGTTAGAAAATTATTGCAGAGATTGAAAGAGGAAAAGTTGATGATTAAGCTAAAGAAGTGTTCTTTTATGCAAGAGGAGATTATGTAGTTGGGATTTGTGATTTTAGCTGATGGTTTGAAGATTGACCCTAAGAAGGTAAAGCAATTTTGGAATGGCCTACACCTAAGAATGTGGGTGAGGCAAGATAATTTCATGCTTTGGCTAGTTTTTATAGGAAGTTTATAAGGAATTTTAGTTATGTTTGTAGTGCTATGAATGAGACAATGTGAGGAAATAAAAAGGAATTCAAGTGGACACATGGAGCTGATAACAATTTTAAGACATTGAAACAAAAGGTTGTTGAGTTAGCTACATTAGATTTTCCTGATTTCAATAAGATATTTCAAGTTGAATGTGATGCAAGTGGTAGTGCAATAGGAGTTGTATTAATTCAAGAAGGAAAACATGTTGCTTTATTTAGTAAGTAGTTGAATGATACTAAAAGGAAGTATTATGTGTATGATCAATAATTGTATGCTATTGCTCAAGCATTGAAGAAGTGGAGAGATTAATTGATTCTTAAGGAATTTGTGTTGTATACTGATCATAAAGATTTACAATACTTGAGAAGTCAACATAAGTTAAATCAGAGACATATGAAGTGGTTTGAATATTTGCAGAGGTTTACATTTTTGATAAAGTATAAGAGTGGAGTCACTAACTGAGTTACTGATGTATTAAGTAGAAGATGTTCTTTATATGACTGAGATGAAAGTTGAAGTCCTTGGTTTTGATGAGATGAAAGATTTGTCTATACTCATCCTGAATTTTCTGAGATGTGGAGAGTGTAGAGCACCTAGTTTGATAGAACAACCAAGTAAGTTTGATGAATATTTTATTCAAAAAGGTATGTTGTTTAAGGGTATTCATTTGTGTATTCCTAAGAGTCCTATGATATTGGATCTTATTAAGGAAAAGCATAGTGGTGGTTTGACTGGAGATTTTGGAATTGATAACACATTGATTTTTTTGAAGGAAAAGTATTATTGGCCTTAGATGTACAAAGATGTTCAAAAATTTGTAAAGAGTTGTGGATTTTGTCAAGTTGCACAAGGAGTAAGTCAAAATATTGGTTTGTATACACCTATTACTATTCTTGAGAAATCTTGGAGTGACATTAGTATGAATTTGGCTCTTGGATTGCCTAAATAGTAGAGAGATATGATTCTATAGTTGTTGTGGTCGATAAATTTTCTAAGGTGGCTCATTTCATACCATGTAAGAAGACATTAAATGATGAGAATGTTTCTGAGATTTTATTTAAGGATATTGTGAGATTGCATGGATTACCAAAAAGTATTATTTCTGATAGAGACAGTAAGTTTGTTTGTTATTTCTGGAAGACTTTGTGGAAGAAGATGTGTACTAAGTTGAAGTATAGTTCTACTTTCCATCCATAGATAGATGGACTGACAGAGGTTGTGAATAAAAGCTTGGGTAATTTTTTAAGATGCTTAATTGGAAATGAATCACATAATTGGATAATGGTATTAGCACAAGTTGAGTTTGCATATAATAATTCTATGAATATGAGTTGAAAGAAGACATCATTTGAGATTGTTACCAGAATGCAGCCTAGAGGAGTATCAGATTTAAGGGATACTACAAGTGAAGTGAAGAGAAGTGAAGGAGGAGAAAAGTTTGTTGATTTCACAAAGTCTTTTCATAAGGAAGTGAAGCTGAAGTTGGATCAAAGCAATCAGAAGTATAGAGAGAATGTTGATAAATCTAGAAGACATCATGTTTTTGAAGTTGGTGATGAGGTGATGGTTCATTTGAAGAAAGGAAGATTTCCTATTCAAACATATAATAAGTTGAAGGTGAAGAAGGTTGGACCATGTAACATCTTGAAGAGGTTTGACAATAGCAGTACTTATGAACTTGAGTTACCTGATGACATGGATATATCTCCTATATTCAATGTTTCTAATTTATACAAGTATCATGAGTTAGATAATGAAGTTGTTGTATTAGATGATTATCCTAAGAAGAAGACTAATGAGGTTGAACAAATATTGGAACAAAGAGTTGGTAAGATTACAAGAGGAAAAGGTTACTATGAGTATTTGGTAAAGTTGAAAAAAAAACCAATAGAAGATGTTACATGGATTTCCAATCTGAGTTGGATTCAGTTCAGGTTGTGACATCTCAATAATTTAAGAGAATCATTTTTTTCAATTCCAGTTCTCTAATATATGAACATTGATGAGCCTCTAAAAGTCTATTATTTTGAGAACCTTTCATCTTGTTTTTAGAGAATTATCTTGCAAGAAACATTTTATGACTCTATGGTTTAAGCAAAAGAACCTATGTTTTTATGAATATATTATCTATATGTTAAGACATGAATATTGAAGTATAGATTGTTCAGATATGTCATTTTTTCTTGAATCTATGGACTTCTATGTTTTTAATGAAGGAATATTACATGTTGATAAATATTTCCTCATCCATGCTATGTTTCAGTAGGTTCCTTCCTATAGCCATAGGATTTGCAAAGAGTGATAGTTTGAACATTAGACCTTTTCCAACATTGATGATGAAATGAATATATATGTATGTGGAAGTTAATGCATTTAAGGTTTTGTGGGTACTTTCCACGCATATTCAAAGTCAACATTTCAATGCTAACTCAAAGTAGACTAGATTAATGAATCGCCATAGCAATAAGATTATTGTGTGATTTCTATTATGGTAGTGCACAAATATAGCTTCCTCAACCTGCTATATTCTTGAAGGAGTTAAAATGTAGTTAATGATATTTTTGTTGTCAACTTTATGATCAGTAATTAATCTCATTGATGGATTGATCATAGAAGTAGGAAGTTAATGTAGCTTTCCTTTAAATAATGTTCATTGTAGCTTTGAAAATGGATTTTTGGTTGGAAGGAAGATATAATAGATTGTTATTTCAGTAGTGTGTAATCTTGTTTTTAGAGGTAATCTCTTTTTATAAATGAATAGAATACAAAGTTGAAGTTTCCACCTTTTATAGACCATCTTTCTATTCATCATCGAAGGGGGCCCACTTGGTGAGTGAACTACTTTGTTAGAATAGATTTTATTTCCTTGTTTGTTTCTTTGCAAAGTAGACTTTTGTTGTTCCTACAACCATTGATAAGAGAATCATTGAACTTTTCCTACAACATAGGTGCATAAATAGATTTATTGTTTGTAGCATTACTCTAAGCTTTAAGAAAAGATGTTGTTTTAGTTCCTAGCTTAGTTTCCTTCAACATTTATTTTATATTTTAGTTGTAATGACTTAAAGAGGAATTAGAGCATACACTTTGCAGCCACCCTCTCAAGCTTATGCTCTCAAGTTGACAAAATAAAATGAACTCAGTATGTTATTCTTAGGAAAACACATGATTATATCTAATCATAGAGTCAATGTAAATGGATATACAATCATTTGTTACTGAGGTATTTAGCTAACTGGCTATTTTCAGCACCATTTCTAGCGAAGGTGTCAATCTAATTCAACCCTGAAGTCATTATGTTAGATTAGATTTCACATTATTTTGCAAGCATAGAAGAAGATATCCCTCTGGGAGATTTCTTCCCTGTAATATTTAGGAAGACATTTTTAATCCTAAACTTGAAGAACCTCATAGAAAGAATGAAGAACTTTTTGAAAATCCATTTGTTGATGCTCAAGAATGAATACCCCCATCCTCTAATGAATCCTTGCATTTGAATGATTTATTTGTTAAACTTGAATACCAAAATAATCTACTTGCCCTTTTCATCTATCAAGTACCACTAATAGTACCCCCTTGAGGAATCGAGGAATGCTTAGCCTCATCCTCAACCAACATTTCCTTTTCCTATCCCTCCTCAGCAAGGTAACCAAAATTTGAAAAGCATACTTGTTGTTGCACTCCCCAATTTTTATGGCTTGAGCACTAAAGACCCTGAAACTTTTCTCTTTGAGTTTGACATACTATGTAGAAGTTATGACTATAAAAATGATGCCCACAAACTAAAGTTGTTTCCTTCTACCCTCAGAGAAGCTACTCTAAGGTGGTTCATGGGGTTGGGTGCCAATGTTGTAGTAGATTGGCCTACAATGAGTAATTTTTTTCTCATAAAGTATAAGGAATATGTGATGTCCCCACTCCAACATATAATTTAAATAATAAATAAGAATTAAATTAATATTAATAATAATATTAAAGTAATAATATTTTATAAGTAATAATATCACATTATAATAACAATATGGAAGTATGTACTTAATTAAATGATAATCTAATATAATTATAAATAAATAATAATATTATGATATTATAATAATTAAGATATGACAACACTATTAATACAAAGTATTATAATATATATAGTTAATAAATTATTAAAATAATATATATTATAATATAGCAATTATAATAGTATATATAATGATATTAATTAATTTAATTAAATTTATTAATGTAAATATATAATTAATTATATTATCATTAATATGATTAATTTTAATGGAAGGACATGACTATTTGAAATGTACATACATACATATATATATATATATATATAATATCAAATATTTATCAAATTTTATATAGATAAGAGGATTATGAAGTTCATACAGAAGAAAAAAGGGAAAATATATGCGCAATCGAGATTAAAACCTTAATGTTCTGATTGGGGACATTACAAGTGGTATCAGAGCTTAGATCCTACCAGCCTGTGATATAGATATTAAAACTATTTTTCTACATTGAAGCCCATTTGGAAATTTGACGATATAAGGGAGTGAGTTTGTAGAAAGTGTAGTAAACAAAGATCACCAATGATATTAATTCTCAGAGAATGATGAAATCTGCATACAAATCACTTGGTCAAAAGATGGCAATCAAACTAATGATGATCTTTTCTTTTAAATGGGTATGCTCCATTGCCATTTTACAGGTGAAATTCCAAGTACCTAGGCCACCATGCTGCAACTCCATCCTTCAATGGATGCTAGACATTTCTCTTTCTTTTCCATGCAATTCAAATCTTGTGGTAAAGCTGAGGTAAGATAGCCATGCACATATTCACAAAGCTTGATGGCGAAAAGCTATAGCTGGAGAAGAATGGTAATGATGTCAAAAAAAAAAGATACCCAGCTACAACCTTAAATTGATGAGAAGGGGGAGGAGGGGTTATGGAGTGTGATAATCCCCACATACAATCAGCTACCATATTGAGCAAAGGCTTGAAGGCAGTGGAGGAGTAGATGAATTACGAAGAGGCAGGCATTAAGAAGTATGAGGTAATTGTAGTGGATGATGGCTCTACAGATGGTACTCTCCATTTTCTATTGAGTGAAGATGAAGGAAACCCTTCTTGTAAAGAATGTATTAGGTCCAGAAAATGCTTTCCTCATGTGAAGGTCCTACAACAGAATCATGGAGGTCAAGCAAGAGCTAGGAATTTAGGCTTCTTGCATTCTAAGGGCTCTGTCATTGTGTTTATTGATTCAAATCTGGTTATCACCCCTAATTTTCTAGAAGAACATGCTCAGGTATTATATCAATGTTTTCCCACTAATGGGGATGACACAACTTTTACTTATGGGCGTGTTGTAAACACCCACAATTTCAAAAATCCACAGTCAAAGCCTTTCAAATTAACAGCCAATTAGCATCAATCAATAAAAATAAGAAGGATGACACATCAGAAGATACCATTCGAACTTAGGGATAATATATTAAGAAGATATCAAATGAAATAATAGGGTAGTTTGAGATTGAAATTGAAACTAAATGGAGGAGGTATACATTCAATACTTCAGTTTTGTTTCTCAATTAATGGAGAGAATTTGTATGGTTAGGAGATGTTTCATACTCGATTAACTTGGTGATGGGAAATAACATTTTTGAGGCAATGTGATAAGGAAGCCTGTAAACAAAGAATAATTTAATTTACATGTACAGATTTGAGATATGGAATTGGACAATCATATAAAGACTATCTGGGTAGGAATGGATACAACTGGTACACAAAATGTAATTAGTAGAGATCACACATAGTGAAGAAAGCCAATGATTAGGATTAAGGAATGGGCAACATAAGGCATGAGTCATACAAAAACAAGGTATGCAAGGAGCATGAATGGAGGAGTAATCTACGTTGGGAAAAGAACACATAACAAAGCATGATATTGACAGTTCGACCGATATTTTGAAAGATCTGACTCCCCTAATGAGGATTGGAGGAGACCTCACCAAATGAATACATAAAATGACATCATCCATTGAATAAAAATAGAAATAAAATGAAATGGTACTAGATCTAGAAACTCCTATGCACAAAAGGTAATATTAAAGGGACATAAATCTGTACCAATAGTTATGACAAGGTAAGGAAGAAGTAAGAACAAGTTCATAATTACATAAATCTTGGTATATGTATAATGCAAGAACTAAGCCATTATGTTACAAGGAGGTAAAGGAAATTGACATTGGTCCAATAAAGGTATGTGTATATTATTTTAATGTTTATTTTCATATTAATATATAACATGTCAATAATGTTTATAAGAATATGATGTTTAAATATTTTCTGATATATTAATATTGAAGTGAATCAAATTACCTCCTAAGTAGACCACTTTGATTGATGTCATTGGCTGCCATCAAGGCCAAGAGGGCCAAAGTGTCGTTCTTGGGCTTAGGTAGGACATTTAAAAAGAATAAGATTACCTCCTAAGTAGACCACCTTGATGGATGTCACTGGCTGCCATCAAGGCCAAGAGGGCCAAAGTGTCACTCTTGGGCTTAGGTAGGACATTTAAAAAGAATAAGATTACCTCCTAAGTAGACCACCTTGATGGATGTCACTAGCTGCCATCAAGGCCAAGAGGGCCAAAGTTTCGCTCTTGGGCTTACGTAGGAAGAATAAGATTACCATCTAAGTAGACCACCTTGATGGATGTCAATGGTTGTTATCAAGGCCAGGAGGTCCAAATTTCTGCTCCTAGGCTTAGATTGATTAAGACTTGACATCATGTCAACTCTATTTAGTTAAGAATTTGCCAAGTAGACCACCTTGATGGATGTCAATGGCTACCATCAAGGCCAAGAGGGCCAAAGTTTTGCTCTTGGGCTTGGTAGGATATTGGTTTAGGACTAATTTATCATGACTAATATTTTCTTTGAAGCTATTATATACATGTACATGCTAATAATTGTTTGTTTTGCAGGATCTATGATCAAAAAGCATACTATGAAGTATATTTCATAAATTATTCTCTTTGCTCTATTTCATTGTGAAAAATAATGTATGATGTGTTTGCATCGTGTTTTCTCTGTGTCTTCATCTGTCTGCATCATGTCTACTTCGTGTATGCTTTGTGTTTTTATTCATATTTCATAAACATCTCTTGTCTTTTGAATGCAAATACGTTTTGTTGTGTATGAAAGATTTTGCTTGAGGGCAAGCAAATTCGAGAGGGGAGGACTGTGATGTCCCCACTCCAACATAAAATTTAAATAATAAATAAGAATTAAAGTAATATTAATAATAATATTAAAGTAATAATATTTTATAAGTAATAATATCACATTATAATAACAATATGGAAGTATGTAATTAATTAAATGATAATCTAATATAATTATAAATAAATAATAACATTATGATATTATAATAATTAACATATGAAAACACTATTAATACAAAGTATTATAATATATATATATATACTTAATACATTATCAAAATAATATATATTATAATATAGCAATTAAAATAGTATATATAATGATATTAATTAATTTAATTAAGTTTATCAATGTAAATATATAATTAATTATATTATCATTAATATGATTAATGTTAATGGAAGGACATGACTATTTGAAATGTACATACATATATATATTTATATAATATCAAATATTGAGAGGGATATCATATCAAATATTTATCAAATTTTATACAGATAGGAGGATTATGAAGTTCATACAGAAGAAAAAAGGGAAAATATATGCGCAATCGGGATTAAAACCTTAATGTCCTAATTGGGGACATTATAGAATACCGTAGGGGTTGAGATTTAAAAGGAGGTGACATTTTCAAAATGTCCCAAAAAGATGATGAAACCTTAGAAGATTATGTTTCCTGGTTCATGTTAAATCTACAACATAACACACAGCATCAATTGAATGAGGAATCAAAGAAACATATTTTTCTAAGAGGTGTAAATGATGGAAGCATTAAAGTTCTAGACCTTATGGTAGGAGGGCATATCACTAGAAAGACTTGGACTGATATACAAAGTATATGCCTAAATTATTCCAAAGCTACTATGAAGAAAGGTAGGGGACATAAAGATCTACCACATAAGTCCAATGGCAGTTCAGGAGTATCCAGGGTGCAATTATCTAATTTTTTATTAGACTTCAAACAAGGCATCATTAACAATGTAGCTACTTAGCTAGACATCATGAAAGCCCAAGGAAAGAAAGATGAAGATAATTCCATGATCATTGAATATGATCAACATTATAGAGAAAACTAAAATCATTGTAGATGTAAGTCTATTGCAAATGTGGAAACAACTAATGCCAACTGAGTTTGAAGCCATTGATGAAAATGGAGAGGTACTTTATATTTCTCAAAGAAGGCCATGGGCTCAAACACAAGGTATGCCAAAAAATCATCTTCAAAGTTATAATAATAATAATAATCAATGGAAAAAATTCAAACTACCAATTTTAAAGGAAATCATAGTTGGAAACAACCTCAACAAGGTTGGCAACAACGTCAATAGGGTTGGTACCAACCTCAAAATTAGAGTATGAATTTTATTCAACCAACCCTATTAGCACCACCTTAGTAGCAATCTCTAATGCCTCCTCTTATAGCCACTAATACTCCTTCCAAGCAGACCCAACTACTAGTTCAACCTAACCCTAATCTAAACAATACTAAATAGCAGGCTCAAAAGAAAAGCTTTGCCATGTCCTTGAATGATATTCACTTAAGGTCAGGAACCACTCTTCCTACACCCCAAAAACCTATAATAACTAAAGTTGAAGATCCTCTGATTGAGCATAGAGATGAGTCAAATCAGCATACCTCTCTTGTAGCCAAAGAATTATTAGATTATGGTGACTGATTAGGGAAGTTTTGTACATACTTCATAAATTCTTGTGCCATGGCTAATGTTGTGACCAACATATGGCTAACATATGGCTGACATGTTGTAACCGTAAAGTAGCATTAAATTACTTGTTTAAAATGGCTTACCGTTAGGTGTTTTCAAAGTGAGTGGTGCAAAAATTGGTTATTGCGATGTTATTGAGTTTTAAGGTATTACATATTGTAATTAGTTTGTAATTACTAGATCATAATAATATTGGAGTTGCTATTTGGTGAACATAGCCCAAGGATTTGGTGAACCACATTAAATCTTCATGTCTTGTGTTCTTTTCTATATGATCTATTATTTTCTATTGTTGGCTAGATTTACATGTAATTGTTATTTGTGTCCATGGTTTAATCCTAACAAGCAGTGTTAGAGCAAGGTTTTGTTTCAATTATCCTCTACAGGAAAGTCTCACAATTGAGTGGGAGTCTCACAATTAAGTCAGAATGATGGAAGATGAGGGTAAACTAAGGGTTGATAGTTTTAATGGGAAAAACTTTTATTTATGGAAGATGCAAATGGAAGACTATCTTTATTAGAAGGATTTATGGAAGCTGTTAGAAGGAAAAACCAAGAATCAAGGATCTATGTCAAATGATGACTGGGATCTTTTAGATAGAAAGGAACTTGGAAGCATTCAATTATGTCTAGCACCATCAGTGGCATTTAATATTACAAAAATAAAGACAATAGAAGAGTTGATGCAAACCCTAGCAAAACCATATGAAAAGCCCTCTACTTCAAACAAGGTATTTCTCATGAAGCATTTATTTAATATGAAAATGGCAGAAGCTGGATCTATTCTAGATCATTTAAATGAGTTTAATACTATTTCTAGTTAGTTATCTTCTATGGGAATCAATTTTGATGAATAAATTAGGGCTCTCTTGATTTTGTGTTCTTTTCCTTAAAGATGCAATGGCTTGGTAATGGTTGTGAGTAATTTTGTTCTTGGATCTAATACCCTAAAATATGATGATGTGATCGGTGTTATTTTGAGTGAGGAAACTCATAGGAAATCCTCAGGTGGATCTACATTTGGAAGTGCTTTCAATGCACAAATTCAATTCAAAATGACTAGAGAGGAAGTAATTTCAAAAATTGTGGGAAATCAAGAGGAAAGTCAAAAGGAAGGAGGTCTCAATCGAGAGGACTGAATAACCGTTGGTATTATGGGAAACTAGGGCATAAAAAGAAAGATTGTTGGACATGAAAGAAAAATGAAGGAGATAAACTAGATGGAGACAAGGAGGTAAATGTGGTAAGTAACAAATCTAAAGAGGATACTTTGCTTCTATCTTTAGAAAGTGTCGATGATTCATGGGTTTTAGACCCTGGTGTTTCATTTCATGCTACACCTCATAGAGGTTATTTTCTTGATTATGTCCAAGGGGATTTTGGGCTTGTTTATTTGGGGGATAATGAACCTTGACAAGTTGTTGGAAAGGGAAAAGTTATGATTAAGTTGCAAAATGGGAATCATTTACTACTACATGAGGTAAGACATCTTCCAACGCTGAGTAGGAATTTAATTTGAGCAAGGAAACTTGGTGATGAGGATTGTGTATTTACTTTTAATGATAAATTGGAAGGTTTCAAAAGGTTCACTTGTAGTAGTAAGAGGTGTAAAAGTAGGCAGCTTATATCTTTTTATAGGTCATATTTTTGCTTCTACTTTAATTGTTTTAGAGAAACATGAATGTTTAGGAATAGTTACTACAATTGAGTAGGGAGAACAAGTAGTTGCTATAAATTTTGATACAATGTTGTGGCACAAAAGACTTGGGCACATGAGTGAGAAAGGTATGAAAGTACTTCATTCAAAGAAAGTTTTACCAGTTCTAAAATGTGTCAATATGGATTTCTGTGAAAGTTATGTGTATGGATACAAAAGAGAGTGAGTTTTGTGAAGACTGGGAAGGAAAATAAAAAGGGGAAATTAGAGCTTGTACATACCAATGTATGGGGACTAGCTCAAGTATCTTCCCTCAGTGGCTCTCATTATTAAGTTACATTTAGTGATGATGCAAATAGAAAAGTATGGATTTATTTTCTTAGATAGAAATCTAATGTATTTCAAGCTTTTAAGAAATCTAAATGCTTGGTTGAAAATGAGACTAGTAAGAAATTAAAATATCTCAAGTCTGATAATGATGGTGAGTATTGTAGTCATGAATTTGAAGAGTATTGCTCCACTAATGGTATTTATAGATAGAAAATTGTTCCAAGGACCCCACAAGAAAATGTAGCTAAACAGATGAACAAGACTATAATGGAGCATGCAAAGAGCATGAGGTTGCATGTTGGTTTTACCTTACACATGTGGGCAAAGGCTATCAATATTGTTGTATATTTGATTAATAGAGGTCACTCTACTCCTTTGGGTTGTGGTATTCTAGAGGAAGTATGGACTAGTAAGAAGGTGAGTTATTATTTTCTCAAAACCTTTGGTTGTGAAGCTTTTCTCATATAGATTCTAAAAATATAACCAAGCTATAAGCTAAGTCAAAGAAATGTGTATTTGTTGGATATGGCATTAATGAATTTGGTTATAGGCTTTGGGATTTTGAAAATCATAAAATTGTAAGAAGCAAGGATGACATATTCAATGAGAAAGTATTGTACAAAGATTTGTTGCAGCAACATAAGAAGAAAGAAGATGATTATTTAGTGCTAGATGATACTCCAAAAGATGATGTTCTAACCATTTCTCATAATGTGCAACAACTGCAATAACAAATACCACACACACTAGTGAATGTTAGATGGTCAATAAGGAAAATTAGATCTCCAGAAATATTTTCTCTGTCTTTGTATTCTATCTTACTAATAGATGCTAGTGAACTTGAATGTTATAATGAAGTTGTGTAGGTGGATACTAAGATTCAGTGGGAGTCTACAATGAAATATGAAATGGATTCTTTGTTGAAAAATTAGACATGGGACTTTATAGAATAAATGGGTTTATAGGTTAAAAGAAGAGGATGACGATAAGAAAAGATTTAAATCTAGGTTAGTTGTAAAAGAATTTGCACACAAAAAGGGCATTGATTTTGATGAGATATTTTCTTCTGTTGTTGAGATGACTTCTATTTGTATTGTTTTAAGTATTGTGGCTACTGAAGATTTGCATTTAGAGAAGCTTGGTGTTAAAACAACCTTCCTTCATGGTGATTTGGATGAAGAAATATATATGGCTCAACCATAGGGATTTGATGTCAAAGGTAAGGAGAACTTAGTGTGTAGATTGAAGAAAATTTTATATGAATTAGAGTAAGCACCTTGACAATGGTATCTAAAATTTGACAATTTTATGCATGAGGATTGATATAGTAGATGTCATTTAGATCATTGTGTTTATTTTAAGAGGTTGGATGATGATTTCTACATTATTTTATGTTTATATGTCAAAGATATGCTTGTAGCAGGGTCTAGCATGGATCATATTGAGGGGTTGAAATGAAAATTAGCACACGTATTTGATATGAAGGGATTGGGGGTAGAAAAACCAATCCTTGGTATGAAGATTTATAAAGATAGGAAGAATAGGAAATTGATGCTATCTTAGGATGATTATGTTGAGAAGGTGTTGTAATGTTTCTCTATGGAGAATGCTAAGGCTGTCAATACACCTTTACCTATTCATTTGAAGTTAACTAAGGAGATGTGCCCCAAGACACAAGAAGAGGAGGATAAGATGTCCAAGGTAACCTATGCTTTAGTTGCAGGAAGCTTGATGTATGGTATGGTATGTACAAGGCCAAGTATTGCACATGCAATGGGAGTCATTAGAAAGTATATGAGTCATCTAGGAATTGAGCATTTGAATGTAGTCAAATCGATTCTCAAATATTTGAGAGGAACATCCAGTAAGTTTTTACACTTTGGGGTCTCTACTACTACTTTATAGGGCTATGTTGAAACTAATTTGGTAGGGGATATTGATACCAGGTGGGGAACTACAAGTTATGTATTTACTATTGGTGGGGCAATCATGAGCTAGGTTTCTTAGTTACAGAAGTTTAATGCTTTATCCGCTATAGAGGTAGAGTATGTTGCTGCTAGAAAGGTAACTAAGGAGATGATATGGCTTCAGTTCTTCTTGGAAGAATAGGGACACCCTTAGAGTGATAATTATTTTTTTATAGATAGCTAGAGTGTCATTCATTTTGTTAATAATTCAGCTCTACATTCAAAGAAAAAACACATTCATTTTTGGTATCATTTCATTTGGTTAGTTTTAGATGATGGACAGTTAAAGCTAGATAAGATCCATACTAATGACAATCTAGCATATATGTTTACAAAGGTAGTGACAAGGGAGAAGCTAAATTCCTCTTCATCTTCAATTGGTCTTCTACACTAAACATGAATAAAAGAATAGTAGAGTCTGGGGGGGTTTGATCTAGTAGTAGCCTCATCGAGTAGTAGCATAGCTATAGGATTAGTCTCCAAGTGGGAGATTGTTGTTTAGTGTAGAGCCTGATTAGTCCCCAAGTTGGATATTGTTAGATTATGGTGACTATTTAGGGAAGTATTGTACATACTTCATAAATTCTTTAGGGTTTAGAAAATAGCCCTAAAAAAATTTGGGTTGTGGCTCACATTGTGGCTAACATATGGCCAACATATGGTCGATATGTTGTAACCCTAAAAAGGCATGAAATTACTTGTATAAAAGGGCTTAGGGTTAGGTGTTTTCAAAGTGAGTGATACAAAAATTGGTTCTTGAGGTGGTATTGAGCTATAAGGGATTATGGATTGTAATCAAGTTGTAATCACTAGATCTTAATAATATTGGACTTGTTGTTTGGTGGACATAGCCTAGGGATTGGGTGAACCATGTTAAATCTTGGTGTCTTGTGTTCTTTTCTATGTGATCTATTATTTTCTATTATTGGTTATATTTGCATGTAATTTTTATTTTTTTTCTATCTGCAGTTTAATCCTAACAAGAACTTCCATTTCCACATAGGTCGATAGAATAAGGTCAACCCATAGAAAACCATGGAGTCATTGATTTTCTTAATCAACTGAAATAGATCACAATAATAATACCATTATTCGATGTTATTAAGGAAGTCCCTACCTATACTAAAGCTATTAAGAAAGCATGCATTAAGTAGCCAGGAAGGAAGAAGAAAGATCTAAAATCCATTCATGTCCTAGGATATTTTTCTAACTTAATGCTAGAGAAATTAACTATACCTAAATAGTCTAACCCTGGGAGTCTTGTAGTTGTAGTCACTATTCATGGGATCCAAGTTCAAAATGCTTTGGTTGACCTAGGAGCATCTATTTATGTCATGACAAATGAGATATTGTCTCGGCTATATATCATTGGCCTTAGAGAGACATCCACCACCCTTCAACTTCTTGATAGCTCTACCATTAAACCATGATGGGATGATAGAAGATGTTATAGTCACCCTAAATTTATGGGAATATCCAGTTGATTTTTTTGTTCTCTCTCCAAAGGCTAATATAGGAGGATATCCTTTAATTTTATGGAGACCATGGTTAGCCACTATAGATGCTTGTATAGCTTGCTGATCTAGGAAGATGACAATATCCAATGATATTCATACCAAGAACTTGACTTTATACTTCATTGCTCAACCAGTGTTACTAGATGACCAAGTAATCTGGCCAGACTTGGGTGATGATGATCCAGAAGTGAATTCCATCCATCAGTTGATGATAATAGGTATAGAATCATTTATAGCTTCTTGACAAGAAGATGGAATAATTTCATCCATTATTTTGAACAAATATGGAACAGAATCTCCAATGTGTCCTCAAGCTAAATGTATCTTAGAAACCATTTTACCGTCTTTGAATTTACCACATCATTCAGAAGCTTCATAGTTTCTCCATTCATTATTGCCTCATGAGATGGATTCTTCTCCTCTTACCCAATTATTTATGGCAGATAAGGTTATAAAGATAAAAATTGGTCTAGGCAAGGAGCTAAATATAAACAATGCTTTATCACCCTCTCAAGAGAAAGCTATGTTGCAGTTACTATAGAATACACAAAGCACATTTTCTTGGGATTACATGGACATTATAGGATTAGATCCTATGCTTTGTACTCATAAGATTTACATAAGCCCTAACTTCAAATCTGTTTGACCACCTTAGAGGAGAGTTAACCCTATCTTAAAAGATATTATTAAGAATGAATTGTAGAAACTATTAAGTGCTAGTTTTATTTACCCCATCTCTAATAGCCAATGGGTCTTACCCCTAGTCATAGTACCCAAGAAGGGAGGAAAATGGAAAGTTTATGTAGATTATAGGTAGGACCATTTTCCATTTCCATTTATAGACTAAGTCATTGACAACCTAGGTAGTAAAAAGTGTGTTTCTTTTCTAGATGGTTTCAGTGGTTACAATTAGGTTCGAAAAAACAATTTTTACCTGCCCATGGGGACTGTTTGCCTACTCAGTCTTTCCTTTTTGCTTGTGCAATGCCCCAACCACATTTCAATGAGTTTTCATCAATATCTTTTTAGATATTTCTTCTAACTATATGGAGATCTATATTGATTATTTTATTGTTTATGGTGCTACTTTTGAAGAAGCAAAAGAAAATTTAAATGGTGCTCAAAAGATGTTAGGACTATAACCCTTCCCTAAATAGTGAGAAATTTTTATGATGATGGGGGGAGGAGTAGTGCTAGGCCATTTCATTTTATCTAAGGGCATCCAAGTAGATCCAATAAAGATTAAAGTCATTAGTACCTTGCCTACACTAGAAACGTAGAAGGAAGTACACAATTTTTTGGGACATACTGGATATTATAGAAGATTTATTAAAAACTTCAGTCAACTTGCAATACCTCTCTACATCCTACACAAAAAGGATTCTGAATTTTCTTGGAACTCTAACTATGTAACGTACTTCCTATAACTTAAGGAAGTTCTTAAACAAGTTCTTGTTTTGAGAGGACCCATTGGGCCTACCTTTTCACTTTCATATAGATGCCTCAAACTATTCTATCAACATTGTGCTAGGATAGAAGGTAGACTCTATTGAACATGCCATTTATTTCATTAGTAAGATCTTGCAAGGTGCAAAATTTAATTACATAGTCATTGAAAAGGAATTACTCATAGTCATTTATGCCCTCAATAAGTTCAAGTAGTATATTACTGGATATGAAATATTTGTTCACACTGACCATTCTACTATAAAAAATTTGGTGAACAAACCTACAATTTCAAGAATTTTGGCTCAAAGGTTATTGCTTGTGCAAGAATTTGACATCACCATAATTGATAAACTTGGTAAGGCCAATGCGGTAGCCAAATTTCTCTCTTAGTTACATGTCCCTAATGATCTTGTATCCATTGATGATAGTTTTCTAGATGAGCACCTTTTTCTGTTGTTTGCACAAAACCCATGGTATGCAGATATTGCTAACTACCTCACCATAGGAAAAATGCTAGTTTACTTCTCTACTCAAGCAAGAAACTTACTAGTAGAGAAGAGCTTTAATTATTCATGGATTTTTGCATTTATGTTCTATATTGGACCTGATCAAGTTATGTGTAGGTGTCTAAGAGAGGATGAAACATATGATGTCTTGAAGGCCTTTCATGATGAGCCCAATGAAGGTCACTTTGTAGCCAAAAGAATAGCCTTCAAAATCTTAACAACTGGATATTATTGGCCAAGCTTGCATAAGGATGCAACTAGATATACAAAGAAATGTGAAAAGTGTCAATGAATGGGAAGACCCAGTAAATTAGATGAAATTCCCCTATAGCCTCAAGTAGTTGCCACACCCTTTGATAAATTAGGGATTGCTTTTGTAGGACCCATTGAACATACTTCACAAGGAAAATCCTATATTTTTGCATGTAACCAAATGGGTAGATGCTAAACCCATGAAACACCCAAGGGATATCAATGAGGTAAAGGTTTTGTATGAATCCATCTTTACATTATTTGGCATTCCTAGGAAATTGACATCTGATTAGGGAACTAAGTTTACATCAAATTTCATAGCTACTCTTCTATAGGAGCATACTAGTAGGCATGGTAAATCATCACCTTATCATCCTCAGGTTAATGATCAAGTAGAAGTTACTAATAGGGAGCTAGAATCTATTCTCACCAAGACTATAGCACTTCATAGGAAAGATTGGGCCACACCCCTTCCTAAAGTTCTCTGGGCTTATAGAACTAGTTGGAAGTCCACAACTAGTTTTAATCCCTTCGAGCTTGTTTATGGTAAGTCAACAGTAATGCCTATATAATTTGAATATAAAATATTAAAGACTTCCTTGGAGCTTGGGATAGAACTCACTATTTCCCAACAAGACCAAATCCTAAGTTTAAATTATCTTCATGAATGGAAGAAATCTACATTGAACAATACTAAGCTCATTCAACACTAGAGAAAATAGTGCCATAAAAATTTAATCAAAGAGAAAATGTTTGTTGTAGGAGATTGGGAACTCCTTTATGACTCAAAGTACCAACATAACCTAGGGAAGTTCTAAATGTGCTAGTTAGGACCATATGAGATTGTTGTCATGTTTCCAAATGGTGTAGTTTAGTTATCTACCATTGATCCTATTCACTTCAAACTACTTGTCAATGAGCATCATCTCAAGATTTATCATAAAAGAGTTAGCCATGAAGTGTTCCCACAGTAATTCCAACACAATGAAGACATTGTCATTCTTTTAGCTAATGATTCTAGGTCTTCTACCCTAATTCCTGATACTTCTTAACTATGATCAAGGCATTCATAATAAACACTTTCTTTTTGGAAGTACTTTCTTCACATCCATTCCACTTCAACTTATCTCTTCCATCTTACCATTCCATCTCATTACTCTGTCAATTCTGATTATCTTTCTAGAACATCTTTCCTGCAGTAGTTGTGAGGTACTTGTTGCTTAACTTTGCATGCATTTTATTTTATTTTATTCATGCTTTGTTAGGATTTGATATTGTTTATAATTATTCACTCTTGCATATCTTGGCTTGGTGGGACCCATGCCTTTATTTAGATGGGGGGAGGGAAATATTAAATTTTTTCTTTTAAAATCAATTTCAAATAACATGTACCTTCAAAAGTTCATTGAGATGCCTGGAAATAATTACATATTTAATATTGCATGTTGGTGACTAGTCCTTTTGTGATTGTGTAATTATGAAATTAAGGACATTAAAAGTAGTTAGTTAACTTTTAATGATGGTTTACAATGTGTTTGGGTGATAGATCTATACATGAGTAGAAATTATAAAATTTGATGCAAGAAGGATACTATGAGATATGGTGCATTAAACTCTTCAAGTACACACCATTTTTTTAAATAACCAGGACTAATTTTGTAATATTGTAAACCTAGATTCACTAAGCTCTAAAACATTATGATTTTTCCACAATCTACCTAGAATTAACCATGGGTGGAGGTACACAAAGGAATGAGCCAATTGATCATTGAGTTCTTTTGGGTGATGCAGTCAATTGTGAAATGTTTAGAAGGGGATGGTTGGATTATTGTCTTAGTTTGAAAGGATTTGATGAAGAGGTAGCTCTTTAATTCATGAGCACCTTAAGGGATGGTTTTGTAGTGGTTAAAGGTCTAAGAATCAAGTTCTTAGAGGAGGTGGTAGCTAAGGTCACTAGGTTTCCCTAGGAAGGTGAAAATTGGGAGAAAGATTTTGACCTTGAGAAAACTAGGGCACAATTTAGTATACACCAGTACCCTCCACTGAACACTAATAACAAAAAAGTTACTTTGAGGCTATCCTTGCCAATGGAGTTTATTAAAAAATATGCCTTTATCATCTAGTACTTCACATGTGAGGGACATTACAAATACCTACATGCACTACATTTCAAAATGTTGGCTCACCTATAGTATGATTAAAGATAGGTTAGCCTTCAAAATTTCCTATTTAATATTATTAAGAAGCAAGCTTCTCTAGTGTAGTTAGGAAAGGATTAGTCTATCTCTCAACATTACCTAATAAAATTAAATGTTGAAAGGGAAATGAATAAGCAAGAAATTGGGTCATGGGAGGAGTTCTTGCAATTAAAAGAGGTAGAGCCTAGGTTGGTTGGATTTAGAGGCTAGGGCATTGGATGAAGGGAAAGAAGATCCACTAATTTCTATAAAGTTGTCCCTAGAGCTGAAAATGCTCCTAAAGAATATTCCTTTAGTCCTAGACCAACCAAGAAGAGGATTTACAAAGTTGAATCCTCCATTGTTAACAAAAAGAAAAGCAAAAATGTAGAAGTTTCTAGTGCTCATAAGGCCCCATCATTCATTAAGAATAGGCCTTCCACTAAGAAAGACAAAGATAAAATTTTGGAACCTGAAGTAGAAAGGCTAGAACAACAAACAAAGGAGGAGAGTAATTTTAATGAACCCTTGCACTCTCAAGAGGAAAAAGATCTAGAAAAACCTCCTGAAGCACCTACAGTGGAAATACTTGTAAGAAAGAGGAAACAAAAGAATCCTCCATGCTTGTCAACACCGCCAACAAGGTGAATTGTGAGACTCTTTGAGAGTAAGGATCCATAAGCCTCTATTTCCATAGTTACCCCTAAAGTTTCTAAATGTGAAAAGGAGTCCTCTCTAAAGGAAAAATTGCAGCAAAATTAAGCCAGTGAAAATAAGAGCAAAACCCAGCATCTAAGTTGATTGTAGTGTTTATTATGTGCTTATTGACAATGATAAGGTGTCTGGTGAACTTGAAATATTTGAGGAGTTTGAAAAAAACCCTACTATGAAAGACATTAGTGATAATTCTACAAAACTCCCTTTGGAGGATTATCCAAAATTTAGAACTAAAATTGTTAAAGAAGTACTAGAAAACCTGGATCAAGAAGGGTTTGGCACATTAGCTGCAGCACCCCTAGAATCAAGTAGGGAAGAAAATGTGGAGACAACTATTGTTATAAGAAAAGGAGACTGCTCCACATTGTAGAGTTTCAACAAAACTCACCATTTGGCACCTAAATGGATAGACCTCTTTAATCACGAGACATTGCCACCACCACATATGTCTACACCTTTATTTGTAGGAATTAATTTATTTCAACAATTATTATGGGAGAAAGCTCAATAGAAATTGGAGAAAGAAAAATTAAAGCATGTTATTAATGAGCAGAGTTACCAATTGAAACAAATTTTAGATCAGAATGAATTCCTAAAAAGAAGAATTGAGCAAATTATGGGATTGATTCCTGAGTTAATGGAATGTAGGTCGCCATCACCAGTAGATGCTATTTTTCTTAAAGAAAAATTTGAAAATTATAAATTGACTAGAATTATGGAAGATCTTAACCCCTCTATCTCTATGTCATGTGAGTTATGCATTTCAATCTATTCCCATGGCTGTGCAAAATTTACTATGTGAATTGCATCTTCACAATCTGCTAGTGCCTAATGAAACTAAATGGAATCTAGTCCTGTATGTAGGGGATGTGTAGTTAAGGTCAAAAATGTCATGGATACAAAATGAAATAAGAAAAGAACATCAAGCTATACCCTATAGGGAGAATGAAATGATAGCACCCTTTTTCATGAGACCAGAAGTTCAACATTCTAGGTGAACATATCTGGATTGGATTTCTATTTTGGGCAATCATGCAGGATTTGGTAAGTTGAGTATAGTCAAAGAATGGGCCTTTATAGACTGGGAAAAATACTTATCTCAGAATGTTGAGAAAAATATCATTTCCTCAAGGCAGTAATGGGTTAAAATGCCACATGATCTAAAAATAAGAGAACCCCACTCTCCACAAAACTTGACTCTTGCTACAATTAGGATTCCTTGGTATATTGACTTGGGGAGAAATTAGTGCAAACATTCGTTACCATTAAGGTATCAGCCCACAATCCTCTTGTAGCCACTACTAGCAAAAAATGACAATGCAGAAGACCATGACATGACTCTTGAAGTTTGGTGCTAGAAGAGGCTCAAGACAAATTATGGTTACTTTGATTATGTGAAGAATGAGCTAGGTGAAAGGATACCTAATGACTAGAGAGTGTAAGTCTAGATCAGGAACTTCATGATTGTTGGAGATCAACAATAGAGTCGGTTGTGGGGAATGATGAACCTCTAAAAGGCCATTATTTTGAGAACCTTCCATCTTGGTTTTAGACAATTATCTTGCAAGAAACATTTTATGATTCCATGGTCTAAGTAAAAGAACTTATGTTTTTATGAATATATTATCTATATGTTAAGACATGAAGATTGAAGTATAGATTGTTCATATATGTTGTGTTTGCTTGAATCTATGGACTTATATGGTTTAATGAAGGAATATTACATGCTAATAAATATTTCCTCGTCCATGCTATGTTTGGGTAGATTCCTTCCTCTAGCCATAGGATTTGCAAAGAGTGATAGTTTGAACATTATACCTTTGCTAACATTGATGATGAAATGAATATGTATGTATGTGGAAGTTGTTATGTTCAATGTTTTGTAGGTACTCTCTGCACATATTCAAAGTCAGCATTTCAACACTAAGTCAAATATGACCAAATTGATGAATCACCACAACAAGAAGATTATTGTGTGATTTTTACTATGGCAGTGTATGAATATAGCTTCCTTAACCTACTATATTCTTGGAGGAGTCAAAACACAGTTAATGATATTTCTATTTTAAACTTTATGATCTATAATTGATCCTCGTTGATGGAGTGATTATAGAAGTAGGAATTTTTTGTAGCTTTCCTTTAAATAATGCCCATTGTAGCTTTAAAAAGGGACTTTTTGGCCAGAAGGAAGGTAGAATAGATTGTTTGTTCAGCAATGTGTAATCTTGTTTCTAGATGTAATCTCTTACTATGAATGAATAAAATACAAAGTTCAAGTTTCAACCTTTTGTCTTGACCATCTTTCTATTCACTCATCCAAGGGGGGCCACTTGGTGAGTGAAATGCTTTGTTAGAATAGATTTTATTTCCTTGTTTGTTTCTTTGCAATGTAGACTTCTATTGTTCCTATAGCCATTGATAACAGAATTATTGAACTATTCTTGCAGCATAGGTGCATAAATAGATTTACTATTTGTAGCATTACTCTAAGCTTTAAGATAAGATATCATTTCACTTTCTAGCTTAGTTTCCTTTAGCATTTCTTTTCTATTTTAGTAGTAATGACTTAAAGAGGAATCAAAGAATATACTTTGTAGCCACCCTCTCAAGCTTACACTCTCAAATTGAAAAAATAAAATGAATTCAGTATGTTATTCTTAGGAAAACACATGATTTTGTCTAATCATAGAGTCAATGTAAAAGGATGTCCAATCCTTTGTTACTGAGGTATTTAGCTGACCAACCAAACATCCTGGGTTGCACTACTATCCTACATATTTTCTTTCTTTCTTGTTGCTACCAAGTTGAAATGTCTTACATTGTAGAGTTTCTTAGTTGATGTCAAGTTTTCAATGGTTATCGAGTTCATAGTTGCTACAAAGTTATCCTTTGATGACTGAGTGTTTCTTTGGTTGCTGAGTCATTCTTTGGATGTTGAGATCTCCTTGGTTTTCTAGTTATCTTTTGGTCACCTAGTTTGTTTGGGTTTCGAGTTCCTTTGGTTTTTGAGCTTCTTTGGATGTTCGATGCATTTTTTTGTCAAGTGTTGTTGAGTTCACCAAGTTACACCATTTTTCTTGGTCTTCTTTGTCACATTGTCTGTGTGCAATTTTCTTATTGGAGCTTACCTTTGCATTTAATTTTTGTGATAGGTATTTTCTAAGAGTTGACTTGTGGCTTGTTATAGAATTTAATATGAGAGTTTATTTTGGTTGTATTGCAACAAGTTGACTTATGATCATGCATGTATTTAAAGAGTTCTTTAGTAGAGTTTTAAAGATAGATTTAGAGGAATAAGAAAGATAGTAGGAGTAGAAGTGAGCAAAGATGTGAAGTTTGATCATTGAAGATTGTAATTGTTTGTAATATGGTTGTAACCTAGAAGGCCTATAGTTGGGCATGTAAACGATGTTGTTGATGAATATATAAAGGAAATTGTTCCTCTATCTCCCAAGTTTTTTGTATTTTGGTGTTTGTTTCCATTGTGTTAACTCTCGTAGGTGGATGGATAGTTGGGTGTGCCTTTGGCCCTAGTTATCTCATCTCTCCCTACATAAATATGTAAAGATTGATGAGTCTATAGAAAAGTGTGAAAAATAAAAAGTAGTAATGAATCTAAAAATGACAAAAAAAATACTTTGTTTACTATAAGCCTAATCCTTTACCTAAAGTTCAAGAAAATGGTAGTCATCAGTCTTCACCACTTGAGTCCCCAAAATCTCTAGTTCAATTCAAGTTACAGTCGGTGTAACCCAAGTCACAGTCTAAAGGACCTAAGTTGTAGTTAGAAGGACCCAAGTTTTAGCTAGTGGAAATCAAGTCACAGATAGAAGGACTTGATTCATAGTTAGTGGGACCCAAGATCAATTTAGAAAACCATTTTAAGTAGGGTGAACCATGTTATTCAAGTCCAAAATCCAAGGAGAAGATACCTTTTCTTGCTAGATATGTCAAATGGCATCATGCACCAGATTAAATCATTGGAGATCAATTAAAAGTCACAATGAGAAGAAAAAAAATGAAAGGTATGTGTTTCCTTATTGAATTTGTACCTAGAATTGTAAAAAAAAATTAGAAAATGAAAGCTAGAGTGAGGCACTGAATGAAGAGATTGATCAGAATGAAAGGAATAAAACTTGGACTCTTGTTCCTAGACCCAAGAACAAGAATGTAATTGGCACAAAATGGGTATTTAGATATAAGTTGAATGAAAATGGAGAAGTTTCAAGAAACAAGGCAAGGTTAGTTTGCAAGGGTTATGCTCAAGAGGAAGGTATTAACTATGGAGAAGCATTTTCTTTTGTTGCTAGACTAGAAGGTGTTAGAACACTCCTTGCATATGTTGCACATAAAGGATTCAAAGTATATCATATGGATTGAAATCAACATTATTGAATAGAATATTAGAAGAGGAATTCTACACTTAGAAACTAGAAGGTTTCATTGATCCTAGAAACAGGGACATGGTTTGTAGATTATACAGAGCTTTGTATGGTCTCAAACAAGTCCTGAGAGCCTAGCATGAAAGGTTACAAAATTATCTCATTAAGATTGGTTTTTAAAGAACTAATGATAACAAAAACCTATACATCAAAGATAGACCATATAAGAAGATTATGTTGGCAAAAAACTTTGTGGATAATACTAGAAATGATGACTTGTGCAAATAGTTGTCTAATGAAATAAGGAATTTGGAATGTTAATGTTTAGAGCAATCAAATTCTTTGTTGGCCTATAGATTCAACAAAAGAAGGATGGTATCTACATTACTCAATCAAAGTACATCAAGGAGATACTAAAGAAGTTTGGAATGGAGGATTCTAGACTAGTTGGAACACCTATGTCTACTGGACATAAGCTTTCCAAAAATGATGATTCAAATGAGGTAGACTACATACTAATCAATGATTAGAAAACTTCAATATGCAGTGCACACAAGACATGATATCGCATTAGAAATTGGTATGGTAGGAAGATTTTCTACTAATCCAAAAGAAAATCATATGATGGAAATCAAAAGAATCATGAGGTATTTGAAGGGTACCAAAGATTATGGTTTATGGTATAAGAAAGGAGGCAAATTTGAATTTAAAGCATTCACTAATGATAATTGGGCATGAAGTATTAATGATAAAAAGAGCACAACTGGTGGAGCATTCTTTCTTGAAAAGAGGCTAGTGTCTTGGACAATCAAGAAGTAAAATTGCATCTTTCAGTCTACAACAAAAGAAGAATATGTTGCAGTAGTAGTCAATTGTTCAAATGTTGTTTGGTTCAAACAACTATTGATAGGTATGACAATATAAATCAAGGATTCAATAGTTGTTTTCTACAATAACACTAGTGCAATTAATATTTCCAAAAATCTTGTAGTAGAGTATCATTTCTTGAGATAATTGGTGCAAGTCAAGGAGGTAAGATTGGAATATGTCAATACAAAACAGTAAATTAAAAACATATTCACCAAGTCATTACCTAAGGATGCATTTTTGTACCTAAGAGGTAAGCTAGGGGTCATTCCCCTATTTGAAGCTCACTAAACAATGTTTAGTGATGCGTCAACCAAACATTTGAAGATCAATCAAGTTGATGTAGTAATTTAAAATTAAGATTGCATATGATTATGTACACCAGGTACATGGGAAGTCCATTGTATGTTGTCTTTGACATGAGATGTCAAAGAGGGAGAGTTTGATGTCAATATCAAGAAATTTTGTAATTGTTTGTGCTTTTAGCATAAGTTGTCAAAAAGGGAGAATTTTCTGTCAAGTTGGATGAAGAGTAAAGAGGGAGAGTTTCCCAATAGAGGGAGAAACTACAATCAAGGTAATTAGAGAATCATTCTATAGGGAGAGATTGATGTCATAGGGATTTCACACTAATAGAGGGAGTTTTCAGAGATGAGAATTAGAATGAAACTAAGGATATTATCCTAAGTTTCACTAAGGCACCAAAGGAACGATGGCATGGAACTAGTGTTAATCAAGATCATTTAGTTACCAAATGGAATTTAGTTTAGGATGCAATGTTCATCGAGTTCACTTGGTTACCAAAGGAAGTCTTAAGAATGCCTTTTCTAAGTTAGTATTGACCGAGTTGGGTTGGCTAACAAAGGATTTTCTTTAGTCAACATATTTAGTTTGATGAATATATTTGTTAAGTCTAGTTGACTTAAGGGATGAATATTGACTATTTAAAAGTATATTCAAGCTGACTTGACAAGGTAAATGGTATAAGTATAAGATAAAGTTCAAGATTAAAAGTGCAAAGCATGGGATTGAAAAGATAAATCAAGAAAGAAAATTGGAAGGATATACAAGTATCCTAAGTTGATGGAGCTGCAAAGTTTAATCTAATCAAGGAGGATCAAGTAATCAAGCAAAACAAAGATTTGAAATTAGCAAGTTAGTTGCATCAGCAATCAAGTAAAATCATTGTTACTCTCTAATAATTGTAGCAAGGAATCAAATCTCATAATAGAGTTATCTTAAAAGATATTTTCCAAATCCTCTAACAAGGTGGCATTTCTAGAATGAAGTGTCTAATGGCCTCTAACAAGGCCACTCCTAACAGGGTAATCTAAATCCTTTAACAGGGTCACACCTAACAGTATTTTTTGTAACCTTTAATAGGGTTGGCTCCTAACAAGACTCACTTTAGAAAAGCGAAAAATAACAACTAGTTGCATTTGATGATTTCCCAAATTGGGTTTTCATGCTAAATTCTAGTCTCACATGTGTTCATGTTATTTTCTTTATGTTTTTACAACTAAGTTAATTAAGGTGAATCATGGAGAACCCTAGATTATTATTGTTAATGAAACACTAAGATTAGACAGAATTCAACAAAAAAACCAAGGTTAACACCTATGAGAGAACCTTCAACAAGAAACTAAGACAAACAAAATGAATGCAAACCACACTCTTCCAAATAGCTCCAAGTTGAAGAGGATTTGTCCAAGTGATGGAGATATTCCTTATCATGCTTGACCACTACTTCAGGTTTTTCTGCAAATTAGGACCTTGCTATTATAAGATTTTGTTCTAATGTTATGTTTGAATTTCTGTAGAACTTGGTTATGTTACTATCTTTGAATCATGAGACTGATGTTGAACGTATTTTCTGTGAAGAACTATGTTTTTAGCAATAAATGTGATTTAGGATTTTATGAAATGAATTTGGCATATTAATGATTACATGTTGATAGATTATCGTTTATGTTATTATGTTTTTAACTCTCTTTTTTTTGCATTTTGTTTCATACTGTATGTTAACTTGATGTTGCAAATACATTTAAATGGTAATATGTTGTATGCATTCAGAATCTTTCATTGTACTTTCATATGCGTAACTATACGGGGATTAAATATTAATATTATGTATACCCTTGAGATGGTTTTATTTTCATGACTCATATTAACTTGTTTTTTTAGGGAACCGCAGTTTGCATTCATAAGTGTGTGTGTGTGTGCATGTGTGTGTGTGTGTGTGTGTGTGTGTGTGTGTGTGTGTGTGTGTGTGTGTGTGTGTGTGTGTGTGTGTGTGTGTGTGTGTGTGTGTGTGTCTATTTTTTGTTAAAAGGGTCTAACACCCTAAGTGGAAGATGTCATATACATTTCTATTTGTTTTTTTTTTTTTAATTAAATTACCTCTTAAGCATTAAGCATTAAGGTAACCCTAAATGGGTATCGATTGCAAAGAAGGAGGGAAACATAGTTATTTTGTTTGAGCCAAATTCATGGCGGTGGACTTGGTACTGCCGAATTTATGGCACTATGATTCATATGGTGTAATGAATACTGGTTATGGGGTTTTATGGCACCAATGGTTTAGTTGGCCATTTTGTGTTGTGACTTGGATTTTTGCAGATTATGGGCCGAGTTCTGGGCTGCATTACTCTGTTTGGTTTTACATCTATGATCTTGTGCTAAGATATCAGAATTATTATGGGATTTACTTGGAAGGTAAACTTGCATATTTGGTTTAGCTCGAAGGATTTATTCCTCTGAAGTTGGATGTTGTTGTTTATGGGTTTTCTAATTCACCCCATTGTGAAGTCTTCTGCGAGTTGTGTGAGTTGGCATTGTAGAGTTTGCTCACCAGTTTTGGATTCAACTTTTGGGGCTTTGGCATCGAGCTGGATTGAAGAACAATCTTCCATTTTTAGTTTTACATGTAGGGGGTAATTTCCTACACTACCCTTTCGCTCTGTTTGGAAATGCCATGTTATTTCATTTAGCATAATATAAATAGTTATCAGTTTTACATATGGTGAATTTACATTCAAGGATGAGTATATGCAGAGCATGGCACTGCATGCGATGCTTAGTTCTACATATATCCACCTTTGAATGTGGAGTTATGGAGAATTATAACTAGATGTTGCTTCATGTATGTTTAATTGGCTTTTCCCTAAACATATATTTTCCATCAAGTTAAGTCTTGTGAGAAACATGTGGTTGTGGCAGTGAGCATGCTGGTTATTGTGTTAATGGCAAACAAGTTTTGTGCTTCCATTGGGATGAGCTTTGTGAGAACCCATATCTCAAGCTTACTTGGTATTTTATAACAAAATGTGAGTGGCTCGACCTCAGTCTTGAGTATGCTTTAAAATAACGGGCTTATGACTGCAATTGAGGGCAGAGGCATTTTGTCAAATGGATAGTGTGAAATCATAACAATGTTAAATTAACATGTTATTTGCATAATATTTTTATGGGTAATGAAATGTTTGAAAATTTTCATGATTCATGACCGATATTCTGTCTGAACATTGTTAGTTTGAATTCCTTTATGACAGTTACCTTTTTATATGATATTAATGAGTAATACAAGGGTTTTGTTATTATTTTTAAAAAAATAGTATGTTGAATCCGATAGCTTGGTTAAATTATTTATTGAAAATACTAACTTAGCAAACAGTTTGTGATGGTTTTGGAAATGACATTTTGTCAAACATTTTAAAAGAAAGCTTGGTTCAAATAGGGAACTTCCTGCGACAGCATAAATTATTCCATAATTTATAAAGGAAATTGAGTGTTAAATAACTGTTGTTGTGGATTTGGTTGCAAATGAATAAGGCATTCTTTTCAAAAAACATAGATATAGATAGATGTTGTTATATCGACAAGATCATTACGTGAAGAGATTGTGTGCTTCTGTTAGCTTAGGGATTTACATCATAATTACTTCCAGCTATTAGCATGATGTAAGTTACTTTGCATATTGGTGAAGTGTATTTTGAATTAATTTTAGATATTATATTTTATTTTCTGTTAATTGTTGATTGTAGTTAAAACTAGGTGGAATCTTACTATTAAATAGCGGTAAAATTTCTACAGACATTTGAATATTCTATGATATTGTAAGGATCTTTTTGGCTGCATTTGGATTCAATTATGTTTATTTTAGGCTATGAAGTACCTTATAGTATTTAGGTATTGTTTAGAGATTAAGTGTTTGAAACAAAATTCTTTATATCTAGATATATTTTAGTTTGTGATTGAAATGTAAGTTGTTCATTTGTGAAGTAGATTTATGATATATGTCTGATAATTTGTCAATTAAAGTAAGATTATCATATTTGTATTGTTTAATTATCTTGGCCAATTCAAAGGATATGCTTAGCTTGTTATAATAGTAGAGATAAGTAGTATAGTACTACGACTGGTAAATATCATTAAACTGATGTAACAGTTTAGTTATATTTATGAGATCATAATATTGTAGTATTTATTTCTGTTATTAAAATAACCTAAGTTTACTTTAAAATTTGACAGTAGAAGATGAGAGCTTTGAAAGATGAAGAATGTAATATCATGAGAAAACTGACTTGTTATTAGTTGCATGTGCATTCTTAGAATATCTGTTTGATGTGTATGTTAAGGATAGCTGTAGTGAAAGTATATCAAGGTGGCTGAATATCAATTTATTCTATTTAGTTAGTTAATTCAGTGATAATTTTAAGATGAATTGGGAGGGTTAATTATAAATAAAAGATAATTGGCCTTACCTATGACTTAAACCAGTAAGGTTAAGTATGGAGAACAAGGCAGGTCTCTATTGCGTCATTTCACGAGTATTATAGAGAATCCCACTATGTGTTGTCTAAGGGCTTACCATATATAGATGTAGTATCTTAGCACCATAGTGATGACACCTCAGTATATATATGGTTCATTAACTGGTTATTCTTAGTGTGAGTTTAATTTTGCATTGTCTAGAAGATGTTACTTCTTGCATAGTAATATTAGAATTGCACTATGTGGTTAGATATCTACATTACAGTTTTATATATATGTTTATTCTAACATGTATGTAGGTGGACTATGCTTTTAACTCAGTGTGTATTGAGCCCTCTGTGTGTTGTGTTGCATGTTTGTGTAATTTTTAGGTGTTCAAGTTGAATAACTAGTGTGAAGGAAGACTGTTGAAGTTACTTCTTGAAACTGAATTTGATACTTATGTTGGACCTTGGCATCTTTGAATGATACTGTTCATCATTATTGTACTGAACTCATTAAGTATAGATATCTTTATGGAAATTTATTTAGATGATATATTCTTTTATGTTGACGTCTATGATTTGAGAATGATTCAATCATTGTACTTGTTCTTGTAATATGATGTTATAAAAAAAATATTCTATGGTTCTTTATGTTTGTTCATGGTTTAGTTTTATCTTTGTTAGTGGATCTTTACATTTGGTATCAGAGCGTGGTTAGATTAACCAGGACTCATGGGTTTTAGGGTTTTTCTCATCTTTGAAGCATTATTAATAGTTAATTGTTTTTAGGTTGTTATCATGCCTCCCATCACTAGAGGAACTTGAGGTCGCGGCATTCCTGAAGATAACCTTGCTAGCAGAGGTAGAGGTAGAGGCTAGGTCCATGGTAGAGGTCCTAGGCACCAGAGAACTGTTGGGGATGATCTGTTTTATCAGAATGCTGGGGTTGGAAACAATCAAGATAACCAGGCAGATCAAGCTATGGTACTTCAATGGATACTAGAATGTCTCGATAATATTGAGACTAATAACCAGATTCCTGGTAGGGGTACAAATGTGTGGGTACCTCTTGTGCAAGGTATTAAACTTCCTGTAGAGGATAATCCAGTGGCTAGAGCTTAGCTCAAGGATCTTTCCAAGGTTAAAGGGCCACTATTTTATGGTATGGAACAAGGTACAGCAGCAGAGGCTTGGCTGCTAAATATTGAGTGGTGCTTTATCTTACACCATTACTTGAGTAACATGAAAGTAAGATGGATGGTTATGCATTTAAGGGGATTCGGTTCTTTGTGGTGGGAATAGGAATTGGAGAAGCTTGGCATTGATATCTCTTTAGTTACTTGGGAGCTCTTTGTAGAGCGTTTCAAGGAGAGGTTCATGTCAGAATATTGGCGTCAGGCTCGTGCAGAGGAGTTCTTTTAGATTATGCAATCTGGCTCTATAGTGGAAGCTTATGAACATAGGTTCTATGAGCTTAAAAAAAAATTTGGCTGGGCAGAAAATGATAAAGCCATGATACAGCATTTCATTAGGGGGCTTATGCCCAAGATCAGGGAGGAAGTGAGAACTTTCAAACCTATGTTTATGCAGGAAGCTTCAGAGTGAGCAAAGCTGATTGAGATGAAGTCTGGCTATCATGGGACTTGATACAAAACCAACATGGATCACCCTTCCCTGAATGTCAGTAAGAATCAAAAACCTCCTTAGAATAGTTTGAAATCAGGATTTTCTATTGGGAAATTCAAGAAGAGGAAGTTTGATAAGAATTCCAAGGGTTCAGAACGGCCTAGACTATCTCAACAACCTTAAAGTGTGCAGAGTAATAATCCATCTCCTAGCCTATCTGGTTAGAATATGGGATTTCAAAAATCTGTTGAGTGTTATCATTGTGGGTAGATAGGTCATTACCAGTCTCAGTGCCCTAATTGGGACAAGCCAAAGGTTGGACCCAAGCTAGCTAGGTCTGAAATGATAGTTGGTGATTCTACCAGGAAGCACCGTGTTTTTGCTACCTTGGATCAAAAGCAAGTTGAACATCAGAACATAGTTATTGAAGCTTAGGGTAATACTCAAGGTATGAAAGTATCTATTTTATTTGACTCTAGAGCTATAGATTCATTTATTTCTTCTACTTTAGTTGCATATAGTGGAATTCCTATGGTTAAGGTAAGGAATAGATGGCAAGTGGAGTTAGCATCAGGTTCTAGGGTGAACGCAGATATTGTCGCTCCTAACTACAAGATTCAAATGAAACCTTTTACTACTTTAGTGAACCTTAAGGTTATACCTTTAGGATCTAATGACATAGTTTTGGAAATGGATTGGTTAGAACATCATAAAGCTGTTTTGGATTTCAAGGATAAGATAATCACTTGTTTGGATGATGTTGGATCAGCTAGGGTTATTGCTGGAATCAAGAGACCCATCTCTTTGCGAATAATTTCTGCCAAGCAATTGGCAAGGTGTGCTCAAAAAGGTTGTAGTTTGTTTTCCATATTGGTAAACAACTTAGAAGATTCCATGGTTAAAGATTCCTCTTTCGAGCATCCAGTCTTGCAGAGATTTTCAAATGATTTTGTTGAAGAAATTCTGGGAATGCCTCCGAGAAGAGAAATTGATTTTTGAATCAATTTAGTACCAGGAACGGAACCAATTTCCAAGACTCCTTACAGAATGATAGCTCAAGAGCTGGTTGAACTTAAATTACAGTTGGAGGAACTTTTGGAGAAAGGTTTGATTTGTCCTAGTGTATCACCTTGGGGTGCTCTGATAATCTTTGTCAAGAAGAAAGACGGCTCCTTGAGACTTTGTATAGACTATAGATAGTTAAACAAGGTCACTATTAAGAACAGGTATCCTTTGCCTAGAATTGATGACTTGTTTGATCAAGTCAAGGGTGCCCAAGTCTTTTCAAAGATTGATTTAAAATCTAGATATCATCAACTTAGAATCCAGGAAGCTAATATTCATAAGACAGCTTTTCGCACCAGGTATGGGCACTACAAATTCATGGTAGTACCTTTTGGGTTAATAAATGCACCTTCTATTTTTATGAGCCTAATGAATGGTGTGCTTAGAACTTTCCTAGATAAGTTCGTAGTGGTTTTTCTGGATGATATTTTGGTATATTCTAACTCTGTTGAGGAGCACGACCAGCATTTAGAGAAAGTTTTGGAGTGCCTTCATAGGAACAAACTATTTGCCAATCCTTTGAAGTGCGAATTCTTCAAATTGGAGATTTGTTACTTAGCTCATATCATTTCAGGGGATGAAATTTCTATAGATCCATCCAAAATTCAAGCTATTGTAGATTGGCCAGTACCTATGAATGTGTCTGAGGTCCGAAGTTTCATGAGCTTAGCAAGCTATTACTGTAGATTTGTGTCAAACTTTTCCAAAATAGCGCATCCTATCACATCTCTTCAAAAAAAAGGGAAGAAATTTGTGTGGACAGAGGAGTGCAAGGTAGCATTTTAGAAACTTAAGGAATGTTTGTCCAATGCACCTGTTCTGGCAGTCCCTGATTCAGCTAAGGAGTTCATGGTTTGCACTGATGCATCTTTGGATGGCTTAGGGGTAGTTTTGATGTAGGAAGGATGTGTTATAGCTTATGAGTCCAGAAAGCTTAAGAGTCATGAGGTGAATTACCCTACTCATGATCTTGAACTTGTAGCGATCATGCATGCTATGACCAAGTGGCGACATTTTATTTTGGGTCAATAATTTGAGTTACATACTGATCACCGAAGCCTTTAGTATCTTTTCACACAACCAGACCTCAAGGCTAGGTAGCAAAGATGGATGGAGTTGCTGTGTGAATATGACTTCGGGATTAGTTATGTGCAAGGGAAGGAGAACGTGCTTGCTGATGCACTTAGTAGAAGGTGACATGAATTATCTTCTTTGATCCTAATAGTGGATCTTAAGGATAAGATTTTACAGAACCTTTTCACAAATCTTTGGTTTCAGGATGTTAAGGCTGTTATTGACAGTGGCAGCATCTTGGAAGGGCATTTTGAGAGGTATTCAATAAACTCTGAAGGTTTACTATTTTATAGAGGAACTGTGTACGTTCCTGAGTCAGGTGATTTGAGAAATCTAGTTATGTTTGATGCCCACAAAGCACCATATTTAGCTCATTCAGGTGTCAAGAAAATGCATGCTGACCTTAAGCAGCATTATTATTGGCCTAGAATGAAGAGAGACATTGCAAATTTTGTGGCTCGATGCTTGGAGTGTCAACAAGTTAAGGCTGAACATCAGCACCCTGCGGGACTATTGCAACCACATAATATTCCAGAATGGAAATGGGACACCATTTCTATAGATTTAATTACTGGATTGCCTATTATAGCTCATAGGCATGATGCTATTATGGAGGTAGTGGACCATTTTTCTAAGGTTGCCCACTTTATCCCAGTTAGATCATCCTCTAATGCAGCAACAGTTGCCAAGATATTTATGGAGCAGGTAGTTAAGTTACATGTTATTCCTAAAAAGATTATGTCTGATAGGGATCTAGTTTTTACATCTTCTCTTTGGAGATCCATGCAGCGAGAGTTAGGTACTCAGCTGAATTTCAGTTCAACTTATCACCCAGAGATAGACGGACAAACTGAACATGTTAACTAGATTCTGGAAGACATGCTTAGGATGTACGTAATGGATAGACAGAATAAATGGGAGGAGTATCTACATTTGGTAGAGTTCACTTATAATAATGGTTATCACAGTTCCATAGGTATGGCACCATTTCAAGCATTGTATGGAAGACCATGTAGGACACCTCTCAGTTGGGATAATTTGGAGGACAGGACTCTTTTAGGACCTAATATGTTGCTAGATTTGGAGCAGCAAGTTAAAAGGATCAGAGAGAACCTTATTACTGCTCAAGATAGACAGAAGAAATATGTTGATAAGCATAGAATTGACCATCAATTCTTGGTAGGTGATAAAGTGTTTCTCCAGGTAAGATCGCGTAAGAGTCCAATTCGTTATGGAAAGGGATCCAAGTAAACACCTTGATTTGTGGGTCCATTTGAAATTTTGGAACAGGTTGGACCAGTTGCCTATAAACTTTACTTGCCACCGAATCTCTCACACATTCATAATGTATTTCATGTTTCAGTTCTGCGTAAGTATATACTCGATATTGCTCATGTGCATGATTTGAAAATTTTGCAAATTATGGATGGACAAATCATGTTGGAACCAGTGCAGATCACTCAAAGAAAAACTATGATTTTAAGAGGAAGAGAAATAAGGCAGGTAAAGGTCCTATGGGACCCCAATAATGAAACATCTGCTACTTGGGAGGACACTGAAATGATAAGAGCAACTCATTCATTCTTGTTTGCTGACTTCCAGGAGAAAGTCGAAACCTAGTGGGGGAGGGTGTCATTCCTAACCACTACTTCGGGTTTTTTTGCAAATTAGGACCTTGCTGTTATAAGATTTCATTCTGATGTTATGTTTGAATTTCTATAGAACTTGGTTATGTTACTGTCTTTGAATCATGAGACTGATGCTGAACGTATTTTCTATGAAGAACTATGTTTTTAGCAATAAATGTGATTTAGGATTTTATGAAATGAATTTGGCATATTAATGATTGCATGTTGATAGATTATTGATTATGTTATTATCTTTTTTAACTCTTTGTTTTCTGCATTCTATTTCATAGTGTATGTTAACTTGATGTTGCAAATACATTTAAATGGTAATATGTTGTATGCATTCAGAATCCTTCATTGTACTTTCATATGCGTAACTATACGGGGATTAAATATTTATATTATGTATACCCTTGAGATGGTTTCATTTTCATGACTCATATTAACTTGTTTTTTTTTAGGGAACTGCAGTTTGCATTCATATATATATATATATATATATATATATATATATATATATATATATATATATATATGTATGTATTTATGTATGTATTTTTTTTGTTAAAAGGGTTTAACACCCTAAGTGGAAGATGGCATATACATTTCTATTTGTTTTTTTTTTTAAATTAAATTACCTCTTAAGCATTAAGCATTAAGGTAACCCTAAATGGGTATCGATTACAAAGAAGGAGGCAAACATAGTTATTTTGTTTGAGCCAAATTCATGGCGGTGGACTTGATACTACTGAATTTATGGAACTGTGATTCATATGGTGTAATGAATGTCAGTTATGGGGTTTTATGGCACCAACGGTTTAGTCGGCCATTTTGTGTTGTGACTTGGATTTTTGCAGATTATGGGCCAAGTTCTAGGCCGCATTACTCTGTTTGGTTTTACATCTGTGATCTTGTGCTGAGATATCGGCATTATTATGGGAGTTAGTTGGAAGGTAAACTTGCATATTGGGTTTAGCTCAAAGGAGTTATTCCTCAGAAGTTGGTTGTTGTTGTTTATGGGTTTTCTGCTTCACCCCATTGTAAAGTCTTCTGCGAGTTGTGTGAGTTGGCATTGTAGAGTTTTCTCACCGGTTTTGGATTCAGCTTTTGGGTCTTTGGCATCAACTTGGATTGAAGAACAAACTTCCATCTTCAGTTTTACATGTAGGGGCCAATTTCTTACTCTACTCTTTCGCTCTATTTGCAAATGCCATGTTATTTCATTTCACATAATATAGATAGTTATTAGTTTTACATATGGTGAATTTACATTCAAGGATGAGTATATGCAGAGCATGGCACTATGTGCAATGCTTAGTTCTACATATATCCACCTTTGAATGTGGAGTTATGGAGAATTATAACTGGATGTTGCTCCATGTATGTTTAATTGGCTTTGCCCCAAACATCTATTTTCCATCAAGTTGAGTCTTGTGAGAAACATGTGGTTGTGGCAGTGAGCATGCTAGCTGTTGTGTTAATGGCAAACAAGTTTTGTGCTTCCATTGGGATGAGCTTTGTGAGAACCCATATCTCAAGCTTACTTGGTATTTTATAACAAAATGTGAGTGGCTTGGCCTCAGTCTTGAGTATACTTTAAAATAACAGGCTTATGGCTACAGTCGAAGGCAGAGGCATTTTGTCAAATGGATAGTGTGAAACCATAACAATGTTAAATTAACATGTTATTTGCATAGCATTTTTATGGGTAATGAAATGTTTGAAAATTTTCATGATTCATGACCGATATTCTGTCTGAACATTGTTAGTTTGAATTCCTTTATGACAGTTACCTTTTTTTATGATACTAATGAGTAATACAAGGGTTTTGTTATTATTTTTTTAAAAATAGTATGTCGAATCTAATAGCTTGGTTAAATTATTTATTGAAAACAGTAATTTAGCAAACGGTTTGTGATGGTTTTGGAAATGACATTTTGTCAAACATTTTAAAAGAAAGCTTGGTTCAAACAGGGAACTTCCTGCGACAGCATAAATTATTCCATAATTTATAAAGGAAATTGAGTGTTAAATAACTATTGTTGTGGATTTGGTTGCAAATGAATAAGGCATTCTTTTCAAAAAACATAGATATAGATACATGTTGTTATATTGACAGGATCATTATGTGAAGAGATTGTGTGCTTTTGTTAGCTTAGGGATTTACATCCTAATTACTTCTGGCTATTAGCATGGTGTAAGTTACTTTGCATATTGGTGAAGTGTATTTTGAATTAATCTCAGATATTATATTTTATTTTCTGTTAATTGCTGATTGTAGTTAAAACTAGGTGGAATCTTACTATTAAACAGCGGTAAAATTTCTACAAACATTTGAATATTCTATGATATTGCAAGGATCTTTTTGGCTACATTTGGATTCAATTATGTTTAGTTTAGGCTATGAAGTACCTTATAGTATTTAGGGATTGTTTAGAGATTAAGTCTTTGAAACAGAATTCTTTATATCCAGATATATTTTAGTTTGTGATTGAAATGTAAGTTGTTCATTTGTGAAGCAGATTTATGATATATGTCTGATAATTTGTCAATTAAAGTAAGATTATCATATGTGTATTGTTTAATTATCTTGGCCAATTCAAAGGATATGCTTAGCTTGTTATAATAGTAGAGATAAGTAGTATAGTACTACGACTGGTAAATATCATTAAACTGATGTAACAGTTTAGTTATATTTACGAGATCGTAATATTGTAGTATTTATTTCTGTTATTAAAATACCCTAAGTTTACTTTAAAATTTGACAGTAGAAGATGAGAGCTTTGAAAGATGAAGAATGTAATATCATGAGAAAACTAACTTGTTATTAGTTGCATGTGCATTCTTAGAATATCTGTTTGATGTGTATGTTAAGGATAGCTGTAGTGAACGTATATCGAGGTGGCTAAATATTGATTTATTCTATTCAGTTAATTAATTCAGTGATAATTTTAAGATGAATTGGGAGGGTTAATTATAAATAAAAGATAATTGGCCTTACCTATGACTTAAACCAATAAGGTTAAGTACGGAGAACAAGGCAGGTCTCTATTGCGTCATTTCACGAGTATTATAGAGAATCCCACTATGTGTTGTCTAAGGGCTTACCATTTACGGATGTAGTATCTTAGCACCATAGTGATGACACCTCAGTATATATATGGTTCATTAACCGGTTCTTCTTAGTGCGAGTTTAGTTTTGCATTGTCTAGAAGATGTTACTTCTTGCATAGTAATATTAGAATTGCACTATGTGGTTAGATATCTGCATTACATTTTTATATATATGTTTATTTTGACATGTATGCAGGTGGACTACACTTTTAACTCAGTGTATACTGAGCCCTTTGTGTGTTGTGTTGCTTGTTTGTGTAATTTTTTAGGTGTTCAAGTTGAATAACTAGTGTGAAGGAAGACTGTTGAAGTTACTTCTTGAAACTGAATTTGATACTTATGTTGGACCTTGGCATCTTTGAATGATATTGTTCATCATTATTGTACTAAACTCATTAAGTATAGACATCTTTATGGAAATTTATTTAGATGACATATTCTTTTATGTTGAGGTCTACAATCTGAGAATGATTCAATCATTGTACTTGTTCTTGTAATATGATGTTATAAATAAAAATATTCTATGGTTCTTTATGTTTGTTCATGGTTTAGTTTTATCTTTGTTAGTGGATCTTTACATTCCTCAAGCTTCGATGGAGGAGATGACTCAAAATGTAAGTGTGGATGGATTTTTCCATTATGATTGTATTTTGAAGTTTTTAGGCTCTCAAAATAGCATGATAACTTTAGCATGGAAGTTAATGATCTTTTGTGAAGGATGAAGGGTTCAATTTATAGGGAAATAATGTGAGGATGGAGGGTCAAGATGAAAAGATAAGGGATGGCTAGTATGCAAGTATAGGGAAGCACACGGATTTTGATTTCTCAAATCCATAGCCTTGTGACAAGTGTCAGAAGGAGAGAGGATGTGAGAAGATGGAAAAAATGGAGGGAAAGTGGAGGAACAACAAAGTTATGATGGGGATGGTGTGTGTAAGAGGAATGTAAGAGAATGTAAGGGATGTGTAAGGAGTCATTAATTCTTTGTAAGAGCATTTAATGCATGTGGGTGAGGGTGTAAAAGGGGTTTGACTTTGGTTTGGTTAAGGAATTCTTAATCTAGGATTAAAGTTGTGCACACAATTAGGGTGAGTATTAGGCTTCAATTAAAGTGGGGATTAGGATGCAAGTGGGTTAAGTACTCAGTTAGGTGTAATTAGTTAGTTAAATAGGTTTAGCATGGGTGAATGGGTTGGACTAAGATAAGGATGGAGATTTAGGAATAGCTAGGGGTTAGCGGTTGATTTATTAAATAAAATATTCAATAAAAGGAGTTCTGAGATTAAATTAAATAGGCATAGTGTAATTATTTAATTTAATAGGAGAATAGGGATTTAATTGATAATTACACTTTGATTGTCATTTAAATTTATCAATTGGACTATAGTTAATTAAATGACTTAATTAACTAGGGGATAAAAATAAATAAATTTAATATTTTATATTTAATTAATGATGCCTTAGGAGATGACTAAACAGGATTAATTAAATGATTCAATTAGATTTAGGTATCTACATTTTGCCTCTCTTTGACATAGTGTTGTCCCAACACTATTTCCAAGAAGTCTAAAGGTAGACAACACAAAGAAGATTTTCAAAGCAAAAAAGTTGGCCCAGTCTCAAAGAGAAAGAGGAGAGACTAGACTATGTGATGCCCCCTCAAGAAGGAAATAGGGAGAGAAGATGAGGCCTATCAACTTCTTTAAAAGTACAAGAATTTGTGGATAAGTAGGAGGATGCAGATTGATGAAGAGAGGGTGGACATGGACTCGAACTCTCATTATGGGAGAATGAGACAAAGGGAGCCATGTATATAGGGATAAATGTGGTTAAGAATGTGGACTAGGGATGATGGGGATTGACTTATAAATTGAACCTAGGTGGGATGATGATGGTGTGATGAAGGGGGTAGTCGAAACTTTGGATACATTGGGGATTGATAGAGCTATGGGATCATGATTGTAGGATTGATTTGATTGGATTCTTGGATAGGATTTTTGGTGGGATATTCTTGGATTCTAAAAACTTTTGAGTTTTTTGAGGGAATGGAGGGAGATGGAATCTATTGAAGTTTTAGCATGGGGGTAATCCAAAAGGGAGCACTTCCATATAGTTGAGCACTAAGTTTGATATAGGAATATTGGAGATATCCCAAGGTTAAAAAGAACATCAAGGCCTTTTTACCAATATTACATAGGACTAATGTAAAAGAAACACATAAGGATTTCCCTAGGATCACATGTGAATCCCAGAGGAATCAGAGTGGAAACAACACTATGTAACCCACAGGAAAGTGATATTTCCCAAGTGCACCATGTAACCACAAGTAGTCATATGTTTGGAATATGCAAGGGTCACATCAAGCTAACTCACAAGTAGAAAACCAAAAAAGAAAAAGACTTTATCAAGACCTTGCTCTCAAACTTCCCCATTCACAGCACACCATGATATGAAAGATCGTGGTGACTTTAAGGAGGGAACAACCAAATTTCTCAAAAAAGATAATCAAGAACCAAAATTGAAATCCAATATCTAAAGAAAGAATAAATCAATAGAAAATAACCTTTTGTGAAAGAGATCAGTAGGATGGGAGACACATAGACCAAGATAAGATGAGAGAAAAGTTGTATCTTGCAAGGATCTATCAGTGGTATCTAGAGAACAATGTGATTGAGCCAAACTGAAACCTTTAGGACAATACTTTGATGACTAAGGATCTCACATGGGGACTTTTTGAAATTCATAGCTAGGAGAATTATAGACTTTGATCAGATACGAACTTACATGAAAAACTAAGATATACAATGGTAGTAAGCTAAGGACTAACTCTAGGTGATGTACAACTGATTGACCATGGTAATGACAAGGATCACTATACAAAGGTTTAGGATGAAGTGATAGTGGAATTGATCTAATATACTATAATGTGAAAAAGCTTAGGATGAGGAGATAGTGGAACTGATCTGATAGAGTACAATGTGAAAAAGCTCAAGATGAGATAGTGGAACTAATCTACTAGAGTATAGTGTCAAAAAGAACCTTAGGATAAAGAGATAGAAGAACTGATCTAATATAGTATAAAGAGTATAGTATAGGGGTATGATACACAAAAATGATACAACAATATCGTACATTAATATGATACTTATGGAACTGCCAAGATATGATACATGGATATGATACACGTGTTGCAATGGTGATGCTAAAACATCTTGGGAACATGGGGAGATGGATGAGTGGACTAGGTGAGAGGGTGGGCAGGTGTGGATTGCTAATAGATAATGGGAAGACCAAGTACATGTCGTGCCTATTTCTAGGTTTTCACCAATGTACCTATCCAAGGTGCTTGAATTGCCAAGTTTTCACCATTGGATGCTTATTTTTCTCTTTTTTTTTCTTTTTTCTTTTCCTTTTGTGGATATTTTGATTTTTTTTGTTCTTTTTTTAGGACATTTTAAGATTTTTTAATTTTTTCACAATTAGCAAGATACATTGAGGGGCTTAGGCATAGAATTTCTTAAGGTGGATGATGTTGGTGGAATCATTTAGAGTTTCACCTTATAATGTTGATAATTGATATGTTCATAAACAAAAGATGATGTGACAACATATGGACCAAGCCATGTGGGTTCAAACTTTCCCTTCTTCTCTCAACCTATCTGGACTTTCATGTTTTCTTTGAGGACCATGTCACCAACCTAAAAATTTTGTAGGTGAATTCTTTTGTTGAAGTTTCACTTAAGTCAATTTTGGTATACTATGAGGTGGTCATTGGCCTGTTTCCTCCTTTCATCTAGTAGATCCAACTATGTTAGTCTGGCAACTATGTAGTCCTCATCTAATAATTGTCCTCGCAAAGATATGCACAAGGATAGGAGTTTGACCTTAATAAGTAGTACTACTTTGGCACCATAGACCAAGGAGTATGGAGTTGTGCCTATGGAAGTATAGAAGGATGTGCAGTAAGCCCATAAGGTTGGGTTGATTTGTAAATGCCAATCACAATCGGAATCATTAACAACTTTCTTGAGGATTTTAAGAAGGATTTTATTAGTTGCCTTAGCTTGGTTGTTACCTTGTAGAATTTAGGGGCTGGAGAAATAGTGATGAATGTGGAGGGAGGTGCACAACTCTTCCATATTGAGGTTTTCAAAGTTACCTCCATGGTCTATAAAAATGGTAGCTAGGATACCAAAGCGGCATATGATATGATAGAGGATGAGTTTGGAAACCTGAACTCCTATGGTAGTGATAAGTGGGACTACCTCCACCTACTTGGTGAAATAATTTGTGGCAGTGATAATCCATTTGTGGCCTTCTAAAGATAGGGGTGCAATAATACTGGCAAAGTCAAACCCCCAGCATGCAAATATCCATGTTGGTGCAATGGGTTGGAGATCTTGAGCCAGAGATCATATCAAATTTGCATGTTACTGGTAGGGTAGACACCTTTTGACAAATTCACAAGCATCATATTTGATTTTAGGCCAATAGTAGCCCACTCTAAGGATTTGTCATGTTAGGACTATACCACATGTCTGAGCACCACAAAGTCTAGAATGTACATCTTTTAATGCCATGGTGGCCTTATTTTGGTCTAAACACCTAGAGAGAGTATCATGATAACCTCAATGATATAGGGTGTTGGCTATGATATTATGGAGGTATGCTCTGCAAATGAGGTTTTGGCATTGGTTTCATGTGAGGTGAGGGAATATGATACCATTTTTTAGATAAGCATTCATATTGGAGCTACTTGACTAAGAATTCACATTGTATATCTTTCCAAGGAATCTCTAGAAGTGAACCAATGGTGGCCATTGCATCTACAGCCTTGTGTTAATAAAATTGTGTAAGCAATTTAAGACTATGACCAAGTGTTAATGTGAAACACTATTTTCCTACCTAACCTAAAACAAATACGAAACTTCAGCTTGGAAGATATTTCTTGAAATGCTATCTTATCCACACCTATCTTAGTGGACAAGTTTCACATGATAGAATTTGATGAGATCAATCTATGATATTTACGTTTTTCTTTCATTTGCATGGGATGTGATAATAATCAATCTCCCAGAAACTAATTTAGTTTTTTAATATATGAGAGAGATTCCTAAGAAATAAATTTCAACTAAATAAGAAATGGAGATGAATTCTATGATATGGAGTAGATTACTAGAGGATCTACTGATAATTGTTTTAGCCAAGTTGCCCACATTGGTGAGTGGCAAGTTCAGAATAGTTTGTAAACAATAGAAGTTTCATCTTACTCCATCCTAGTGTTTCAAAAGCATAACATTGTTTGTTCATCCTTGTTCTACCTCTATTTTTCTTATTGGTTTCTTTTGTCCTTTGCACTGGATAAACTCTTTTAATAACAATTTATATCTATAGCTTCAACCACTACCTAATTCCCATGTATATAGACTCTCCTTGGACTTTTGGCTTCTGATTCCATTAGTGCCATTACTTCCTACAAAATAATTCTCTACTGCTCGAAGGATGGAGTTCCCACTAAAAAAGTCAACTTTGACTATTTAATACTTTTGGTCTAGGAATTAAGTTGTGTCTAATGTTTAAGTCATTCCCCAAAACATAGAAAAAGCTCCCCTCTCCTAGTCAACTCAGACAATCTAATTTCATTGGATTGTCCTTTGATGACTAATCATTGGGAAAATTCAAGTTGTCCCAAAGGAAAACATAATGGTGGTGGAGATTTCTAATTCACAAACAAATGCTTGGACAAAATTGTAGATGAATACAAGTAGAAGCAGATCAATTAACACATTTGGTGAAGGGTAGGTATATTCTAGCAGATGGTTTAAACATCACACATTAAACTTTCATTCCTAGTCTAAAAGTGTTAAATAGTCAAAGTTGACTTATTTTTTCAAACTTAATTTTTCCATTAGTGTTTGATTTTTAAGGGTGAGTGTATTCTAGAAGAAGGTTTTATGGGGTCAACTCAACTTATCTTAGGTTGAATAGTTGCAGGTTAGATATTGCATCGTTAGATGTAGAAAAGAAGTGTTGGGATGTTATTAGAGGTCAGCCTTAAACATAGCACTAAGCTTTAACTGTTTAGGTGGATATGAGTCTAGCCCTCCTACCTGTCATTTACTTTTATTTATTTTGTGGAGTTTCCTTTGTCTTCAGTTCCCACTCCCATTTGTAACTGTCTGTAACTATTTCCAAGCAGCTTGTTTAACATACACAACTTACATATTATTTTTAATAATTCTATCAAATGCAATACTTCTATTACTATTTGTGTTAATAAGCTATAAAAAAAAATCTATATACTACTATAATCATTCCAAATGCTCCAAAATGTATTCTACAATTAATGTTAATTGTGTCCTTTAAAATGCCCTTGGTTTCTTCATAGATGAGGTCTTTGGTGTGCTTACATCTCTTCTAGTGAGACACCTGATTGGAGGCTTGATGTGTGATGTCTACCCCTAGTTTAGTTTTATCTTTCTTGTAGGCTTCGAGGAGTAAGCCTAAGTCTAGGGGGGTGGATGTAATGTCTACTCTTACTTGACTTTTCTGATTCTATTGTTGGATTCTTTTAGGCCAATTTTAAGATTGTGTTTTATGATTATTAGTACTTAGTTACTAGATTAGATTAAATGTATTTCATATTCAGTTGATATGTATTTTGAATTACTAAGTTAATTCAGTTATTTCTTGTGTTTATGTTTACCCTTTCAATAATGATATAGGTATGTTCAGTTAGTGATTTCATTTATCTCATGATGGTTATATAGATGGATTTATTATATGTAGTTTCTATGGTTATTAACCTCATACTTACATGTGTATGATGTACGTCTACTTTTTCCTTATGCTTGACATTTCTGATGTGGTTAAGGAAGGGAGTCATAGTCACCTACTAGTCGGGATCTACATGATGTACCACTTCCTTTCATTGCCTATTTATTTTAGAATATATGTGTATGTATATGCATGGATTTGATGAAGATTACAGGTATCAGGTATCAAATTCCCTAAATTTCTAGGATGAGCGTACCCTATCATAGTATTTGAATGGTATAAGTGGAGAGATAACTTGAGTCCAAATCCTATTCTTATGCCAATTGTCATAGAAAATAGTACAAGAATCTATGTTAGTTCACCTTTCCAAAATGTAACACCCTGCTATGTGACCCAAAAGAAATTAACCTAAATCACTAAGTTTGCCAAACTTTTTTTTAAGATATAGATAATAACTTAACAACAATAGATATAATATACTAGAAGCATTAACATACACATAAGCACATACCATAAAATAGATTGTAATATCTCTTAGGGTCCCATGACGTTGAATCACATTTATGTTTTAATAATAAATCCAAAATATAATACATCCATATTAAAGAATAACTACAAGTACATATCTATTTAAATAATATACAATTATGGGATGCCACTTGGCATGAATAGAATGCACAATCATCCACTATACAATTTACAAGGGATGAGAGGTTGAAATTATAATATACATCATGAAGTGGATTCCATCATCTCGTAAGATCTATGAAATTAAATACAATACACTTAGAGTACAACCATCCATCATAGAAATACAAGATTAGATAAAAAGGAACATCTACACAAACACATCTAGCAATGGCATCCAATAGCCAGATCTCAATGGTATTAAAAAAAAAACTACCACCTGACCTCATGCAACCCAAAAAGTCCCCACTCCCACCACACTAAGGAGGTAAACTCAAGTCCCAAACATGATAATAAACTCAAAAGTTAAATGCAACAGCTAGGTTCAAGGAATCACCAAACTATCTCAAGGGTACCAAGACACAAGTATCAACCTAACCTAGAGGCAATATAGATAGGTAGGAAATCTATTATGCATGTGGACAAGTGTCATCGCATGAGCCAACTCTAAGGTTACCTAGCTAGTCTTTTAATCCTCTGACCCCCTACTAACTCTATGTGACACTAGTATCCTTTTGTACTAACAAGGCATACTAACAAGTCAGCTCTAGGGTTACCAAGCTAGTCTTTTAATCCTTTGGACCCCTAGTGACTTTCTGTGGTACCAATATCTTGTTAATTCATTTTAAACCCATTTAATGAAATGTTATCACTTATTAAATAACTTGCAATGGGTTACCCATTAGTCCTTTTAGGGTCTCAATTTCAATTGCAAGCCACTTCCCAAAATGACATATAGATAACCTACTCTAAGCTAAGTAAAGAAAAAAGATCTTAAAAGACCAAAAACCACACATCCATTCTTAAATAAGAAATTGGAAAGTATCGAAGACACTAGTCAAAACACAAGCATCACTAAAATGATCATCCTAATCAGACTAATCCAAGAAAGCATACACAAACAAATCCATGTTATAACATGACATCACCAAAAAAAAATCATACAAACATCTGATTCCTATACAAGTGACTCAAAAGAAATCCAACTACAACTGATCGAAGACTCAAAGGTTATATTAGATAGGTCATACCATTCACCTCAGTTTCACACAAGAACACTAGAAAGAAATAACAATCAATAGATCAAAATACTTCATAGAGAATACAAGACACATTGTCATGGTTGAGTATAAAAGATCATGATCAAAACATCATCATGACATCACAAAATAGAACTCCTAAGCCTCTGGTAAACATCCTAATTTGGTCAAAGCTAACTTAACCCCAAAACCCAACATAGTAAATCATATGTCACATAAAGTACATACAAAGTGAATTTCATAATTCATTAGGTTTTGGAAAACACACAAGTTTAATTTTGACTTATAGGTTTCCAAGTTCTCATTTTTATTTTCAAGTACAATAGTTCATGATGTTTTCAATCTCAATTAGGGTTTTAGCTTCCATTTCTCTAGTTTCTATAATCACTATGGTTTTGGAGTTCACTAGAATCCTAGATGATTCAATAATTCATATAAAGTCATTTAAACATTTTTCATAGTTCAATTCATTATCAAAACATAAGAATTCATCTTTTCATTTCTAATTTTTTAACTTTATAAAGTTTTCAATTTCAGTCAGGGTTCACAATTTCATTTTCTCAAAGCATGATAACTACTAAGTTTTTCAAATCATGAAATTACCCTAGTGATAAAAATCATTTACATTTAAAATTAACTTGTCTGGAGCTAAATATGAGTTCATCAAAATTACACATCTTTTCCAAATCACAATTCACAATGTTAGAAATAATAAAATTGAAATGAACTAAAAATAAAGAACCATAAATTAATCCAAGAGAGTTTGTAATGAAAACAATTACCATACTTTATATGAGCTTTCCAAGATTAACACAAAAGAGGAGACAAGGATTTTTAAAGAGGAAAGCAAAGAAAACCCCTTGTGAATTATATGAATGAGGCAAATGCCTACAGAATGATGAAAGAGAGAATGAGATAATGTGGAGCCAAAATACTCATTACATGAAGTACATAGTGATTATGTGTTATTAGAATGAGAGAGAAGCATCTCTTATAAAGAGATGAGAAGAGGAGTTATTTATAACTCCCATGTGAATGATTGCCACATTCATAAGTGTGTGCATAACAAGTGTCATAATCCTCTTAAGGAGGAATAACTATTTTCCTTATAAAGGAATTATAAAAATGAGTTGTCCTTACATGTGTACAATAGGACAAACTACATTTAGGGGTCCTTGGAATATCCAAATTAAATACCAAGGAAATATTAGTATTTCTAACACCCCCCCTTAATCTTTACTTGGGGAGCTTACATCAAAGGCTTGTAAACCCAAATTTTTACAATGAAATTGAAATCTCTTTTTAGAAAGCAGAAACTTGATCTTTGAAAATGTCTTCAATTATGTAAGAGGTCTCTTATGAGTGTGGGTAGATCTTTGTAGAGCCAAGAGAAATGTGTTGCATATGCAAGTTGAATCATGGTGTGTAGGATATGTACACCAAATAATAATGTCTAGTATGTGCCTGGATGGATTACCTGGAAAAAAAAGACACAAGGAACAAGACACCTATCCACAAGGAATATTTCATGTTATATTCAAATTAGAAATCCTTTTGAAAAATGATAAAAAAACTCTCATAGAGAAACAAAGAGGAAAATAAAACATGATACCACAAAGAAATGGAGATATTTTGATATCAAGATAGATTATTTGCTCAAAATATTATGAACAAGGACAAATTCAATAAAAAGCTTGATTAGTGTTCTCATAAAAAGAATATTATACTAATGCACTAATGACCACAAACAAGGCCAACTAATGACACTTGCATCAATATTGCATCAATCACGTAGATATAAATAGTCCACTTAATGAATCATCCCACTACAAGTTAATGGGGGTGTTCCTCCATAATGTGCATGACTCATTATCTAAGCAATAATAAATGCAGAGTATTATCACATTAATATATGAATTAAATTAAAAGGAGAGACATGTTGATCAAATTAGTATTATCACATCATGATTTTTGTTAGGATACTAAAAAGGAAAGGATTATGAGGATTAACAACATATTGCCTTCAAATTGGACCAAACCATCTAAATTTGGAGGGAAACTCCAAGAATAACATCCTCTTCATTGAGGAAAAAAGGAACAACACAGAGGGAAACTCCATAAATATTAACCTTTAAGGTAGAGCATATAGAATCAAATGGAGGGAAACTCCATATAAATATCATCCTTTTAAAGTGGAACCAATATAACCAAATGGAGCGAAACTCCATGAAAACTATTATCCTTTCAAAGTAGAACCAAGAGAGCCAAATGGAGGGAAACTCCATAAAAAGAGTGCACACCAATATAGCATAGAGGGATACTCCATGGGCCAGATAAGGAAACTATGTATCAATTATACTAAGGGGACCTACATAGTTAACCTTGAAAAAATAGCTCCCCATGCAACTCAAAAGAAAAGTAACCTCATATAAACAATGGTATAAAACCATAAAGTACCAACATGGGCATAGAAAGATGCTATAAAAGAATAAAGGTGCAACTACGTGCACATAAATAGATCACAATAAAGTTGAAGTAAAATGTGTAAGATATCTCATAATCCAAAGAATTAACGTAAATGCAATGATCAAGGAAGATCAAAGAGAAATAAACAATATATGGATATCAGGTAGAAAATTCCATTGAGGGTAAATAGGAGTAAGTAATTCATTTTCTAAAGGAATATACCAATTTCTGAATCATCATAGTCATTAGTAATTATATATTTATCTGGTCGTATATGTGTGCACCCATATATACTTAAATAAATATATGCAAATGATAAGTCATGATACTTGAAAAAATTATGATTCACCTTTAACAAAAAACATTAAGAGGATCCTTCTATAAAATTATATTTCAAGTAGAATGATTATTTTGTGCAAAGAAAAACTATCTTAAGTTGGAATAGTACTTATCTATAGAAGTTTGATAAAATGAAATAATGAAATTTTATCTAATCATAGTCAAAGAAATGTATTATTATTATGATTGGCATAGGAATGACTTGTCAAACCAAATAAAGTACTTTTTAAAATTTAAAAAAAAAACATAACTGAACTTTCAAGAATAATGAAAGCTGAGAAAGCTTAGGAGTTACAACAGAATATAACCAGAATATATAGTTAAAAGTGAGCCAAAGAAATCTAATAATATGCATTGGATGATCAATAGTGTAATCAAAGAGAAAGGAAGAAAATAGAAAGAGGAACTGTTATAAGTTGAAACAAAGAGAATGGAGTTGAAAGAAACATTTGGAGTTGTACCCAAGATTAGACGAATATTCAAGTGATTTAATTCTTGGTGAAGATAAAGCATATGACAGTAGAGTATGCAATAGTATCTTTTTTGTCATAGAAAAACTTATATTTCTAAATTTGTATATTGAATGCAAGGTGCAAAAAGGAGATGGATCACAAAGTTCTGAATTTCTAAGTGATGATTCCCATTTTAACATGGGAATTTCCTCTTGAATCAACATACATAAGGGGAGATTTTGACATACTATTCCACGCAATTCCTGGAGAGGTGGATCATGCAATAAGGTGAATAATTGGACATGGGGTGCTGAGGCCAAGGGCACCGCATCCAATTTATCAAACTCAAGTATTATCCATATTGTACTCAAACATATACGATATGCTAGCCTAGTACAAGACATTGATGAAGATTCAATAGATCTACATAAATCCATCTTTTGTGAATGTGATAGTATTGGATGAGGCACTTAGTGGTTATTTGTTGCATGGTTCAAAGGCATGGGTGGGGGGAATTATTCCCATCAAGAAATTTGACCAAGATATGGTATGGATGTCCCTTTTGGATATAACGAGGATAGGATTGAGACTAAGGAATTGCATGTATTTTGAAATAGAAATGACACATATAGCTAGGCTACTGCCAGTAGATATGGTGGCAAAGGCATATGCATTATTTGATGCAATCCTAGTGGTGGTCTGATACTATGAGAAACGAAGGGTTCCTCTATAGATGAGGGTCATTTCAACGGATGATAATACAAGGATTATTGTAGAATCGATGGGTTCTACAAACCAAGTGTAGGGGGTTGGGTCTAGTGTTAAGAATGAAGGGTTAGACATGCAACAAGATTTATGTTTAAATTTGATAGAGAGAAATAAAGAAATGGACTAATTTAATGTACTTTCTTTGTTTGAAATAGACTAATGAAAAATAGAGCCCTAAAAAGTTAAGCATTGGAAAGAATGCAAATTCATTATGAAATAATTGTTTATTCTGAGAAGATTAATCTCAAGATTGATTTTTTTTTAAAAAAGTTGTCAGGGAATAACTTAAAATAGATTTGGCAACAGACCAATAATGCAACCCTATAGAAAAAACATTAGAAGAATAAAATGCCTACAACTTATAAAAAATAAAATGCCTGCAATGTTAGATGAATAATATGCCTAGAACTTATAAAAAATAAAATGAAGCAGAAGCATTATTAGATTATTAACTGAGCAAGGAATCTGCAACAAACTTAAAATAGAAACTTAAAAGATGATTAAAAAACTTGAAGTTAAACATATCTAACTATTTATGAATATGAATTCTGATCAAACAACACTAATTAACTAATAATAGGAATGCCAAAAATATAAGTTATAAATTAATTTTATAACTTATAATGGAATTTTATGACTTATAACTTTGAAATAGTATGAAATATGAGAATGTTAAATGTAAAGTTATAAATCAATTTTATAACTTACATCATGACCACAGTAAAAACTTATAAATGATTTAATGATAAAGAATCACTAGTTTGATAAATGACAAACCAAAATAATTGATTAATAAATCAATAGCTCAAATTCTTTTAATAAAATAAAACTTGATACTAAACCTTGCTATGATTAATAACAAACAAAACTTTGTAAATAAAATAACAATGAAAATTTATAACTCTAAAAACTTTATTAAAATGAAACAGTAATAACACCAAGTTAATATTTAACTTTTGTTAGAGTTAAAAAAACTTTAAAACCTAGCTAATGGAGAGGCTCGGAGCTGCTCACTACAAGGAGGGAGCGAAAGGAGGAAACAAAGCTAATGCAATGAGTAGAGAGGTGCAGTAGGAGGGTAAAGGAATAGCTCATGGTAGCACATAAAGCTTCATGTAATATAAACAACAACCACCAGAAGGGGGAGAAGAGGCTATAGAGAACAAAAAAAGTAGCAAGAGAAGGGACGACAATGCTTTAACTCTAGGAAAGAGGGCACTTATGCAAGCTAGTAAGGTTGGAAGGTGCAAAGTAGGTTGCGGCTAAGAGGAGCAAGGCAGTAGAAAAGAGGAGGTGGCAAAGGGCACAGCTAGGGAAAGAAGGGTGGTCCTCCTTCTAACCGTGGACAAAAGGAAGTGCACAACAAGCAAAGAGATTTAAAAAATTATTTTAACGCCTCCTCCTTAGCTCTATTTTTTTTGTCCTATAAACTCTTGGTGATGCTTCTCATCTACCATGGTTAACACAGTAGCAGCAAAATAACAATAATAACCAAATTTTTGGGTTCTTTCTGATTTGGGTTATGCTAGATCGGGCTTGGATGAATTTTAATGTCATCTCATGGAATGTAATAATTGTTGAAAAAAATAGATTTATTGAAAATTATTTAGAAACCTTCAAAACAAGATTTTAAAAAATGGTATGTATAAAGAAAAATCTGTGCCAGTGTCATTGCTCCCTGTGCCAAAATGGGACATTTGGAAGAGGGGATGGACATGCATCAAAGCACAACAAAAGGAAAACAAGATAAAAAGAAACAACAACTAATAATAATAAAACAAAGGCTCTCATGCAAGGAGCATCTACAAATTAATCAATAAAGAAACCATGTTAAAAACATGAATAAAAAATATGAACGGAATAGAAGCAGGATTAAATAGTTGAGAGAAAGCCAAGAGATATAAGGAAATTTCTATAAAAATGGAGAAAGATCAAGGAAAATTCTAAAAGATAACTAGAAAGTGAACAGATAAGGTAATCTTAAATTAAAATTTTGAACATAATTTCTAAAAAAAAATCTAGGATTAAAAAATCTATATATGAGGAAAAAATTACATTTTCAAGGATAAAATGGGATAAAATGAAGAGATTTTGTCCTATTAATTGAAGGTGAATTAGAGCTTAATCATAAATAAGATTTGAAAATAATAAAAATCCATAGAATTTCTAAAAAAAATAGATATTAAATATATTTTTTTTAAAATTAAATTTTAAAAAAAATATGAATTTAAATCTAATTGACTATAATCTAAGTGATAAATAACATTAATTATCATTATTTAAGTATTCCCTACAATAAAATTTTAGGAAAATAATAATGTAATTTTTATTTTAAATATTTAATAAAAAATATAAAAAATAGTATTAAACTCAAATTGATAAATTCTACTTGTTAAAGCAAGAGCAAAAAAACAAATTAATTAATTTTTAATAGAGATACCTAGGTTGAAATAAGGTGTGCTCCAACCTTCATCACTAAACTCAAAACAAGGATTAATTTGCTCTGATACCATGTTAGAAATAATGAAATTGAAATGAACTTAAAAATAAAGAACCATAAATTAATTTAAGAGAGTTTGCAATGAAATTAATTACCATACTTTATATGAGCTTTCCAAGATCAACACAAAAGAGGACACAAGGATTTTGAAAGGGAAAAGCAAAGAAAACCCCTTGTGAATTGTATGAATGAGGAAAATGCAGAGAGAGAGAGAGAGAGAGAGAGAGAGAGAGAGAGAGAGAGAGAGAGAGAGAGAGAGAGAGAGAGAGAATGTGGAGCCAAAAATCTCATTACATGAACTATATAGTGATTATGTGTTAATAGAATGAGAAAGAAGCATCTCTTATAAAGAGATGAGAAGAGGAGTTATTTGTAACTCCCATGTGAATGATTGCTACATTCATAAGTTTGCATAACAAGTGTCATAATCCTTTTAAGGAGGAATAACTATTTTCCTTATAAAAAAATTTTAAAAATGAGTTGTCCTCACATGTGTACAATATGACAAACTACAACTTTAGGGATCCTTGGAATATCTCATTTAAATACATCCAAATAATGATCAACAAATTATTAATAGCATAATAGAAGTTTACTAATACCCATTCACAATTTATGGTTCTAATTCATTTTCATAATAATTCAATTAAATACCTTGATTAAATTT